>JACMZG010001913.1:35278510-35471010 GCA_018340805.1 Microvelia longipes
AAACAACCTTTCGTAATCCAAAGTAATCTGACCTAGTCCTATTTTCATTTTTTATAGTAAATGTTTTGTTAAAATGTATCATAAAAAATAAGAAAAAAATAATAGTTGACCTTGCCTACAAAATATTCTAAGTAAAAGATAAGAGAAGAGTAATTATTTAACTTTTATAAGTTAATTATATTTTATTAAGCTGATTAAGTTTAATAATGATTAATTTTAATAACTAACACATGGCGATAGCTGCTATTATGACAGTGAAATTTTAATAGGCTTGCCCTCTTATGTGTTTGTTTTGCCGTAAACACCTTCTGGAGTTGATAAAGAATTTTTAAAAACGTGACTCATTTTCAAATGTTCAAATGCAAAGTTTCTTTTAAAATAAACATTATTGTTTGAAAAAAATTTGACTATCAAAACGGTCGACTCATTAGCCTTGGACCTTTCTTATAATATAACACACGGCTAAAGTCAGTTGACAGCGAGCCAAAAAATGAGGGAGGGAAAGAATTCTATTGGTTTAGACAGATCGCGCACCTTCCCCCTTCACTTTATGCCAACTTCGGTACAAAAAATACCTTTTCATAAAAAGGTAAACACTTGTGACCTCGCATCGCTTTTATTTCCCTCATTGTACATTTTGATTTGTTTGAGTTCGTTTCGTTTCATTTCAATCTGTTTCAGTTCAATTTGCGTATTGTGTCATATTATTTCTATAATATGAAACAATACGTATTCAAATTATAGAAATTTGACATAAAAAAGCAGTTGGTTTTGGAAAAAAGTGAAATATAATTACGTCAAGAGCAATACATCACGCAAAATTAAAACGTCATTTATTTAAACAAAGTATGCCGTTAATAATAAAAAATTGTGCTTTTTAATGCATATTACAGTAAAAATAAATAAAATCTATCTATAAAAATTGAGTAATTATAACTGACAATTTAAATGAACTTTTATCACAGAACTATTATGATCCATTGCATTACGTAATTAAAAACTTTAATTAACAACTCTACTTAATTCATACTCCTGAATAAAGTTAAAGCAACACTTAGTAGGTAAATTTTAAAGATACAACGATATTCCTACTTAAAAAATAAATAATTAATTAAAAAAAATATGATATAAAATAAAAAAAATAATAAAATTCAAAACATAACCTAACTTACAGTGTTGTCAGAGTAGGGAGATATTGTATCTCATTAATTTATTACTTTGCTGTGATGTAGTTTTTTAAGTTTTTAGCCTTTTTGGAACTTTTTTACGTACATTTTAATGTTTTTAAGTAGTCTGTGATAGTTTTATGTAATGTTAGTTATTGTTCTGAAGATGGCCACTATGATGGCTGAATAATAAACAAAATAAATTTTGTAACATACAGAATCAAAGCCTACTTTTATCTAGTAATTAAAGATTGAATTCTTTGTGGAGAGGCTTTTTCGTATTGATTATTATAATACACTCCACCTGACTAGACGTTACAGCAAGCCATTTGGTTAACACTTCTAGTATGTATAATCACTGTATAGGTAGGTATTTGAGTATAGATAGTGAGAGAGGTGGGGAGTAATATTCTCTAGTCTGCTCGTCTCTATACGATATTTTTCATATCATAATAATATCAATATCACCGTCAATCAAACATCAAATTAGTGTTTTGAAAATACTTAACACTTACACTTACTTTTTCCAAAATATTTTCATTTTGCTATTATTCACTAATTATGTAGTTTTATAATTGCCGCAAAAAGAAGATTTTTTTCGTTTAAAACATTTAAAAAAAGAAATAACACAATACAAAAGCCTAACCAAGGAGAAAAAATAAATTTGCGTTTAAACTTTCTTATGCAGATAATAACTGAGAAACTCATACACAACAACAAAAATGAAGACACAACTACGTGAGCGTGACATTTCTTTTACTGAATCAAAGTAAAATAATAGAGATAGGAGTCATCAGACATCAAGTTGTCCCTTCATTCATTGATTCAAAGTAAAATAATTGAAATAAAAGATATAAGTCATTAGAAATCGAACCAAAATGTAATATGAAGCAATGTGTAATTTAAAATAAAATACAATCATATACAGAGAGAAGACAACAATTGATTTCAGTCCTATACAATTAAATTACTTTAAATTTAATAACTATATACATAAAGATACAAAAAAATACATTAACACGTATAAATCGGAGAACTAGACAAACACGATGATCAATTGATTATTATCAATATATTAATCAATTAAGATAATAATTAAAAGACAAGTCGCTTTGCGGGGTAGAATAAGGGAAGAACTGTAAAATGTGAAGGGGTAGAATAGAAAGACTTTGTGGTTGACGAGGTGGGGGGACTGCAATCTTATAACTATGTTCCTATCTCACTGCGAGCTGAAACAACTAATATAAAATAAGTGTTAACCAAATGGCTCGCTACAACGTCTAGTCTCCACCTGCGCTTTATCTTAATAACGAAAAACTACTGTCAGAGTAGGGATTTATTTGTTACCTAAAATAAGGGATTTTTTGTTAAAAGAAGAGGCGGACTGTCAACTGACTTCAGCCGTGTGTTATACAATAATAAATAATTTTTCATGAAATTTTCACATATTTTAGTTATCTATCCTTAGTTAAGGATTAATTTTTGTTACCAATACGTTCTTTATTACCAATATAAGGGCTCCAGTACCTATTTGAAAGTGGTCATCGTTGTGTAAGGAAAATAATTGGATAAATCAGTTCAATGCCAAGCATAATTTGATAAAAACAGACGACAGCAGCGAACTCTCGTAGTAAGCATAGTGAAACTAGCTAATTACATACTAGCGCTCCTGTTAACTGGCTACGGAACTAATATTTTCTTGACCGTAACAATCCCTGGCCTATCTTTGTTTATCTATTCTTTGACCGGATCTTCGGACTTCTGTGGCTGTTGTCGGCTATTGTAACAATTATTTACACTGTAAAAAATCTTTAGTAACTACCCTAGTAAAAAAGTGTGAACTACATTTTAATTTTTGTATAGAAATCATTATAGGACAATGTTAGTAAGTATTTGTTTTCTGTTTCAGTTGCGATACAGTTCTCACGCTGAAATAATACTGATGCTAATAGGCAGCTTATTTGCTCTTATAAACGGCACAATGACTCCGTTTATGTCTGTTGTGTTCGGAGACAGTGCTAATGTTTACTTATACGAGGAGAAGAGAGAGGTAATACAAACTAATATTGCGTCATTAAAAATTATATTAGGTTCTTAGAAAATACTATATTGAAAGAAAGAAGTTGAAATGTATTTTGATATGGTTAATTCATACACAGACACAAACACACACACATACATACATACATACATATATATATATATATATATATATATATATATATATATATATATATATATATATATAATATATATATTAATATATATATATATATATATATATATATATATATATATATATATATATATATATATATATATATATATATATATATATATATATATATATATACACCATATATTATATATATATATATATATATATAATATATATATATATATATATATATATATACATAAACGTCGCGTCATACCCTCGCACTCCATTTTTTCACCATCTGTAAGTTATTATTATCATTTCTCAGGATTATATATATATATATAAATTTAGGTATAAAATAACTCATAATTTGAGGTAATGACAATTTCAACGTTTTGATGAAATATGCAAATTTATCCATTTATTACATTAACATTGCAAACAAGTTACAATCAGCATATAGGAAAATACTCTCTGGTGTAACACATTAGTCTTGTGGTGCAAAGTTAGTATTTAACTCTACTTGTAGTGGCAACCGTCAGGAGAAGTTCTACTTTTTATAGTAGAACTTCTTAGAGTTAAGAAATCATTAAGCTCATTGTTCACTCAGCTTCTTACTTGAACTTTAATAAATGAACTTAAGTTTTATTTTGTTCATACTAACTAAAATGCATTCTGGTATTCGTTATCTTTGTTTCAGAGGATGGTTCTGTGTAATGAAACTTTCAACATATCTGATAATTGCATCACGTAAGTTTTGGTCCTTTTAGACATTTTAAATTTGTAATATCCCAAAACTTAAAATAAATTAGACCTCACGTGAGATTTTTTACTTTTTCTTTTTTATGCCGTAGGTATATAGGGAAAGTAAGGGATTTCCACTAATGCCATTTTAACTGATTTATTAGTTTCCGGTGTTTTTAGACATTCTGAGCGGGTTTCATCTGTATGTGTATGACCCAAAAATACATTTTTTGTCAAGTTGTGATATCCAGAAAATATTTTTTATTATAATGACATTAACGTTATTATGTTTTGAGAAAAAGGTCCGTTGTATCCCGTACACGAATTTTTCGATTGTACTTCAATACAAGCTTGAATCATTTTAACAAGAGAGAATTTACTACAAATACGCCTTTAAAAAAACTATACATTTGATTGCCTAGTACCTTAAATGCAATGCTTTTTTTCAACCAATGTAGTTGCAGCAGTATAACAAAATTCGGGAATTTCGCAGGATAGATTTAAATTTATTTTGGCACCTAATAACTACTAATAGTCTATATAGTCTACTACTGTAGACTAGTCTCTCAAATGAAAAAGCTGACAATATTAGTTGGTTAGCTGGAGTCCAATTTAAAACTTTCTATTAGATAAAACTCTTTATACGACTGGTTTTGAACTAACTTATCCCAAGACGACAACTCAAAAACAAAACCAACAAGCTCTATGGTATAAGCTCTATTCCTTGCTGTTTGAATAACTGTTAAATTTTTATTACAGATGGTCTGAGAGACTCGAGGGTAGAATGGAGTTCAAGTCTGCTATTGAGCACTATACAATGCGATATCTTATTGTTTTTATCATTGCAATAACTACAGGTTTTCTTCAGGTATGTCATGATTTTTGTATTTATATGTATGTATATATATATATATATTATTATATATATATATATATTATATATATATATATATATATATATATATATATATATATATATATAAATATTATAATAATAATAAACTTACAGGGGTGAAACAGTGAGGTTTGATGGGTTTGAAAATTTTCGACGTATGTCTTCGTCAGTCAGAATAGGCAGGGAAGTCCCGAGTGACTCGGGATATATATATATATATATATATATATATATATATATATATAATATATATATATATATATATATATATATATATATATATATATATATAACAATATTATAATAATAATAACTTACAGGGGGTGAAACAGTGAGGTTTGATGGGTTGAAAATTTTCGACGTATGTCTTCGTCAGTCAGAATAGGCAGGAAGTCCCGAGTGACTCGGGATATATATATATATATATATATATATATATATATATATATATATATAATATATATATATATATATATATATATATATATATATATATAAAATTTTATGAAAGGCGTAGTCACTACGTCATATTACTATCCTCATTAAAATTCATATCATCTAGTTTTAGAATTCAATCACGTTTGAACGGCTTTTTTGTCCGTAGAAGTCCAAAATATTTTGTTGACGACCACTTTGAAGAGACAATTGGGAGGCAGATGATATGTGGAAGCTTTTATTTGCACGTCAATCAGTTGAAAGCAGTAAAAATTAAGATATATAAAAGGGCCGTGTTATGGCCCTCTTTAGTGAAGTTCTGACTTCTCTTACTGACTAAACTTATTCTATAAAGATTCGTTTTAATATTTTTTCTATATACTATGTCCTACTCAAATAAGCACAGGCAAACCGTATTAAGAGAGAACTCATAATGTTGTAGATCCCTCACTAGTATAGTTTCTCTGTTTAACTTGTTTTTTATCCCAACTAAAGATTGACACTGATTGCGAGACAAAACAACGATTTTTACAGGTGTTATTATAACTTATAACTTATAACTTAGTTCACTTTGTACAGATATTTTGCTGGGAGAGAGCGAGCGACAGGCTGGTCCTAAACATACGCAAAGCTTATTTATCACAACTACTGAGACAAGATATTGAGTGGTATCACAACAATAATACAAATACTGATTTATCAGCAAGGCTAACCGAGTAGGTTAATTTACAATCTTTATTTTAATAGTTTTTATTATTTACTTTAAACCTATAATAGACTTTTATTTGTGATCTTGTCAAAGACAGCCATTGCTGTCATTATCTGTCGTTGCAGTGCATGGGGCTTATGAGCTGCCTTTTATTAACTACAACTTCAGCGCTAAATTCTTAAAACCTAGCCTGGAACTGTTATTCACTCACAAGACTCAAACTTTGAGTCCTAGTTCAAACCTCACTAATCTCTTTTGTCTTACTGCGCCTCCTCCTTTTTTGAAACTTCTAAGGTATTACTAAGTACTGCAAGAATAGATTACGTCGAACTGTTGACATGATAGCGTCGATTTTAGTGATGGAATTTGAACATAATTCTAGGAGGGGCAATTTAAGGAAAAAAGACTTGTCATTTTGGAAGCAAAGCGGAAAAATCTAAATTTTTGCCTGGGAAATATAGAAGTTTTGTTTTTTTGAAATCTAAGGGAGAGCGGGGAGGGGCCACCATACAGAGAATAGGGTTATTACTTCGCTCCCTCGAAAAAAAAATTGGAATATTGATTTTGTGTAATGACTATAAAAGCAGTTTAGGTTTTGCTGCTCCTTGGGGTTGAGTGGACCAACCTCAGATGATAGTGGAATCCATTACGTTCAATATGTAGATTGAAGTATTTATTTTTATTGTAAAATAAAATATAGAGCGTAATCATAAATGTCAACCCTATATCTCCATAGTGTCAAAGATAATTTATTTCGAGATGAAGAATTTTTGTATTTTTTAGTGATATAGAGAGAATAAGAGACGGACTTGGATCTAGGGTGGCTATACTTCTTCAGAGCGTATCGCTTTTAATATCAGGACAAATAGTTGCTTTCTATAAATCTTATAAGCTATCACTCGTATTGCTTCCTGGACTTCCTATACTTGCAACCATTATAGCTTTTGTTGCTTCTGTAAGTCGTAATATGCATTATTTGAGCCATAGTGACAGCAGTAGGGTTAGAATTTAAAATTTAATCCGAATTTAATGTATTTTCATAAGAACTTGACTTCAAGTCAAGTCCTAAAAAATGATGACAGTCAAATTGTAACGTTTGCAAAATTTAATGGTTTGTGGCATTACACCTATTTTGAATTCAAATGGGCATTCAGGGGAATGCCCGATTCCTTCTCACTCCTCACACTGGAAATAATCTGATTTATCTCCGTTTTCCTAACAAAATTGCAATACTTAAATTGGTCGCCAATATATTATATTTTCTTAAACTAAAATTAATTACATTTTATATACAAAACAATGTATCGACATTTAAGAGCAATTTTGAATTTAAAAGAGAAAAAGTCAATTAAGTTAACCAAGAGACGTTGACTGGTAAAGCCAGATGTAAAATTTGTTAATTTTACTTAAAATGGGATGATTTGGTTGGTTTTTCAAAGGAAATATAATTGGACATATGTTGCAATCCTTGGGAAAGAATTGGATAGCTCTCAGGGAGTAGCTTAGCATCAGGTAAATCCAAAGATTTTGTACCTGAAATATTTGCAAAGTTACAGTTTTACTGCAATTCTTGTCAGTTTTCTTTAATGAGTTTTAGTGCTGTCATATATTAAAAATTAATGTTGGTCTTCTAATAATGGGAATCGAAACGTTCTTGTTTTTAAGGCAGGTGATAATAAATCCAAATCCCTTCTTCCTTGTTGATGACATTTGGCATTCTTAGAGCCTTTGGTCTTTATGGGTACTAAAATGAACTACAATTGTTACACAATGCATTACAACTAGAACTACAGAGTCTCATCTTAAATTCTTAAAGGAAATTTTTAAAGTAAATTCGAAACGTCAGACTCAACATCATAGTTCTTATAGTCCATAATGTGACCATTACAGAAATATCCTCCTTGACTATACAAATGCTTTTGTGGTGTACTTGAGTACAACAAATCTTTATAATGTATGAATTGAACAATATAATATAATGTTCTATATACTACAATGTAATATAACTTATAATGAATAAGTTAACTCTTTTTTAATCTTAGATAGGATCCAAGTCATCGCATAGAGAACAGCTTAGGTACGGTATTGCTGGAAGTATTGCGTCTGAAGCATTATCTGGCATAAGAACTGTTACTGCTTACGGAGCCCAACAAAATATTATAAATAGGTAAGGAGAGACAGAAGTTAGATAGATAGATCTAATAAGATGGATAAAAATTAATATAAATATGCGTCTATTACTTCTAGTTTTATTCTTCACGGTTGAGGTATTTACTGGTCACCTTAGGTGCACATTATGTAATGTTTTCTTTATGTACCAGAGCATAAACAGTATGGGACGTGATCACATTAATGGGGTATTTTCCAAATATAAATTAACAACCTTTATCTACTCCTTGTATTGTAAGTTCTACATACAGTCTTGTTATCTCACACTGTAAATGTACTTTTACTCCCTAGGGAGGAAAAGTAAAAATGTTGCCAACTTGACAGGTTTTTTTAGTAAAATTTTTAGGAATTTTAGGACATTTTTAGGATTTTTTTCGGTGTTATGTTGGTACTACGGGTAGAATATACAAGATACACACGCTAATGTTTAAATTACAAATATAGTAACCTATATTTGGTTTACATACATATATTTGGCAAAATATGTAATACCTTATAATGCTAACAAAAAATTTTCCATTTTCCATACAATAAAATAATGTGAAGATAGTGGCTTTATTCTCTCTTCATCAGATTAATTGACATGGTAAAAAAAAACTAAACCAACACAACTAAGGAGCTGAAGAATATATTAATAGTTGTTAGTATTAGTTCTCTAGTCGTAGATAACATTTAATATGCAACAAGGGATGAAAGTTTTCAGCTCTCGTATTATCTCCCTCGTCAAGCCTCGGGAGCAAAAAAGTTAGTTAACTCCCTCGGCAAGCCTCGGGAGCTAACTAGTTTATCTCCCTCGGCCTACCGGCCTCGTGAGCGAATGAAGTTTCCTCCTTCGGCGCTGCCTTAGGACGAAACTTTAACTTGAGCAGTAAAACTTAATTTCATCCCTTGTTGCATAAATAACTATAACAGTTTTTACAAGGGCTGTGTGCGAATCTGATTAGCTCGTTAAAGTCATAAATATACATGTTGCTGAACCAGTCACACCATGTTGATTTAGGTCAAGTTTAGTATCCCAGAGTTATAATATAATTTAGTTGCTTGGCCTATTAAATGACGAATGTTAAAAAAGAAAAATAAGTAATATAGAGTCATTTAGACCAGTTAAATTGTTGAAGAATTAACTCCAGTGATAATTGCTCACTGGACCGGTTTCGGCTTAAAAACATTATCAGTTTGACACTTCATCTTTTACTGTTATAATATTTTCTACTGCATCTACTAATATGTATTAATGGTTTTTGTAGGTACGAGGTAGCATTGGACGAAGGACGGAAACTTACATTATCAAAACATTACGTACTGGCAACACTGACAGGGTTGTTAAATTTCATTAGTTTTGGGTTGTACTCATTGGGATTTTGGTATGGAGCAACGCTGTATCTTTCAGGAGAGATGTCTCCAGGCAATATTCTTACTGTAAGTTTCTTCTTGTTTTGAGATCCATTTTTTAAGACTATTCAAAGCTTCATCGTAGATTTATTTGTCTGCAAAGTTTGTATTAACTCACTAGATATGCTCACTTCACCAAACAGTGAGGATAATTTATAACACTAGTAAACCATTTTTATGATTGTTAAAAATCTTACATAAATATGAATACAGATACATACACAAGTATATACGTAAATGTTTTACATATGTATTCATAAACATTAAAATACTATACACAATATAGTATTTATTATAGTATTTATTAATATAGTATTATTACAACCTGCTTAAGCACCACATATTTACATGTTCATTGACAAATTAAAAAAAAAACTTAGATTTTTATTTTATAGACTAAGTTATTTTCTTAAACTTTCGCAGCTAAGAGAAGTATATTATTGACTGAATGACTCCATAATAAGATACGGACCAATTGCCTACGGATCAGCACCAGATACTATCAAACAACCAATACTCATACAGCAAAACCCTATTCTAAAAATCATTCGAAAAAAACAAACAATGACTCCATATAAGCCTTTATTTAAAATACTATTCATACTTGATCATAACAAACTACTATACTACATTTGCCTCTTTAGAATTCATTCAGGAGAACATACTCTAATCCATATAATGCACGACAGACAAACCAGAGCCAAACTAAATAACACATTTGAAATACCTTATTACTAGACTATTAAAGGACAGAACCACTAGACTTGCAAAGCAACAAAACTCTACAACTACTTAGACCATACTTGCAAGCAAATTACTACGTTGGAAACTTTCAAATTAGAAATAAAAAATTTACTCATCGACACCTAAAACTTAATATAATTACAAATACATACTCATACCTCGAACATATGACAATGCAAGTATCTATTTTATATCCTTATCTAACTCATTAAACAGTTATACTATTTTAATTTATGTCTAAAATTTATTTAACATTTCATATCTTATTATAAAGATCTAAGCAAAACTATTTCAACTGCATAATGTCCTTAGGATGTTAAAGTAGGAGTTTTTTTACCATCTTTATATCCTATAGTTAAGTGAATTGCGTAATTTTAAAATTTATTTTAAACAAAATCATAAACCTAATTTTATGAAACCCTTATTAATTGTGGCATCTGTATCCAGGTATCAGATTTTTCAGATAATTTAAATCGTACATGACTTCTTATGGATTCCTTCAGAATGAATTCAAATGTAAATTTATAATCATGCAATTTATATTTATGCATGCCTATATTGCCACGTAGGCCGCTTGATCTTGAAATAATAACAAACTAATTTTAACTTCTTCAATATACTACTTCTAGGTATTGACACTACATGAGTGTCAACTGAAAATACGTCTGCAAATTGTTTTAGACGAATTCTTCTTATTTTCGACATTAGTGCCGAAAGTAAGAAGAATTTTTCTTCGTGACTTCTTATCAGTAAGTTTGTTAGTACTTATTAGTACGTGTAGCCAGTTTGAGTTTTTGTAGTTTATCGAATTCACTTATTTAATTAACTTTTTATCAGTTATTGAAGTAGATAACAATTTAAAATGAGTGATAGTGACAGTTGTAATGAAGAAATTACTCCGTCTGACTTAATAACTCGGCACGAAAACGCCACAAACGTTTAGATACCGTCATTGTTATTTATTTTTTAGCGAATTTTCTAGGAAAAAAATCGCTAATGGGAAAGGCTGTTGGAGAGCAGCTATTGAAGCTAGTGTTGGATAGCAATTTTACACGAAACAATGGTATAGATAAAGTAAGGTACTCAATATGCAAGTAAAATGATTTTGTAATGCTCGTCTTTAAACCCTGGCAACGTTCGGGCGACAAAGTTTCATTTTCCTCTCAAGTAGCGTATTGTATTTAATATAGATAATTAATATATAATATATATATCATATATAATAATAATATAATATAAAATAATATAGACAAAAAACTATAATTATTTTATCTCTAATTACAGATCCTTTACTGTGTGTTACAAGCCGGTTTAGCATTTGGAGCCAACTTAATCTCTATATTAGACGTGAGTACAGCGGTGGCTCTATCTATGAACGTGTTTGCAGTTATAAACAGAAAACCTCCTATCGATTGTTACTCGGAGGATGGGATCAAAGTTGAATTGAAAGGAAATATACACTTGAAAAATATTTCATTTACATACCCATCAAGACCTCACATACCTGTGAGTAAGCATAATTGTAATCAAACCCTTTAAATGGTAACTAGAAGATCTCTTGTAAAGAACCGAGCCATTTGACTATAGAAATATATATATATATATATATATATATATATAAATATATATAATATATATATAATATATATATAATATATATATATATATATATATATATATATATGACAGTGACAAGTGTGTACTGCATATATTTTACTATATGTTTATATAGTATAATATTATATAGACAATGAATACTAAGACCGGAGGAGAAGGATATTAACAGTAGGATGTGTGTATAAATGAGGGATAACAATGCGATCTTATGAAAACCTTATCTTGGCGCTCCTTTACAGTTGCCAAAGGGGATTGGTTAGTCTAAATTAGGATCGCGCCAATTAGAAAGAAAGGAAGCCTGAAAGGCATTATTTGTTTTCAGAATGTAGCAATGCAATAGCAACTCACAATTGCTTTGGCGCATAAAACCCAATGATAGATTCTCGTTGTTAATTCTTTTTATATGAACCAATGTCCAGTTAGTGACGTCACACTCTCTAACTTATTTGATTACTATCCTACTCTATCTCTGCTCCACCAATGAGAGTTATTAGTTTTTTTATTATCTTAGTTGAAAAATACGGGCCTTCGCCCGTAGCCGCTACGCGGCGTCGGCCCCGGGCCGCTTCGCGGCCCGGGGCCTCCCTGTGGCCGCTTCGCGGCCACATTGTTGTTGTTTGTATGATGTTGTTTCATTATTGTTCTTGTTACATGGCATTTTGCCATGTACCTAGCGAATTTTCACAGCCTCTCCACACAGGCCCGCTTCGCGGGCCTGAGAGGCTTTCTCACAAATTTGATTTTACTAATTAAGATTTTATTAATACTTATTATTAATAGTATGCTATAATATAAAAACTAACAGCATTATAAACAAAATATATTCATGATTTATGTTTTTAAAAAAATACCGTTTCCGTCACTTAGGATCATAGATAACAATATTAACATAGATGGCTCACTCAAAGATTAAAAAAAAATAGTTGATGGGATGCAGGAGGCTCAAGTAGTACAGTCTAGTGGTGACAGCGTGAAACTGTCACATATTTTTATTTCTGACATTTTATTTATTTATTTTTATTCAACCAAACAACGAGCTGTTGAGGGTAATCAAGTAATATGTTGTTTCCTTACTTATCGTTTGCGCCAACCCGAGATTTTATACTCAGATAGCAAATTTAAATGTTAAGTCTAAAGAACTAAAATGAATTATTGTTTTTTTTTTAAGAAAACGATGGTGCTGCTTCGCGTGATGAGGCCCCCAAGTTTTATTAAACAAAAATACATCGCGAATACTACAGCATACCATAGATCTTGTTTACTTTTATTTTATTTTACTAAACGATTGGCAACTGTTTTTTTTAAAAAAATACTACAGCACAATCTAGTAGAGAATAGAGCAAATATATTTTTACTACTAGCGCTATTCAAGACTCTAGTGATGAGGCCCCAACTTAAATCATAAACACAAAACTTGTCAATTGAGTGTTCCTACTACACTCGGGAGTGAACCATCTATCTTAGGATTTGTCTGATTGAGCTGAAACCGGTCGCAATCGTTTTAGAATGACTTCGACCATATAAAGACTTCTCGAGGTTCTTCGCTTTACGGCCTGCTTTGCTCGGCGTGGTTAGTGAAGCCATTTTTGTCCCTGTCTCTCTGGGACAGCAAGGCTTACCAGGATGGAGCAAGAGGTAGAGGTCCATCTTTATACTATATCCCCCCCTCTAACACTACTAAACCAACAGATATCGTACAAGTCTTTGACCAGACGTATACATATAACACATTAATATAAATACTGTTGCGCCATTTGTGATGGTTCAATTGACTGAAATTGGTCTAATCGATTCAGCTAGCCGTCTACCTAAACACGAAATACCTTGTTTTAAAAGCATTTCAAGTTCAAAAAAAAATTTTTTTCATTACGTCATAACTTGTTGATGACGTCATAATTTTTATAAACAATAGCCTCGTAACCTCCACAACATCTCGCGATTTGCAAAGTTTCGTTTCAATTGACAACGCCTCAAGAGTTATCGTTCGCCATACGAAAGGGTAAGAAACTCTTACATACATATATATATATATATACATATATATAATATAATACATATATATAAAACTTTTTTCGGGCATATATTTTTGTTATCAGGAAGCCAATAGAAACCGATTCCACTCACTCCCATCCTCAACTTCCGTCATCCGAACAACCTCATAAGCGTCATTTTCCTAATGAAAATTCGCTAAAAAGCATCAATACCTAATTAAATTAATTTCTTGACTTTTCAGGTAATTAGAAATGTCGACATCAAAGTTGAAGAAGGCAAAATATTAGCTTTAGTTGGTCATAGCGGAGGTGGTAAAAGTACTATTGTCAACCTTATTATGAGATTCTATGACATAACTAGTGGAAAGGTATATTAACTCTTTTAGTCATTTTCTTGATCAGAATGTTATCTGATTCACTTAATTTAATTTAAAACAACTTTCTAATAAAGTCCTATAGGTAAGAGAGTTAGTGAAAATTATTTTATCAGACCTACTATAGTAACCAATCGTAGATACACACTAAATGTACACTTTTAATTATTTTTACCTCATTTGCACTAAAAATCCCAAACCGGGATTGAACTAAATTATCCGTTTCAGGTGTTTAGAACCACCTAAGCGGGGTTTTTCTATCTGTATGTGTGAGTAGGTGTGTATGTGTGCTGTGTGTGCATGTGCGTCTTTCATCATTGTCGTTCTCAGGGTGTTTATGGTATAGAGTTGAAATTTGGTAAAAAATCATTTCTTAGATCCAGTTAGGCTTTTCAGGAAACATTTTTTGTGACGCTATTAATTGTCATTAATGGCACGCGCTGGTACCGCGAAGCGGTCAATTTTTTAATAAGCGAGCCTGAACACGTATCGCCATACGAACTAGATGATGATCATCTAATTTCCAAAGCAAATCCAAGTCGTATGTATGAGCGTAGCGAATTCGGTATGGCGAGGAAAAGTTCCGAGGTCCCCTGTACCCGATTTTCCTTCTTATTTTTAATTCTCATATGGATTTTAAATAATGTTTCCAGATACTTCTAGATGGTTTAGATTTGTCAACTTTAAACCTGAGATCAGTTCGATCCCAGATCGGAGTTGTTTCTCAGGAACCTGCCCTGTTCGATACAACTATTGCTGAGAACATCAGATATGGCTTCGATGGGGCTACGATGGAACAAATTGAACAAGCCGCTCAAATGGCGAATGCTCATGACTTTATTCTTCAATTACCGAAGGTTAGAAATGATTGTTAAGAGGATATAGTATAACTGTAGTATAATGAAAAGAGAGATAAACTCGAATGAGGAATGCTCAGCATTATATTCAACGCTTACCCTACCAATTGAATTGCGCATGTGCTTACTTATATGAAGCAAATTCATTGGTCTTACGTCTGAATTAATTATTTATTTTTAAAAATCGTTTTTATTCGTATTAGACCGACAATAGGTGCTTTAGGAGGACCAATACCAAAAAAGCGGTACCTAGAAAGTAAGCCGTACTTCCAAACCTGTTACCATTGTTTATACCATTATCGTTTTTTACGTTTTGTGACCTAATGCTTCCGTCAAAGTTTTAGGTATCAAATAGCCTTCTACCCCGGCCCTTTGGTCACTATTAGAAGGGCATCATTAGTTTTAAAATACAGATTCATGAAATGTCATACCTATATCTCATGTAATACAGGGTGAGCAAAGAAATGCTCTGGAATTGCTCTTTCTTCTCTAACTTGCTAGATTACGCCATCTAAAGTTCCTCAGATATGCAAAGGTTCCTAAATAATAACTTGGATATTTGCACATCCTTTTATTCTCAGCATCAACTTAATAGAACATTTTCTCTTATTGTCATAATGCAAGATCTCTGTTGTTAATTATGGTTATCTTCATGTTATATATTATTTAAACTATATCTTGTAACAAAGGGATACGATACAATAGTTGGTGAAAGAGGAAGCCAACTGTCCGGAGGACAAAAACAACGAATAGCCATAGCTAGAGCTCTAGTAAAACAACCTAAAATACTTTTACTTGATGAAGCGACGTCAGCTCTAGACTCCGAAAGCGAAGCAGTTGTACAGGAAGCATTAGACAACGCAATCCAAGGAAGAACAACCATTATAATTGCCCACAGACTATCAACTATTAGGAATGCTCATCAAATTTGTCTTCTTAAGGTAAATAATTTAATTTGTTTGGTATAAAAGAACCCTATTTATTTTAATTAGTTGCTGATGTATGTCGCTAAGCAAAAAAGGTCATAATCATAAAAAATATTCCCAGTTCTGAATTTTCTATAAACTTAAGTCACGAAAAATCAACCATTGTGCGGAAAATTCCCTAGAAGAAATTCTCATTAAATAGATGTATGTATCATCGATCTGACAGACAGTACTATGACCAGGACGATATAAGACTGAGTAATAAGTAGGTTTAATTAAAATTAGATTTAAACAAATTGCATAGGCTTCGACGGTTAATCCCATTAAGATTTAAGTCCTCCGGCAGTGACCGTGTTAATGTACCTGGGGATTGAATTTGACGTAATGTAATGGGGATTGAATTTGACGTAATGTAATGGGGATTGAATTTTGCTTCTTGAGTATGAGGCATTTTCAGGGATTTAGGACATTGAAGATGAAAATGAATGCTCTACAAAACTCAACGTATTTTTAGTTTTAACATTAGTGCTCTATAATACTGGTTTACCTTTGTAGAGCATTTTCTGTTAATCCACGATGTCCTACATCTCTGGAGATGACTCCAACAGTGGAAGTGAAACGTCGGATTCATCATGTAAATTGAGGTGGTTGCAACCTAAACCTTAACAAGCCACCATGTCCGAAAAAGCCGCCTTTACCTCATAACTAATTAAAGTATCTAATTAGTGAAATAAGTTTTGTTTTAGCCCATATTAGCAGTGTGACACTATACTAGGTAAAAGACTATATGGTAAAAGACCCACCCGCAAAATGGTGTAACCGATGAAGGATGGGTTACTTAGCGTACTATATTCGATAGAAGGATGTATTATACTCTTCTAGGTTGGGCCCCTTATAATATACCCTATTGTAGATAGTACGATTATGCACCCACCTTTAATATTAATTAAAATTAACTATAGTCAGTCAAAAATATTATTTTTTTGTTTGGGTGGGTTTATAATCATACTCGCACGCCCTTGTATATAGTACGGTCACGGACCCTCTCTTAATAAATGTTAAACATTTGTAGGGAATTTATTTGTTTTGATTTTGCGGGTTTCATTATGATAATCTAACCCTCTACTACAAGAAGGCAATTGTAATACTCTATGCAATTACAAGAAGATATACATTTTTACTTATTCTCTCAGCTTGATGCAAATAATTTCAAAAACTCATACTCGTGTCACTGTCAAAAATTTGACAATGTTGACCTTTTGTCTAGTTGTGCAGTAACCATTCAAACAATTTTACGGTAAAATGGTTTTAGTATTATAGTGAATAATTAATATGCTGACTATTTATAGTTATGATGAAAATAAGTTTAGTCATATTTGAACTATTGTGTGTATTTAGTGTTCTATCAAATAATGTAGAAAGGAAAGATGCAAGTGAGAAATCTGAAGAGAAAACAGCGTTTCAGGGGATTAAACGATTCGATAATTGTATTCCTGTAAGAATAGACAGTTATGGAAGCCATGAAATATGTGGTGCGCATAAAATTGAAAGAAATAATTGTAAGCAGTCCAAATGTGTAGCTAATTATGAAAATCGAAATTTTAGTACATTTTATGGAAGTGATATATCAGATTATTGCAGAACATTTGGTGAATGTTTTGCTCATGAATCAGGCAAAACCACGAGAGTAAAAAAGATTGAGAAATCGCTGCTTGATAAAGAGGATTTTAATGAAAAAACTTATCATGAGCATTCGAAGAATTCGTTGCAAGATTACAATAATGATATTGGGAGGAAATTTGCTACGTCAGATGTCGTGATTTATAAAAATCTTACTCAGTCATTGTACGATACTAACAATACCTTTAAATCTATGGAATTAAAAAATAAATTAAAAATACTAAATGGATCCATGACTATTATTGGCGGTGATGATGTGGCTATCAAGGATTTTCCGTACAATGTGGTGATATTGCAGAATATGATGGCGTTGTGTGGAGGTTGCATTCTAACTAGGTTTCATGTTTTAACTGCGGCACACTGTGTTGTTGCTAAAACAGATTACGTGAGGAAAATGATTTTTATGTTTCCCATTGAAGAATTCCATGTGCGAGCTGGTAGTAGATTATGTAATAGTGGCGGAGTTGTTATAGGTGTATCGAATATTTTTGTCCACCCTAATTATTACGCTCAAACATTTGATTTAGCCGTTTTAGTTTTAAAAAAACCTTTTGAGCTTTCGCAAACTATTAGGACTGTTCCTATAGCAACACCTAAGCAAAGGAAAACTTTATACGACATGATGAGGAATCATAGTGAGTGTTTAGTTACCGGATGGGGAAACACAGAACCTTACAGTCGATCTAGAAATACGAAGAAAATGGATGGCATTGGAATTGTAGATTATTTAAAAGGGTTACGACAACCACTCATTAGTTGGAAGGAATGCTCACAGTATATTAAAATTGATAGAAATTCCGAGATATGCACATGGACAAAAAGTTATTCGGGGCCTTGTCAGAGGGATTCAGGCAGTCCGTTGGTCTGCGGTGGAATTGTTTACGGGTTAGTGTCGTGGGGGGAAGGCTGCGGACAACCGGATGAACCAGATGTGTACTCTAGACTGGACACTGCAAGCTGGTGGATCGAAGATATGATCAGATCGGACTTAAAATCACCACTGCATAATAAATTCCCTTTATCGATTTATTTTTTAATAATAGCGAATTTTTTCATGGAAATTCAATCAAACTAAAAAGGAATCATTTGCACCGCCATCAAAAAGAGTATTGTTAATTCAGGAAATTTAACGTGCCTATTGGCTTCATTGCATTGAGTATCGTCTGAATAATTTATTGCCTTCTGCGATAATATGAAATTGAGAATCCGATTTCAACTGGGCCTAATTTTTTAAGTAGAAAACCTGTATAATATGGACAGTGACGAATGATATCTATGTATCTTATTATAAAAATTGATATAAAAAGACAAGTTTTAATGGTTGCCTGTTAATGAATACTATAGTCCTGGAGCACATTACGACAATTTGCCATGAGACCAAAGAATGGAGGATAACCAGTGGTCTTACATTTCATTCTCTGGTCTGGCCAGAGAATTAATTATTGTGGTCAACTTAGTGTTATTAAAATTTTTAATTAACCATAACGTTTTACTTTTTTAAAAAAATTATAATAAAATTTCAAATATCAGTTTTAGTATTTAATAAGACAATCATATTTTGTCCTATTCTTAACTACCTATTTATTGCACTCGTTACCCTCAGTATTTTAAATAGCGAAGTTAAAGTCCTCTAAGTTTAAAGCGTTTTGAATTGGATAGAACTAAAATATTTGAATTCTTTAGTATTCCAATTTTTATCAAAAACTTTTTAAAATTGTTGGAGATAGAAAAGTTGTTAAGCCCAAACAAGTTTTGGGCTAGTAAAATTGTTGATAATCAATAAGTCGTTCAGACCCAACCCTATCCGAGATACTGTCTGAGGTACTGCCAGATCTTCAGTCTGAGGAACTGCCTAAGCTACAGTTACAGAGTTATTCTGAAACAGTAAAAAGCAGACTATATTTATCTGACAATACCTTTATTTATACGCCCTTTGTTTGGCGTCTTGTTAGATCTTGTCCGAGTGACAAGAGTACTCACACCATCTTGTAGTGATTGTCGTATGACTCGGATCTATCGTGAATCTTGCACAGCAACGCTTACAAAAATCTATTCTTTAAAGCTTGCAAATACCATTAGTAGTACCAGTACCATTAGGCATCAAAACATCAAAGGTGAGCCAAATTTGGTTATTAAACTTGGCATTCATATGGTTTTCTCCTATTTCGAATCCGCGCAGTGGTTTTGTTCATAAAGAAAAAAACAGCACAAAGATATATTTGCCTACAATAAAGAGTTTTTAAAGTAGGTGAAACAGTAGCAGCTAGAGAATACAATAGACCTAATCAGGAATGGATATTAGAAAATCTTCAGCTAGATGCCAGCTATACCAAACCAAAAAGTGGAGGGTCCTTTATAAAGTCACGTAGAGTGGCATGCTTGCCAACTCTACGTAGCTAAGTTGGTTCAGACTTTCATCGACCAAAAATTTTGCAGCTAATGTAAATGGACCACTAAGACGATCCACTTGGAGTGCAAGGACACAGCTATACTCTCTCTATTTAAGGAAAGGGGAGGTTTTATCATTTTATTTTTTTATTCTTATATTAAGACAACAGCTATGTTTATAAAGCCAGATAAGTATTTTTGGTCTTCTCTTTACAATTTGGTGTAGGATGGCCTTGTAGTAGAACGAGGCAATCACAAGGAGTTGATGGCTTTAAAAGGACATTATTATAAAATGCACTCAATTCAGAATAAAGAAAGACAAAGTTCTGGGGGACATCAGCTTCACGAGTAAGTGCTTTATAGTTTTAAAAACAAGCTTTTAAAATTAAGAATAATTATGAAAAACCAGAGGGGATAGTTTTTTCACGAAAATAAGTTTGACCAAAGCTTAAAACTTCTTTGTCTTTAGAGATTTTGCTAAGAAAAGTATATTTAATCTGTCTAGAGTCTAAACCGTAGATGGTGTTATTTAAGTGTGAAAATAATATAAAATGTTAGACACCACACTGATTTAAAGTACAAGTATTTAGATGGCATTGGTGTAGAGAATAAAATATCAATCACCAAGCTATCAACAATACAAGTAGTCCAGGTCTAAAAAATGTGACTCATTTTGTGTTACTTCAAACCAAAGTTTTCTGAAAATATACCTGAAATTATGAAGAAATAACATAGTCTGCCTATCCAGAGTTGAGCCCTTCATATGAATGCGCTCCCTCAAAATATTAAAAAATCGCTTACATTCTAGTTTTGTTGCAATAAGTGGTTCCCTGTAGGTCGTGTGCAAAACATGAAGAGACAATTAAAGCTGATAAAATTGCCTATAAAACGAGTGTGTTTTCGTCAAAGTCGGATAATTACACCTAAAATTATGACACGTTAAATGGACTAAAAATGTACAAAAAGGGCAATCTTTTTTTCAAAGAAATTTGCTAAATATGCATAAATTAACAATTTTTTGGTGTTTTTGAAAGTCATAATTTTGGTTGTAGACATCTGATTTTAATGATCAATCAAGTGATTTATAGAAAATTTTTTATCACCTTTAAAAATTATCTCTTCATGTTTTCATGCACACCACCAACAGGGAATCTTGGCACTTATTTCAAGAAAACTGAAATTTGTGCGAATTTATAAAATTTTGAGCTCTAGATAGGCAGACTATGCTATTTCTAAATTTAAGGTATATTTTCGTAAAAATAAAGTTTGAAGTTGTTCAAAATAAGTCACATTTTTTTGGCTAAAGGGACTAAAAGTGATTGTTGCCCAATCACCCAGATATCACTAATCAAAAAATAAAATATTACATGTTTAAAACATAATACTATTAGCAACAAAAAAACAATCTTTGAATAATTAAAAACCTTCATAAAGACTTACTATGTAGTTGAAAGTTAAAGTAAATTATAGTTAGTTAGTTAATAAATTTATTTCTAATACTCTGCACCAATTTTAACTATGTAATCATACAGTAAAATAATACTTAAGAGTGTTGTAGCCTAAACTTTGTCTAGGACAAAAATAATACTTTAACTGTAGAGAGAGGTAAATTGTCAATTTCTTTGTTCAATAAAATTTAAGTTTAAGTAAGATTAGGTTTTTAAGTAAGGTTGGGGTTATTTATACTCATTCATCATTTAAATTAATAGGGGAAACTAAATTGGAAACAAATTTATTTTAATTGGTTTCTAAAGTCTACAAACTAATGTCTGGTATTAAATTGAATGATAGTATTATAATTAATATATTGAGCGATTTTTAAACTATTTATTTTCTTTTACAGGGTTAACTTAAGCATCAATTATGATGATCCAGAAGAATCAGCGGAAAATGATGTTAAAATAAGATATCGGCATAATTCAGTTAATTTTTCGGTAATTTATTTTGGCTATTAACTCTATTTTATTAAATAAGAAAAAAACTTCAGTTATCCTAGTTTGGAGTACTACAGGGAAGCATATAAGGTCCTTTATTATACGTTTTTACACCCATGATATTCCTCCTTTCCACAGTCCTAGCTTGGTTTGTTGATGATAATGTCATCTTCTCATTCCATGAACCCATAATACAGCCTCTGACTATGTCCAGGATCACTTGTGCTCACTTTTTTTCTGTCGAAAAACAGTGGTCAATACCCGAAAATTTACGGCCGCTAAAAAACACGTTTCAAGTGCGAATGCTCTAATGTTTTTTGGCTGTGAGTGAATGAGAGTGGTCTGGAGTTGACAAAAGCCCTGAAAGCCAATGTAAAATATGTGCTAAAACGTTTAAAAAACCAACCATGAATCCAACTGAGCATTAAACTAGTGCAGATAATATTTTGCAATGCCAATTTTAGAGGCTTAGTTTTGTGTAAACAACGGCTTAATTATGCCCATTTCCTTTAAAAAATACAGAGAAAATTAGTTACGAGAGTGTTTGATAATTGAGTAACTGCTCAAGTATAAACCATAAACCGAACCAAGCAAAGAAATGGATTGTTAAGCACGGAAACACGCATTTCAAAGGAAATTCGCCCGACATGCGAACCACCGCGTCAGATTTATTAAAAATATAATCTTCAAATAGTTATTCTAGAATGTAGTAAGTTATATGTTTTAATTTTTAAAATGAGGCTTGACCTAGGACAGAGTTCCGACTCTTAACTTTTCCCCTGTACGTGAGATGGATCAGCTTTCAATCAGAAGATTGACCACAGTTTTTTCGAATTTTTGGTCACTTTTGAGTAGTCATGTCGACTTTGAATCGGCTTTGTTCGATTCAGCGCCAAACATACATAGAAAACAACACCCTACTCGAAATTTAATTTTGAACGTACGTAATTTTAGTTTCTAATTATTTATTATGATTTTTCGTCGTTCTGGTCACTTAGAGTGGTCGTATCGTTATCGGACCGGCTTTATTTGGTTCAGCGCACAAAAATACATAAGTCTTTATAAATTAAGACATTTTTTGCGGCAAAAAAGAACATTGAACGGATTTTTGTCAAAGTCTGAGGATCAACTTCCGCCATGATGTCTATCCTTTCAGCGAATTTTTTCCGAAGTAAATTCGCTAAAAACGAAATTTAAATGAAGAAATTTTCTTTATTAATATGTCATTGTTTTTTCTGTACATTATTCTTTTATTTTTTCTAGATATGTAGTAATTTATATTTTTTATTCATTTTTTGACGATTGCCTTTGGCTTTTTATGGATTATTTAGCATGGAACTATGCTACTTAACTATGTAAATGTATTCATTGCAGATATGATTATGCCTTGAAGGGAAGAAAGCGAAATATAGTCTTTCAACTTGATCATTTTGTTAGATTGTCCTTAAAAGAATTCTCACTTTATGACACTTTAAAAATTATATGAAAAATAAAGATGTTTTAACTCTTAAAAAATTATATATTTCCCCCGTTTAAAAATTGCAAAATTTCCTACATGTTCACCTTTGCTATAAAATATCATTACTGATATCTTAGATACTTTCGTTGTTGGTGGTAGTCTAAGCACTTCTCGGGGTTTGTTTTATATTATTACTTTTTATCAATTTGTTAAAGAATTGTATCAAATTGCTGGATATACAGTTACTATAAGATTTATTGTTTCAGACGTGGGAAGGTGATAAAGATAACAACTTTCTGAAAATATTTGATAGAAAAACGCTGCCTTGGTGTCTTATCAGTTTAACACTAATTGGATGTATGGTCAGTGGGTTGCTGGTACCGGCCTTCGCTATTGTTTATAGTTATGTTGTTCAGGTTAGTAGTGTATTTTATTTATAATGTGCTTCGCAATAATTAAACTGCTTCAAACTTCCGCGCTTCGTTATCAGAAAAATATAGCTCCTTTCCCTTAACTGCAAAAGGAAGGCAATTCCGCCACAAAATGTATTTAACATAATTATTTAAACTATTTAACATATTAAATTATTTTTAACGTAATCTTGAGATGAAAATCAATTCTGAATCAGATCTAAGAATTGAATTCGTATTAAATTCGTGGGGTGGATATTACATGAACTATAATTAATTAATTATAATGAAAAAACAAAAGATGAGCCTCCTCAAGGCAAATGCCAGAGGGAGGAGGCTGCCTGTAAACCTTTGTATAGGTTTTATTTGCAATACATTTATTATTGTTTTCTAAACCTTATAACAATAGATAGATTATACACACAAAAAAGAAAATGAAGAAACTATAAAATTTTACTCTTTTTCAAAAAGAGCTATGAATGAGATATGATTAATTATCATGTCATGAGGATTAATTATTACATGATTAATCCTCTCAGTAAATTGGAGAGGATTTATCAAAGTGTATTGCTCTCATTTATTCGTTCGACAATGATGATGGCCTCGTGTTAGAAACTTGCTTTGCGAATTTGTAACAAAACTATATCTGGAGATTTTTTTTTATTTTTCGTTCTTTTATTTATTGATTAATACGGAAAAGCATGCGAATCTAAATATAAAGTATTTTTATAGAAAGTAACTGGGGTATTATATAATAATTGGATCAGTCATTGAATTTATGTAGTAATGATAAGTAACCTCAAAATCTTGTTAATAATTAAATAATAATTAATAATAGATTAATTAAGTAAAATATGATGGCACGAACTCCAACTACCTCTAACAGAGGAACCACAGCAATATTGCTGATTTGCATGTGTTTGTTGTATATTTAGAATATCATTGTAGTAATCATAGTAAAAATGTTTTGTGCATTAAATGGTAATAAAAAAATCTGGGGTGTTACCCCAGATTTATCAATGGTGTAACATATTATTTTTAAGGGTACTGTCGTATTGCAGGTTTAACCTGTAAAACCTGCAATACGACAGTACCCTTACAAATAATATGTTACACTATTGATAAGTGATAACATGTTGATGTTGATTGATACGTGATTATATGTTGATGTTGATTGATACGTGATTGTATGTTTTTAATTTTTAGATGTTTGTATTGAGTAGAGATTTGTTCAAAGAGAAGCTGATTTTGTGGAATAGCGTCCTCATGGCACTCGCTTTGGTCTCTTGTTTTTCCTACTTTATTAGTGTAAGTCTGTTATGTAATAGGCATTCTTTATGTAAAAAGACTTTCAGTTTTCAGATTATAACCTTTTTATAATATTTTCCTATGATCTTGAGGCTATATTCGAAAACATTTCTTATAGATTTATGTGGCGTAAATGCCACATAAATATATTACACCTATATTATAGATATAGGTGTGATGTTTTCTCGGCTATGAAATTGTAGTTGCACAAAAATCAATAATCAACTACTGATACACTAAGGAGTACTCTTTCTGACCATTACTGAAATTACGAAAGTAAAATTAATTATGACATTTTAAAGTAAAGTGTAAATAAAATTAATTATGTAAGTACTGAAAACTATTGGATTGTAATCTGGAGGTTGAGACTTCGAATTCAGCCACGATTATTCTACTCTGCTCTACCCATAGAGTGAATTTGGACCCTATTGTGACGCACGTAACCTAGGTTTTATGTGCTCCTTTGGTTTTAAATGTGTTTGTACAATCATTTCAATGATTGTACTCAATAAAATGTTTTATGGCTCTTTGATGCGTTGAGTCCTCTTACGTTTAAGATAACTGTAATCCTCATCACTGTGATTTACGGATAACGCAAAACTGAAAGATTTGCATTCAAAATTGAAATCACGATCGGATTGGCTAAGTTGAAAAATTCTGAGTCCCATGCAAGAACCAATATGGTTGCAGTACTTAATTCTGTCGAGTACAAAATGCACACCTGACTCAAAGACTAACACAGGGACTAAGCCTGTAATTTAGAAGGATGATGTACTAGAAATCCTCTGCTGCCTTTTGGTACTGCTTTCTGGTGCTTTCATAACAGGCTTGCGTGTCAGAAATGTGTCGCAGAGTATGGATTAGAGGGATATACGAGTAGCACCTTGATGAAGATTGATCCATTAGTCAGGATGCAGCGTGTATAGGCTCAAATGTCGAATTAGTCCAGATAAGACAATCAGAGTGGTTTGAACCATACAGGTTAATGTACTTTAACTTGACTTATTATTAAATAAACAATAAACACGATAAGTTTATAGATAGGAAAAGAAAGCGTAGGGATTGTCTATACCTGAGTTGTCCTTAGTAGAAAAAGAAAAGGCTGATATATAATGTATAATTTCAGTTACTAGGAAGTTGCTTGAGTACAGAGCGAATGATACAGACAGCTAGATTGGATGTATTCTCTAGTATATTGAAGCAACAGGTTTCTTGGTTTGACAATGAAGAATTCACCACTTTGAAACTCACTGATGCCTTGGCTAGAGATCCTCCTCAGATTAAAGCTGTAAGTACAAAGATTACAGCCGTCTCTTTAAGTATTATTTCTAATGATGTCCTTATTGTTAGAAGTAATATTTGAATGCTGCTGGTGATGTTGCTATATGGAATCCATAACGACACTTAACATGAACATCAGGGAACGTACTTATATCTTTTTGATATTTTTTACCCATCTAATTGATTACAAAAAGAATAAATGAACACTTGCGACACGTTGTGTTGGCTGTAATACTTGTCGTGTTACATATGTGTAGCATCAGATACAGTCAAAGACGATAAAGTCCAAAAATAAATAATCCAGCATAAAATAGTCTTTACTACAAGGATAGGACCTTTCTCATATTTTATTATCTCTTTAGTTCATTTATGTTCTGGATCTAAATTATCTTTTAGAATCAAAGTATTTTGTTTAAATTTGCAGATAATGAACTGTTTTTTAGAGATGTTTTGGGCAATATCTCTCTTGGATCTAGTTCCATTAAACTGTTAAAAAAGAACTAAGAACAGACAACATAATTAATTAATGCCTATTGATTGATCTTGGTGGGTTCGATCACGATGTTAAAAGAAACGCTTAAAAACTTATGTAAAAAAAGACAAGCACGTCAGTTCTAAAGTAGAACAGTTAGCACTTATATACCAAACTGTTCCAGAATGAAAGTGATATGATCCCTACTCTGTCCCATAATTATTTTTTTGTTTAATTTTGCTGTACCTGTATAAACTGATTCATAAATTGCAGGTAGCAGGATCTAGATTTGGTAGCTTGCTAACTGGTAGCATTAATCTAATATTAGCAGTAGGGATAGCATTCTACGCTAACTGGAAATTGGCAGGAATTTGCTGCCTCGTATATCCAATACTTATAATTGTGTGTTACCGACAAACATCATTAAGATACATTAACTTTGCTAAGCAAGATATTAAAATCAAAGCTGCATCTAAGGTAATAATAATTAATAAAATATTTAAAACATCATTTAATTGTTTTTATAGTTTTTTATACATTAAAAAGTAATGAAATACACAATTATTTTGGGTTTCGAAAAAAATGCATAATAGAAATGGGAATATGTAAAGTCTCAAAATTATTAAGTGATTTATCAAACAAGATAAGATTGCGAGATTTATGATTTGAATTTTATGCAGAAATGGAACTCTAAGATCGTCCGACGGTGTTTTTTTCTCTTAGTGACTCCTTTCTCGAAATATCTTACCATTTTATCAAACGCAATCAACATTTCTGTGTTTTAGCTAGCATCTGAATGTATAGAAAACATCAAAACCGTACAAATGCTTGGGCTGGAGAATATCTTGTACAAACAATACTGCTCCGCTATGGACTCTGCCAACAAGTAAGTTGTAATTTACATGAAATAATTAGGATCCGAAGGTTCAGTATCTTTCCAACCCTCCACCGGCCCGCAGAACTTTGTGTTTACATAAACTGAAAGCAATAGAAACGCAAAGTCAGGTTGTCCCGGACGAAATCCCATCCCACATTAGAGTAAAAGTCAAAGTAAACTACGTAAAACCTAGACTTGGTCGGCCATTCATGGATTTAGGACCTCCCAAAGACGGTACAAGGCATAACCTTAAATAACACATAGAATTATAGCCTACATTAATCAAGTGATTCAAGATAGAATCCTATAAAGCAACAAGTGCTACTATGGTATGACACTTGATTATAATCAGAGGACAGCGTGGAAAAATAGTGTTGAATCACTGAGGTTGGTCTGGTATGAAATTGTGGGCGTTGTTTAACATCCAGAACTAACCTCATTGGTTCCCTCGAATATTTTCCTACACTGTCAACTGATTTTATCCGCGTGTCGTACTATAAACTATTATATATAGTCTATTGTATCTTTGCATCTATATACAATATACATTTTTAAACCTTTCAGGAAATTATAGTCATAGAGATTTATTACCAGAGAGGTCTTAGCCTCTAGCAATGAAGAGACTTATAAAGATGTTTCAAGGCTCTCAGGGGCTCATTGTAACCTCATTAAAACCTTGTTTAAGAGTGAATTAAGGTTATTAATCGCTGTCGACTTTTTGCACAACTTTTGTGTTTTATGTTGTATTATAAACATTTTATTATAGGTATACGTTAATAATTATATTTTTTAGGTCAGGAATGAGGCAGTCTGTTTTGTATGCTCTAGTGTACTCCATATCCAGCTCCATCATCTATCTCATATACATCGTTTCATTTAAGTACGGCGCGCTGTTATTGATTAATAATGAAATCGATCTGGTCCATGTATTGAGGTAAGATATTAACATAGATATTTGATATATATTAGATATTAGATATAAAGATATTAGGTAATGTATTATAGGTAATATATTGAGGTAAGATATTAAGATATTATGGAGGTGTTTTTACTTCAACTTATTCATACCATAGGTATATAGGAAATGTTTTTTATTTGCACTAAAAATCCTCTCAAACAGTTCAGTATTGTCCTATTTCAGATGTCGTGTGTATAATTTGTCTAAAATAATTTGGACTTTCCTGTATAACAGAAGTTTGGACATTCTAACATTTAGATCAATTATATACCCGGGAAAATATGACTACGTTAGTTTAAAATCTGTTCTAGAACATACAGCTTTGATATCCTTGCTATAAGTATAAATGTCAAAAATGAGAATATAATGTCTTTGGTGTCTCTAATGTATTAGAACTGCATTGTTAGTTCAAAAATATTATTTATAAGATAGATGAGGATTACTAGAAAGCTGCACTAAATTCCTATGTTTGGTGATAATGCCGATTAAGCTTCCTCGCCATATAGTATACATTCTATAATAGTTATAGAATGTCAGAAGAAAGTGAAGGAAGAATAAGAATAAGAAGTTTCAAAAATGTCATTTTCAAACATTTATTTCTCCTGTTCTATTTGGCCAATTTGAATAAACTTTTTTCAATTTTGATCTAGAAGACTCTCTCTTTGAGATATTATAATATTTATGTATTTTTAGTCGTTTTCACACTATACACCCTGAAAACCCGTATATAATATACTATATGATATAATACATACGTATATAATTATACGAATATACTATAATATACAGTGGCAGTTTTTGTGGAGTTTGACTTTTTTATTGACTAACGTGGTATTTTAAATTTTACTTTTGAACACAAAATTCCTAAATTTTAGGAATTTTGTGAGAAAAAAATTTAAATTCTAAATATCATTTTCATTGTTAAAAATCAGTATGGAATCAGTATACGATCTTTGTTTCTAGGGTTCTATTCGAGGTAGCGTTTACAGCACCTATAATAAGCATAGCTTGCAATTACACGCAGGATTTCGTCAAAGGGAAACAAGCTGTTCGTAATTTGGTTCATATAAAGTCCTTCAAACCAGCTTTAGATTATTCATCAGCTAGAATTAAACAGGTGAAGTATTAGTTTGATTAACAAAATATTTATTGAGTATGTTACCCTAATTGTTCATAGATTATAATGACAAGACCGTAACAAGAAGAAATTTAGGGGGGGGGGCATGATTCAAAATGCGATGATAATCATCGAAAGCGATTCACATCTTTAAGGGAATTCCGGTTCAAACTAGTTCCTCAGAGGAGACAAACTTTTTTGGGGGAGGATGCCAACCTGGAGCTACTGTCTACTATGTTGGACCAAGAGGTTATTGAAATGTAGTTTGTTATGGTTGTTTTACATTTCCCAGCAGGTAATACACGTGATTACTTCTGACGATTGCTTCGTTGTATTTATTTAGTGTATTTATTTCAAAAATCTGAAATTCATTCTTGAAAGTTGAGAAAACATTCGTAATTTGGTGCCTCCAGAAAAAACTGTGTTTTAAGAGATAGAATTTCTTAAGATTGTTGGACATTTTCCCTTTTATTACAGATTTTTTCCACGAAAAATGACATAAGGAATTATTTGCCAGGTATAATGAATTAATTTCTGGTTTCATTAAGTTATAATGAAAAACTTTTATAACAGTATACACTAAAATTTTGCAAACATTTTTTGCAAGTGAGGCGTACCTCTAAAGAGCTTCATAGCTCTGAAGTAGAGTCTCTCAAATGTTTTATTGGTTCACAGAAAAAAATACAAATTATTAATTAAAATCTTAAAACGTAACAATTCTATCCATCATTTCGTAGAACAGGTTAAAAATGTGATAGTTTTGATTTATCAATTATGCAGCTTGTGCATTGTAATTTCACAGTAACATGTTTTTATTATTTAAAAGAGAACCATGGCATAAAGAGTACACTTGCATAAAGTTTCTTTCAGTGTATCACACTGTTTCATTACGTCTATCTCTTCAGGATGTAGACAGAGCCTGAACTCACTTTGCATTTTTCTAAAAAAATCTAGGGAATATAATATGCCAGTGAATATTATTCACCAGTGACGAGATGTGCTCTCTTACGGCTTAGCAAGGAAAACTTATTTAATATGACTATACCAAATTTTTCGAAACATTAATAGTTGACACAATAAAATTGCACCAGAGATATCTAGGAATATATAATTCTGGAGCGGTGGTCAGTATGACGGGCGAATTTCCTTTAGAATGCGTGTTTCTGCGCTTAACAATCCATTTATTCTTAAGGATCCGGTTGATGCTTTACAACTTGTGCAGTTACTAAATTATCAAGCACTACTCGTAACTCACTTTTTTTGTATTTTTCAAAGGAAACGCATGCTCCTGTTAGTTATACAAAACTATGACTCTAAAATTGGCAGTGCACACCATTATTTGCACTATTTGAATGCTCAGATGGTTTCATGGTTGGTTTCTCAAAAGGTCTTTTTGCATTTTTTTTTAAAAAATACATACAAAATGAGTTACTAGTAGTGCTTGATAATTGAGTAACTGCTCAAGTTAAAAAGCATAAACGATCCTTAAGCAACAAATTGATTGCTAAGTACGTAAACACGCATTCGAAAGCAAATTAGCCCACCACGGCGCTAGAATTATTTTGTAGTTATAAACTTATTTATTTATTTATTTATTATAAGCTTGTGGTTGCCTTACATTCAAAGGCCTCACAATAGTCAATTCATGAATACAAATTAAAACGTAAAAAAATACAATAAATAAAAATTATGTAAGATATTATTAAGTTAAAAAGGTACCAGTTTACAATTTTTCAGAATACACTATACTGTCATTTAAAAAGTCATTGACACAGTAATATGCTTTATCAATTAGTATTTCTTTAATAACCTTTTTTAAAGGAATCCATAGGAAGATCTACAATACTAGTAGGCAGCTTATTAAAACATTTGATTCCAATTATATAATGTAAAAAAACGATAACAAATTATCGTCCCTACCAGGATTCGAACCCAGGTACCCTGACTTTGACTGCTCGTATCGACTCCGGACTACTCTAATTCTATGAGTATAAGTGACAGTTAAATCAACTTCTAGGTCCGTTCAGGGTAAATTTTTTCGATATAAATTCAATTTTAAGTACCATTTGTTATCCAGTTAGATCTTTCGCAATTGCTAAATATTTCGAAATCGCAGTATTTAATATCTTGAAACCTAACAATATGTAATACATTGCAGGAAATACGAGGCGATATAGAGTTTAACAGGGTAACGTTCAGCTATCCGACAAGGCCGGATGTAACAATATTGAAAGAGTTTAATCTGGTAATTAAGGCTGGACAGAGAGTTGCCATCGTCGGTGCATCAGGATGTGGCAAATCTACTCTTATATCTCTCTTAGAAAGGTTCTATAATCATCAGCAAGGTAGTATTGTAAGTAGTTTTAATCAACGATCAAACTTGAGAACATAAATGTAAAATTGCATTTATTTATTACGTTAAGGTGCTAATTTTAACTGAATTGGATTTTTTCCGATTTTTTACATTGTTTTAAACAATGTACACCAGCCATTCAATAAAATTTAAACTGATGCTGATAATGAGATAAAACTTGGCACATATGTTAGTCTTATACAGGACTACATGCGTGCCAAATAAATTGATTGCAACGTTTTTCAGTATTTTATGATTTTTTGAAATCTTCGCTGTCATTATTGCGGATTAAGGAGTCATAAAAAATATTTTCCGGATTGCACAAATACTCCAATATACTGACTTTTGTACAACGTTTTAACCCTTTAGCATAAATTCACTGGGAGCTACGATCATAACAGACACACTCACATACAGACAGGCAACTATGTGAAAACCTTTAGGAGGCCTTAAAACTCCTGTTACAGATAATTAATGTGTCATCCTGATTTCGGATTTTTTCGCAAACACAATACTTTTCCCTTGTATATATACACAATATATACCTTTAGTGTAAATGAGGAAAGGTAAAAAGGTAAGATTAATGAATCATTTTGAAGTGTAAACAAATTATTTGGTTCTAGTTAATAGACGGAGTGGACATTAATGCTTGGGATGTTTCGTATCTAAGAAGTAAGATGGGACTTGTAACACAAGAGCCAGTTTTATTTAGTGGTACCATTAGTGATAATATTAAGTATGGATGTCTTTATGAAAGCGAACGTAAGCTAACGCATGATGAAGTTGTAAAAGCTGCAACAATGGCAAATATACATCAGTTTATACTGACTCTACCACAGGTAAGAGCAGAGGCATTAACTTACTCTTATGTTATCTAAATAATAAAAAAATAATCACCGATTATTCACTATTAAACACTTTGATAGACTACTAACTTTAATCGGCATTGATGATAGCCGTTAGTTAAATATCGGCTCTGCTATAAATAAAATAATGGTTTGATAGACTGTGTACTCCACGGATCAGTTGACTTTATAATCAATTGTTTTATTGAACTTAAAATATAGCAAAAATAACCAAAACATAATAGTTTCGTGATAAGACAACCTAACCATAAAAATTGGTTTGATCTAACCAATGTTTCTCAAGTCTATGATGCTTTAGCCAATGATAGAGTAAGTTATCAGGGATCATTTTTGAGCAAGAGTATCAGGCATAGAGCATTAACCCTCGAACAATGTAGTAACTTTCTGTGAGCATGTAGACTCCAACTGACTTTACATAACAAACTTCTTATTTACAAGACTAATATTTACATGTGTACTTACGGAAAAGAACTATGGGGTAGCCATAGTTCTAAGTATAACCAATAGTTAAGTAAACCCATAATAGAACTAAACCTTCTTATTTCTATAAAGCCTAATCCCTTCAATCTATTATCTTACGTAAAATAGCTGATACTCCATATTATGTTTCAAATTGTTGTCACGGAAATATTCCTTTTTTCCGTGACCTTGCAATATATCGTTATAAATCCTTTCACTCCTCCCTTGCGGATCATCCTAATCCTCTTGTGCATAGTCTTTCCTATGATAGGAAAATGTTGAAAGGAAAATCTGATGATAGGAAAATTCTATCAACCCTCTCCGTAGACTCAAGCGGCAGTGGCCGCGAGACCTACTTTGAATTAATCTAAATTAAACCACAAGGAAACAAATATATTCTATTTCAGCCTAGCTCTGTATGACGTATCCTTGACGAGAGGGCATTTTCGTATTTTGATAGAAAAATACATAAGCGTGGATAAATATTGATCCTCGTTTGGGGGCAGGATACTCAGCAACGCAGATCGAGACTAATAACTTTAATGTTATTTAAAAAAATGTTTCAATACTTTTTATTTATGCCAACAAGATCTGCCACTGGGCAGACTCCTTGTATCGTGATATTACATGTCAGAGCTTATCATATCACTTAATTACTCGTATAACAAATAAATCAAAGTTGTAATTATCAATATAAATTAATATATTAAAAAGAGCATCTACATGTTTTTTGAGTCTACCCTAAAAATAATTATCTGGAGGGATTTAATTCCTTTAACTGAATCTTCAGGCCAAAGTCAAGAGTCAGGAGAGTTAGGCAGATGGTAGTTAAATAAAACAAAAATGAATAGTGCAGATGCAGTGCTAGATTTAAGGCACCATTCATTTTCATTGTAAAGGTTATATTCTCCGACTTAAAATATCTCTTAACATGGATGACGTGTGCAAGGATTTCTGTCCGAAGTCAGAAATATTTTAATAACTGACAGTTTCTTTACAGGGATACGATACACTTGTTGGGAATAAAGGTTGCCAACTGTCTGGTGGTCAGAAGCAGAGAATAGCAATAGCAAGGGCACTAATAAGAGATCCTAAAATACTTCTATTAGATGAAGCTACTAGTGCTCTGGATAATCACAGTGAAAAGGTAAGGCTATAATAAAATCGTGAAGATACCATGTTAGTTAATTTGTTTTACCTATAATACGGTAATATCTCCCGCACCCATTTACGGTAAATATTTCAAAGTACTAATGCACATACTCGTATGATAATAAACACAGTGGTGTAGGGAGCATTTTTAGTTGCCACTAGTCAATCTTATATAGATAGATAAGAAATGGTTTGACATCGCATCAGTTCTAGATTCCAACCTGGTTCTCACCCAAAAAGGTAAGGTAACCTCCCTTTTACTTAAACAAATACAGTTACCAATTGCATTGTTCACACTACTTAGCCTTGTTATTGACTAAATAAGTAAATTATTTTGTTAGTAACAAAAAACTACATCAGAATTGAGTTTAAAGATGTCAGAATAGTTTAGTTTATTTTTATAATCCTTTTTGAATAAGTATTTATGTAAATCAAACGTCTGTTATGTTAAATCTTTCCACGTCAAAACCGTTTGCAACCCGGAATGATTTTACCTGTAAAATCATTCCGGGTGTACAATACATCCTGATGTATTGTTACAGTCCAGATAATGAAACCAGATAATGAACCAGATATCAACTTACAAAACAAATTGTGTATTTCTTAGTCATATGCGGTCAATGTCCAAAGATTTTTAGAAGCAGACCTCCCGACAAAAATTTAAAAAAATGGATTTAACTGGGCACTATTTTATAAAATAATTTCTTATTTCCTTTGGTCCTTTTTCAAATATTCTTCATGTTGCAGTTAGTGCAAGATGCTTTAGACAAAGCAAGTAAAGGAAGAACAACACTAGTTATAGCTCATAGACTTAGTACAGTGCAGTCAGCTAACTTCATAGCAGTTATAGAGGATGGACGCGTCGTTGAGATAGGAACACATCAGCAATTGGTAGCCATGCAAGGCAGATATTACACCATGACTAAATCCCAACAAATCGAATCATAACGTTTATCCTTTATAGGGAGATAAATACCACGAAAAAGCCGAGGAAATAGACTTATGAGGAGTACCACTATGTTATAACCTGAGAAACTTGAAAGTGCTGTAAAGCTATTTCTTAAGGCCTATTATATTGTTGGGAGCGTAACGATTTGTTAAAGGATCGTTTTCAACTTTAGTCGGATAAAATATCAGAATAAGATTATATTGGGTACATTATAAGGATTGCTTGAATAGGTAAAATATCATCGGCAATGACTTCAACGTACTAAAACAGAACGTTTTAAAGTAGATGACTAGATAAGATAATTGGAACCGGTTTCAACTCAGATTACTTTTTCGGAATTCATGATGGGACTTTGCCCCGTCATTGATGAAAAGGCCTATAGAGACAACATAAAATATTCACTTTATGATATCATTGCCTTAGCCCTTTTTCGTAAAAAGAAACAACGTGTTATGTTTTTTATATTAATTTTTTCGCGGTTATTAATAAAGTTATAGGTCTACAACCATATTTAGGTTGACAATTGTTGTTGAATTTTATTATAACAATTAAATATTAACAATTGACAACTGTTTGACGTTGTTGAATATTCGACCACTAGTAATCAAATAACTTTGACCTTTATAGATAAAATGTCAAACGATTGTGTAAGATATTTTCTTCTTATGATTTAAAATTTAAACTTTTAGTTTCTATGATACAAAATAATGACAAAGAATTATTGTCTATGGCTTGTGACACAATAACAGTTATTATTCAAAACATGTCTGTAGACAGCTAAAATTGGAGTCCAACACTAGAGCTTGCGATTGCGATACAATTAACACAATAAAAATGTCCAAGCTTGTGGCTCAGCCAGCTCCTAGCCGTAACCAAAAGCTTGACTCGTGACTACAGATGCTCTATGGCAAAATATGAAAGTATTGATTTAAACAGTTCAGTAGATAGTACAAGTAGCAGGCTACTAGTTCTAGTTAAGGGGTTTGTCTAGTTGGGGGTAATAGCTAGTTTCGAAGGTTTTAGCTCGTACTATAGATCTTTAACTAGGTGCAGTTACTATCTCAAGGGTTAAATATTCGTTTTTTGTAGTGGTCGTTTTTAAAGGTTAATAAACATTATTAGGGTCTGTATTCAAACATGTATTCCTTACCTATTCCTTAAAGTTCTTTAAGTATTCCTTAAGTATTAAAAGATGCTTACAATTTATAGGATATATAAAGGGGAACCTACAAATCTCACAAGGAAACGTGGATTATGCCTTAAGGGGCTCTTAAGTGTTCTTAAACCAAACTTAAAATTTATTGTATATTTTAAATGGAACTAAAGTATTCTATAAGGGACCCTTAAAGAGTAGGTAATAAACGGGTAAATACATGCCTAAATTTTTTTTCAAAGATGAAAATATAGCGCTGTTGAAATTAAAATATGAATGAAATAATATTGAAATTAAATAATGATGTATATTAATTTATTGTAATAAAATGTAATGATAAATTAATTAGGGATGCTTATTTATTAAAATAAACATAATAAATTTGTAAATATACTTATGTATTTGTAAAAATAAATCGTCAAAAAAGTTGGTTTTGTTACATTTTACTCTTTATTAAATTAGAATACTTTGAAAAGGACATATCTAATCTTTTAACTACTTCTTCAGCTTTTGTGGTCTAGAATTGTGCTAGGTGTTAAATGAAATAATGATATACTGCATTATTGCAGCAAGATAAAAGTTTTTGAGAAGCTACTATTGAGTTAGGGCATTCGGTTCACATCTCTTACAAAACAACTAATAGTAAGGTATATATTTACAAACATTTAAACACATGTTTCTGAACACACTCTTTTTTTTAAAAAATATACTTTGATGCCTCCATTTTAGTCAGCTATTTTTTTTTTGAACTAATATTATAGGGTTTCTTTGGTATTTTCATAACATTAAGCCAAACTCCATCTTGTGGATTTAAAGTTGGTTTCCAGTTGAATTTGATTTCCGTGCTGGTTCTAGTGGTAGGAAGAAATTTGAATTTCGGTAAAACTTCACACAGTGCGAAGGCCATTTCTAATAAGGCCAATTTCCAACCTGAAAATGTTAAGTAGCGTGCATTTAGAAGTCAAATCTGTTCAGTCTTAAATGATACTAATAATGTCTTAACCTCAGCTAGGCCAGCATATTTCTAAGCCTAATGATCAGCTGGATTAAGAAATAACCAACACACTTTTGTAACACAAAAGAGTGTGACAAAAGGACAAAGGATCAAACTAAAGGATGCTTATTTATACATGGTATGACGAGAAAAGCCATGAAAAAAACTCCAAGCTTACAATGAGTGCAAAGCAGTGAGTCAGCTTTAACCTAGTCTACCATCTCCTACTTTAGAACATCCTGTAATCTTTTATTCTAATTTTTACTTTTCCTTATTTATACCGTAGGTATAATAGTAGAGGAAAAGCTCGCACTAAACACAGAAACCGAGATTTACCTGTATCATCTGTTTCTGACGTTTAAAAACCTCATGAGTGGATTCTAAAAAGTTATTTGTTTATAAGTGTGTGTGCGTGTGTCTGTTATCCCTAAAGCTCAGTGTGTTTATGGTAGAGAGTTGAAACTTGGCCCAAAAATTAATTATTTTGCCCAGTTTTACCTTCAGGAGAATCCTTTTTATGACGTAACCTTCGTTATGACTCAGTCAACATTTCAAAAAATTACAAAACAAAGTCTGTTTGTCAGATTTTGTTCCCAGTGGAATAAATCCCTTAACTACAATAATTTAGGCAAACTGCCTTATCCTGAAATGATACATATTGCTACAGACAACTCACCTACACAAGTTCTAGGTCCCAGACCAAATGGTAAGTATGGGGCATTTGCCGCTTTATGCTTAGAGCAGCTAGCAGCAAATCTCTCCGGAATAAATTTGTTTGGTTCTGGATAAAATTTAGGATCGTGATGTAATGCCATGACTGGTATGAATATGCTAGTGCCAGGTTCAATGTCTACTGCTCCCAGCAATGCTGGTTTAGTACATTCTCTGGTCAGAACTGGTACAATTGGGTACTTACGTAAACCTTCTGTCAACAAAACATACGGGGGATGTTTAATTGGTTTCTCAAATGGATATGTTGGACACAACATATCCATTTGTGATAAAAAGGATCAAACTAGAGAATGATTATTTATACATGGTATAACGCGAAACCGCCATAGCACACTCTCACCCTCATAGGTTTTTACTCTTTCTCACCTATTAACGTAGGTATATGGGACAAAAAATTGGTTTTCCCTGATAATCTGAAACCAAGATTCCACCATAATCATCCCTTTGAGACACCCGTAAGATGTTTTGAATAGTTTTCATCTCACTGTGTGGGTGTGTCTAGGCCCGGTCGCAATTCCGTGGGTCAGAGTATAACTTTTGGTCGTCAACAGCTAGACCCCTAATTTTAACTAGTCACCATAGCCATTCCCTTTCCGATTTCAAGAAATGCTCTTCGGGAGCTCATCATCGTGTATCGTCCCGTGTTTCTTTTTCTCTGTTTTTTCTTTCTTTCATATTTAAAAAAAAAAAAGAATATTTGAAAAATAGTATATTTATTTTTCAAATATTCTTTTTTTTAATTGAAAAATTCTTCTCCTTTACTATAGCTTAAAGAATTCTTAGAAAAATAAAGAAAAATACTTTACGCGTTTCGATTGTGTGCTATTTATATGAGTATTGTTACCATTTATGACCATATTGGTGAAAGTGAGTTTAGACATTACATCGTATGAAAATCGTCCATCTATAGATTGCTCGAGAACGGCGTTGATCTCATCTCTAACTCTATCTTGCACGTCTTGATGGTGAGCTAATTCATAGAGTATGTAACTGATGGAGTGGCCGGTTGTTTCGGTTCCACCGATGTACAGAGCAATGCACTGAGCTGTTACATCCATCATAGTAAATCCTGCAAAGTTACAGACAACGAGTACTGATTATTCCATGTATGATTTGAAATTCATGTATCAAAACATATTATATTAAATTGGTTTATGTGCGTGCATAAACCAATTCAAAGAAATAGATGAAAAATGAAAAAACGCTAAAACTATGTTTCTTAAAAAGAAAAAAAAATGTAACTGTGTTAAAACAAGAAGAACGAAATATATTTTTTTAATATAACAATTCAGAAATATTTCTATTATTGTCTGTTTCTATTTATATAGATATATATATATATATATATATATATATATTATTATTATTATCTATTATTTATATTCACTTTCTTTATTTCTTTTGATTTCACTTTGTTATGTTAAATATTTCTGAATTGTTATAGATTAAACATATTTTGGAAATATGTTCGATCTGAAATAATTAAATTTCAGCGTACACAACCTAACTTTTAAGTTGAGGATCCAAATTTTGCTACTTACTTGAATTGCTTAATCCAGACGAACTATATTCCTTTTCCATTAACTCGACCAGGCATTTCATAAAATCTAGTCTGACTCCACCTCCATGTTTTCTACTTTGAATTATATCTTGAACGAACCCTTTTAATTTTTCAGCCGTTTTTAAAGGCAAAACTGTTACTTTTAATAAATCGTAAACAAATGGAGCCACTGTTCCTAACAATATCCTTAAAACAAATGTCCGACCGAATATTTCTCGTTGAAGGGAATAAAATAATGAATTTGGATTTTTAAACGAGTCAGGTTTCACACCAAAAATTGTATTGACGATAATATCAGTTGATAATTTTAAAGACAGATCATTAATATCGGTTGGTTGTTTATCTGCACCTTTGTCAATTTCTTCAACATATTCTTTTAAATTTGTTGACATCAACAATGTTATGGTTTTAAGTTTTGATGGAGTAAATAAGAAAGTCAGACTTGATCTCATTCGTTTCCATTCGTCACCAGAAGCGAAAAATGCGCTTCTGGCAAAAAAATCGTACGAAGGATTAGTATGAATCCCTTTAGAATCGAAATTACCGTACTGATGAATCAAAACCTCTCTTATCAGTTCCGGATCCATAAGCATCAATCCTAGTCTATGGAAATTGTGGAATCCGTACATTCCACCACACTTGCTGAATCTGAGGTACTGGTTAGTCCAAAAGGTACGGAATGGCATGAGGAAGAATGTACCAATTACGCTTCCGAATAGTGGTATTGGTACATCATAAGGAACTCCTTTGTGGCTCCAGTAGAATGGCTTCATCTTCCACCATTGTAGTACTATTAGTAAAATAAATATGGCCAGAAGTAGCATTTTTAAAAGCTGATCTTATCGTCTAATTTTGGTTATTTCACATCTTCTGTCTATAAAGAATATTAAAAGAGATAAATTATTTTATCTACTCACGGCAGCAAAATTAGCCATTACGGGACTGTTTTTAAGCTGCAAATGTCATTTTACCTACACGTCAAACAATACGGGAAATATTTTAAAACAGTACGCAAAATGTTCAAAACAGTACGCAAATGTTTTGGTAATGAAAAAAGTACTAGGAGTTATGCTCATTTAAATAACATGGAAACAAGTCAAAACTCCCTAGGCGGGAAATGAATGAGCGGAGGTTATTATTTTACAAATGATTGCGTGAATTTCGGTATTGTTTTATTTTGTAAACTATGATTTATTTTACCTCGTTCTAGTATGTAACTTTCTTTATTGTTAACTTAAAATTTCGATATTATTATTAAATGTTTAACATTTAACATTTGTTTATCTAAAAATATAATGTTTTGGAAACAAATGGCAACACTGATAATTTGGCATTAAATTAAATTATTTACCAGCTGTTTGTGAATCGACAGATTTTTAATGTTTAAGTCGTCAGATTTTGTATTTTATGTTGTATATTTAGTTTAAGTATATAAAGTTACAAAAATAGAACGTTATCAAAAACTAAATCTGTAAACTAAAGTTAAGTTACTAAAACATAATGAGTGAGAACAACAGTGAAGTGAATAAAGATACAAACATTGTTTACATTGACGAGTTATTGAACCACACTCCACCTGATATTGCCAGCGTTGCATCTACTTCAAAGCGTCTTTACTGCCTGTAAAATCTCGCAGCAAGTATTTAAAATAATCTCTTGTATTTTTTTCTGCGTTAGTAGATAAATAGTAAATGCTACTATGCAGCAAGGAAACATTGCAGACTCGTGCAATTAATTACCTCCTCGGCTTACGCTCTGCCAGGTAATTCGCCATTTGCCATCCTCGGCTTCGCCTCGTCTGTAAATGGTTAACTACCTGCCTCGGTTACGCCTCTGGCAGGTAATTTCCTAGCCCACCCTCGCCCTTCGGCTCGCAAATTTATAAACTCGTCTGCAAATTCCATTTGCTGCCTAGAGCATAATATACATATTCATAGGCAAACGTATGCCTTTCAGAACATCTTTCAGATGGAAGTATCCACGAATAATTTGATGATCGGCATCGAACTCTTGTTGCTTGAGTCATCAAATAACTGAGGCTCCAAAATCCTAATTTAGCTAAAGAATCATGATGCAGAACAACTCCAAGAACAAAATCTTAACGAAGCTAATTGTGTTGATAAAAACAGCAATGTCTGTTACACGAATGTTTCACTTAATTTGTTCTAACAAAATCTACACTATCCTACTTCAGTAAGGGAGATAAAAAATTGGGCTCAGGGTGCCCAACTTCAAATTCAGACTAGCTTCACTCGTCCTAAGATGACATTACTACTCAAAATTTAAGTTTTGAGTATAACTAAAGTACAACTACCTTATATGACTACCACCTTATAATGTCTGAAGTAAAACCACCTTAAGATTGTATTACTTCAGTCTTGCTATGATCAACCTCAGAAGTATTAGTTAAACTAATGCCTTAGATGTTATAACTTTAGATTGATTTTAACCTTAAAAAATGTATACAGCAGGTATGACCCTAATAAAAATTACATAATAGGGAACATACTTTTATATTATATTCATGTATGAAAAACCATTCTGGTTATATTTGGCATCCTGGTTTTTGTTGGTTATAATTCTTTGTAATAATACATAAGTATTAAATTGGGTAAAACGCCATAATTTTGACGGATGTAATCAAATTTATTTTGGATATTCGCTAAATAGCCAATTAATTACTACTACAACTAGCGACATTATAAGTAAACTATACTCCTATAGTTTACTTATATGTTAAAATTCAATATACTAAAATGGTAATATTAGTTATATCACCTTCTTCATGGTGTATTATTTACTCCGGTGGAAGGTAATACAACTACAAAGTGATCTTAGACAATATGAGTTACTTTGCATCTTTTAGGGGTTTAAATAGCGATGCTTGGGTTCAAGTCCCGGTCAAAACGGTATCTGTTTCACTTAAACAGTAAGGGTGTAAATAAATAAAGTTTGTCTTTCCACAGATGATATATTATTATAAAACAAAGCCAGCTTTCAACCTGAACGGTCATCATCAGTGCCGGTGAGATGAGTCTAGATTACTTTTTTAGCGGTTTCTGAGGGCCAAGGATGTATAACGACCTTCGTCAAGTCGTAGGCCAGTTGTAGCCAAGTCGTAATAAATGCCTTGCCTCAGAAACCGGCTAAAAAGTATCTAGACTCATCTCACCGGCACTGATGATGACCGTTCAGGTTGAAAGCTGGCTTTGTTTTATAATAAATAAATCATCTGTGGAAAGACAAACTTATTTATTTATAAGCTTATTACACATCTCAGTATTTATCGCAGTGAGGGTGTGTTCGCGAGAGTAAACTGATCGATCTGAATTGATCAATGTCATGGCGACTATTTTACCCCTACCCCCAAAGTGATCAGAGTTAAGATGGCGAACTCTTTTTGATCTCTTGTTGAGATCAGTGATAGGTAACCTGACGGTTTTTGGTACAACCATTTTAACTACCACACGTTCTGTCTTTGTTTACGCTTTGATATCTATAGTAGGTAATAAAGTTTTAGGAGTAAAACTGTATAATGCTCTGAATAGCGATATTAAAAATTTGCCCCTAAAAAAATTAAAAAAAATTGAAAACTTTTCTCACTGAAAAGGTTTTCATTTATCATTATCGTCATTACTTTTAAAATCTTATTAATGTCTTGTGTTAATGATTAATCCCATTTGAGTTGTAAGTCTACAACTCCAGGGTTTATTCAATTGAAAGTGATAAACAAATTATTTTAATGTTAAAATAAATACGTTTCTTTCAAGTCGAGGAAAATAGAGGCAAAACACGAAAATTGGTGAAACTAACAAAAATATTGGTTCACCTAATTCAAGTAACCCACCTTTTTTCCTTAGAGATATTATTACTAGAGGGGCCTTATAGGTTAAATTTTGAAACATCGAAAAAGTCCACCTCGCCACCTTCCTTATAATATAATCAGTACAAAATTACAATGACTTGTATAGTAAAACTTTTAAAAAACAAATCAAAACACATACAATGTGTGGAAAGCCGAAAACAATTGATTTATTATACCCTTAACTTACTCTTGGAGAAGGTTTCAATAAGGTTACACAGAGCCTCTGAGAGCGCCTAAAAGATGGTTCAGGCCTCTCAATGTATTGAGATAGACTATGCCCCTCTAGTATATATATATATATATCTAGGTTTTTTCTGACACTTCGATCAAGAAAGCTACCTTGATATTGTGACAGGACCGTAAACGGTCCTTTAGTCAGATGGATTTATTGGTTTGCTCTAGCCAGACGTAGCATATTATTTATTTAAAGTTTTCCCCTTAATTTAATGGACAATTAAATTTCAACATTGTACATTTTAAGTAATTATGAGTTGAATCCTCCTCACTATTTTTTTGTAATTATAAGGAGGGTTATAATTATAACCCTTATTATAATATTAAAATATAATAATTATAATAGTATATTTATAGTTATTATTTTATATATATATATATATATATATATATATAATATAATATATATATATATATTATATATATATATATATATATATATATAATAATATCATTATAATGAACTTCTATTATTAAATATATTCATATTACAATATTACAATTTAAAATTTATGGTTCCGTATCGTTCTGTCGACAAATCAGTTCGTCGATCCATCGACATATCATAGTGTCGTCAAATCGTTCCATCGACAAATAATTTTAGTTTGTCGACGCAGTGATCTGTCGATGGAATGATTTGTCGACGCAACCTACTCGTTTCGTACCGTCGACAAAACCATTGCAACGAGAAGTTATTTGTCGACGAACGATTTTCGGTAGAATGATTTTTCGACGGGATGATTTTCGACGCAACAACCCGTTCGTACCGTCAACTGTCAACGGAATGATTTGTCGACGCAACTACTCGGTTCGTACCGTCGACAAACCATTGCAACGAGAAGTTTTGTCGACGGAACGATTTGTCGGTAGAATGATTTTTCGACGGGATGATTTGTCGACGCAACAACCCGTTCCGTACCGTCAACTGAATGATTTGTCGACGGAACGAAATCTCACCAAATTTATTTTTTAAAAAAATCCATCGAGCATATTCGCGATCAAGACTTATCGATTATAGCTTTGCTACAATTTAACTACGACTGAATAAGCTAATAAAAAGATAATAGACTCATATAAAGATAAAATTTTATCTTGTCTCCGTGGACTTAATATTGTAAACAAAGAAATGTATCTTAAATACCTGAGGTCATAAATTTTTATCAAATAAATTAGGCATATCGTCTTAACAAATTTTTACTTTTTCTTATTTATACTGTAGGTATATGGGAAAAGTTTTGTGTTTGCAAAAATCCGAAATCGGGAATTACACCTGAATTATACGTTTCCAGGTAATTTTAAGACCTCCTGATTGTTTTATAAATAAATTTCAGTCTATATGTGTGTTGAGTATCATCGTAGATCGTAGCTCTTCTTTTTTATCGTATCTTTTTTTTAAATTATTTATTTCTCTAACAAAAAAAATATTTTTTTGAAAGAAATTTCAGTTTTCTGCATGCTCCGTTTATCCAAACACTACATGCATTTTTAATCTTCTTAATTTTTTATGTTATAATTAATTCTGGTTTTTTTCCTTGAAACATTTGATTTTTAATTCTTTCTTTTCTTCTTCTTTTAGTTGATATTTTATTATCAGTTTGCCAAAAGTTGTATAAAACTAGATGTAAACAAAACAAATCTTAAGAAAGTGTTCAAAACCTATTGAATTGATAAAATTAAAGAATATGATCTGAAACGTTTCATTAAAAATTAAATGTCTATTGTTTGTGGGAGGCCATGAATTTTCTTGTGTTATGCAGGAGTTGATAAGAGGGTATCTCTTATATCTCTTATCTCAGGAGTGGCCTATCTGGAAAATAATATTGTCATGACGTCAGTTACCGTTGAGTCGTCATGACGTATTATCATGACGTACCGTTTATAATGACTCAAAAACGTTTCAAAAAACATTAAACGCGGAAAAAAGTTTCGATGAAGCACGCATGTAGTAATATTAAACCAACAAATGTGCCATGTTTCATTTCATTATCAGCATTAGTTCAAGACCCCCACACTCAGGATTACCTTGGGGGATTTCACTTTGTTCTCTTTTTTGGTAATAATAATAGTTTTACAGTTGTATCATTACTTGTTGTAATTTTGTATTAATACTTTTACGTTTGTATCAATACTTTTTTTTTGTTTACTTTTGTAACATTACTTTTTTTGTGAAATAAAAGCTTTGAAAAAAAAAAAAGTTTTAATTATAATGATCCAATTGAGTTAAAGTTTATACGAGCTTATACCTTTAATGTAATAATAAGTATACTTTTGTTTTAATACGACAAGTATATCTATATTTTTGTGAAGCAGTAAGGTCAGTGTATGAATGGGTGACCGCTGGGAATAAAGCAGATGTTTTCTATTGTGTTTTCATTAATTCTAAGGTTATTTCATATTCTAAGGTCGACTTAGAGAGTCCGAAGTAGTGATGATGAGTCTGGCCATTTCAATATTAATAATAATAATAATGCCCGTTTCAAGGCCTTTTGGCCGTTCAGGATATTTGCTCTGGGTCACATTTACTATACTTAAAGTAAAGCTAAGTTGAGAAATCTTTTACATCAATTCTATTCATAAAAACTGAGAGCATAGCTCAGGCTGTGAACCCCGGACCTTCGGTGCCGAAGTCCAGTACTATACGACCGCGGCTACGGAGGCAGATGTGGCGATTTCAATAAGATTAGGAAAAGTTTCGAGGTTCCCCACACCCAAATTATTTATTTTTCAAAAGATGGAATTCCTAAACAACGCTAATGTAAAATCACAGAACAGCATTATTACTGTCACAATTAGGCGGGATCAAATGAGCTCCAAACTTTTCAAAGATGTAATTTACTTATAACAAACAAATAATATTATAATAAAACAAAAAGCCTTCGCTTTCTTGCCGCTCCGCGACCTTGGCGCTTCAAACCGTACCCAATTTTTAATCACTGTGTACAACTATTAATACCTTAATAGTACATACATGGAAAATCCCATGTAAAAGCAGTTAAGGTTGAACTTGCGGGAAATTTTTGCATTGTTGCCATTAGAACTTTATGAGGTAGTCATATAATAATAGTTATATTTTTTTTTACTCTTCCTCCTATAAGAGAAGTATTGTGATTGAAATTGTAACCGGAATTGAAGTCTGTAACCGGAAATTTCATCTAAATTATCTGTTGCAGGTGTTTTAAAAACTCCTGAGTGGTTTACGCAAAGTTGTCTGTCTGTCTGTGTGTGTAGGTGTTTGTGTTTCTGTTATCATCGTAGCGCCCAGTATATTTATGCGAGAGAGATGAAATTGTGTACAAAAATCAGTCAATCGCTATAGTTGTGCTATTCGAAAAATAATTTTTATGACGTCATTAACCCGCAATAATGATAATTAATAAAACACGGGAATTTGGCATTCAATCCAAACTTGGATTGAAATTTGGCATGCTTATAGCCATGACAACACATGTGCCAAGTTTCATCTCATTATCAGCTTTAGTTCAATTTTTTCAAATAATTTGTATAAATTTTTTTAAACAATTGTAAAAAAATCGGAAATTATTCTAATTAAGTTGAAATTTAGAACAAGTGTAAATCCTTAAGTGTAAGTGTAATCCTTGACGTAATAAATAAGTGTACTAAGTGTACAAATAAGTTTCATAATGTAGCTTGTATATCTACGATTTTTGTTAGATTAAAAATGTTAAACAAAATTTAACGAGGTTAGTACTTGGATGGGTTACCGTTCGGAGTAATATATCTTTACGAGTCTGTTGCGTGCCCGAAGACAATTTAAAACGAGCGAAGCAAGTTAGAAATGGTGAAGATGAGAATAGTGAATTCGATATAGTAAGAAAAATTCCGTGGTACTCCGTAGCTGTTTTTATAAATTAACATAAATACATATAATAAGTACATAAAACGGTAAATAAGTTTAAAGTAAACTAGACTGATCAGACTGAAAAAAATAAAAATTCAAATTATCACACAATAACGAATAGAATGCAAAAAACTCGCGATCGAACAGGATGCTTCAACAAACACTTCAAACTCAATGCTATTATTAAGACTAACATATATATTTTCCAGCGAAATCATGGCTCACTATTATAACAAGGACGTCTTCTTGTGGGAAATTAATTTTTCTAGTAGGAAAATAATCATTAAATCGTGCATTGACTATACTAAATTAATATACTATTACACATTGTAAGTTAATTATCACTAAAAGATATTTACAACAATTGCAATTTAGCGATTTTCAATTTTAATTTAGTGATTTTTAACTTATCGCAATAAGTCGTATCTTAACATGTTTGAGAATTATGTAACTTCATTTTAAATTTTGTACTAATACTATAATAATTTCAAATACCGCATAATGTTTAGAGAATGATTTAGCACTTAACTGTAATTGAAGGAATAAGCAATAGTTTTATATCCGGCATATGATATGCTTCATCCTTGAGTTTATATTACTACAGATGGAAGGGAAAATATGGTAATAATTAATGTTCGTTTAGAACCTTTCGGTTCATCAGGAACAACTCCTGCGGGAACCATTTCAAGTCATCAAGTAGTGCAACTAACTTTAGAATATCATTTAAGTGTAATTTAAAGTTGGTGATCATTTATCTGAACAAAAATATTATATAACACAATATAATTGTGCGAGAGACACCTAGGAAATGTAACAAAGCAAAATGCAATCTGGGAACTGTTATGTCTCACTCTATTTTGTTACGTCTAACTGATCAGGGCGTCGACAGAGTCTAAACTCACTCTTACCTTTCAATTAAAATTCCGAATAAATTTTTAACTGTCTCAGGAATTCTTAGGAAATTCCGAATAAATTTCCAAGGGGTCTCTCGCTTGTGTAAGCTATTCATGTTTTGCAAATCTCGGTAATATCAAATTATATATGTTTAGCTTGCCAAGCATTATGGAGGTAAGATAGCACCGCTCGTGTTTGGTAAATACTTCATATTATATCCTTCGGAGTTTTAAAGGTCAGAGTGAGTTCTGGCTCTGTCAGGGCCCTGATGAGTTAGACGCAACGAAACAAAGTAGTACATGACATTATGTCGAGCCATCAATGATGACGTAATGTCGAATGATAAAACAGTTTCCAGATGTAGCATTGCATTTTGCTTCATACATTTCCTTAGTGTCTCCCGCACAAGTATATTGTGTCAACTATTCATTTTGTGCAAAACTCTGTAGTATCAAAAGATACATCTTACATAAACTAAGAGCGTAACCTGGGATGCGAACCTCAGACCTTCGTGATGCTAAAGTTCAGCATAAATTCTGGCGTTTTAACAAACTTGACCAGGGAAGAATCAAAAATAAAACAATTTAATTAATTGAACATTCATATATTTAATTCAACATTTCTGATTAGAATACAAACTCTTTCATCCGCTACAATCAGATTTTCATTTTAACAATTCCAATAAAATAAATTCAATCAACACGCAATGTAACCAATATTTCTCAAGCTGCTTCAACAGGGGATGTTGAGTCAAATTCGAAAAATTCATCAAACCCTTTTTTACAACTCGTAGAAATTTTAAATACTTAGATTTCTCTTTTTAAACAAAACTTAACACTTTAACTAAAGAAAATGCTGAAAAGCGAAAAATAAATTCATTTTGAATACTTTAACGAAGTTTGTAACTTTGAATACAGAAATAAAAAATTGAGACGAAGACGTTGAAAAAGAGCGAGAAACATATTTAGTTAGGCTGCTTCAAGCTGAGGACGCCTTACCGGCCTTGCTTGCTCCACCTGTCAAACAGAAACACAATGTTATTGTACAATCGTCAACCCTCTGAAGGTAAGGTTGGGGTCTATTAGACCCCATAGCATAATTAATAGTATTAATGTGTAAAGGTCACAACACTAAGTATACCTGCCAGCATAGAATGCAATTCTGATCCGCAATAGAAGACAATTAATTGAATTATAAATGATTATAAAATTTAACTAACAGCTTATTTTCACCGGGATGTAAGTTAAAAGGCAATGCATCCAAATAAGACAATAGTGTTATGGAGTTTTGATAAAATTCCTATATCAGTATATTGTGAAATTCCTGACTTTGTAATGATACTGGTGTAATGACTACTGCTATGTATATAGCCATACTTCTGCTAAATTATATAAGGAGGATGAGAGGAGAGTATAATAGCTGTATAAAATGAATACCTTCAAGCACGTTTCCGGTTGAGTAGTATCAGATGGAGTAACTTTGAGATCCTGAAGTGCTTGCAGTATGTTGTTTGCATCTCGCTGAGTCACTGTTGGACGTGCAAAATGCAAGAACGCCACTCCCCTTCCAGACAGCCAAGATATATCCCTCGGCCTTACGCCCCTCGAGCTTAGCGCTGCCTTCAGATCCCGTACGCGGACACCGCAAGTGAGGCCGGCTACTTTTAAACTGAATTCTACCCTGTAGCGGGGTCTCATGTATCCCAGTCTTGGTCTCATTCGTCTGCCGCCGGTATCTCCTCCCTGAAGATAATACTTATTTTATTAATATTAAACTGCGTAGGCTTTTGCGGTTGTCATGAAGACTTAAGTCTGTAGGGGGTGACTGAGTCAATGTAGTTGACGAATCCGCCGTTACGCTTCCAGGGTTGGAGGTATCTTCAAGGATGTTTGTTTTGTAGAACACAATGTTATACAAAACTGAACTAAGGAACATGCAAACTGAACAGTAAGCATAGTTTAGGCAATCCTAAAGATTCCTCCATTGTTTTTTATATTTTAAATAAATAATTATTTGTCAACCATACATTTGATAGTTGAAACAGCTGGTTTGTTGACATTCAGATTGCTGATTATTTAAGTGATATTTATACCTGAATTGGGTTCATGGGTCTCGTAAATCGTCTCCTTCTGAAAGTTCTAGTTGATCTCGAGTTTCTAGGTGGCATAGAACTGTCCCTCTGAGAAGACATATGACGTCTTCCCCCTGGAGGCAAGCGCTCAGGGGCACTTACACGACGTCTCCTGCCGCCTCCCATCCATCCACTGATTCTCCTTGGCCTCTGTCTCCTCTGTCTCGCTCCTCCATTTTCGTCTTCTGCTTCTTCCTTCAGCACCACTTTCTCTCCATCCCTGAAATCATCCGATGGTTAAAGAAGTAAATCGAACGTGTTCTTCATGATTATTACCAAATAAATAATGAGATGAGATAAAAGAAAACAGAAACTAATGAGTTTAGAATCATTTACACCTTGAAGACAAAAGAAAACTGCAGATAATGAGCTCTGTTTCATGACATTATTGCTCTGTTTTGGTTAAGGACTTCTTGTATACGTAAAAAATTCTATCCTTTCCATTCAAATATTTAATTTAACCAATTACAATAATTTAAGAGGAAAGCAGTATTCAAAGAAATATAAAAACTCAGGTACGGGGTTTCTCGATACTTTTCCTCTTCACATGAGCACTCGATGTTAGTTAATTTTTATGACTCAACAAAAACCATAGATATATTTGTCATACTAAAATGAAACGAGTGTGCTTATTTATTACGTATAAAGGTTATAAATAAGCACCTGTGCTTATTTAGCAGTGGGCTTATTTAATAAACTTGTACCAAATTTCAACTCAATCGAATTATTTTAAAATTGTATAAATACACTGGGGGCTTCGATGATAACAGAAACACATACTCGCACACACACATACATACATACATTCAGACAGAAAAATTTGTGGAAACTACTCAGGAGGTCATAAAACACCTAAAACGGAATTTCTGTGACACCCTAATTTCATTTTTTTTTTGGAAACAATACTTTTCCTATATACCTATAAATGAGGAAAAGTAAAAATATTGCTATAAAGAAATTAACATTCTATTTTTTAAAACTTTCATCGGCGTCTATCTTATTTCAAAAAAAGTTCCATAATTAAGGTTATGCAAAACAACTTACTCCATCTCCTTATCCAGTAACTGCTTAAGAATAGGAATGTCATCCACTCTTCTCTGCGTCAGTTCCGTCCAGGAGAACTGAGGATGCTCTCTCTTGGGTTCAACTTCAATAACTTGAGTCGGAGTCACGATCCAGTCACAAGGGACATCGTGACTCTTAAACACGTCCTCAGAAAGTTTGTCTACGACCTGCATATCGTGGACCACTGTAACGATGGGTGCGTTGTCCGCTATTCCACCGAGCTTTTTCAGAAGAGCGTACTCTAGATCTGAAAAACCTTCGCCTTTGCCAATTCTACGTCCTGAAATATATGAATGATGTATAAGGTAATTGATACAAATTAAGTCCCGCTAAGCAGGATATTTACGTTAACGATAGTGTATAGTGGAATTATTCTATTTTTGCATTGACCATGAAGGCGTAGCGCCTCAATAGCGCCCAACGACACCAAACTTTGGAATTTCAAATTGGGCTCATATTTGATTACTTGCATAATTTTATTCTATGACCAAAATAATTACTAATTTTCTCTTTGATTTCGTTTTCTATCACTCTATCTAGGGAAGGACATAACTACCAACGGCATTTAAAAAATATAATTAAAAATAAATTTTATGGACGACTTAATAATGTATAAAAAAGTAAGTTTCATACTTGGACAATCACTATTAGTTTGCCCCATAGATAGACAAAATGTAAAAAAGGGGGCCCAAAATATTAGGCTCTTCATTAGTTCAGTTGGTCCATTAGCTTATTGTGTTTTTTTATTGTTATTTATCATTTTTGTCAGCTTTTATGTTGTAATTTATGAATATTTTACAAAGAAGTCATCTAATATAAATAAGTACCAAACATTAAAGTTGATGGAGAAAACGACCAAGTATGATACAATTCATTTTACCTAAAAATATAAAACACTGATTTGGGTCTTTTTAAATTTTTTGGGCGCCCTTTTACAGTTTTCTCCTTTTTAGAGAGAAACTACTAGACCATGAGAAAGTTGTTTATAAATTAGAGGCCCTGTCCTCTAATAAGGGCTAATATAATTTAACAAATAAGCACTAAATTTTATATTATAATTTTAAAAATTCAAATAAAAATACCTGTTCGATCAACAGCCACTGATCCTACAACTATGAGATCAGCGCAGACTGAGGGTTTCTTATCGAGCGCCAGATCTAAAGCTGATCCAATATGGCAAATTCCGACTCGAGTTGAAGCCATGTGATTTGAAAATTTGGTTGGTACTGCTGGGGGTGTAACGTGAAGAAACACGGCTTCACGCAGACCAGCGCAACCCACGATTAACTCTTTCCGTGTCTGCAAACATTGTCAACATATTTTCGTCACAGCATGTTATGTTTGCTATACTCCAACCTTTTCATTTCTCTTTAAGAGCTAATTCAAAAGGGCAGGCAGAGTACGATCTATTATGATAATCTTAGAATGACAATAATAATGATGATTAAGGACTATAATGTAATGAATATGAGAATATAGGATGACAATACATTAATAATGTTGGATGACTATGTAATGTTCTTACCAAAAACCACTTGCGCGGTAAAAAAACTCTTCGCCAAGTTTTTGGTCCAAAATGTAGGAAAGAGCCTGTACAAAAGAGCCTTACTTAAAATGAGAGACAATCATCAGCTTCTTCTCCTGAGCAGCATGCCAGCAGTGTGAACAAGTTTTATTTAAACAACATAGCATCTTTTGCAGTATTTGAGGTACAAGACAATTCAGAGGTTTTCGAGGGGATAAATCATGTCGGATTTTAATATTTGTAATAATTGCAGCACCTCCATAGATCCAAGAACATATGAATGAAATAAATGAAACGATAAGGAAATAGTCAGGTAACTACACCCTCATTATCCTTGCCAACACTACCTCTTTTAGGTACACTCAGCATGTACGCCAACAAGGAGTAAAATCTGATAGTTGCATTTCAGTTTAAGTAAGGCTCTTTATTATAGCCATCTTCACTTTAAAACGCCAATAACCGTCGCCAACCAAAACGTTCATGATTTGGCGGAACAGAAGAGTTGATTTCCCTACTCTTTTTGACTAATGATCTGGCGGGGAGTTCGTTTACCACGTAAGTGGTTTTTGGTAAGATTTCATAACTTTTTGTTTCGCTCCTAATAGTTGGACTATTCTTCACTAAAAAAATAGGAGTAAAAAAGTTACGTGTTGTAGAAAAAGCAGTAAAGGGTGACAAGTTATTGTATATATCACTCGCAAGCTCTGTTTTCTGCGACGCGTACAGCATAGGAATTATAAATTTGGGAATTAAAAATACAGGAATGTTAAAAGCCATTAAGCGATGGGTCAATGTATATAAAAATATCATTCGCTAGCTTTGTTTTTTCCTCCATGATCAGCATTGGATTGTCGATTTTGAGATTTTATCAGGTAGGAATGCACACAGGCATAAGACAAATCCAAAAAGTCTACATACGTCAAAATCCGTTCAATAATTTAGGATGTAGCTGCGTAATCGTATAATACTATCGTTCGCTAGCTTAGTTTTTCCCTCATGTTTAGCTTAGGAATTTCAAATGAGATTTAATTAGGTAGGAATGCACACGGGCATAAGAGGAATTGATAAGGTAGTTGTGTAATATTTTTTCTTTTGAAAAACTCTCGAAGGCTTTCTCGAATAGAAACGATACATAGCATTTTATTATGGTGAGGTTACGAAGCCTTTAGTTTTTAGACTATTTATGAATCCACTAACTAAAGTTATGAGATCATGAATATTAATGTGGGCCGCGAAGCTGCCCATATGATGAAAGAACTAATTTACACTTCTTCTGAGCAGACCAAATACGTTAAAACACATTTCAATTTTTTTAATTTAATTCTTTCAATTTACTATTGTTGTTTATGCATAATTTTTAGGGGGGGGGGGGGGCGAAGAGTTGAAACTTGATATCAAGCGGTTCAGCCAGTTATATACGACAAGTTAGCACCGTTTTAATCTACATTTATGTTTTACAATCATTATGTTCTATTACCTCCACGATATTAAGTCTAACAGCTTCCAATGCTTTATCAAGTCCTACTTTTACTACAGTCGCTTTCGTAAAGATGTCCAATTCCGTTAATCTTTTAGCTGCCTCAGTATCGCCCTTGAAGTGAGGAATTCTGAATGTGCAGGGTCGGGGAAATAATACAAGCCCCATTCTATTGACAAAAACATAGCAAGTGATAAACATAGTGAACTGAATCTAAAATTGGGCCGTATGAATAACAGTACAGAAATGCAATACACACGGTATTGAGTTGGCTTTATTAATACCCTGAAAAGGAAACGATACTATTGGTCTTTCGTCTTGAATTTGGTGCGAGGACCAATAGGAACGGTTTCCTCGCTGGTTTTTTGAGGTTAACTTTTAATAAAAATAGCCTTGGCCTGCTTTTAATATAAATAGGCTTACCAAAGGGCCAAGCCCTTGCTATAGAAATAACTAATTCGATTAAATATACCATGGCTGTATGGTCCTAGTAGACCAATGCCAAAAAAACTAATTCTAGGAAGGGAGATCGTTCAATCGCTGCTTCCAATTTTTTGTATGAGTATTTATAAATGTAGTGCAGAGATTTCGAATGGATGATCATAATTTTGTAAAACTTACAAAATTACACCCATCATTAGATAAACATGCGCATTTCCTTTGGAAGATCTAGGAAAATTTATAATTAAGTTTGTACAGACTATAAAGCATAAACGCGGGCCATTAGTTTTTTTATTGCACCGGAATCCTGAGAGAGGGAAGGATATCCGCTTTACCCTTTACTCAAACAGACCTAGCTGGAAACCTATTTTAGTAAAAAAAAAATCCAGTTGAATAACCAACAAATTGTTCGTTTATTATTCTATGAAATACTCTCCCCAAACAAATTAACAAAATCCGTTCAAAAGAATGTACAAAAATATTTTTGTAGAACTATAAACCAATATCAATTTGTGCATAGTAGTTAAACCATAAATTAATTGATCAGAAATGCCAGTTACCTATCCATCTTGGTCCATATTTGTCTTCTTATAGTTTGCTTAGTTATTATGCGATGGTTGGATCCCTGCGACCTGTCTCCTTCTCCACCACTAACGTACGTACCGCTGCTCTCCTCGCCACTGGCCTTTTCATCTTGATGTGTAACAGACCCGTTACTTTCTTTTTCTGAAAAGAACCATGCTATAGTTACAAAACTACACGAGTTCAAAATGTTTGACTGAGAGTAAGTTGAAAACTAAACAAGTTGATAAATGTTTGAGGAGCCTTGTTCATGGCAGTGAAAGTCACATGATTAACTCAAACGACTTTTAATATTTAAAAGTCTACAATGCAAAAAAAGTTAAATGTTCAATTATTAAGCTGCTAACTTGTAACTGTAAGAAGAAGACCCTTAAATATATAAAGTAGTTTAAACCGGCAACACAAGTTTGTATTGCTGTTTAACCTACCACATGACCAAAGGTAATATTGACATTTTTGATCACAGGTTGGACTTATTCCTCATTTAGGTTGGAAAATTATTGAAGATACTTTAATGAAAATTATTGAAGATACTTTTTTAGATAATTATTGAAGATACTTTACATCATTTATAGAAAATTATTTCGAATAAAGCTTGAATTTTATTAAAACTGTACACAAACACATATCTCCGATTTCGTAAGAGACATGTTGCTTTTGACTTCCGGGGTAGATAATTGGGCCTCGTTACTTTAATTATGAGACTTTTAACTCGCGCATAATTTTACCGCACCTGCTAAAAGCCGGATGCGATAGTTTTTTATTTCACTTAAAAGTTTAAATAATTTTCAATGATGTTCTGTTTACAAGTGTCAAAATATCTTGAAGTTTGCGAATTATTTAATGTTAAAAATATTAAACCTCAACTATAATAGATATTTAATTTGGGTCTAGCGGGTCCTAAATCCTAACCACTGCAAAATAGCCTTAATAAATAATGGCTGTAGATGTTTGTTAAACCTAGCATTTTAAGGGTTTTGCGCTTTACATGGTTCTCGACCTAATAGTGAAGAACTAGTGAAAATGTGGGAATTTTTAAGTTCAGTAGAATACTCTTGCGGTTGTATCAGACATAATTTCAGATACGATTATCTATTCTGATACGCCGTGAGAACAGAGATTAATACCGTACATTAATGTTTTTGTTTTCCGCTATAATTAATCTCATAAACTAATGTTATTGATATCTATAACACCCAACACACAGGTTTATATGGACATTTTGGGATTGCTGATTGGTTGATGCTTAACCCCTTAAATTAATTAATCATAGCAATAGTTTTAAGTTTATTTTCATTTATATGTTTTTGTTTGTTTTTATTTATTTAAAAACAGACCAATGGTCCAAAATACAAATAATTAACATTGGTAATACAGAATCAGAAAATACAGAATCAGAAACAATACAGAATCGAGAAACAATACAGATACATACATACATTTACTGCAATGTTAAATGCAATGTTACATCTAGGAACTGTTTCATCATAAATACTTCACATTATATTTTTTGGAATTAATTGAAGGTCAGAGTGAGTTCAGGCTCTGTCGTCGCCCTAATGAGTTAGACGTAACGAAACAGAGTGGACATGACATTATGTCGAGCCATCAATGACGGCAGTTCCCAGATGTAACATCATGTGTGCATTGCATTTTGCTTGTTACATTTCCTATAATACGACACACGGCTAAAATCAATTGACAGCGCGCCAAAAATCCGTGAGGGCAAGAATTCTATTGGTTCAGACCGACCGCGCTCTTTCCCCCTCCACCTCATGCCAACCTCGGTATAAAAAAATACCTTTATCGTAAATAAAATCATAAAAAGGCAACACTGGGTGTAAACATTTGTAACCTCGCGTCGCTTTTATTTCCCTCATTGTGCATATTGATCTATTTGAGTTCGTTTCATTTCATTCCAATCTGTTCAATACATCCAATTATTGCAGAGTCGTAATATAAACTGAGTGCCTATATTTGACGCATGGACGTTGATTCTTCAAGCATTTCTTGCTATTTGAGTACAGCGCAAGGTCTGTGGTCTGTGGGAAAATGCCATGTATTTCAATAGATGACAGTCTTGACTTTTTTAAGTCATGAATGCATATTGTGTCATATTATTTTTATAATATGAAACAATACGCATTCAATTATACAAACTTGACACAAAAAATCAGTTTGTTTTGGAAAAAAGTAATTATAGCTGATGATTTATTTAAATCGTCAAACTTTTATCATAGAACTATTATGATCCATTGCGATAACTATTACGTAATTACCAACTCCACTTAATTCATACTTCCCGAACAAATTTAAAGCAACACTTAGTTTGTAAAATTATAAGATACAACAATATTCCTACTTAAAAAGTAAACAAATAATTTTTAAAAATAAAAAAATACGATATCAACTAAAAACAAATAATAAAATTCAAAACATAACCTGACTTTCAGTGTTGCCAAAGAAGGGATTTTTTTATTAAAAAAAGAAAGTTGAAAGCATTGAGATTTTTGCGGGCTGTCAATTGATTTTAGCCGTGTGTCGTATTATAGGTGTCTCTCGCACAATTATATGGTGTCAATCTTTTATCATTTAACCTCCACCTCTTCTCAATAACCATTGAAAAAAAATAACCCTAACCTGTTTTTACTTTTCATCTTAAAAACGTCTAAAGTAAGCTATGATAACCTAATTTTTCTGACCAATGAAAATTAATTTCATAATTTCGTATGGATTTTTATTATTTTATTTAGAAAAATCAATAAATGTCTTTAATTTTTTTGACGCGGAGTAAACAAAATAAATAGAAGTTGTTAATCGTTTAAAAAATGTAGTGAAGACTCACGTTGATCAGTTTGCTGAGCAGTCATTCTGAGGGGCGCCTGTGCTGGTCACCGTGGGCTCTCTTCTGAAAGTTCAGATCGATTTCACTTGCACGACTGAGTCAAAATTTTCAAAACATCAAAACATTTTACCTCCCTCCCCCCACACAGTGAATTTTAAAATAAAAACATGTTTTTTAAGTAAATATAAACACGTGGTTTTAGGGATATTTTTTTGAGTAAAATTAGAAAATTAACGTCAAAGACTATGACTATAGCAGACGAAATATGCCCAATCAGAAAGTTTAATGGGACATAGGTTAGAGTATACTTAGTTCAGTGCAGGGACTATAGATACTTAAAAAGTAAGATGGTGAGAAAATTTGGATTCCGATCGACGCTAGCGCTGAGGCGGACCTACTTTTTAATTGAGTAGGCGTGGCATAATTTCCCGCTTTTTGCCTACATTTAATTTGTAATTAACTTTTTTTATATTTTCTAGTCGAACTTCTAAGTACCTGAAGCATTTACACGAATTAAAAACTGTAATTTTGTTTTGTTTATTTTATATATTGATAGTCAAAGGTGGTCAGGTTACTTTTTCGATGTTTTAAAATTCAACCAATAGGACCTCTCTAGTAATAATATCTCTATGACCTCAACTACGGTTTTCCTAAACTTAACATTTCGTTTGTTTGTTTGTTGTTTTGTTAAAATTTTAACACTGTGTTATTAGACAGTTTAAGCCTGAAGATGACCTTAATGGGAACGAATTAATTATAACTTAATAAATATATTTTCTTTATAGAACATAAGTATTTTTTTATTTTAAAATAAACAAAACAAAATTACAGTTACATATATTAAAGAATTTTTAAAATACAAATCAAAACACAGATGTGCGGGAAACTGAAAAAACAATTTATCTGTTATAACCTTAACTTACTCCTAAAGGAGGTTTCATTGAGGTTACACAGAGCTCCTTAGAGCCCCAAAAAGATTTTTCATTCCTCTCAATGTATTGAGATAGGCTATGCCCCTCTAGTATTCATCTCTATGGTTAAGGTAACAACACTTAAATATGTCTATTTTTCTTTTATCTGTTATATTTTTGAATTTCTTGAAGAGTGGTGAAGAAGATACGTCAGTTTCAGTTTGTTCATGGAGAAATTCTATGTCTGTTCTGTGGCTTGATAGGTAAATTTCTATGGATTTAATTAAATTTAATTAAGTTGTTTTATAAGAAAGATGTTTCTCTTACGACAAAATTAATAAAACATACATAAAATTGGGTTGCCAAATAATTGGCCAACCCCTGTGGCGAAGCAGGATTTATTATTCAAACAGACACCAGTCATATATGTCGCTAGGTTTTAGATGTCCTGGTGGTGTGTGATCCACTATATGTTCGATAATGGAGTAATGATACATGTCCAAACATGAATTAAGCTTCACTAATAAAAAGATAATGTTCTTTTGCTGCGAGCAAAAAATCTTGCTATAAGCAAAAACTATTTTGTAGATTGTTAATAAGTTAGATTCGTGTTTTTAATAAATATCCATTAAAAAGTATATAAAACAACTTCGAATATTTTTAAACTAAAATAAATAGTAACATACAAAATATTATTGATAAAAGATAACGGATAAGTCGGCTATACGCTGCTAGTTTGGCTCATTAAATCTGGTTACGTCAGTCATTTTTAGGAATTTTAATAAAGGGGATGACACGAAAAGGTAACTTTACTGAGCCCATGAAAGTCTTACAAGATAAAGGAGTAAGAGCAAATTTACCTTCCCTAGCTAGGTTAAAGCAAAAACCGTGAAACGCAGGTTATATAACAAAGATATGATGTATTCAACAATAATAACATTTAAGGGCAAATAAAACAGTTAAATAACCTACCATTATTATTTTAATGCAAATATGCAGAGACGAGGGGGTAAGGGAAATTAAGTATGTTACTTTTCACTCTTTCTTTATAACCTACAATAGGAAATAATGTGTCGGAAGATAAGACCCTGCGCAGTTATGTAATTATTGCAACCATGCGCAATTCGTACTAAGCATTTGCAGTTTGTTTTTGATATGCGAGAACTTTTTTTTATTTTTTATCCTCAACAGGGTCACTTTGTCAAATGGCAAATTGACCATGCACGTTATCCCTTTTATTAAAAATCCTTGAATCTAATCTATCTTTTGGGCCTCTCAAGGGCACTGTGTAAACTGATGGTAACCTCAACCATGAGAGTGTGTGTTCAGGTTATAGTAAATATATTTTTAAATATATTGGGGCATACATTTCAATACATTGAGAAGCCTGAAGCATCTTTTTGGGCTCTCAGGGGCTCAGTGTAACCCCATTAAAACCTCCTCTAAAGAGTGAGTAAAGGTTATATTATATATTAATTGTTTTCGTCTTGTCGCAAATTTTTTGTGTTATGATTTGTATTTTAAACTTTATACAATGTAAGAGTATTTTTTCTTTTGATTCGATTACATTGATAGCCGAATGTGGTCAGGTTAGGTTACTTTTCGATGTTTCAAAACTCAACCAATAGGGCCTCTTTAATTATGTATCTCTCTCTGTATGTAAGGTTTCCGGTTTTTCATAATTGTTTGTAGTGCAATTTAGTTCTGTTTATTTGATTATATTAATAATTAAATGTGTTCAGGTTACTTTTTCGATGTTTCAAAATTCAACCAATAGGGCTTCTCTAATACTCTATGGGTTATGTTATGCTGTCTCTATTCATAGCAACTTCGTGCTTTTGCGCAGCATCATATGGTTGTAAGCAGTTAAAGCGGCTAGAAGGTTATGCTATAACAGATCGATACCCCACTCAGAACCACTCCTCTAGACATACCAGTACCGTTACAGAGAGAGGGAAAACTACGACCAAGTCAGCTGATACCTCGTGGCAGTCTACCTACCTCCCTCTAATCAAAACAATTCCTTGTCAACAATAAACATTTCATGCTGTCATAGCGAGGATGGCGTCTAACGTGTTCTTTGGAGGACTGGAAGGGTATGTTTAGCTCAATTTGTGCCACTAATTCTATTTTGCTTTCGTCTAGTTTACCGCTAATTCTATCAACTCATAGCGCTTATAACCTTTACGTAAACGCGCTTACGACATTTTTTGGTGATAGATCTATGTTTTAATACTTCTATTAAATAATAGAAGTTATACTACACCGGTGAAATGAGTCAACACATTTAAACCAATCCGAATTTTTTTCATTTTAAATTTCGTTCTTAATAAATGCTTAAACGTTAAGCCGCTTTTAAGCATTTCAAAGTTTTTCAAATAATACTTGCATATTCGTGCTTTTAAATGCATTACTTTCACGATGATTTTTGACTAGAGTTGCTCGAAATTCTAAAAAATTTTTATAGCTTAGATATAAAGCTTATAAGTATAATAAAATTAATTAATTAATTAAAATTATTAATTGACAATAACTTAAATGACAGTTATCACAGAAAACTTTCATTACTTTAAAACGAAATCATTAATATAAATCACAGTCTCTTAAATGTCTAACGTATTAATTTACTAATATAAAATATATTAATATCTGATGTAAACCTAAGTTTTGGACAAAAACCTTGAAATTAATATTTATGGTCCCAGAGAAATGTTTACTATCACTTTTACGACATAACTACTAACTTAGACAACTTAGTATTACAAACTTAAGTCCTGCTGTCAATGTAGTCTTGTGAGTGTGTAAAATGCTACTTTGATTTAAATTATTTATAGATTGTTTATTTTAATTAAATGTAATTAACGATTATTTTATCATTTTCCATTCGTTTGTAGTTTGTAAATTATTTAATTGAAATCGCCTATGAAAAGATAAGGCTCGTTTGTCTCCGCCTGGTTGTAATCAGTAATAGTGTTCAGTAATTATTAATTTTATTTTACATAAGTGGTGTTTAGGAATTTCATTTTAAAAAACGGATACGGTGTACCTCGGATATTTTCATGTCAAATTCGCTACACTCATTCAAACTAGCAGCGCTCATCCTCAGAATATAAAATCATCAAATTTATATTATAGTAAGTCTTTAGACCCGCTTCGCTCGTCCTCTGACAATATGCATCCGTTTTAATATCCTCGCTCAGCTCTGCTTAAAACTTCTGATTTGACATAAACCTTATTGAAACGAAACTAAGTATACTTGTAATGTACATAAAGGGATTCACTTGTACCAAATTTTAACTTATTTTTCCGATTTTAACGAATTTTTAAAGCAAAAATGAGCTTATAAGATTGAGGTTAGAGGTGATTTTTGGAAAAAGGCCTCCTTGATATAATATATATATATATAATATATATTATATATATATATATATATATATATAATATATAATATATGTATGTATGTATGTATGTAGCCGCCTGCCTCCGTGGCCGAGGTCGTTAAGGCGTTAGTATTTACACACCTTTGACACCCACGGAGGTCTGGGATTCGCATACCAGGTTACGCTTTCAGTTTATAGAAGATTATTGTTTAGATAAAATTATCACCAACTTTAGAATTCTCATTGTGCGCAACTGTTGCTACTACCACCCGAGGTGGTTCCCGCAGGGGTTACCCTGATGAGCTGCAAGGCTCTAAACGGGCATTATTATATATATATATATATATATATATATATATATAATATATAATATATATATAATATTATAATATATATATATATATATATATATATTATATATATTTGTGTATGTATATTAAACATGTTATTAGGTAAAAATTGAACTAATGCAAATCTGTTGGTCTTTTATATGTCTACATGCAGGCTAGATGTGAAATCGATAAAAATATTTTGTGCATTTTATGAAAATTTTGCTTCATAATAATATTGAGTTATTGTTACCTGTTTATAACTTCATAAAAAATATTTTCAAGAAAAGACAATCAATCCTAAAGCTTGACATTATTTACCAAATTTAACTCTCATGCTTATGCTTAAACACATTGGAAACTTGACACACACACACATGCACATATACACATTACACGTATACAAACAGACTACTTTGTAAGTCTACTCAGGTCTTAATAACACCTGATACAGATTATTCAGGTGAGATCCCGGTTTCGGATTTATTGCAAACATAATACTTTTTATCAAAAATAAAATGAGAAAAATTAAAACAAACAAAGCGCCTATCTTAATGTATTTTATATTTATCTTTTTCTGAATAGCCTGTAGAGTGATAAGAATTCCGACGGTGTTTATCAATAGTGTTAAGTGTTTTGGCATGAATCTCGTCGTATAACACAAGGTCAATAAGGCCGTAATCTTTTGACCGTATTTCTAACTACGGCCATTGACCACTCATCCAGCCGTGAACCATGATTAATTCGTTAAATTTAATGGAGAAAGCGTTAACATATTAGTTGACCTAAAATATAAAATATTATCTTGTTCAGAAACATTTATTACAGGCCCTTGTGTGGAACTAGACCCCAGTATGTTTAGCTGATCTGTCTATTCATTCCAGTGTTACGGTGGCTGCTTTGGGCGATACTGAAATTTTACGTGTCGAATTTAAATTAATTAATTTTGACTATAATCTTAGAATAATACTATATATATAAGGAGCAGCCGTAAACACAATGTAATTCCACTGATAACACGAAAGCCGGTTGACTGGTGCAACTAAGTAATGCTGCCAACCTGACAACAAAACATTATTTTAAATATTTGTCATAAATATCTATTAATGAAGAAAGATCGTAAAGAACAAACATAATAACTTAAAACACCTGCTGAGTATTTAATAAAACTGGTCTTAGATGGCAAAAGGGTGGCGGAATACAAGAATCTACATTTAGTTGACGAGGACTACTTATTATATATAATTTTAATAAATACGTTAAACTACAATTTAAAATGCTTTAAATATTGTTATGTACCGATATGTATATTAGTATTTTATGAATAATCAATCATTAATTAATAATAGAACATAATAATTCAGCAACCGGAGGTATTGCCAACTTTTTTTTTAGAAAATTGTATATTGTGGCAGCATTACTTAGTTGCACCAGTGAACCGACTTTCGTGTTATCAGTAGCGCTCCTTCTATATATAGTATTATTCTAAGACTATATAGCTAATACTCTTAAACTTCAAAATGTTATAATCATCGACGTCTGTATGACAAAATACCTCTAAAGCGTAAAACATAAAGAACCAGTTGAAATAATAATAAAAGACAAGCTTTATTAGCAAAGCGCTTTCAACCTACCCCTTACTTTGTGACACCCTAGATACTGGGTTACTTTATTATGCTGAGGTCGAGCGTAGCGAAACCGAAGTATATGCTACTAGTCCAAGAGCTAGGCATGAAAAATGTCAGGCCTAGCTAGTCTCATTTTGTACTACTTTGAACCAAATTTTTCTGAAAATATACCTTAAATTATGAAGGAAAAGCATAGTCTGCCTATCCAGAGTGGAGCCTTTTATATGATTGCGCATACTCCAATTATAAAATCGCACAAATTCCAGTTTTTCTTACAATAAGTGGCTCCCTGTAAGTCGTGAGCGAAACATGAAGACGCCATTTTTTAAAGCTGATGAAATTTCCTATTTAACAAGTGTTTTTTTTGTCAAAATCGGATAAATACAACTAAAGTTGTAAATAAAAGTAAATATTTTTCCAAATAAATTTGCTGACATAATTTAACAATTTTTTGATGTTTTTGAAAGAGCCATAACTTTGGTTGCAGTCATCTGATTTTAATGATTAAACACTCATTGTATAGAAAATTTTATCAGCTTTAAAAAATAGCCTCTTCATATTTGCACATGACTTACTGGGAGCCACTTATTGCAAGAAAACTGGAGTTAGTGCGATTTTATAAAATTTTGAGTATGCGCAGTCATATGAAAGGCTCCACTCTGGATATGCAGAGTATGCTTTTCCTAAATAATTTAAGGTGTATTTTCAGAATAATTTGCCTTAAAGTAGTACAAAATGAGTCACATTTTTTCAGGTCCGGCTCTTGGACTATACCTTAAGCTTGTTAAGCCTTAAGGTAAACACGACATCCTCATTTCTGGGCCGAGATAAGTTCAAAAATGTGAGAAGTACCGAATTAACCCATACCCGAAGTACGAATTAACGAAGTACCGAATTGAATTTGAATACCTTGAGAACTATGCTAAAAGAATTCTCATGGTCATAAGTTAGAGATTACTTATTTAATTAAAAACCATTTTTAATTAAATTTCCTTATTAAGTCTTCAATACATTCTTTATAATTATCACTGAAAGTCCATTAATAATAATATTCTTTATTTCATAAAATTATTACATTGCAACAAATGGTATAAAAATACTGGTTCTACATTGTTTGAACAAATTATTTTTATTTACAATATGTATGGAAATTTAAAAAAAATCTGCTCCTTCTCTAAGTCTCCAAAAAGCAATACTGCATGAACCTAGAGATGTATTTTTAGGTATTAAATATTTCTATTGTTCACGTTATTATAAATTATATGTCCGTTATTATTTAATAAATTTGTAGCTGTAATTTTACACATTATTCATTTTAATGTCACAAATTATTATTATTTTAGTTTTGACTGAAGTAATTATTTCTCCAAGTTTATATTATTATCAAATATTTATTTACTATGTTACCTAATTACTAAGTTTAAAAATAACTATTAAATTAATAAAAAAAAATATTACATTAATAAATGCAATTTTTTTTATTGTATCTAAAATAAATTCAATAAGTTTAAATTAAACCTCTTAATCCATTTTCACAAAATACATATATTTTTTGTCGTGATCTACTAACAATTTTTTGAAAATTTTGAGATTGTTAATTGAGCACGGCGATTCCCAAAATTTAATTGATTAATTCTGGTGAAATCTTGATTGAAATGTTGTCTTGTTATTTAAGTTGGTGATGAGGTTAGTATGTTATTACAACATAAAACATCGAGTACTGGGTACCTAGGAGCTTTTCCTCATCACATCGGATTTGCTACGCTCGTCTCTCTACTTTGCTCGTCCTCAGAATATGCAAGTCGTTAATACAAAACCTTTTTGGACTCATGAACAATACCCTACAAATATAGCGGTAGACTAATTTTTGTACAAAGCATCAAGATCTAGCATAAATAATAAACTAGGAGCTACGATAACAGACTCACATACGAACAGTCAACATTGAGAAAACCACTTAGGGGGCCTTAAAACACCTGCAACGGATAATTCCGGTGACATCCCGGTTTCGTATTCTTTTGCAATCACAATACACGTCCTATATACTTACGGTTTAAATAAGGAATAAAAAAAATCGATAGTGATTATTAGGATTTAAGACCTCTAATAGGAGGGAACGATCTAAGGCTGATAGGAGCTTGTGTAATTTCAAGATATCTTGAAATTATAAATTTAAAATAATAATAGTACAAAAATTATTTAATTATTTTAAGTTGATTTTTTGCAGGGGAGCAACGCATAGTACTATAGCCATATTTGATGGAGAAGGCAAACAGATAGCTCTCGTAGATGGACCAGGAACTAATTTCTGGGTAATGTTAACTTGTATATATATTTAGGTATTCGAATATGTATCTTAATAGAATTTCTTGTATAAGCTAAGTACTATTGTGATGGATTACAAATAAACGTATAAATTGGTTATTTAGACTAATTTGTTTGCGCCTTGTTGGCAGATAGTCGGCATGGACGAGGCCGTTTCCAGACTTGGCAAGTTGATTGAACAAGCAAGAAATGCAGCCAAAATACCTCCAATTATTAAGCTTCAGTGTTTGGTAAGAAATTTATATCTATTGCAGTATTACTTTAATTCAGTTTAACCTATGAGACGATACAATCAGAGTGTTCATAAGACCTGCAACCATAACGGCAGATTTGACTAGTATAAGTTAATTTTACTAGTCCGAAGTTAAAATAGACTCAAATTTTTGCCACTAAGCATTTGTAGCAACTAGCTTAGTGTTCACTCTGGACTAAAAGCTGGACGAGCAACAAGATTAGTCATCGCTCTCGACTAAAAGCTGAACCAGCTACAAACTTGTCTTCAAGTTTTTCTCATGATTGGTGTATTGGAATTTGTGACCTATGGTACTTGTTGCTGCTTTCTAACCTCATTCATTGATTCTTTCTCTAACATGTATAAATGTTTAGATGTAGCGTAATTTTCGCTTAACAGAATGGAAATTCTATTAACAGAATACCGGAAAATCTTTTGGCTACACTGTATTTATTAATCGATAAATTTTCAGTTTATAGAGTTTTTATTGTTTAGTTTTACTTTTTGTGGTTGAGTCTTTACTTATTTTGAAGAGTTTTTATCGGCTAAGACAGCATAATCTGATAATACATAATGTTTTATGTATATGTAAATAAACTTTATCTACTCCTTTGTATAAACTAATGCAGACTACTAGGCCATCATTGCCTATTAGATGTTACTTGTCTACTTTCATATAGATAGGAGACGTCAACTTTAGGTGTTTTTGTGGCAGTAGCCTCCAACAGCTAGCCAACGGCTAATTTTGAAAACTCTTAACGTTTTCCAATTTTAAGCTGTTTCGCAGCAAGATGGCTACCAGATTCCTAACTTTGTGGAAGAAATTCTAACACTTGGGCAAAACCCACAGCGAAATCAATTATATTGTAGATATGCTTTTCCCATTCTCACCAGGCTGTTTTTTTTTTACAATTTTTTAAAATCTTTTTTTACTTCCTAAAAGGAAACGATAATATTACCTAAACGAATCTCGAGGTTTGAATAAAAAATGTTTTTATAACCTTAAAGAACAATAACCTCCATTTCAAAATAATGTAAGCTGCAGCGGAAGCAAGAGAAACAGCTTCATTTTGACAAATGTCTGCTTCCTTTTTTTAGGCCTATAAGAAAGACTACATGCTTTGGGGATTCAGATTTGGATGCTTAATTCAACGGATTAATTTCTGTTTTTTTTTCAATTTATTCACATCTTGATAAGCACATCAAAATATTTGATAGTAAATTTAAAATTACGCGAACCATACTCGAAATGGTAATTAATAATAAAAATGTCTGATATTATTTATAATTTGTAGCGGTGTTGAAGTGGCTGCTAACCTTGAAATATAAAGGTCGTTTCGTTGTCAGTTTTAAAGTACTCATACTGTGTCAACACGATTCTGTTGTGTTATAGACTGATCAAATCAACACTACGATGTTAAGTTACAGTAAAATACATCTCCACTCACCCCTTTGATCACACAGTCTTTCTTGATACTTGGTAAGCACCAAAACAAAACCTGGTGTTACCTAGTGAAGCCAAACGGGCCTCCGTCTTATTAAAAATATTTATATTTTAACTCATTATATCATCTTTATGTAATAAATCTTTTGCTATGTAATTATTACTGCAGTATCTACAATATACTAAATTATTTATCTGTCAAATCCCGTCAGAATGCAATCACTGGATTGTTTCTGTTACCAGACTTCTTAAGTCAATAAAAAGATATTAACTTAATACAACAATAATTGTTGTTGTATTAGTTTTTCAATAGTACGCAAAGTTTTTTTTCATTTTATAAAATGTTAAAAAAATTAAATCATTCTAAGCAGTGATAATAGTAAAGTTACTTTAAAATGGTTCTTACGAGAAATGGTCTGTACGTATTCACTGGTTATCAACGGTTTCTCTTTTAATTCATCTCAAGCTCACCGGTGAAATAGCACCGAAATTACGTCAGTCGGTGAATTTCATGCCTGTCTTTGAATTTAACGGTAGATTTTCGAGGATTTACCTCTTGGAACTTGATTCGCCGGGCTCGCCTACTACAAAATTGGTAGAAGTATAGGGACTTCAGTAATATAAATCACGTCCGGCGTGGTGGATCTGTGGTAAGAACAATATCAAAACCTTCCCATATACCGCCCTACTAGCCACCCCCCTTTAGCGAGGCTCGTCTTTTCTCCTCCCTTTTATTACCAATCACTAATTGGTAATGAAAGAATTCACCGGTCCATCCAACCGGTAAATTCTCAGCTTAATCAAAAGACAAGCCGCTTATGATTAAAAAAATTATCTGGTGAGTACAAGATTTGTGAATCTAAAATGACGTTTATCAAGGTTAGACCACGGCGAAAAAACACTCTCAGCGGTGAGAAACCTCTCTCGGCGGCTGCAACTAGTAATTTTACAGAACTCCAACAATTATCAATTTTAATTTCACCAATTTTTCATAAAATCCTAAAGGATAACTTTCCTAGCAAAACGAAAGTCTGAATCAATCTTCATCACCTCGTCAAGATCATGAAGGTGAATTCAAAATCCGTCGGAATTGTCACTTAAAACCCATAAAATCTACTACTGTCATGCGCTTTATCGCGGTTACAAACGTCTCTAGAATATAACTTTAAATTATAACTATACTTTACAGTGCTTGAGTTTGAGTGGAGCTGAAGACGAGAAAGTAAATGAAGATCTTAGGAAACGTATGTTGAACGATCACGCTTCGTTAGCTGATGATTATGTCATATGTAGTGATACTGTTGGACCCATATATACTGCCAGTGATACAGGTAATTATGTACCCTGAAAATCTTACGTAAGAGGCCTGCGCCACAAATTATGTGTTTATCCTATAAAGAATTTATATATTTAAAATTAAATTAAACATTTAATTAAAAATTAAAATATTTTTTTTCATAGGTTTGAACTAACGGTAAATTAATTTTCGTATTACATTTCTAAATTAAGTGGAAGTACATTTGATAACAGTATTGTTTAAGAGGAGTAAAAATGTTGTACTTATCTTGAGTGTTAGTGAATTTTACATAATTTCTAATGACGTAATGCCCGCATAGTTTTGTAATAATGTGCGGATAGACTAAATGCATGAAACCAAATACCTAACCACTTACCATTTACCTAATAACTTGATAAAAGGATGTCAATCTAGGCTGATACGGGGCGTGTGTTGAAATAACCATAGCAATTTAAAGGACGTTGTGTGGTTTTATCAAAAACGAAAAAAAAAACACATGAAATTCGCCAGACAGGAATTTTGCTAAATAACATAATTTTAACAAAATAGGTAAATTTGTTCTAGAGTTATTCTTTAATTCTGACGTAGGCGCTATAAGAGGAAAGGTGACAACTGTTACTTCAGTGTCACAGCTGTTGTTGCAGCTGTCGAAAAAAAAGTCTGCAAGAGTCGAAAAAATAACATCTGAGATCAGAATGTTATGGGATTTTAAAAAAATGACATTACCTTGTCTTGAAAATAAATGTAGCAATTGGTTTCTGGAATGAAATATTAGGTGAAAATTTATGTTTTTATTTATTTATAAAATCATAAACAGACTTTTGTTCTTTTAGAAAGTATAAATCATTACAATTATCAAAAATAATAAGAAGCAATATAAAACACAATACTATTAAGAAACAAAATATGATTAAAAAACAACAGATGTGCTAATAAATTATAAAATAAGAAACAACCTCATAAGCGTTATTTTCGTGATGAAAGTTCGGTAGAAGTATGTACAGAAAAAACATAAAAAAAAACGCTAAAAACACAATCACATAACCACATATATACACAAAAATTGTATTTTCTCTTTAGACCAAACGGTTTTAAAGTATTTGAATCATATATGGGCCATTTGTTCTTTAGACCAAACGGTTTTAGAGTATTTCAATCATATAATGTAACAAAGATATTTAACGTGTCACGAATTTGGATTTTGTTCGAACTGAGGAAAATTCGCAAGCACCTTCCAACTAAGTTGGCAGTAATGCCAACTTAATTTGTCCTGAATTTTTACTAAGCCCAGGCTTACTTTTTTGTATATGGTAAGGCGTCATTTTAGGAGTACTGGACATAGTGAAAAGACACAAAACCTTTTTTACGATTTATGTTGGTGGCCGTTCAATAAGAATTACTATCCCCACTTAAAACTTAGGAGTTTCGACCACTGTTGACCCATGGATGTTTACCACATGTACTATACCACTGGTACGTTTTTAGGAGGTGTGGTGTTAATAGCTGGGACAGGATCTAATTGTCTTCTTATCAATCCAGATAAGAGTGAAGGGAGATGCGGAGGCTGGGGTCATATGCTGGCTGATGAAGGATCAGGTAAGGCTTGATTCTTAGTGTATTTTTTAGATCTTATATTTATTTTAAAGGTTCTCATTAGTTTGTCTGTCACTAATAGTCAAAATTGCTTTGCGTATTTCGTGAATAAACAAAGGTAATTCTGGGGAGACGTTTTTAATCATCCGTTCCTTTATTGAAGTACCTTTCCTTTATAACGAAGTACGAGATTGTATTTGCATACAATGCAAAAAAACTCATATACAAGAACGACACACAAACATATATTCTCAGAACAGAACTCTTGGTCCATAACGGGCTATATACTAGTGCAGAGTTTAATTGAAGTAAGAAGTAATAAAAGTAGCGTTTTAGATAATGGATAGTTGGTCATGTATCCATTTGAGTGCACTTCAATGAAAGAGAGTTGATTCTAACTAAAATTTAGCTTGTAAATGTACATTAGAAATTGACAACTCTACCAAGTTACTGCAAAAAATCGACCAGGATTATAAAAGCTAGCTATGCCAAATAAATCAACCATAAATTTATGACTGGCTCAGTTGTTGATCGAAAGCAGAAGCTATGATTGTGAACTCTAAAATATCAAGTGTTTGGGTAACAATTTAGCTGGTTTTAATTTGAAATGGATTTCTTACTATTAGTTAAACTGTCGGACTAAGTAGTTCCCTAATCTCTCTTTTCAGTCATACCTGTTTGCTATTAAGCTTTTGTTTTTTCTAGCGTACTGGATAACTCACAAGGCCCTTAAAATTGTGTTCGACAGTGAAGATGGCGTTGAAGGTCCTCCTCATCAGTACTCCACCCAAGCCGTTTGGAAAGCCGCTCAAAAATTTTATAAAATTGATAGTAGGTGAGTTGCTAAATTTTCATAATATGTATGATGATTGGTTTAGATAATTGGTTAACCCTTGACTTTCTCTTAATCTTGATCAACTTCGCAGCTGATTTATTCGTCAAATTGATCATGTTTCAGGATGGACATACTACCTCATCTTTACAGTGACTTCAGTAAATCAAATTTTTCCAAATTTTGCAAGGAATTGTCGGATTTAGCAAGAACTGGCGATCCTTTGGCACTGTGGTTGTTTGAATATGCCGGAAGAACACTTGCTAAATATATGATAGCTATTTCTAAGAAAGCTACACAGGTATTATACAATTTTATGAGCATAATTGTTTAGCTGCGGTTATTAATTATTATCATTTAATTATCGTATTGTTATTGGTTTTTGATAATTACTGATTTTCATCATTTATTTATTATCAGTTTATTATCCAATTGTTATCGGTTAATATAGCAAGATCAAAGGATTACTACTTGAGGCACTGGGTAATCATGAATGTCTATGAAAATGAAAAATCTTTATTGCTCTTATTTACAATATTCATACACAGCAGTTTTTTAAAGAATTATTTAGAGCTCTTCAGTAACAACTTGATTTTTGTTGTTACTGGTACATGTGTTTTTAGTGGAGCTACCTGCCCTCTTTACATTGTTATGTAAACATTCCTTTTTTTTTTTTTTGAAAGAAAAAACTTAAAATAAAAATACCTTTAAAAAGATGTATAAAAAAGAAAAAAATAGCCTATATGTGAGCGATGATTAAAGATTTTATTATCTTTAATCCTTACTTATACATTAAGATATATTGTCTTAATATTTATTATCTTATAAATGAAAATTACCTTTGAAAAAATGTATTACAAAAGGAAAAAATAGCCTATATGTAAGCATTGATTAAAGGTTTTAATTATCTTTAATGCTAACTTACATATTAAGATTTAATATCTTATCAGGTGTGTGTGTTGTCTTTGAGGTGTCACATTGACTTTAGGTAACCTACTAATGAAAATAAGACTAACCTATAATTGACCATTCTTTTTTTAAAAAACTAAAAAATACAAAATAAATAACTAAATAGAGATAAGACTTTACTATTACTGACAAATGAAAAGGTCATTTTATAATTTTAATTTTTGAATTGATTAATTCAGAATTTTCAAGTAGCCATGACTGGAGTTTTTTATATTTATTTTTGTTGTTACTTCTTTCTGTTATATTAACAGGAATAACATTATATATTTTTGGTCCAATGTACAGAAAACTATTTTGAAAAATAGTTTTATTTACTTTGGGAAGTTTTAACATGTTAGCTGATTTATTGCGCGTTGAGCGCTCATATTCAATAGTATTAAATGAGCTACTTATCTCAAAAAATTCCCTAAGGACTTTGTAGACAAATAAATATTGCAGCGGATGAATATTTAATTTTTTAAATAAAGGAAAGGAATGTGAAAATCTGTTTTGACCTGAAATGATTCTAATTGCCTGTTTTTGATCGATGTACAGTTGTTGTTTAGAAGTTGCGTAAGCACCTCCATAAACAGCTAATGCGTATTGAATCTTTGAGTGAATAAAAGCAAAATAAATTGATCTTGAAGATTCTGAATTTAGAATCTTTTTTAAATAAAACATTTTACATATAACTGCTCTACAGTATTTATTTACTATGGATGGGCAAAGCTAATTTATAGGTATTATAGTCTTAGACGGTTAGTTACTTTATTATTCAAAAGTCAAGCGTAGCGAGGCCGAAGTTATTACGCCCTAAAAGTCAGGCTAACTTTCCATTACGAGGTCGAGCGTCGCGAGACCGAAGAAATACGATCTTAATCTTTTGGCAACCATGCATTTTGAGAACGAGCGAAGCAAGTCTGAGTTAAGAGGAAAAGTTCCGAAGTAACCTGCGCCTGATTACTTTTTATGATTTATTATTTTTGGACATTATTTTTTAGTCGATGCTAAATCAGCCTGGCGGATTACCGGTGGTCTGCGTCGGATCAGTTTGGCTTAGTTTTGACCTAATGAGAGCAGGAATTGCAAAACAACTGGACGAAGATTGTACGCTCAAGGAATTATCCCTGCTGATGCTGACCGTTGGTCCGTCAACAGGTGCAGCATACATCGCTGCAGATCACGTCAATTACCCTCTACCAAGAAATTATTCAAACAATTACAATGTATTTTATCATTATAAAAGAAATTGATCTAAAATAAACTCGGCAATAATTATCTAGTTAAAATTATCTAAATTATAGATAGTTTAACTATAACTTCTGACTGATTACCTATACTACTTTCTTCCATATAGATATATATACTACTAATGCAAATAAATCGATAGGACCATAAATATTAGCCAATTACTTTTTAAGGAAATTTGCAAAACACTATCAGAATTTTCTTAAAGAATGTTATTCAGCGGAGCAATAGATAACACAAAGTCATTTGAGCCCCTATTAGAATTAAACCCTCTATATAAAATGACATGTAGCATGCCAGTTCTATTTATAACTTTTATGTTATGTTCAACCTCATGTTCAAACATTTGTGGAAGATACAGGGAACAAACTTACTAGTCAAAAAAGAAATTCAAAGCGATATTAATTAACACAATATAATTGTGGCAACAATTCATGTTTAGTAACACTCTTTAGTATCAAATAATTCAACATCAATGTTTTGTAGTATCAAATAATTCAACATCAATTTTGTAACACTTTAGTATCAAATAATTCAACAATGTTTTGTAACACTCTTAATCAATTCAACATCAATGTTTGTAACACTCTTTAGTATCAAATAATTCAACATCAATGTTTTGTAACACTCTTTAGTATCAAATAATTAATGTCAATTCCTGGCATTACCCTCTTTCTATACGCAATACTTGCTAACCTTGCTTTGCACTATTAAGTTTGGTAAATCTTGACTCTTCTTGTTGATTAAACCAACACGTCTGAATGATTTTGCGAAAGATGTTATTGATCAGTTACCGTGAATATTGCAGTCTCTGGCAAATGATTGGTATTGCAATTGATTGATTGTCAGATGGGTTCTCAGTTCTCAGCCTACTCTAGGAACCGCTCAAATCAGATTAACAAGTAAGCGATAAAATGAGGACTTTATATCAATAGAAAAAAATAATGATAAATTAGGATCTTATAATTAATGTATAAAAAAATATTTATTTTAACAAATTTATTTCTATACAGATCCTAGTTCAGATGACACCATAAAGCAAAGCCCTAGTGCCAGGTAGAGGCCAGGGCATCGTACTCCCCGTAGTTTTCAGTGGGATCCTCTCATATATGTGTGACTATCGCCCCCCTCTGAGATTACTTTCGGCCCAACCCTGCAAGTTTTGGCTGGCTACGGGTTTACCTAGTACACTGACATAATAGCTATATGATCAAGTTTTTACAAACCACAATGCAATATCAAAAATAACACATTTGATGTAAAGTAAATGAAATATTATTTGAAACAACTCGTTAAAACTAATTAATATAGATAAATAATGATAATAATTTTTATAATTATAATGCGTATAAATTGGTTTGTCAATATTTAAATAAGTGCCTAAATAGATACATTTAGAATAAGTGATAGATTTTTTTTTTATAATTGGTCTAATGCCGAATACAACGATGGAATTAGCTTTAATTTTGTTAAATAATTGTAATATGCACTTTAATTTGATAACTCTTCGAAAGACCAAATGCTGAATCAAATTAATGAGGTTCTAAGATAAAATGACCGACATACGCAATTAATTTTAATACTTATGAACAGAGCAATACCTTTCAAAATCCAAACTTGTTTTTGCTTCAGATCTTTTTCAGCCCCGTTTTATTTTTTCATAACCTAAAACAATTTAAGCGGTTGTAAAAGTTGTATTTTTGACGGAGTCCAGAGATTTTAATCTTCATAAGGTTAATCAACCATTTGGTCATAAGATTTATAAGAGCATAGAATAAAGTCGGGAAACCTCCGGTCTGGTGTGCACTCCTAGGCTGGAAAATCTTGTTCTGTCCCGTATTTAACATTTTTTTCAGGACACAAAATTGTTGGACTGAACACAATTAGCAGTGCTAACGGACTAGACGCAATTATGGATATGCTGACTCAATCGTTTTAAAATTATTAATACTATTTTCTTCTTCCAACAACTGGGAAATATTTTGAACAAATTCGTAGCACTCAAGAAATCAAGCATTTTTATTCCTGGTCAATTTTAAATTCATCGCTTCATTTATAAAATATGACAATATTATAATGGGCTCATCAAAATATCATCTACTTTTATGATATTTTTTTTGTCTTTTATCTTCGCTAATATTCTCTGATTTTAACTTCATGACATTTTAAAGAATATGAAGGGAAATAGGAAGAAATGACTATATAGTACGACCCATGGCTAAAATCAGTTGACAGTGTGGGGAAATATTGCCACGCCCCCAATTTCAAATCAGGCTATCCTTATTGGTTACACTATTTTGTCACGCTGTCATTTGATTTTAGCCGTGTGTCGTACTATAACCCTAAAAATATTTACTTTCTTGAGTAAAATTTTTTACTTACAAGATTTTTTTAATTTTTAAAACTTATTAAAAATTTTGTTACAATCATTATAAAATTTTGCTGAGTCGGCATATTGCCTAGCCCCAGTGTACATCACCAGACCGATTTCCTTACTCAACTCTATGGTCCTGTATATAAAGATTGTTTCATAAATCTTATGACGCAAAAAATTACCCTCTTAGCTTTTAGGCTACAAGTTTTAAGTCACGTCGCTGTGCTAGATTGAAATAAGTCTTACAATTAACTATTGCCATCTCAATGTTTTTATATTTTGATCACCCTTCAAGCGAAAAAGCATTAGCACGACTAAAATCAGTTCACAACGTGGACAAATAATGCAAGGAAGCCAATGAGGTTAGTCCTGAATGCTAAACCACGCCTACAATTTCATATCGGACCAACTTCATTGGTTCTTCGTTTCCCATGCTGTCAACTGATTTTAGCCGTGTGTTATACTATTATAATCTTCCTACATCACATTCTTTATTGTAAAAAGTTTATAAATTTGTATCTTAGATTTTCTTCCTATATTATAATAATAATTAACTTCCTATATTAATAGTAAAATTTAATTTGTAACTTTATTCACTAATTCCATAACTACTGCCAGGTAACTACTAAGAAATCATTTTATAATTCTTTTATGTTATATTTTATATTTTCCGGGATGGTTGCTTTTGTAGTAAATATTTGAAACATGTCGGATATGCTATGTGTAGTAAATATTTGAAAAACTTCAGATATGATATGTATAGTAAATATTTGAAACATGTCGGATATGCTATGCATAGTAAATATTTGAAAAACGTCAGATATGCTCTGTATATTAAATATTTGAAAAATGTCAGATATGCTATGCATAGTGAATATTTGAAAAACTTCAGATATGCTATGTATAGTAAATATTTGAAAAATGTCAGATATGCTATGTATAGTAAATATTTGAAAAATGTCAGATATGCTATGTATAGTGAATATTTGATATGCTATGTAATAGTAAATATCATATATGCTATGTATACATGTCGGATATGCTATGTATAGTAAATATTTGAAACATGTCGCATATGCTATGCATAGTAAATATTTGAAAAACGTCAGATATGCTCTGTATAGTAAATATTTGAAACATGTCGATATGCTATTATAGTAAATATTTGAAACATGTCGGATATGCTATGTATAGGTTTGTATTCTTTTGTGTTTTTATAATGAGAAACCAACTAAAATAAATTTGTTAATGTTTTGAAATAAATATATTTTTCTACTTAAAATATTTTAATTTAAATTTTTTTTATGATCAACAATTATTTTTTGATCAGCAACCATATGCTGTTCTGTGCTTTATGATCAGCAACCATATGCCTTTGTTACGACTTGCAGACTTTTTTTTACGTGCCTTTATTGCATAAGTGTTTCTTTTGTTGCTCTGATCTGAAAATGAAGTGCTGCAGTATTACCCTAATCAACATTGAAGTCCATGTACTTCATAAATCTGCCTTAGAAGATGTCTCTTAGCTTGGGTCTTTTCTTTCTGTTCAACTTAAAGAGGAGTTCATTCTGCAAGAGGATCACACCATTTGCGTTTAACCATTTTTGCCGTATAACTGCTCAAGGATAAAAACTATTTATATTCATTTAACCACGACTGACCCGCCTTGAATTTAAAATGAAAACTTCCCCAAACCACCCTAAGTTTACCCTCAAGCGAATTGGGTAACAACTAGATTTGCCAGTACTCTAGACCGTTACAACGTTTTCAAAAGAAAGATGCTCCACAGCAAAATGACCGCCGGAATGCTATCTTTGTGGCGGGATGATTCCTAACGCTCAAGCAAAACACGCAGCGAAATCGAGTATGAGGCCGATATGCTTCAATCATTCCGCTTCTCAAGGTTATATTTACTACGCTGTTAGTTTTACCATTGTTTTGACTTTTTTCCCATCCTAACGAGCAAAGGTGACCACGATATAAGGGAATTTTCATATGTATCAGTACAAAAAAAACCTTTGTTTACAATATGTTTTACAATATGTTTTATATGTCAAACAATAAAACCGAAACTAACAGTGATAATAAAATGTAACTTCGTACATTCGTTATTCATACATAGTAATACAAGCATATACAATTTCGTTCAATCTAAAAACTTTCTAAAGATTTGTGACTTATTTAAATTTTTGTAGGGTCATTATTGTGGGTTAATGACGTTACACATATTTCATAAGCCACGAGCTTCTGCACATTCACAAGGTTTATTTTTGTACAAAGATTCATTTCGATCCGAGAAAGCGTTCGAAAGTTATTCTGTATATAGAAACTTCTATAGGAACAGACATCTCGTACAGACATACATACATTTTTTCCGTGAAAAATGGCTAAAATTAAACTAATGCTGATAATGAGATGAAACGTGGTACGTATTTCATCTTATACATTGCTACATGCGTGTAAAATATCAATGATCACATAATTTATTCGCATTTTTTGATTATTCAAAATATTTGCTGAGTAGTTATTGGAGGTTAATGACGTCATAAAAACTTTATTTTCCAAATCACACAACAACACCTATAGACTGATTTTGTACAATGTTTCAACTCTCTAGCGTTAACACACTAAGAGCTACAATGATAACAGACACACCTACAGACAGGCAACTTTGAAAAAACCATTCAGAAGGTTTTAAAAACACCTAAAACTGATAATTCTGTTAATATCTCGGTTGCGGACTTCTTTGAAAAGTCAATCCTTTTTCTATATACCTACGGTATAAATGAGGAAAAAGGAATAAAATAAACAAATACATGTTTTTATCTTTATTTAAAAAAATGTATTTAACATTTATCAATTACATTTAATAAAGATACACGTGCATTTCCCTGCAACATAAGCGAATTTCTGTTTGATTTCCAGAAATCATAAGTATTATAATTATTGTCTTTAAATTTGGAAAATAATAGAAAAGCAATCTCATCATTCAAAGTTAATATTGGATCTACGAGATATCCGCCTTAGACTACAGAATTAAATGCAAAGAGCAATTAACTCTGAATGAGAGTGAATTTAATTTTAAATATATAAAATATTCGTCGTTTGCATAAATGAAAACACTCATTTTCGATTAAGGTACATTATCCGCCCATTCAGTTATAAAATTTATCGAAAAATTAAGTACGTCATTCTGCAAGAATATGAAAAAAAAATTATTTGAACACTTACCAAAAGTTAATATCGCAAAAATATCAATGAGCAAAAGCAGAAAGCAATTAGAAAATATTATAAAATAATTTTTAATATTAAAGAAATAGAATTAATTATAATTCTATCTCAAGTATCAAGTACATCAATTCGAGTTTTGGCAAGTTTAACTCAAATTCATTAAATGCTAGGTGACTCTAACCTATGATTATAAATACTAAAGATATTGCCGCAATAAAATTATATTTCACTAATAAATCTGTTCTTTATTTTATAATGTAAAAATTAAATATGGACATTATAAACCATAGAAATGAGGGAGGGGTATCCTAAGAAGTTTTTATTTTAGTTGATATCAAAAATATTTTATGCATTGTGAAAATATAAGAATAACACTACGTATGAAGGAGCATAACTAATAACAGCAAAGCCGGTTCACTGGTGGCCTTAAGTAATGTTGCTGCCACCTTAACAATATATAATTTTCTTAAAAGAAAGTTGGCAATACTTCTGGTCACTGGATTATTTTGTCCTGTCATTAATTAATGCTCGAGTATTCATAAAATACTAGTTTAAATATTAGTGTATTATAATTGTTTAAGCATTTTAAATTATATTTTAAAGTTTTTAATTAAAATTGTGTTAAAAGTACTCCTCTTCAACTAAATGTAGATTCTCGTATTTCGCTACCCAAAACCGATTTTATTAAATTATTAGCTGGTTTTTTATATTATTTTATTTGTTTCTAATATCCACAAATCTTCATTAGTGGATATTTATGACACATTTATAAGATAATTGTTTGATGTTATGGTGGTACCCCTACTTAAGATCACCAGTAAACCGGCTTTCGTGTTATCAGTGAAATTACATTGTGATTACGGTCCTATGCTCCTTCTATATTATTATTATTCTAGGGTGAGAATATTTATTCTCACCCTAAGATAATGATAACTAAGATAATGTCTCTGATTTTTTATTTATTTAAATAAAAAAATCAGAGTCTTAGTTATAAGTATTACGTAGAGCTGTAAAGGCAAGTAAAATGCAAGTAAAAATGCAAATAAAAATTACATAAAAGGGGTTTCGGAAATTGTGCTTTTTTTGTTTTAAAGTTGTAACTACTTCCTTCCGAATTATTAGGCGGCAATATCTTTAGTTTAAAAAAACAAAATGGTTAAAATAAAGCTTAATACGTAAAATTATATTAGTATATGTAATTTGACTGCTTTGAATGCTTAAAGATAATTTATTTAGTTAAAGCCAGGGATATCTTTTTAACTCGACCATTATATGTCTATTTATAAAGAAATAAATATTCACTTTAATCAACTGGTTTAGGAATTGACCAATTACACTTCAGAGACCTAAACCTCTTCATTATGTATAAAGTTCCAGCCACCAAGTCATATGATTCATGTCAATATTTATAACTTAAGGGATTAACAGTACACACATGGTATGGGGGCAGTCGGTAGCGCATTAATCAAACAAAAATTCGCTCTCGAAAAATCAAATCACTTAAAAATAACAATAAGAAAATATTTCTTTTTCATTTATTATTATTAGATCTTAAATCTGATACAACATTTAATAATCTAGATAGCGTCATAAGAATTAATTCCTAAGACGTTTTTGTACGTATACATTATTTTGTTTAAAATAAAGTAAAGATATCAACGAACAACACATAGTAATTAGCGTCAGTTTTATTAAGTTGAAGAAAAGATAATTTTATTGATGTAGATCGACTCTTGTTGACTTTTTAACATCAACCTAATAATATGACCATATTTACTTCATAAACACATCTTATATGAATATTACATGCTGAATGAAACATGCTGTATAAACTAACTATGGACATGACTATAATGAAGCTTGCAGCCTAAAATGACTACGGATATGACCGTAATAAATCTTATGGCACTATTGAACTATGGTATGGCCTTAGTAAAACTTGCATCAAAAATTAACTTCATTTTCAACACGACTTAACAAAGAATATGACCATAATTAAACCGTTGCAACAACAATTAGCTACATTCATGACCATAACGAAACATTTATCTCGCAACCGCACTGCGAACATGGCAAAAACTTAATCTAAATATGTTCTAACTTACTATATGAGTTCTGATTACCTAAAAAAAAATTAGATCTTATCAAATAAATAAAAAAAACATGTCTTTACATGTACAATGGGAGGGAGGGGGAACATTTATCTCTAGGAAGATTACAAACAAACATGGAAGAATATCTTCCAAAATAAACAACTCATGGCACAAAAATCTTAACATCGTTATTATAATAGAATCAGAATCTTACATCCGAAAATCAAGAAAAAAAAATAACATAGAGACAAGCTTTTTCGAAGTATTGATTTCATGCTCAAAATACATTTTACAAAATATATACATGCTTATTGTATTATTTTTATAAAAAAATTCTTCTTTCCATTGATTTTAATTAGAGAGGGGAGATACCAACTTCTCTGATTGGTTAATTACTTTAACATTTAGTTTATGTTAAGATTTATAACGAAATGAATTTACAAAAAACATATCTTTGGAATAGAAGAACAATAAAATTATTGTTATTTTAAATAAGTATAATTACTTTTTTGGGTTTTATTCCAAAGTATATTTCAGGATCAAATAATTATTTATGCAATTTATTTATTCCTTAGATGTGTGATTCTTTTTATATTTTAAATACAACCATTTTATAATAATATTATATATAACAGTAACATTTAAATGTAACAACAATTTTAAACATACAATTTTATTTTTTTAAATTATTTATTGAGATTTATAATTAATATTTATATAAATAATTAAAACAAAACAAGAAAAAATATTTGTACAAAATATTAAAAAATAATATATATAAATTAAAACACTAAAATTACTTGATCTTTTATAACTAAGGGACGATATTGGTTTTTTGTATTAAAAAAAATAGTTGTGTGCATTTTTAATATAAAAAATTAATAGGTAAAAAATAAGAATGTATTTCACATTGTCCAACATCTTGTTGGCTAGTGTGATGTCGGGGCAGTGATGCGGGGCCTTGTTATAACCGCAACATTTTGTAAGTATTTAACTCCAACAGTGTGCGCTAAAAGAAGATTATAGTTAAAAACAGATTTTGTGAATCACATGGTAAATTAAAGTAAGTATCTACAAAATTTATGATTTTGTGCGATTTGACGCTAAAATATGACTAGTAAATTAAAAAAGAGTAATTTTTGTGTGTACTGTTGAAGTTTCAGTAGGCCGTTTATTTTAGAGACGTGAATAATTCGTCTTTTTGAACGTCGAACCAGTTTCGTGGTAAGTAGTTTGACTTTATCCCCATGCAATATATTGTTGACGCCTATTCGGAAAATTGATGGATCGGACTCAATGCTTCTGGGGGAGGTATTTTTTCAAGTTCTTTCTTGCTGAGATGTCCGACTATGCCGGCACCTAGTGAATCACCGACGACGTTAATGGACGTCCTAAATCGATCCCTGTAAAGCAAATATATATTAATAAACAATTATTATAATAAGAGTGTTGGAAAATTCCGTTTGACTAGATCAAAATGAATTTGTCAACGCAGGCTTGCGTACGTGGAAAACCACGTGGAACGTGTGTTTTATCACACGTTCACGAGGTTTATCTAGAGAATAAAGATAGATCCAAGAGAAAATGATACGGCACTGTCGAATTCAAAACAATTCGCAAAACATTCGCACTCACGCGTCTGAGACTTTGACTGACGCAGTTTAAGGCTCGACCCCTCCCATTAAATGAGCGTGCCTCTCGATGCCATCACTGTAATGCAGCGCTCACAGAGTGTTTCATTTACATAGGATGTGACATACTTGCCGAGCTGAGGACGATCTCTGAGACACCGGCAAATGTAGAGACACCAGTGACCATATAGATTAGTGACAACTGTACACAACACTGATCATAGACACTTGTCTAACCTCGACGCTCAACAAGATTTTAGACCTCTTGATCTTTATGTTTATTGAGAAAATAAACATTATCTGCTTTAGTTTGTTTTCGGTACAACGGAGTTAGCTATGTCAGCAGGCTAAGCGCTAAAATCGAACAGAGAACAGAAATATTTGTTTCCAGAAATTCTAATGCACGTGACGTTTTACTTACAAAAGCCAATCAACAGCGAATATAAGTGTGACGTCTTCAGCAGGTAAACCAACTGTATCTAATACCATCACCATAGTAACGAGGCCAGCTTGTGGTATACTAGCAGCTCCTATAGATGCCATGGTGGCACTCACGCTGAAATAAAATAAAAAATGTCAAGGCAAATAATGCAAACAAAACTTGGAGTCATTAGTCGCAGTAATAATCATATTATTGTCTTTGAAAACAATTATGTGTCTTTAAGTTACTTTTAATTTGTCTAGTTTAACCCAGTTAGCTAGATTGTACTGAGCTCGTTTACAGTTGTCCATCAGAGTCTGGCTCTCTTGTCCTGTAATTACTATTGCAATATCGCCAGCCGTTTGTGGTACAAAATGTAGATTTGAAAGCATCCAGTATTATATTTTTGAATGAGTATCAGTATCCCATTTTAAAAAGGATAATTTTATAAACAAAGCCAACTTCATCTTTCCACCAATAAGGTTTATTAACTCTAAGCAGAGCCGGTTTCCGGTTATAATGCCATCTTCAATGCCTAAACAAGTAAAAACCATAACTTAATAATATAACTCAATCTTAACATACTAAATAAAAAGTAAAAAAAAAAAATAAAATACAAAGTTAAAACATCAAGAAGAAAAGCTAGTGTTTTTTATTTATTTATTATTCATATATTTTCATTCATATTTTTTATTGATTAGTTTTTATGGTTTCTTTTCGTTTTGATTAGTTTTTTCTTGATATTTTAACATAGTACTTTATTTTTATGACTTTTTATTTAGTATGTTACGATTGATTTAAATTATTAGGTTATGGTTTTTATTGGTAGAAAGACGAAGTAGATTTATTTAATATTGTAGACCATTCCAGGGCGCTCACTGAAATTATGATAACTTTTTATTTTTGTGCTTTTGAAAGCCCGTTTGAACACAATTAAGAAAGCCGTTACGGGTCACTATTAATTAACGACCCTAATCCTACTTTAGGACTTCTAGTAAAGCGCTTATTTAAATATGTATCCACACATTAGGCTCCACAACATTGAAAAAGCTGGAGCAGGGCTACCATATAAGGTTTTTCATAAACCTTACGTCTAAGGTTTTTCACAATCCATGAAATATAGCAATATTGTCATTTATACTGCTCCAATTCAGAAAATTTGGGTAGTATCGTAAATATCGTATGTTGTCGGTGTTCCGAAGCGTAACGTATAAGAAATATTTATTGACAACATAAACTCAATTTACCTGACAGCTATAATTTGTCCCAATGAGAGTGAAACCTGCCTAACTTGAGAAATGAAAATTACAGCTACTGCTTCATAGAGTGCTGTTCCGTCCATGTTGACAGTAGCACCAATAGGCATCACGAACCTTGTTACTCTCGGATCTATGTTGTTCTTATCTTCCAGACAAGACATAGACACTGATAGCGTGGCTGAGCTGAAAATGATAAACCCGTTTGCTAAGTGTTTATATGAGGGATGATACCCAGACCCAAAATTTAGTCCAATGTGTAATGAACACATGGTCACACCTTGGTTCTTTTTTATTCAAAGTCCTTAGGTGTCCGAAAATACCTCGGAATGAGAAAGGGTAATTATAGTAAATGTTTATTTTAGTTTGAATTGGTATTCACCTAAGACCGTAATTAAATTAATAATGTTGATCTTCAGTATAGACCATTAATGCAGTATTTTAAATCTTCTGTTTAGATCATTAATGTAGTTATATTATCTTGTTTTGTATCACAAGAACTTACTACAACCTTTTGATTTTATTCTTCAAATTAATGTTAATACTAATAAAGAGCCAAAACAGATCTTTAAGGAAATGTTAAAAACAAGAAGAAGTAGTAATTAGCATTATCTGCTGAGTATTTGTGTAAAATTTTTAATGCTCACTACAATCAGAGTTAGAGCAATTTAGAAGAATACGAAAGACAACAGTAAGTACATCCTCCGTTGCAGAGGTAGGTGGATACCACTTCAAACTTTATTAAGTGGTCCACCACTTAGGGAGCCTTGTAGTAGAGACCTTACCATTATCCCCCATACGTTTGTTAAACACTACCACTACAATATGTGCTGTAGCATTTAAAAGAGTTCAGTTTTATAACCGGAGTTCAATCCCCAGCCGATTTAGCTAAGAGGTGGAAATTTAGCTAAGACGGGGTAGAAATTTTATAATTCAGGGTGCCAAGACAACTCGGCTTTTTTAGTACTTTAAGGTAGTTAAGATTGCCAATTAAAATTCTATCTAGAGTACTAGCTAGACCTGATTAAGAAATACGTAGAAAATCAATCTTTTAATACTACCACATGATTTTTAATTAACAAATATTAGCTAAATTAAAATGTTTACAAATTATTTTTGTTTACCTTGATCCGGTGGCAAAAGCTGTAATAATAGCTTGACCCATGTTCGCTAAAAATTTAATGGGTATCGTTCGTGTCGCTAAGAAGAAAATGAGCGGAAGAACCAAGAATCCATGTATGAACAGTCCAATGAGAACGGTCAAGAAATATAGACCAAGCTGACCGATCATGACAGTAAAACTGTCGGCTTCGATCATCTTAGCTGCGATGAGGAAGAAAACACCAACTGGTGAAAGCCTGTGGATTATTAGTTTACATGATTAAGAAGAATAATAAATTCAGAATTCCAAATGTAAGTTATACCATTAATGGCCTTAGATATTGTTTATTTATTGGTTAGAATACCTTTAAGTTGTATTTTATTTAGAATTTTTGTTAGCAACTGGAGTTGATCATAACTTACGCCCAAATTTGGTTTGTGGTCTCTCTGGTATCTGGCATAAAGTTAAATCTACCTAAAGAGATTTTGACGCTTATGGGCCATACATAAAATCTGAACCTTCTTGGACTCAAGATTCACACTAATTCCACTTTAATAGTTTTGGAATAGATTGTCATCATAGAAAAAATTTATTTTTTTATAAAAATAGGTTTGTACGATACAAGGGGTTTGACCATCCATGGTTAATTATCAAGTGTACAGAAACAAAAAAGCGATAACCATTGAGGTTTTGGCTAGTAAGTTTGACCTGCAAATGGTGTTCAGATTGAAGAATTCAATGAAAACTTTATTCGGAGCAAATAAGATTTGCTGTAAGAATAGCTTTATATAGAGCAGTGGGAAAATAGATTGGTAAATGATATACCTTGTGTCGTCCTTTTACATAATTATAATATTTTAATAAAAAATAATATTATACAATCAGACCAGCGCTCGTATCAGATAACAGGTAGAATTCCGCACATCTGCTATGAGCGCTGGATATGTTGAGCTTAAGAAACTGTTCTAGAGTCGCTTGTTGAACAAAAAAAGAGTGGATATTCCAAAAAAGGGATCATTAGAGGAAAAAGAATAGCTTCAATTATGAAGCTATTCTTTGTCCTCTTTAGAAAAGAGGCAAGTAAACCTAAAATAATTTGAACTTCCTACAAAAGTATATACTTTACCATATAACCCAATTGGTGATAAGCATCATGGATTCACCCAGAGCTGAAAAGAAAGTTAGTAAAGGTTTACCAACTTTTCCCATCTGTCCCAGAGCTATTCCCATGACTACAGCGAAGACGACCAACCCTAGTACGTTAGAGTTATTCGTGTATCCACTGCTGATTTCCCATGTTTTTATATCTGAAATAAAACATCTTTTAAGTTATCTTCTATCCGATGCCATTAAAAGAATAGATTTATATATTGTTTTGTTCTCACTAGATTTATTTTCTGTGCTTGTTTTTCTTTTAATACACAATCAATGAAAATAAATTCATGTTAATACACAAATAACGTTGACCTTTTTTTACTTGTTGTAGTATTAAATAATTTAGGCGTTTACAATAATTACTGATGTCGTGTATCTAATACTAACTCTCTATGTAAAAATATGGTACATAGATATGGCGTAAGTCGAATAATAAAATCCAAAGAGGACGCTTGTCTTTGACTCAGCCAAGTAAGGATAAAACCAGCAGTCCTGTCAGGAGTCCGTCAGCCAAGTACATTCTACGATATATAAGGCTGTACCAAGTAGTATTTAAAACGTTATAATAACATAATTGTTATACAACCAAGGACGATGACTAGGTCTTATGACTAATATCATAAGTCATTACAACCTAGACGTTGGAGTACAAGTTATTGAATTTGTTGGCTTGAAAGGAGGGAATTATACCTAATTTTCTACAATGGGGGTTTGCGAGGCTCTGAAGTTTACGCATACCTGCCCAAGACCATGGCTCGGGAACCTTTTCTAGTCAGGGAGCCGAATTCCTACAACTTTTCACTGCCCTACTTTTCGCAGTCCGCACTAATGTTTCAGAATATAAAGATCATTTGGGAACAGGGAAAGGGAGGTGAAGAAACTTAAAATTATCTCTTCCTTAAATTATGAACAACTTGGTCCATACGTAATGAAATGTCGAGCAATTTTCTTTCTCAAAAATAACTTTATTTTACTAGTTTAATGTACATTGATTGCCAATTATAAGCAATCACAAAAATTAAACAGGAATGATTTAAATTTGAAGTCGATACGAAATTCAAAACTATAATTTTAGTTAAATTCAGCTCTGAGTTGCGGTAATTATACTTTTGAACTGGCGTTGGTGAATCAGATTTGTTATCATGTGTTGTTAAATTTTCATAAGAAAATGACGCTTATGAGGTTGTTCGGATAACAGAAGTGGAGGTCTCCCTATACTCCCTAATACTCTGGTTAGGGTGATAGACTTGTTTTGGCCTCTTGACTCCAAAAATATGAATGCGTTAAAATTGTATATATACATCCCTTCGCGTATGCGGTGCAAGATAACTCTCGAAACTTTTATCAAATTGATAGATGGGCCAAAATTCCTCTTCTCCCTTCAATTATGAACAATTTGGGCCAAACGTAATGAAATCTGGAGCTATATTCTTTCACAAAGGAACTTTATTTTACTGGTAAAATAAAGAACTCAAATATAGCGAGATTTCGGTAATGTTAGGAAGAGATTTGTTCATGAAAAATGTACAAATGCTTCTTGACTGTATAATTCATCTTCATTGAATGTGAGACTGGTCGACCCATGCACTGCGACTTTTGTAGAAATATTAATACTACTTTAGTTTAAGTCAGTGACAGACATAATAATATTCTTACCGGCCGTTGCGTTCGTAATTACAGCTGGTGGTTTTAATATCGTCTTGTACTGAAAAAAGCAAAAGAGAAATTGGATTCATGAATTTTGGTTCGAATGCGGCACATCATATTTTTATTGTTTTATATTTTTAAGCAAAAAGAGAAAAGTAGATTGTTGGTCTGATTCGACTAACCAACTTTGATTTGATGGATTGAGTTTAAGAGGTTTTATAATATTACTTGAGGAAACCTTGTGAACGACTGCAATTTTAGCTGCTCACGGCAGCTGATCTGTCACTTCAAAACAATGAGGAAAAGTATCTGTGTACTTTCCCTCCCTAAAAATTATAAGTTAGGCCTATTTTTATTTAGTTATAATTAATATTTACGGCTTTAGATTAAAAATTCTGACAGATTGGTCCGAAAGCTCGCCGTTGTACAATCAATACTGCACTACAATTTGGACAATCTAACAAAACATTGATTATGCTCATAGTCCAAGATCCAACCATAAAAATGTGACTCATTTTGTTTCACTTCAAACCAAATTTTTCTGAAAATATACCTTAAACTATGAAAGAAAAGCATAGTCTGCTTATCCAGAGAGGAGCCCTAAATATAAATATGCTCGCTCAAAACATTAGAAAATCGCACAAATTTCTAGTTTTCTTTCAATAAGAGGTTCCTTGTAGGTCGTGAGTAAAACATGATGATACAATTTTTTAAGCTCATCCAATAAAACGAGTGTTTTTTTGTCAAAATCGGATAACTACAATTAAAGTACTGACATTTGTTAAATGACCAAAAAAATGGACAAAACGTCAATACTTTTTCAATAAAATTCGCTGACTTTCCATAAATTAACCATTTATGGAATTTTGGTTTCTTTGAAAGAACTATAACTTTGGTTGTAGATTTCCGATTTTGCGATGATTAAACACTCTCTTTTTTGGGCATTTTATCATCTTTAGAAAAAATTAATTCATGTTTTGCACACAAACCACAGGGTTGTGTGATTTTCGATCGTATGATCGAAAATTAATCAGACGATTTAGGCTCGACGTACATAAGTAGGCATCCGTACACGTATACGGATGCCTACGTATATGATATACATATTGATGTACAATATGATATACATATTGTTATGTATTGACTTTCGGTATACATATTGTTATATATTGAATTTCGATATAAATAATGTTATATATCCTATTATTCCGAGTACAGCCATATTTATTTACAGGCTACGTAGTATAGCGACCAACATAGTACAGTTCCAACTTTAGGCTCAGCTTAATCCTTTAGTATCTCAAAGAAAGAAACTTTAAAAATTCGCTTAAATGATCATAAACATTATTTCACATCGTATCTGCAAAATATCTCGAATTCCCAGGTATCTTTATATATTGAATTTCGATATACATTTGTTATATATTGAATTTCGATATACATATTGTTATATATTGAATTTTGATATAGATATTGTTATATATTGAATTTCGATATGCATATTGTAATGTATTGACTTTTGATACACATTTTGTTATATATTGAATTTCGATATAAATAATGTTACGTACTGAAATTTGATATATTTAATTTCGATGTTTATTGTTATATTTTAAATTGGATATCAAATAGTTTTCACTAAATCGGGCAGATATCTAAACCTAGGATTTTATGATTGTCATAAAGTTTGTACGAATTTAAGTAATTTTAAAAAATATTTTTAAACTAATTTACCTGTGCTACGCAGCTCTGAACTAAATTTGGCGGGAACATATTCCTGCAAATGAAACAAACAATATTATTTAGTCATAAAGATGTAATACTGGAAGGGCAAACCCTACATCAGGAGATTTGAAATATCTTTTTAGGGTTCTGTGTAACATCATAGAAACCTCCTCTAAGAGTGTGCTAAGGTTATAATAAATCAGTCGTCGGGTTTTTGCACTGTGTTTTGTTTTATGATACTATATAAGTTACGGTTATTTTGCACTGTTTATTTAATTATATTAACAGTCGCAAGTGTTTGGGATACTTTTTCGAGAACACTGCCTCTCTAGTTTCCTTCAATATTTCATAATATTAATAATATTATAGATTATAGTAATAATTATATTATATATTTAAGTAATGATTATATTATATATTACAGTAATAATAATATTACACTAAAGTATTACAATACCAAATAGTTTTATACATTTTACATTTCTATATATTTATACATTAATAAATTATTTTATCTATTTTTTTAGACATCTGTTTTGGCTCCGTATCGTCTCGTCAACAAATCAGTTCGTCGACAAATCAGTATTAGTCTCTTTGGTTGTTGCCAAAGAGACTAATACTATTAGTCTCTTTGCAGGCTAAGAGACTAATACTATTAGTACAATTCCCCGGTATAAGCTGTTTTAGATGGGCCTGCTTTAAGTTCACCGTTTCTCCACTAGAGGCAGGTCGGTTCACTTTGTACGGCATATATAAATTAATTAGTTCTTCATTTTCAGGATTTAAATTATTTAAAGGGATCTTTAACAATGTTAAAAATCTTCTTAATTATTTTAAATGTATAATTTGCATAAAATGTTATAAAAATATAAACGCTGTGTTATTTTTAACTAGACCGTATATCATGATAACCCTGATGTGCAGAAATGGAAATTTCTGCGTGTTTATTCCTTTTTATTTGTTCTTTTAATGGAAAAAATTCTAAATGTCTCTTATTTTCTAAACAAATAATCTTATAAACAACTAAAAATGTTCAGAAATTTTGTCTTGTTTACATTCTAGTTTATACACGTCTTGATTTAAAACTGATAACAATATTGATAATAGTTGTACAAAGTGAAAACTAGCGCTCGGTGCGGTAGTTCATGCAACTAGCCCCTGTTTTTTAGGACCATCTTAAACCAGGGAGTAGGACAACTGTTTCCCGCGCCCCCACCTCTACTGTATGAATTTCTACATCACTTTACTAATTTATTTCATCAGATAAAATTAAACGAGGAAATAAAGTTATAATTATGGTGTGCTTGCCAATATTCAGAATTGTTTGGTTGCATTCTGCATTAAATTATAAATCAACAATATTACCAACATATCATTCTTAATTCCCCAGACACTTTAAGGGAAATTTAATAAACCGTGTCTATTTTAATGTAAAATTTTGTTTTTACGCTTGTTGATCACAAAATTTATATTGCATGACATTTTGACATTAAATTTAAATTCAAACGAATTAATGTCACTACAAACAACATTGGTTGATAAATATGTTATTCCGTACTCGAATTACGTGCATCAAACTTTTATAAATATATTAAACTAGGTACTAATTTGAAACAACTTTATATATCATGGTAACATTGATAATTAATAGTAAAATATAATTTTAAACACATACGTGTTCTGCTTCTCTACCTCCTATAGCAGGAGGGAGGGAGGTAATTTTAATAAGAAAATTTAACACCCACTTCATTCTCCAATATTTTTGATAAAAATACCAGCGGTCATACTAGCTAGGGACTATTTTCTGTTTAAGGGAGTCCGCAAAAGGGCCCAACAACGCGGCCTACTTGCTAGGTGGTCTATCACCTTTCCCTTATAACTATCACTATTAATAACATGACAGCCCAGTTTGTTTTATTAATTTCAATCCTTTAATTGAATAATAGCCACATATTTCATTATTGCGTTATCACAAAAACAATAATTTAACAAAAAAATCAAAACATGTTTTCGTAATATTTAAGTTTGAGGTCATTTTGATACGCCTTGTTTGAGTAACCCCAAATCTAAACAGCTCAAAGGACTTGAAATTTGTGTCAAGTTTCATTGAATTTGAATCAGCCGTTTAAGCTGTAGTCTGGCTCTATAACTAGGGTATGCTATAGTCTGGGTCTATAACATGAGCCAGACTATAGTCTGCCCATGCTCCTATAGCCTAAACATGCTATAGTCTGGCTCTACAACATAAGCCTCGTGTCTTTGCTATGGGCTGGCTCTGTAACTTAGGTTTTCTATAGCCTGGCTCTACAACATAAGCCTCGTGTCTTTGCTATAGGCTGGCTCTATAACATGAGCCTCGAGTCTTCGCTACAGGCTGGCTCTATAACTTGGGTTTTCTATAGCCTGGCTCTACAGCATAAGCCTCGTGTCTTTGCTATAGGGTAACACTTAGTGGTAACACTCGTGGGCTCGAGCAAGTTTTACTCTTGCAGCAGATGCTTGCTACCACTGGTAGCTTCCTTGATAATAATATTTAATCATGCTAAATAAATAATAAATTATCGTCTCACCTAACAAGATCAAGAAGTGTATCCACTGTCGTTACATTAGCAGGAGGAGCTTTCTTCCTTTCCTGATCGAAATTCCCTCGTCCTGGATGAACTATCACAACCAGCAGGATACCTTCAAATACAGCTATGACTGTCGTTACTAAATAATATAAAATAGCTCGACCACCGATCTTCTTAGACAGTGTGAGATCAAGTGATCCTATAGCAGACGTAATACTAGAGAAGAGGAGTGGAATGATGAGTGCTTTGAGCATGCGAAGGAAAAGATCACCGGGGAATTGCACGTACATTACTTCTCGGGGGCTCCATCTGAAACCAAAGAGAAAAACCATACTATAAATAGATGCCATAACCTGTTGCATACCTGCTTGGGAAAGTATGGAGTTCTCATTGGAATTTTGACATAAGCTGACTTTCAATCATGAAACTATGTTCTTCCGAACTTGAAATAGTGTTTCTTCTCAATCGTACCATTCTAAGTATCCCTAAAGACATACATTCGATGTCCTCTACGATATGTCTCTGATTCAATGGTGCTAAAGGATAGTTCGGATAGAGTACCCCAGTCAGTCTTTACAATAAGAAACCACTGCAAGTCGAACAGACCCGCGAAGCTAACCTGCTAGGCTATTTAAGCACGAAGTGCCCACATGAAAATTCACTAAATACATGTAATAAAAAACTATTACAAATTAATACAACTAATACACAACTTCTTTTGATCAAGCCGACATCTCACGAAGCGGTGCTTGATTTGAGTTAGCATGCAGTTCATTCTTTTTCAATTAAAAAGAATGAATTGCAGTAGATGCAAAAAACCAATCTAAGGATTGATAACTCAAAGAGAAGCAAATAATAGGTGTCGCATTATTTTCTGTTTCAATGTTCCCCAGTTCCCCTTCCACTATTTTTTAAGATAAAGAGTAAAATAAAAATCGGGTACGGGGTACCTCAGAACTTTTCTTCATCACATCGGAATCGCTACGCTCATTCTCCCTGCTTCGGATTCGCTTCGCACGTCCTCAGAATAAACAATTCGCCAAATTTATTTACGGACTGAAACACGTTCGTTTTACACTGCAATAGTAAATACATCCGTTTCATTTGCAGCGGTGACCCATACAGCACTGACCACGCTCAATGCTGCTTAACTTGTATGATCTAACAAAATTTATTTGCTTATCGTATTTAAACGAAACTTGATTTTCTTGTTTATTACGTAAAGATATATACTTGTATCAATTTTCAACTTAATTAGATTAATTTCCGATTTTTTAAAACACGCACAAATGTTATTTGATAAAAATTGAATTAATGCTGATGATGAGATGCAATTTAGCACATATGTAAGCCTTATACGTGGCTACATGCGTGCTAAATCTCAACCTGATCGCACAATTTTTCGTCGTTTTATGATTTTTCGAAATTTTTCCTGTCATTATTGCAGGTTAATGATGTCATAGAAATATATTTTGAATATCACAACTACACCTATTGACTGATTTTTGTACAAAGTTTCAACTCTCTAGCATAAATGCACTTGGAGCAACGATGATAACAGACACACACACACACAGACAACTTTGAGAAAACTACTCAGGAGGTCTTAAAAGCACCTGTTTCGAATGATTCCGGTGATATCCCAGTTTCGAATTTTTTCGCAATCACAATGCTTTCCCTTTATACCTACGGTATAAATGAGAAAAAGTAAAAATGTTAAATTAGGTCAAGTTAGTAAATTAGTTAGTTTAGTTAAATTAGTTAGGTCAAGTAAATTAGGTACATTACATTAAAATTTTCAGAACTACTAAAACTTAAGCCCTTTTAATGTTCTAATCAAATTTATAACATCACTGCTCATTACAGTTCAAGTTTGTTTTTGGGGTTTCCAAGAAATATTATAAAGAATGTCAAGCTGGGATCACTTTGCTTTTTGAGAAAATTGTCAAACTAAAAAGATGAGAAAGATTATTAATTAATGTAAAATAAAAGACGTCTTGTTTATTATGAAGCCTCCCCCCCCCTTCCGGTGGAGGGAGGGGTGTTTTATCTTGCCTTCGTCTCTCTCAGTCAAAAGCCACTTCAAGTTACTCTCTTGAAAAAATATTATAATCTTTCATCACCCTTTCAGGCTACCCGACGGCAAGACAGTAAATATCACCACGGTTTTGGTTTTAATAGAGATGGTTAAAAGCTCTGACTTTTCGATAGCAATTTAGTAAATTATTAAATTAATATTTATGATGGTAGTAAAGAGCGACTGTTGTGTATTTCTTGAAGATTAAGGTAAAATACGACTTATTAGTTACATTCAATGCTGTTTCTCATAAAAGGAGGACAGACTATTCAAAAATATGTAATAATGTATTCTATTATTAATATAATATGTATTAATATGTATTAATGTATTCTATGTATTAATATTGTATTAATATGGATTCTACCGCGTTTTGCAAAACATGAATAGTTGACACAATATAATAGTGCGAAAGACACCTAGGAAGTGTAACAAGCAAAATGCAATGCTACATCTGGGAACTGTTCCATCATTCGACATTCGTCATCAATGATGGCTCGACATAATGTCATGTCTCACTCTGTTTCGTTACGTCTAACTCATCAGGACGCCGACTGAGCCTGAACTCACTGACCCTTAATTAAAATTTCGAAGAATTTAATGTGAAGGATTTGTTTCATTCTCTAGGTGTCTCTCGCACAATTATATTATATACAAATGTATTAATTGCATTAGTTGTGATTACACATACGGATAATCCGTCCAGTGGGTCTGACAGATAATCCGTTAGATGGACTCGACGGATCAGATCCGTAAGCAAACTAAGGTGAACGGATCTGACTCGCAAAGCTGGCTTGGCTTGAACCGAACAGTCATCAGCCAGCGAGAAAGAGAGACAAGAACACAGGAGGAAAGCGTATCTACCATACGTCAAAGGAACTACGGATAGGATCAGCAAGGTTCTGGTACGCAACGATCTTGGGACTATCTTCAATACCTGTTCCACTACCAGAAATTTTCTTGGAAGTGTTAAAGATTCCCTTCCAAGGAAAACTAGTGGTGTCTATAAGATCCCTTATAGCTGTAAAAAAGTCTACATCGGAGAAACAGAGTCATATCTACGCGTTTAGCCACTAATCATGACTACAACCTTTTTCAAGTCAACGAAAATAAGGTCAAAGACTGGTATTAGTAGGACAACCCTTTTATCTAATCTTTAGTTCAGTATTGTTGAACATAGAGTGTTCACCTTTGATGTCCTATTTCCCTGAAGCTGCCTCCCAAATTGAAACTAAATGTCTGTCTTAATCTCCGATGATCATTGCAGTAACCAAGAAGAGGCCAGGGGGCCTCGCTTCCCCTAGAAAAATGTCGCCCCGTCTGACATTTTCACTGAAAAGTGATTTTCAGTGAATGTTCCTTTAAGGTGTGGGAAACATCGCCTAAAATTCTCCTCACAGTGCGAAAGCGAAACGTCAGATTTATTTCCTACATTAAAGCGGTCACTAGCGGAATCTGACCTGATCTTCTTTAACAGAAATTAAAAAAAGAGTAAAATTTGATTTGAATATTCCGTCTAGTCTGGCGAAACCATGCTAGAGTTTCTAAAGTTTTAGAATACCCACATCAATTTAAGCTTAAAATAACTTTGTACATTTAAGTTTCCACTTATCGACATAGTATTCCACCATTATCGACAGTACTCCACAGTTATCGATAAGCTTCTGTCTAATCCTGATATTTTGTTTATTGAAACAAATAAGTAACATAATGTTACCTACAATCACTGAAGCTCATTACTTCAGTGAATAACAATCAACAAAGCAAAGTCTAATTTTCTAGTTTATAAAATTAAATAACATTTATACATTAATTTATCAGCGTGTAATTTCATCTTTCCGTTTCAAATTATAGACGGTTAAATATAAATCTTAAAAATTGGGTGCGAGGCACCTTGGAGTTTTTCCTCGCCTAGAATTAATTTGCTACGCTTATCCTAACCACATCAGACTCCACTTCGCTATATCCCAGAATGTATAAGAAAAACAGTTCTATTTCCAGCGATCACACATCCATGTACTGACCTCGATCGATACAGCTTAACATTAGTAATCCAACAAAAACTGTAGATGTACTAGCTTTATTAAACAAAACTTTTCAAACTGGGACATTTTTTTAGTGAATTTATAAAAAATGAACTTATGAGCTAAGAGTCATAGAGAGGTGATTAATTCTATGAGCAACCATTGGCGGCAACTATGACCTAAAGATTGATTTTCATGCCAAGTTTTGATTTTCCAGCAAACATTTACTGGAAGCTGAATGACCCACATACCGAGAGACACACTCAGGATGTCTTAAAACACCTGGAATGAAAAATTTAGCTAAATTTTATTTTTTGAGAGGGTCTAGGAGTGGAGGAGACGGCGAAGCAACCCGCATGATTAAAATCTAATAATACGAGGTAAAATTGGATTGAATACAAACTATTAACTTAAAAACAAATGATACAAGAAGCGACCGAGGCGTGAAGCGTGGATGCTGCGAAGCTGTGGCCACGTAGCGGACGCACTACTAAGCGACCGAGGCGTGAAGCGTGGATGCTGCGAAGCTGTGGCCACATAGCGTACGCACTGCTAAGCGACTGAGGCGTAAAGCGTGAATGCTGCGAAGCCATAAGGGTCTGAAGGGCTCTGTTTAGAATTAAATAATGGGAATTCTAAAATGATTCGCACTTAGATATTTAAACAAGAGAATAGATTGTGGTTAATATTATACTAGACCATTGATTTGACTTTGACAAACCACATCAATCAATTTGTATATAATATGTCCCTGCATTGATATTTCGATAAACTCGACTAAAACATAGAAGCTATGCTGATAATTCTGATTAATTGATTATATTTAGAAATATGACAGGATTTAAAGGTCAAGTCAAAATTAAAAATAATTGATTGGAGCAAAAATAGCATGCCGGCGATACGTTGCTATACGTCGTGTGATGTTTATAGCAAATATAGCACTAGCTATAGCAGTAAAAAGAACTCTAGCGCAAAATTCTTTTAGTGCGAGCGTTTTTAGTCCTGAAGACACGAAATATCTCTATATGGGCCGATATGCCCTCCGTGATCAGATCTAATTGTTTTGCAGAGAACAGGACCTAAGCTGTTAATACGTTATTTTTGGGCCTTTAAATAAATAATTAATTGATCATTGTAATATTTTGTCTTTAAAATATTTTATATTGATTACCAATCCTCAATGCCAATTCCTATTTCACTGTAGGTATATATGAAAAGTATTGTTTGTAAAAATATCCCAAAACCGGTATAACACCGAAATTATCCGTTTCAGTTGTTCTTAAGGCCTCTTAAGTGGTTTTCACAAAGTTGTCGATCTGTATATGTGTGTGTGTGTGTATCTTTTATAATAGTGGCTCATATCGTATTTACGCGAGAGAACTAACACTTGGTACAAAAAACAGTCTTTAGGTGTTATAGTGCTATCCAAAAAATATTTTAATGACGTCATTACCCTGCAACAATGACAGCAAAATGTTTGAAAACCATAAAATGCAGAAAAATTATGCGATCGACTTAAGATTCAGCACACACGTAGACATGTGTAAGAATAACATTTGTGACAAGTTTCATCTCATTATCATCAGCATTAGTTTAGTTTTTAACAAATGACTTGTGTACGTTTTTAAAAAAAAATAAATCGGAAAATAATCCCAGTGATTTGAAATTCGGTACTATAATGTGCCGTTACTTACTAAATAAGTTCACAACGTTTCATTTATTTCATTTATGACAAGTATATCCTTGATTTTTGTTGGATCTTAAAATTTAGGCAGGATCGAGAAAGCTAAGTGCCAGGATGGGTGAACGCTGGGAATGGGACGAATGTATTTACTATCTGCGAACGAGCGAGGCGAGTTCAAAGAAGTGTTGCACATGTGTTGTTTTATTGATTTTTTTTATTTACATCCATGTACAATAAATAATTCGTTATTTACTCTCTTCAAGGAAATAACATAAAGATAAAAATAAATGATAATACATAAGATAAAGTTATAGTATATATAATAAACAAACGTGAGAAATAAAAAAATTGGGTACGGGGTACCTCGGAACTTTTTCTTATCACATCGGATTTGATACGCTTAACCTCCCTGCTTCACACTCGCTTCGCTCGCCAACAGATAGTGAATACATTCGTTTCTTTCCCAGCAGTCACGCATCCAGACACCGACCACGCTCGATGCTGCTTAACTTTCATGATCCAACAAAAAGTATAGATATACAACTGATATTGACACGAAACTTAATGTAGTCATTTATTGCGTAATGGTTTTTCAATTTAATGGCAACCAAATTTCAACTCAATTAGATTATTTTCCGATTTATTAAAATTTTTGAAAAATCATACACAAGTCATTATGATAAAAACTAAACTAATGCTGATAATGAGATGAAAATTTGCACATATGTCATTCTTACACATGGCTACATGTGTGCTAAATCTCAATGCGATAATTTTTAACGCTTAATAATTTTTCGAAATTTTTGCTGGTCATTATTATGGGTTAATGACGTCATATACAAAATATTTTACGGATAGCTCGTCTACACCTATAGATTTATTTTTGTACATAGTTCAACTATTTAGCATACTCTGGGAACTACGATGATAATAGACACACACAGATACAGACAGACAGCTTTGTAAAAATCACTTAAGAGGCCTTAGAAACACCTAAGACGAAAAATTAAGGCGACATATACAGGTTTTAGATTATTTTGCAAACACAATGCTCTTCCTATACATAAACTGTAAAAGTGGCTTCAATGTTTAATGAAGCTATTTAGTGGAGATAATGTTTACGTTTTATATTTATTACAATAAACTCCATTAGAACTTTAAATTTCACATTTAGCATTTCACACTCTAACCATTTATAGTTTATAACTATATTTAAAAATTATTTTAAACTATTGCAACCTGAGGAAACTTATTCAGAACATGTCCTCCCTCGGGCAATTAATATATGCGGTCAGGGAGTAGTTCTCAATAATATACTGCATCAGCGTATTTTTATCGCATGAAGTAGTATTGGTCGTTAGTAAATGAAATCTTGCTACATTGGTCTCACAGGAAATAAGAGATAAATAATAAAAGTAAACATAACATTATATCATTTAATACTACTGAGTTTTGCAAATCATGAATAGTTGACATAACATAATTGCCAAGTATGATGGCGCTAAGAGAGCACCGCTCGTCTCTGGTAAGTACTTCGTATTATATTCTTCTGAATTTTAATTGAAGAAGTATTAATGGCCCTGATACGTTAGACGAAACGAAACAGAGTGAGGCATGACGTAATATCGAGCCATCAATGAATGTCGAATGATGAAACAGTTCTCAGATGAAGCATTGGTTTTTGCTTGATACATTTCCTAGGTATCTCGCACAATTATGTTGTGTCAACGTTATACAAATAAAGCCCAACACAAGTCGGCTGAAAAGTCTTATTGATCTTCATCTAGATCAAAAGAATTTTCCTTTACAGCCTTTTCAAGAATGGCAAGAAAATATCTCCACTGCTGTGATCTGAATATAATTACCTGGTGGACGATGAAAATCTCAGACCAAGTCCAAAGATTACGCCTCCAACTACACTTACAACTGTGAGGACGGGAAGTAAATGTCCTTTTACTTTGTCCCATATAGTTTTTAAAGCACCGCCACCTCCAAGACCGCCGCTACCGGGGGGAGACCCTGGATTAACCTGACCGTCTCCTGCTCCCCCTCCCGTCTCCTCCATACTGAAACACAAAGATGACCAACATTAAAACAACCTGTTGATTTAAAAACCAGCAGTTGTCATAGTAAAAGAGAAGTACTATTTTAACCTCTGGTAAAGGTATTACTTCTTCAAAACCTAAAAGGAGATAGTTGTAAAACTGTATTAACTGTTTTTAAAAGACAATAGTGTTTTCAGTTAGTTTTCGGAAAATAAAACTTGCGAGTATTGAAAATTTGAAATAAGCCACGTGTCCTCTAATAGCAGGTGCCACTAGTAGTAAGAAATAAACTTTCGGACTCAAACCAGGTACGACCTTACAGCTTTTGCCACCCAGCCATTAAGGATCTGTAGCCACTATCATGGCTTCTGCTTTCGTCCATAAGACAAACCAGCCAAGAGTTGTCAATGTTCCAGAAGCAGGCAGGTGACAAATTTAAAAGTCGATAAGTGATTACAAAACTACAAGAATCCTTTATAAGAAAACGTTGAAGTAATACAAAAGTTTGCACATAAACTATCAATCTTTTAAGTTCTCTTTTTATTGTTTGTGGATAATGTATGGGATGTATTGATTGAGTACAATCAATTGATTGAGTATTGCTTGAACACAATAAGGTGTATTGGTTAAGTAAATTAACACGTTTTGCTTGACCACAATATGATGTATTGTTTGAGTAACTTAATGGGTATTGCTTGCCCACAACTAGATGTATTGGTTGAGTAAATTAATGCGTATTGCTTGACCACAATTAGATATATTGTTTGAGTAACTTAATGGGTATTGCTTGCCCACAACTAGATGTATATGTTGAGTAACTTAATGGGTATTGCTTGACCACAATTAGATGTATTAGTTTAATTAATTAACTAGCATTTCTTGACCACAATAAGACGATATGGTTACCTACATAAACACGATAATAGATCACAATAATACAGCAGTACGCAATAAACGCAACCAGGAAGTAAAACATGAGCCAAATAACATGAGAAAGCTCTTATCATTACACACCCACACACACACACACATACACAGGCGTTCACAATAGGAGCTCTATACACTATAAGCTATATTTGAATGTATCATTGTCGTTTGGGTTTTAAAATTAGAAATTAACTGGTCTAGAGAAGATGTAACTAAGGTCGCTTCTTTTATATAATATATTATTATATTTTATATATTTAGTTCCCTTGACTAAGTCTATTTATAACCAACAGCAGGGATTTCAATCTGTTGACATAACACGGCCGTGCCCCAGTGTCTGACATGACGCGCTCTCAAGAGAAAAGTTTTTAATTAATATTGGAAAATATGTGAAAATGCAATGTCGCACACCGATTGGATTTTTTCTTCTATATCATTTTATGACGGTAAATGACGTCATACAATGTTTTACGGATTGCACAATTACACCTAAGAATTCATTTTTATACTAATTTTTAAGTCAGTAGCGGCTACGGCGCTTCGATCCTCGGTTGCTGACAACATGGTTGTTGTACTGTATCAGTTCGTCATATTACTGGTTTATTAATGGCATACTGCCCCGATAAGCGAATTTTCAAATGTATTAATGAAAATTTGATTTGTTTACATTATGTCAATTAATAACTTTGTTTTGTTTGACATATATATGTCAATAATTAAAACCAGAACTAACTAATACTGATGTAACTTTGTATTTTTGTAAGCCATGCATAGTAATGTATGTGTAAACATATTTCAGTCCAATCTAAACACCATATAAAAATTTGTAATTTTTGAAATGTTTGTGGGGTCATTATTGTAAGTTTATGGCGTCACACATATTTCATAATCAATAGGGTTTGGGACATTAGCAAGGTTGATTTTTGTACCAAGTTTCATTTCGATCCGAAAAAGCGTTTGAAAGTTATCATGTCCCATATAAACGTTTAGTACACAAAACTCGTACGTACATATTATGCATAAACCTCCACAAACCTCGTTCATAAACCTCAACAATATACATATATTCTTGATCAGTGAGTCTTCCCCTTCCAAAATATTTACCTCCCCCACTCTCCGTTTCATGACCCCCAATCTCATAAGCTAATTTATTCTTAAAAAATTCGCTAAAAGTTACACAAATATATAAAGACGATTCGGTAAAAAAACGTCTGAGAAGGTCTTAAAATAATTGAAACGGACAATTAGGGTGAAATCTGGGTTTCGGACTTTTAGAACTAACACAAAACTTTTCCTACATACCTAAGTAAAATCAAGAAGTAAAATCTTGATTACTTGATTATATAGCCACTTTTACTTGACTGTGTAGCTATTTACTATAATACTTGAAATGAAAAAAAAAAAAATGAAATGAAATATATTTGACAAGAAGTCTCATTCAAATTACATTGAGACAATTCAGTAATTCTGAAAAGCTATACTTTCCAAAGCTTTTAATTATTTAACAATATAGCACCTTAAATATTAGATTATGATATAATTCTGAGGTTGTGCATTGTGTGTCCAAGTGATACCTCCTTAAGCTTTAGGTAAACAAAACGTTATTTTGAAGCGAGTTTGAAGCTCAAAAGAAAAAGTGCATGGGTGAAGTAACCCGTACCATAGAGATATAATTACAAGAGTGGCCCTATTGGTTGAATTTTGAAACATCGAAAAAGTAACCTGAGCACCTTCGACTATCAATATATATAATAAACAAAACAAAATAACAGTTAAATATATTAAAGAATGATTGTAATACAAATAAAAAAAAAGATAGGCGGGAACCTGAAAAAACAATTGATTTGTTATAATCAATTGATAAATTATTACTGCTGATTAGAACTAATTAGACTACTGATTACTGCTAATTAGAACTACTGATAAATTATTATCAATAGTTCTGGTGATATTGCTTGACATATATAACATAATGTAATTAAATCAAGTTTTTTATTAATAACCTTAACTTACTCTTAAGGAGGTTTCATTGAGGTTACACAGAGCCCCAGAGAGCCCTAAAAAGACGTTTCATGCCTCTGAATGTATTGAGATAGGCATGCCCCCTCTAGTATATGTCTCTATGCCTATTACTAGATTTGTTCAAGGGGAAAATAATGTGATTAATCCAACGTATTGATTCTAGTCTTTATATAGAATTTTTTTAATAAAGCTGCACCCGATATTTGGTTTATCAGGAATGCCTTTCAATTGATGCTTTTATTTCAAGATTAATTCAGACTTCAGTTTTTGTAGAGATTTCAATCTAAAGAATACGAAATAAGTAATTCATTATGAAAAGTTAGAAGGATACTGGTAAACAATAATATTTTTTCAATTCTGACTAAAAGGTTAAAACAAACTGGGGCGAATATAATATTTATATATATATATATATATATATATATATATATTATATATATATATATATATATATATTATATATAAACCACAAGCTGTTTTTCATCTATTGGACCGAGTACTCAAGCTAAGGAGGTGTTTTTAGAATATATATATATATATATATATATATATAATATATATATATATGATCATGTTTTCGGTAGCATTACTATTCTTACATTCTTAGGTACACATATATTGTGCCAGCTATTCATGATTTGCAAAATAAATACGGTAGTATCATATGGTATATTATATTCTTTCCTAACCACTGTTTTTTTTGTTTATTAACCATGTTTCTTCCGAGTTATCAATAACTTAGAGAGATCACATCAACTCGGTTTTATTCGACTTAGAATAAAATTCTAAGTCGAATTCTTAATCTGGGTCGGTTTTATTCGACTTAGAGACCCTCGACACATCGAAAAAACCAACTCAAATTTTTATGTTACTGCCGTCTACAAGGTTTTCTAGTAATTTTTGCGTTTTTTGTTAGTAACAGCGGTCGAACCGATTCTGAACCGGTTTTATTCGATTTCAAAAACAAAAATTAATAACTCAAAATCGAATATTTGTGAAATCAGTAGAAATTGTAACCTCGATTTCATAAACCATGCATTAGAGGGCTAGTAGTAAATCTGACTTATTATAATCATTATAAACTTATTCTAATTTAATTTACTGCAATCTCTATGTGCTATATCTTTACCTCAATCCCAAAATTTTACACGAATGAATATATCACAATAAAGCAGGGGTAATTGAATAGACAGGAAACTCAGGTTCAATCACACCGTTCGATAAATAATTGTAATCACGTACATAAGCTGATATTAAACTTGAATTAAAATCATTCCGACTGACTTGACAGCCCTTTAACAGCTCGTTCCATTTAGTTAATATTCTTCTGGCCCACTCACTTAAGACCTGAGGCTAGACTAAATATAAGAAAAAATAAGACTAAAACAAGTCAAGTTAGTGTCTTTAGAGTCGTTGGTAGATCACGAATTTACTTATAAACTTTTAACGGTGCTGATGATGACCTTAAAGAGTTAATTATTGGCTTTATTTTAGTTAAAAAGTAAAGAAATGAAAACTAGTTTAGGTTTATTCTTAAGGAACATTCGAAAAAAAAATAGCTTATGGTTATAAAGAGTCTTACATCTGGCTGTATTTTTTTCACATTTAGTGTTATGTATGGTCCCTTAAAATATAAATTTAAAAATTATTATCAGTAGTTCTGGTGATATTGGTTGACATATATATAACATAATGTAATTAAATCAAATTTTTTATTAATTTATTTGAAAATTCGGGTGTACCCTGGCAGTTTGCCACTCATACAAACTAGTAATATGATGAACTGATATAGGACATCATACATGTGGTCGCAAAACAGCCACTGGGAGGCCGCGAAGCGGTCCCTAGCGCCGACGCAGCGTAGCAGCTTAAACCAAATTTTTCTGAAAATATCCTTAACTTATGAAGGAAAATCATAGTCTGCCTATCCAGAGAGGAGCTCTTCAGAATAAATGCGCTCGCTCAGAAATTTTAGTTTTCTCGCAATGAGTGGTTGCCTGTAAGTTGTTTTGCAAAACATGAAAAGAACATTTTTTAAAGCTGATAAAATTTCTTATAAAACGTTTAATTTTTGTCAAAATAACACTACTACAACTTAAGTTATAACATTTGTTAAATGGCTTAAAATACAATAATTAATATTTAAAAAAAATCGCTGACATTGCATTAATTAAACATTTGTGGGGTTTTTGAAAGAGCCATAACTTTGGTTGTAGTCATCCGATTTTTGATGATTAAATACTCGTCGCATAGAACATTTTATTTGCTTTAAAATTGTTACCTTCATATTACCAATAGTATAATTGTATGAGAACACGAAATATTTGTAAAATCTTTGTAAAAGGACATTAAAACGTTACTGAAGTAAATAAATAAAACCATTTTGTCAGTTTTTAGGAGGAAGCAATACATGTCTTATGTACCTTCGTTAGTAAAAGGGAATAAGTAAAAAATTAAACTGGGATTATTCTATTCGCCTTGATTGATACCTACAATTCTTCTAATGTTCTTAGATCTCGATTGTGTTTATGTTCTTTAATATAAATCCAAGCAAAATGATATTTTTAAAACACAAATCGAGGAACGAAAGATTTAAAAACCAGTCTTGGATACCTGTTGAATATAATTTGAGTTTATTATTTATTATACTCGTTTATTCGTTTATAACTTCCTAAGAAACTATTAAACTCGCTTCTCCCTCCCAATATTTTTACTTTTCCTCATTTATACCGCTCTACTCATACACGAAAGGCGGTTCACTGGTCGTCTTCAGTAATGCTGCCACCCTAACAATATACAATTATCTAAAAAAAATTTGGCAATATTTCCGGTTGCTGAATTATTATGTTCCATTATTAATTAATGATTGATTATTCATAAAATACTAATATGAATATCAGTGCATTACAATATTTTAAGCATTTTAAAATTTAGTTTAACGTTTTTTATTAAAATTACATTAAAAGTAGTCCTCGTCAACTAAATGTAGATTTTTGTATTCCACTACCATTAAGACGGTTTACAAGATTTTGTAAACCGGCCATCTAAGACCGGTTTTATTGAATACTCAGCACGTGTTTTAACTTATTACATTTCTTCTTTACGACCTTTCTTCATTAATAGATATTTATTGTTTTGTTGTTACCACTAGTCAACCGGCTTTCGTGTTATCAGTAGAATTGCATTGTGTTTACGGTCCTGTGCTCCTTATATATATATATAGATTATTCTATAGAGATATATTACTAGAGTGGCCCTATTGGTTGAATTTTGAAACATCAAAAAAGTAACCTGACCACATTTGATTATCATTATCATCAAATAAACAGAACAAAAAACAGTAAATTATATAGTAGAATGTTTATAATACAAATCACAACACAAACAATCTGTAGGAAGCCCAAAACAATTGATTAATTATAACCTCAACTCCCTCTTGGAGGAGGTTTTAATGAGGTTACACAGAGCCCCTGAGAGCCCCACTAAAAATGTTTCAGGCCTCTCAATGTATTAAGATAGGATATGCTCCCTCCTGTATATATCTCTATGGATTATTCTAAGAGTCTAGTAAACATAGAAGTCGATAGAGAAATGTCATTTTTAATCCTATTAGCATAAAATATCAAAACTTCTATTTAAAGATTGTTTTTTTATTAACACTAGGTTCACGATGACGAAAACATTCCATAAGGCAGTTAAATACAAACCTGTTTCATCCTAAACATTTCAAATAGTATATTACTACTGCATATGAGGACGGGTGTGTTTGCCTGACCTTGGTATATGTTATGTATTCACAGTGATAAATATGTAATAAAATTATTTATATACACCCATTCATAGAATTCGTTTGGGTTTTAGCTTCAATTTATTAGATTGGCGTAGTGTAGGCGGATTTTTCGATTATATTTCAGCTAAATTATTTATTTTCTGCTTCAAGACTTACGTTTGAGCCCCTAATAGCTTTTTTATCTCCATAAATGATTTCGTTTTTACTTTTCCTCATTTATACCGTAGGTATATAGGAAAAGTATTGTGTTAGCAAAAAATCTGAAACCGGTATCGGAATTATCTGTTTTTAAGGCCTTCTGAGTGGTTTTAGCAAAGTGTCTGTATGTGTGTGTGTCTGTTATCATCGTAGCTCCCAGTGTATTTGTGCTAGACAGTTGTAACTTTGTACAAAAATCAGTCTACCGCTGTGGTTGTCCTATTCAGAATATATCTTTTATGACATCATTAACCCGCAATAATGACAGCAAAAAATTTCAAAAATCCATAAAACACGAAAAAATTATGCGATCCCATTGAGAGCACGCATAAAGCTATGTATAAGAATATTATACGTGCTAAGTTGCATCTCATTATCAGCTTTAGTTCAATTTTTATCGAATGACTAACGTTATTTAAAAAATTGTAGAAAATCGGACAATAATCCAATTGATTAGAAATTTATTACAAGTGTATACCTTAACGTAATAAATAAGTACACCAATGTTTCGTTTTAATACGTCAAGTATATCTATAGTTCTTGATGCATCATAAAAGTTAAGCAGCATAGTCAGCGCGTGGATGGATGACCGTGGGGATTGAAATGAATATACTGATATATTTACTATCCAAGGACAAGCAAAGCGAATCGGAAGACGTGTTGCAGTATAAATGAAACAACTTGATTATTCTGAGGACGAGCGAAGCGAGTCCGAAGCTGGAAGGATGAGCGTAGCGAATCAGATATAACGAGAAAAAGTTCTGAGGTCCCCCATACCCGATTTTTTGTTGTTGTGAAGATTTGAAATTATCTACATTTGCCCTACAAATAATTTTGATGAGTCTTCTGTCAACAGGTATGAAATTTCATGATTAGTGACTGAATTATTATTTTTTAGTAAATTTTCATGAGAAAATAACGCTTATGAGCTCGTTCGGATGACGGAATTAGATAGAGGAATAGGCGGAATCGATTCTACCTATTTTCGAAACAACTTAAAATAAAAGAGTTATCATGATATGAAAATCCGAGGTAAAGCCACTTGAAGTTTTAGGTAATTATGTCATTCTGGGAAAAAATATAATATAGTTTTGGGAATATAATATAGTTAGACTTTGGAAAAATGTTTCGTTTTGAAGTCGAGCCAAGCAAGACTGAAGCAATACTACCTAAAGTTTTGAAAAATCTTGACATTTTGAGAACAAGAGAAGCGAGTCCAAAGTTATGAGAAAAAGTACCGAGGTACTGGACTCGGATTTTTCTGTTTATATTATATAACACAAAAACATTCTGCAATTTTCGAAGCTTACAAAGGCCACCTAGCTATATCAAAAATTGTAATGAGACTTCTAATCATTATTTATACTAAGGCTTTACCATCTTAGCTGTAAATAGCCTCAAAACCCCTGAAAAATGTAGACTTTAAGATAAAATTATACATGAAAACAATAAAATATCATAGTGTTATATCAGTAAACACGAGTTAATTAAATGATGCGTGTGTTCACACTAATATATCAACATGAAGTCTAAACTAGGACAAAATTCCATTTATTGGTCGTCAGTCGTCATTAACACTAATAAAGAACTACGGATTGTAGTTATCTTGAGAATTCCTGATTATATTTAGCGCAGAACGATGAATACTCTGCATCATGAAACAAATATTAATTTGTGAAACACTTAAACGAACAAAGCGGCTTTGCTTAAATACTGGAGTGCTAATTTTGACCGATGGATAATGTTTTGAAACGAGGGACACTAAATTATAACATTATAAGCTGTTCACCCTAAAGTTTTAGCTAAATCTAATTTAAATATACTTAGCTCCAGTTATAAGTATATATTTGTTATGAGAAGACAAGCAATTGTCTTCTTATTTTAATTATTCTTAATTAAGCGCGGCAGCACGGTCTTCCTCCTTACTTATCGTATGAGCACAATGAGTGCTCCAGTATCGTATGAGATGATCGTATGAGACATCGTATGAGAGATCGTATAAGAGATTGTATATACGAGTAATCATACAAGTAAGAAAATGTTAACTTATACATTTACTTATCATAGTGTATAATTGTTTTTAACGTGTCATCGTTGTGAATTTTTTTCCAACAATAATTAAATAATAATAATGCTCTTGTCACAAACAATAAAGCCAAGTTTCATTTCGATTAGAACAAGCAAGGAAATTATTTAGACAAAAGAAGCATCCATATACTTGTGTAGGCACATACACACCTACGTATATATATCTATACACACACACACACACCACACACACACACACACACACACACACACACACACATATATATATATATATATATATATATATATATATATATATATATATATATATATATACTGATATAAAGAATTTTAAATAGAAAACACTTAGAAAATACTTACATAAAATTTGGTAACGTTTCGAACTAAGTTCTTCGTCTGACGGAGAGGGACTGGAAGGTAGATTGAGAGGAATTGAAGGATAGGAGTGAGCAGGGTGGGGTGAGGGGGGGGGTAGAGGGTAGAGCAAATGTATTCAGTACTAGACAGGCTCGAAGGTACTCAAAACTACCATACAGACAAGCAAATCATACAATGAAAAAATGAAATATACACACACACACTAAACGAAACAAATTAAAAAAAAATAAATAAATAAATAAACAAGAAAGTGAATAATAAGAAAGGGAAAGAGGATAAAGAATACAAATAATAATAGTAAAGGAAAATAGACATAATACAAAAACGGAATAAAAATAAAATAAAATATATATAATAAAAATAGACATTAAAATAAAAATATCAAAATAAAAGTAAAACCAAAAACAAAAATATTAAATTATTGTTTATTAATGCCAGGAGGCTGACGGGATTTCAGGATGAGTTGGTAGGCGAGTGTATATATATATATATATATATATATATATATATAAGTGTATATATATATATATATATATAATATAATATAAGTGTATATATATATATATATATATATATATATATATTATATATATATATATATTTGTGTTCGTACGTGGTAAGTATATGTATAGTACAAAAAATAAGTAAATCTATTTTAAATTAAAGTGCTCTTCATATAAACTGTCTTTGAAAGTCATATTCTTTAGCTGATGTGCAAAAATGGTTAGATTAAATAAAGCAATATTACCTAATAATAAAATTATCTGCTTAATAATATATCCTAGTGTGTAAGATGAGTGAGCATAAAATCCCAGTCGGATAATATTAAATTCCATGACTCTACATCTACCATACTCCCCCTCCCCATAGTTAATTAAGGCAGAGGGGTAACAAGAAAACTAAAGTTTATACAATTTTGAAAACGAATCAACTCGTAATATTTCTTTTGAAACGTTAATTAGACGGTAGGTAAACTCTTTACACGTGAAATATTAAATATTAGATATTCAGGTGTGGCGATCCTCATGTCGGGCGAATTTCCTTTGGAATGCGTGTTTCCGCGCTTTACAATCTATTTCTTGCTTAAGGTCCCGGCTTGTGCTTTATAACTTGAGCAGTTACTCAATTATCAAGTACTACTCGTAACTCATTTTTACTTTCCTAATGTATACTGTAAGTATATAGGAATAGTATTGTGTTTGCAAAAAATCTGAAACCGGAATTATCCGTTTCAGGCATTTTTAAGGCCTCCTGAGTGGTTTTCATAAAGTTGTCTGTCTGTATTTGTGTATGAGTGTGTCAGTTATCATCATAGCGCCCAGTGTATTTATACTAGAGAGTTGAAATTTTGTACAAAAATTAGTCTACCACTGTATCTGTGCTATGCAAAAGATAATTTTTTGATGACGTTATTAAGCTACGATAATGAATCAGCAAAAATTTCGAAAAATCATAAAACGCGGGAAAAAGATGCGATCAAATTGAGATTTGAGACACGTGTAACTATATATAAGAGTAACATATGTGCTAAGTTTTATCTCATTATCAGCATTAGTTCAATTTTTTATTAAATGACTTGTGCAAATTTTTTTAATTGTCGAAAATTGGGAAATGGTCTAATTGAGTTGAATTTTGGTACAAGTGAATATTATTACCTAATATATAAGTAAACTAAGTTTCTTTTCAATACAAAAAGTATATATGTGATTTTTGTTAGATCATAAAAAGTAAGCAGCATTGAGCGTGGTTAGTGCTGTATGGGTGACTGCTGAGAATAATGATATGGGTGCATTTACTATCTGAAGACGAGCGAAGCGAGCCCAAAGGCATGTTGCAGTATAAATTTGACGAATTGTATTTCTGAGGACGAGCGCAGCGAGGCCGAAGCAGGAAGGATGTAAAGAGGAAAAGATCCGATTTATGCCGTACCCGATTTTGTCTGTATTTTTAAAGGAAATAAGCTACAAAAGTATGCCTCTACAAAAGAATGACTCTACAAAACTGTGCACTACTAAATTAGCAGCGCACACTATTATTTCCACTAGCTTAATGCTAAGTACGTAATTTCTTTAAAAGATGTAAGCATATTTACTTTGAAAAATACAGTGACCTATGAAACGAATTTTGGTCACAGTCCGAGGTTCGATCTCCGCCATGACGCCTATCGCATTAGCGTTTTTAATTTAAGGAAATTCGCCAAAACTTAATATCGGAATGAACTCAAAGAAGTTAATATCGGAAGAAAACCCCTTTTCACTCGGTTTCCCCGAAGTCAGTACATTCAAGTTGTTATACTCGATGTATTTATACTTTTCTTAGGAGTCATTTGAAAATAAAATCTTGGAACAAATATGCCATAAATTTGATTTAAGACTGACTTTGTTAATTATTTAATAGCTTCCCGGAGAAGAGTTCCCATGTGTGGGTTGTTTTGCTCAATTTGTTGCTTTATTATTATTATTTATTACAAGGCATATTTTTCTGTATTTTGCCAGATCTCATCATGTGTGGGGGCGTAATAAAAGGCCTTCTCAGCTCGCCGTCCTCACTGTGCCAAGTTTTCAAGTTTTATTCCGGTCAGAAGTGAGCAGTCCGATCAAGAGTTATTGTGTATATACAGGGTGGTCCAGCTAAGAAGGACAAGACCTTTTTCTCGGAAACTATGACAGCTAGAAGGATGCGGTTTTCGGCGTTGGATTCAATGTAATAGTGAGCAGACGAGAAAAATCCGTTTTCGGGCGCGCTTTGCGCCTGTCATAGAGATGTTAATGCTAACTTTTTTAATTTTATAGTTAGGTATAGGAAACTTTTTTTTGTTCTTTAAAGAATGAAAAATAAGGAAGATTAGTGAAGACCGCATCAAAATCGGACAATTTTTAACCGAGCTATGATGAAAAAACACTTTTTTTAAATTTAGTTCACTTCGGCGCCATTTTGGATGATGTTGCATTTAAATAAAATTTATTATATGGACATATTTTTAAACTAGAAACATTGCTTTAATAAAAGAATGTAAAAAGTTTTAATTCTAACCTCAGTTTTAGGTGTAAAATAGCCGTTAAACATAACAAAAACAAAAAAAAATATGGTTTTTCTAAGATACCATGAAAAGTAAGATAGGGAGCTATAGTTTTTATGGTTTGTACAGTTAGCCAACATAAAAAGCAACAAAATGAGTCCAATTTTAACAAATTCGCTTTACAATTTCAAAAGTTATTACTAATAAATCTCTTAAAATTGCCAAAATGGAATATTTTTTATAGTTTACCACCCTATTGTTGATATTTAATGGAACTGCAACGTCATCATACCTTGTGATCTTTATTGCAGCTTGTATAAGGATTCCAGAACGCCTAAAAACACAACTTTATTAATACAGCAAACTTTATTTCCGGAGCTATAAATTTGCATTATTTATATTATTTACCTTTAGTTGCGCATTAATTAAAAAGAGTCGATTTTTTGTATGAATAATTTGATTTAACTTAGTTTAAAGAAATTAAAACACAAGATTGATAAATAATCATTCATACTTTTACAAAATTAAGGTAAAATAATATGGGGACCTGCGGCTCAATTAGGTGGCCATTAAGGTCACCGGACTTGACCCCACTCGATTTTAAATAGCAAATCACAAAACTAGACTGTAAAGTGATATATCATTGCTGCGGAAATTTGGTAAAAAAATATTGGTAAACATTTTTTTTTTTACCAAATTTCCGCAGCAATGAAATATCACTTTACAGTCTAGTTGTGTGATTTGCTATTTAAAATCGAGTGGGGTCAAGTCCGGTGACCTTAAGTCCGGAAATAAAGTTTGCTGGTTTTATTGTCGTTAATAAACAAATTTCCGCAGCAGTAAAATATCACTTTACAGTCTAGTTGTGTGATTTGCTATTTATTGGTCCTTCACCCCTAGAAACGAAGTAGTTATCATCAAAATCAATTTTTTATTAACGTTTATGAAGGATTTTACTTGGTTTTTGCAAGGTACCTCTAATCTGCATTCTACGATTGACGAAACACCATAATCGTAATTTCTCCACAACCAATGAACAAAAATAAGTGTTTTTAGGCGTTCTGGAATCCTTATACAAGCTGCAATAAAGATCACAAGGTATGATGACGTTGCAGTTCCATTAAATATCAACAATAGGGTGGTAAACTATAAAAAATATTCCATTTTTGGCAATTTTAAGAGATTTTTAGTAATAACTTTTGAAATTGTAAAGCGAATTTGTTAAAATTGGACTCATTTTGTTGCTTTTTATGTTGGCTAACTGTACAAACCATAAAAACTATAGCTCCCTATCTTACTTTTCATGGTATCTTAAAAAAACCATATTTTTTTTTGTTTTTGTTATGTTTAACGGCTATTTTACACCTAAAACTGAGGTTAGAATTAAAACTTTTTACATTCTTTTATTAAAGCAATGTTTCTAGTTTAAAAATATGTCCATATAATAAATTTTATTTAAATGCAACATCATCCAAAATGGCGCCGAAGTGAACTAAATTTAAAAAAAGTGTTTTTTCATCATAGCTCGGTTAAAAATTGTCCGATTTTGATGCGGTCTTCACTAATCTTCCTTATTTTTCATTCTTTAAAGAACAAAAAAAGTTCCCTATACCTAACTATATAAAATTAAAAAAGTTAGCATTAACATCTCTATGACAGGCGCAAAGCGCGCCCGAAAACGGATTTTTCTCGTCTGCTCACTATTACATTGAATCCAACGCCGAAAACCGCATCCTTCTAGCTGTCATAGTTTCCGAGAAAAAGGTCTTGTCCTTCTTAGCTGGACCACCCTGTATATATATATATATATATATATATATATATATATACACCAATTAAATTAAAGATAAAAACTAAATAGTACGACATTTAAAGGAATAAAACTCACTTGCAAGCTTTCGAGTGCGTCTACACCCTTCAACAGGCCGAGAGAAACTCGGCCTGTATATATATATATATATATATATATATATATATATATATATATATATATATATATATATAATATATATAATATATATATATATAGTTAGTGTTAGTATTTGTCTCCATCATAATTTATAATATTAAATTTATGACACAGGATGGGACGTAATAATTTTCTTAATTTTGCATTATAACTATATTTTCGTCTTCCTTAGCAATACAAAGCATATTCATGTTAAATAAACCTAATATATATATATATATATATATATATATATATATATATATATATATATTATATATATATATATATATAATATATATATAAATATATATATATATATAATATATATATATATATATATATATATATATATATATAATATATAATATATATATATATTGTTAGGAAACATATTTAATCAGTAAGTTAGTTAGCCAATTGAATAATTTGATCGATCTTATTTACTCTCTTTTCCACTTTCGTCTTCTGAACAACATCATAAGCGTATTTTTTTGTTGAAAATTTGCTGAAAGGAAATCTGTATAGTAATTTAGTTACAAGCTCTCATGACTAACATTATCTATGGTGACTGTTTAACTAAAGTCACCCAATAAACTGGTAGCAATCGATATAAAAACCGGGTGTGTATTCTGAACGCTCCTTCGAAATAAAGTAATTTAAAATCGAATAACAGAAAATTCAATACCCAATAGATTGAATAATTAAATATATTTTATTACTTTCGAAATTTAAAAGCAATGAAAGAATATAAAGCCTAATAGTTTTAATCATAATTATAACCCGTTTTAGAAAATTGGCTATTTGAAATTTCATTTTAAATCTAGTAATATAAAACCTGACAGATAGGAGAAGTGGTTTTTACAGAGACGTTATTTCTTTGAGACCTGCGCCCTGTAATTATAAGTTTTAGCAGAGTCATTACTCCTACACCTTTAGCTTTTAATTAATTTTCACAACTTATGTCTATGCTTGTTAAATTTTAATTGTATATTGTAATTTGATAGTTTCCCTTGCCTACTGCCGTACTAAAGTCTTGTGTTCACCCTTAAAAAAATATTTATACTTAAACATTTTTCTCAATTACTATTATTTTTTATCGTATGCTTAATTTTTTTGGGCCCTGTAATTGAAAATAAATTTGAAGAGCAAAATATTATTTTTTTTGGCTATAGAATCAAAATAAGAAATATAAAATATAGGGTCTAATTAGAATTTGTTAACTTTAGTGTAAGCTGCGCTCTAATGGTAAATGCAAAATATTAGTTCTAATTAAAATTTTCAACCTTTGGTGTTGTAAGGTGCGCTCTAATAATTTATATTATACGGTCCACAAATTAAGACAAGGAGAGACTTATAGTAACCCTGAGTATATTATGAGGAGGAGAGACTTATAGTAACCCTGAGTGTATTATGAGGAGGAGGGACTTATAGTAACCCTGAGTATATTATGAGGAGAGGACTTATAGTAACCTGAGTATATTAAGAGGAGGAGAGACTTATAAAAACCCTGAGTGTATTATGCGGAGGAGGGACTTATAGTAACCCTTAGTATATTAAGAGAAGAAGAAACTTGTAGTAACCCTGAGTATATTAAGAGAGAAGAACTTATAGTTATATTAAGAGGAGGAGAGACTTATAAAACCCTGAGTGTATTTATTCTTGAACAGTGAGTTCTTCCCTTTAATCTTTCATTTTTCCTCATTCCCTTTTTTGTTTTTTCTCATTTCCCTTCTATCATACTGAACTTGTAAGTTTATTTTTATTTACTACTTTGCTAAAATGACGCTTTGAATAGGATACGGTGCAAAATGGGCGATTTTGTGCGATGTTCTAATATTTTGTGCGATATTCTAATATTTTGTGCGATGTTGTAATATTTTGTGCGAACGCATTCATATAAAGAGCTCCACTCTGGATAGGCAGACTATGCTTTTCCTTCATAATTTAAGTTATATTTTCAGAAAAATTTAGTTTGAACTAGAATAAAATGAGTCATTTTTTTAGTCTTGGCTCATGGAGTCTTGGAAGCGAGTTGAAAGATATACCTACAAAATAAATAAGGTTTTTATCATATTTTGAGGACGAGCAAAGCGAGCCCGACATATTGGACAAAGGTTTTGATGCTTCCTTTACTTAAACGTCTTTATACGTTTCTTTGTGTCGCTACGTAGATGTACGAGTATGGAAATAAGACATGTCTATTGAAATAAAAGTGATTACAATAAGCAATAAAAGAGACGTACTCAATAGGACTTTATTTGTAGTTCAACAATGAATAAAGTCAGATGTAATAGGGTATTAAACATCTTGCATTGAAATTTGTACAATGAAAAGACAAAAGAAGGATACTTAAAGTTAAGGATGTATTAGATTTAGATATTTTATGACGTTATATGCCCCAACTTAAACACATGACACATGTTTCTGTTCAACCATTTTCATCGCAATGTAGTTTGAAATTGCGAATGTATGGGATATTTAATTGTTATGGAGTTCACATAAGCTTCTTTAAATTGCAAATATTAATGGAATGTCCCGTAAGATCTTTCACAATAGCTAAATGTTACGTGAGCTCCCGTAAATCTTTCAGTAGCTAAATGTTACGTGAGCTCCCGTAAGATCTTTCACAATAGCTAAATGTTACGTGAGCTCCCGTAAGATCCTTCACAGTAGCTAAATGTTACGTGAGCTCCTGTAAGATCTTTCACAGTAGCTAAATGTTACGTGAGCTCCCGTAAGATCATTCATAATTACTAGTTGTTATAAAATGTCCCTTAAAATATTTTTTAACAGCTAATTGTTATAAAACAAAACCTATTGTTACCGCTAATTGTTATTAAAGATCCCGTATAACACCATTTGTCTTAGCAATTGGTTATTTATTTTTTTTAATTTTTTTATGTATTTATTATTTAGTTATAAGAGGAACCGTAAGATCATTTGTACTCTTATAAAATGTCCCGATATGAAATCATTTTTTAAAGTTATAACTTATTAATAACAAGAGCTAACTTATTAAACATATTACTACGTGAAAGTGATTTATCACCAACTAGATTTATAATGTTGGTAATAAGTAAGTAAAAATTAGTAATATTTTATTTGTACCTCGCAAACATAGACTAAACATCCCTACTATATGCAACATATATGAATAATTTTAGGTATTGCAAGTATCATATAGAGCAGCCCTTCCCAACCCTTGGGTCGCGACCCAGATAGGGTCGCGAACGAAATTTTTTGGGTCGCCAATTTTTTTTATTATCAACTACCAAAAATGACAAAAATTTATGTAAAAAGATTATTATAAGCAAATAACAGATTTGCTTAAACAGATATTATTTTTAGAAATTGATAATACTTTAAACATGCGATAACCAAAGAAGCCGCAGCCAAAACATTTCTTAGAAGTCCTTTTCCGACAGAGGCACCCGCCTTTATCTAATTCTTGCTAACTTAGATGAATTGTAATACCTATGATAATACTGTGTTTAACAGTTTCTTACTACTTCTTTTAAAGGTTCGGATAATTAAAATTATTATGTTCAATTATATGTGAATTTGGTTCCAACAAACATCAACGTAGTTTAATATCGCGTACAAGTTTTTTAATTACAATTGTTTCATCAGTTTATTTATTTTATAGTTTTGCGTTTTAATTGAAGTAGTGAAATGAATAAACAAAACACGACTTGACTTATTAGTGGTAAACCAACAGCAACAAATTAGTCATTGATATGATACATATTTTATTTTTTTATTCTTTTTGTTGCTTCTATAATCATTATTTGATTTTTTCCTTTAAATAATAAATGCTCATTTTTATATTTAATTTAATTTTTTTATTTTTATATTTTATTGCTATTATATTATAATAGACTTCTTTTGAACTCCAATTAGTTTGTAGTTCTATTTAGGTATAAAAACCTAATGAAAATTATGATTTGACGATGTGTAGGGCCATAACTAGTTCGGCAATAAATAAAAACGCCTGCAATTTTCAGGTTATGCAAAATAAACCCATTTGGGTCGCCAAACTTAAGAAAAGCAAATTATAGGGTCGCAGTACTGAAAAGGTTGGGAAACGCTGATATAGAGTTTAGAGGCCTCCCTGCAGAAATAATGTAGAAGAGCTGTCTATATCTAACACGATAAAAACTTAACGTCAAACGTGTTGCTGGTTCAGTTTCTGGCAAAGAGCAGAGACTGAACCTGTGGCTTCAGACACTTGCTGGCAAAAGAGTAAAGTCTTTGATAATTTAAAACAAGGTAATAAAAATAAAAGTTCCACACCCGCGCCGCGCAATTTCATTAAAATATAAGTAAAATAATTTCTATCGACATCAACAATTTAAACAAATCAATCATTAATCAAAACGAGTTATCTAGTCACGTGTTAAGTTTAATGATATCAACAGCCTACGCTGATAATAGCGTTGATAAAAGAAAAAGGAGAAGTTAATAGAAAAGGGGCCTTTTGTCTCCTTATTTCCCGCCCAACCCATGATTCCCGCCGCTCCCTTGACAAAACGAAAAGCCCTCTCTTTTTCGGTAATTTACATACAGCTGTTACCATGGCAACGTCTAACTCAACAGATTCTACAACACTTGTTGAGAGTAAAATTCAGTTTTATTCATCTCAAACTGACAGACTTACTACTTCTCACAACTTTTACTACTCTACTCAAAAGAACAATTATTAGCATGTTTGATACTCTTTATTCTCTTATTTACTACTCCTTATTTACCTATTTTATGCCTTATTTACTTATTTACTACACTTTATTCTCTTATTTACTACTCATTATCTACTTATTTTTTATGCCTTATTTACATATTTACTTATAATTATTCTCTTATTTACTACTCCTAATTTACTTATTTTTTATGCCTTATTTACATTTTTACTAAACTTTATTCTCTTGTTTACTACTTCTTATTTACCTATTTTTATGCCTTATTTACTACTGTTTATTCTCTTATTTACTACTCCTTATTCACTTTTTTATTCCTTATTTACATATTTACTACTTTTCATTCTCTTATTTACTACTCCTTATTTACTTTTTTTTGTGCCTTATTTACATATTTATTACACTTTATTCTCTTATTTACTACTCCTTATTTACTAATTTATTTCTACTCCCACATTTCCTAGTACTCACTCATAGGAATAAGAAGGTAATATTTATTCCTACTACAATTCTCATCCACCTGTAATGCTATACAAGCACTATATTATAACCAAATTGAATAATGCATTACCTCAAGAAATTTAAATGCAAATATTGATAAAAGAAAAAATCCCTTAGAAACGTGATTTTCTCGTGTCTAGAAGGAAAATGTAATTATATATTCACCATAATATCACTTAAGATATCTCTCTGCTCTACGCCGATTCAATTAGACCTTGTATTAATTTTTATGTAAAATTCACTCAAGACTTGTTATAGATTGACTGAATATTTTATTAAATGTATTATTTTTTATTTTAAAGATAATGCCTGTGTTTTTAGGCTCCAAAATTATTATATCACGGTCTATCTCTGAAAAATATAATTATTAAGTATAAAACTCTTAGAAGTCGGTTGAAACATTTGATCATTGATTATGATTAAATTTTAGTTTTATCTTATAAATAGTTATTGAATAATAATCGCAACCACCGATGGCAACATGTGCCGCTTGTATTGCTACTTTATTTTATTTTAAATAATATAATATATATATATATATATATATATATATATTATATATATATATATATATATATATATATATATATATATATAATATATACATACAGGATATAAATGTTTAATTATCTACCCCTCTTCTCACCACTATAATCAATACGTCTTTATGGTTAATAGATTTTTAAAAAGTTAATTGGTATTTGGAACCCAGACTGCGATAAGTTCCAGCCCCTGTGCTTTCATACTGAATTTTTTTTTTAGTTCTGTTGTTTTTGTGTCCTCCGCGTCGTCAATGTAGATCATGAATTCCCACTGAAGAAGACGTCTTTAGATGTAGCACATCAAATTCAATGCTCTACAAAAAAAGACTAATTAAATACTATGCTTTAAAAAATTAAGACTAATTGAATAAAATGCTATACAAAACCCAAACTCATTGAATACAGTGCTCTACAAAATCAATAAATAAATTAATACAAGGATTCTTAGTTTGAGCATTGTATTTTTATCTTAAATGAGCTAATTTCACGTAACACACCCTGGAGCATTGTCTATAATGTGCTACATGTACGTAAGATTGAGTAAGTCCCGTATGATCACTTTCTCAATCTGTAGAACCGAAGGTTCAGATGCAACCTCTACCTTGATGGGGTAATCATCTTAAAGACCGTGATTTATTAACCTCGAAAGTTTTATTTTTTTGTCTCATATGATTTTTTGTTAAGTTTCATTAGATCAGCCATTTATGCATAAGAGTGGTTACAAGAAATGTACACATCCATAAGTTTCTCCACATCCATAGTTTTATATCAAAAACTGTGCGGTACTTATTTACTTGGTTCCCAACATAAAGTTGGGAACCAGGTAAATATGGCGATACAGGGCAATTATTCACTTGGGTACCGACAATATATTTACTAAATTATATAAAAGAAATTATTTAATAATCTTAATAGGGGATGTTGAAATGCAAAGGGGATATGTATGGGATTGAGAAGGGGGGAAAAAGAAAAGATTGATAATTGAGTTATAGTGCCAAAGTACCCTTGGTTCCCAACATAAAATGGGGACCCAAATAAGCAAGTGCCATCGAAACTGAGGGATTTTAATGGAATTTAGACAGGCCTCCTAGTTCCTATACCCAAATCCACTAGATTTTTTTCAGATGAATTGAGGTTGGGAACCAAGTAAATAAGTGCCCTTCAAACTGATGTTTTTTTCATAAGATGTTTTGACATGTTTCCTTAAAATTGGATAAGCCATTTTAACTATTGCGTGTTACAAGGAATGCGCACAACCATACACTTATACATAAATACTGACACCAATTATTTAAATTTGGGATCTGTAGATACTGAAATGTCGACACTTAAAGAAAAAGGTGGGATTATGTTTTTTTGCTCATTCAATTATTCCCTCTCCTTTAAGGAATATAAGGAAATTCAAGAAAAATAGCAAGGGAATAGTGAAATGAGTCAGTGAGAGTGGAAAATGGTTAGTAAAGGTTATATTAAATTGTGGAAATCCTTCAAAGAAGAATTGCTGTTTTCTTTGATATCCCCCCTCCTCGATACTACATCTACAAGCGAGACTGTCAAAAAGATAGCACGTGCCACACCTTCCTCTCACCAAATATTAATATCAGAACATCAATAAATAACAAATCTTACAAGAGCAAATTGATTAAATAAATTAACTGTCAAAGAGACCGCGGACCAAAGGAGGAGAAAACAATAATAAGAACGGGAACGAAACGGAAACAAAAAATAGTGAAGAAGTGGATAATTGTAGACTTTTGATGAATGGCAGTGGATAACAGTAGGAAACTAGTAAACAATAGGAGTGTGATAGTGGGGTCTGAATGATTGATTGTGATCCTGGTGCGCGATATGATACGCGCTAATACTCTGTTTCCTCATTAGCACAGCCATGCTACCCCTTTTCTTATTTTAGTAGGCGAAGGTAACACTGATCTCCTTTTTTGGCTCAACAATAGAGTCCACCGTATTGTTTTATCGTAAAAAATAATTGAAACTACGCTAAAATTAAACTTGCTGGTGATGACGTAATGCAATGCGATATGTAAATAGTACCCCTTAAATTGTGAGCCCGAAGCATCTTAAAAACTTATTTATTTCTGAATTAGAATATCATTCAAATTGCAAACAAATGAACAATTTAGTCATGTCGCGGAAGCGAGGAGAAACTTCTTGTATATTAATTTATTCTCATTTTGCTTAACAATTTGGTTTATTCTAACTAGAGTAAAATTCGATGCAATAAAATCAGTATTATATAGCTTGATAAAGATGGTTTTATTTTTAGTGTAGTTGCTGTATTAGCAGAATACTATCTGGAAGCTAAGTTCACACATATAAATTTTTGACAATATTTATTATTGGTATTTTTTTTCGCAATTTGGAGTTTTTTTGTATATTTGGATCTATACAATCCGGAAAAAGTTCAGTGAAAATTCGGCAGTTCGGTAAAGTAGTGATTACCCTAAAACAGTTATCACTATACTGTTCGTCTTACGTTATTTTACGCCCAGCTTAGAAATATTTTAGAAATACAGTTCATGCTGACGAAAATGCATTGAATACAATTATCTAAATACAATTTTAAAAACAAGTTAAATACTCCAACCATGGCACATATATCTTCAATGCTCACATCATTCCTATATTACACACATTAAGCAGATTTCACTTTTAAAATAAAATAAAGATTAACATGAGAGTTTAATGATTATTTCTTGTCTATGAAGAATGTCAAAAAATCGGGTATGGGGTACACCGGAACTTTTCCTCGCCACACCGGATTCGCTACACTCATTCTCACTACTACGGACTACTAATAAAAATCACCTATCACTATAAATCACCATAATTTATACTGCAGCACGGACAATAAATATATTATTTTTTTCTCTGCGGTCACCTGTCCAGAATAGATGACAACATTGCTTCATGTTGCTTGACTTTTACTATCTAACAACAAACGCAGAGAGTAAAATCTAAGTGCGAGGCAAATTAAAAATTAATAAAAACATTTTTGAACACTTTATGAATTTTCGAAATTTTATTCCCAGTTAATAGGAAAATTAGACCTAAAGATTGATTATTCCACCTAATATTGATATATTTCTGGTGGAATATTCAATTATGGAGACCAATAGTACAAATAATGTATCTAAAGATTGATTTTTGAACCAAGTTTCAACCATCTAGCATAATTAAATTAAAAGTTACGATGGTAACAGACGCACACACATTGGCAGGCAATATTTTGAAAACCAATCAGGTGGTCTTAAAACATCTGAAACCGTTAATTCAGGTGAAATTCCGGCATAGAACTTTTTTGAAAACTCTATACTTATCCTATTAACCTACGGTATAGGGGGTCCCGGTGGTTTAATGGTTACAGCACGAGCGCCTGCCACCCAGTCAGTACGGGTTCGATCCCAGTCGGAGCCTCTAGGTTTTTATGCGAGAAAAGGAAATCCTTTCACGTGCCGTCCTTCAAAAGGGGCGTCAATCCGGTGGTTCCAAGCCTGTGCGATGTCAGGTACTTGTAAAAGATCCCTAAATGAACCTGGGTTTATGCAAAATTTAGGACCCTCAATAGTAGTTTATATTAAATATCTATGTTTCTGTCTTAAAGTTTCGAGAGCAGGAAAGCCTGGTCTGGCAGTGGGGCACGTGTTGTTTCTAGTTGAAGCTAGTCAACTTAATGAAGTTAAAGCTAGAGTACAAAATCGCGGCTCATCTATGGGTTAGACGTAAAATTTCTGCACTAGGACTCATAAGGTAGAACTCTATCTTCTATCTAAGGGAGTTAGTAGCAAAAAAGGCCCAATATCGTGGCCTAATTGCTAGGTGGTCTCACCTCTCCCTAATTACTGTCACTACTACTAACCTACGCTATAAATAAGGAAAAGTAAAAATAGTATATTTTATTATTATTGTTTTATATTTCTGTGTTATCTGATTCTGCTTGTAATAAAACTTTTTCTAAAAAATGGCTAAATTTACCGCCGAAAGATAAAGTTTGTGATTTTATTTTATTTGATCCCCACCTCATTAGTTTAATCTTGTTACTAATATGTTTAGCATATTAGCATATGTTTGCGATGTGTAGTACTTCAAAACAAAAATCTCTTAAAATTTCATAAAAAAACTTAATGGGATGTCAAATAAGTTCCTCTATATTAAGTATAAGTCTCTTATATTATAAGAGTAATGCATTTTTAAAACATTTCGGCTCATCAGGGATAACTTTCGCGGAAACCGTATCAGGTTGTAGAGTTCTCTAAAGTTGGCAATAATTTATTGGACAGTATTTTTATATAAACTTATAGCGGAACCTCGGATGCGAACCTCAGACGTCCTTGGTGTCAAACGTCAGTATAAATACAGAAGCTTCAACGAGCTCGACCACTGAGGCCACGGCCTTTTGGGTCTACAAAAAAGTTAGCCTAATAACATTGAACCTTTTTGTTAAAGTAGAAGTGAAGTACCTATCAATATGTAATTTGTCTATTTTAAAATTTATGAAATTTGGTCAAAGATTTCTCGAGGTATGATGGGTACCTTAAAATGATTATTTTTTTAATATGTCCACAAATAATCAATTGTTGTTTTTAATTTAAATTTGAATAATACAAGTGCAAATGTTAACATATAATTGTATGTTAATATATGTTAATATATGATGTTAATGAAATTGTAATTATTAACATCCCATCATGTGTCTTAATCAGAATTTACTAATAATAACGGATACTATATTATTGATTATTATTATTGATACTAATATCAATAATTAATATGTATTAATTATAATATATTAGTATCATAAGTATTATAATATAATAAGTATTGGAGAAAGGGAAGCGTAAGTAATGGGGGGTGGGGAGAGAAGATAGCCAATGAGATCACTCCGTCGAGAGAGAGGGAGGATGATTAATTAATAAATATTAAGCTACTCTAACAGGTCTCTAGGCCACTGCCGCTTTGGACAACTTGGAGGAAAGGATTTGGATCAAGGGATTGGTGTGATCTGTTTAGGATTATCATTTCCTACTGATTGACAGTTTCGTGGACAAAGGAAACGTTAAGTTCCGAGATGGAGGATGAGGTTTAAAAGGAGCGATTGTGATGGTACTTAGGACTTAGTAATAAAATCAGTTGTAGGGTACCCCAGAATTTTTTCTCTCCTCTTTGGATTCGCTGCTCTCGTCCTCCCAATTTCTGACTCTTTTTGCTAAGGATATAACAATAACTCGCTCCATGCCGCTTAACATAATGGGTCCGATAAAGACCGCAAATATACTAGTCATATTGAAATGAAACTTAATATAGGGTCATTCCATGCAGAATCAGCCAATTTTGTGCGGTCAAAATTTAAAAGTGAATGATACTTTATCTATTTATTGTCTTTTGCTTATTCTAAAAGGAAATGGTCGAATTTTCTCAATATCTTAATCCGTTTCCTGACAGTGCTTGTTTTTTTCTTGAAAAATGTCATTTTTTTAATTTTTTGATAAATTTTAAAATAATTGAAACTTGTTTATTAGTTGAGATAATTGAATGAAAAAACAGCTATTGTAACCAGGAAAGACCTATAATTTTTTAAAACTGATACCTGTTTTAGTTTTTGGTGTGAAGCGTGCAAAGCTTATTTTTAACCTAAAAAAATGGCATAAAAAATAGGCAATTATGCCAATTTTTATATGAAAAAAAAAATAAATATAAATGTAATAACACAATCTTGATATTTTAACAGTGATGACCCCCAAAGACTGCCCCAAATTAACATAAATATTTATTAGGTTTTTAATATTTACAGCCCTTCGTGATTTTTAAGTGTGCCGGAAGAGTATGTATTCAATTTTTGCCCTATTTTGACAAGCTATAACTCTGATGGGCAACTTTTAAAAATCTGAATTTTTACATTAAAACACTGCATACTAGTGCTCAATGCTCAAAAAGTTTCAAGGATGTTGATATCTCTTATTTTAGAGAAATTGGTACTTATATATACATACTTTTATATTATAATCATATACTAGGGAGATTTATCACTATTTAATGATGTGGTGGTTTAATGATGTGGGTATTATAACACGATATCCTTCATGAATTTTGTTCCAACTCATTAAAGGGATATCATTTATTTATGTTTGGCACAGAAGACATTGATTCATACTCAAAAAGACTAGAAAAAAGGTATTGTAGCTAACTTATTTCATAGCACTATATCGTATTTAGCGAATTTTCACTGATAATTTTGCCTATGAGATGGCTTCATACATACAGTATCGTATGTGTGAAACTGATATGACACTAAATTGGTCTGCTAATTCAATGTTTTAATAATCATTTAAATATTTTTCTAATTTAACAAGACATGTCGTCTTTGTAGATTTCGAAGTGCATTTTTCAATTTTTCTTTCATAAATTAAATTGAAACGAGAGGCTGAAGAATTTGATATGATAGAGACTTTATAAAATCGCTGGAAAAAATAACTATGCCAACGAACTATTCTTTAGTGACCATTCTTTCAGAGATGTCAACATATTCTTTTAACGTCATATTGTCTATTTGCAAATACAACCCTCTTTGAAAATTTGATCAAAAAGTTATTCTCGCGTTTGATACACAAGAGATAAAGTTGAAAGAAGTAAAGTTAGATGTAGTAGATAAAGTCAGATGCGGGCTTTGCGGTTTTGGTCAAAGTTTAGTCATCCGAACTCAACTTGGCCACTCCATGTATGGGAACAAGTTTAACAAGCCTTTACAGCCACCGTCAGTTTTATATTTCACAACCCATCTAGATTAAGAACAAGAAATTTAGACCTATTCCAGAGTACCGGACGTATTGACATGAATATTTTTATACTTAAATGATTTTAAGTAATATTTATAATCGAGATTAAAAATTATTTAAAAATACAAGAAGGCTCCAAGAAGTGCTACTAGTGCAATACATGGTGACGACATAAATCCGTATGCACCAATTCTACTCTTCCTTAATTCGTAAATTTTAACATTTTACTTTTTGGGCCCTTTTACTAATAATATTAAATTGCAAGATTGAAATTCCTTTTAACCTCAGATTTTTTTTACAATTAGTATTTATATTTGTGTTATTGTTATTTATTATTTAGTTTTGTTTTCAATTTATTACATATTTATTTTTGTTTTTAGACATGATTATGACCAGAAGTGTGGTCGAAATATAATTGGTAGATGAAGTAGAGTGTATTATTTCTCTTAAGTGTCAAAATTGATATAGAATAAGAATTTAAATCTAAGAAAATCCACTTGCATCAAACAATTAAATAAATAAGAAAAATATTTAAAATATTTTTGAATGAATACATTTTTACCATATTGTGTTAGACACGGAATTTTATTTTATATGTTTTGTTTTGAAGGAATCAATTTGAAGGACGCATTTTTACTTTTCATTTGTAGAGTTTTATGAAATAAAGATTTTATTTATCTATTTTTGTCGGAAATGTGTTGCGGATACGTCAGTATGTGGCTATGTAGGAATTTTGGGTTTGAGTGTGAGGATGCACACTCTTTGGTTCCCCTTCGTCTAGTAAGAACAAGAAAAATAAGTCAAAGTAATCTCGAGGAATATTTATCTATATAAAAGACTTCAGGTCTAATAAAGTGATAGGTGAATGATTATGCGATTGGATATTACAATTGTAAATTTCTCACTTTACATTATGAATTTTTCTTCTCACAAGTTGTATTGATTTTCACGTCAAGTTTTGTCACGAGCAGATACATCGTTCAATTCTTATTTAAACACTTGACTACTAAACCGACACATTTAAGCAAACAAACACATTCTTAGCATAATAATACTAGATTGTGCAATGCGGGTGAAGTGTGAATGAGAGTTGCAGGGGTGGTTTATTGAGGATCGAAGAGGGACCGTGAACAATTAAATTTATTAATACCTGTCTAAAACTAGAACTATCATTTTATTATGCATGTGTAATATTTTAGAAAGCTTAAACTAATCAATATAAGAGTTTCAATTTATATAAGTTGATACTACGGGGTTTTGCAAAACGAATGTTGAATGATGGAACGGCTCCTAGATGTAGCATTGCAATTTGCTTGTTACATTTCCTAGGTGTCTCTTACACAATTATATTGTATCAACTATTCATGTTATGCAAAACTCGGTAGTATCAAATTATACATGTTTTGCTTGCCAAGCATAATGGCGGTAAGAGATCACCGCGAGTCTCTGGTAAATACTTCATATTATATTCTTTGGAATTTTAATCAAAGGTCAGAGTGAGTTTAGCCTCTGTCGGTGCCTCTATGAGTTCTAACTCATAGAGGCACCGACAGAGCCTGCAATAGCATTGCAATTTGCTTGTTACATTTCCTAGGCGTCTCTAACACAATTATATTGTATCAACTATTCATGTTATGCAAATCTCGGTAGTATCAAATTATATATGTTTTGCTTGCCAAGCATAATACTGCCATTATTAGAGATCACCGATCGTCTCTGATAAATACTTCATATTTTGTTCTTTGTAATTTTACTTAAAAGAGTGAGTTCTGGCTCTTTTGAGTTAGACGTAACGAAACAGAGTGGGACATGACATTACGTCGAGCCATCAATGATGACGAATGTCGAATGATGGTTCTCAGATGTGGCATTGCATTTTTGCTTGGCACGACTTATTCACAAGAATACCAACATAAATCAGCAATTCCACGTAAAAATGTAATTACAAATTGGATCCATTACTTCGGGATAGCTTGACTCGAGCAGTGTCCAGAAATATATGCACACAAATTCGATATAAAAATTTGGTTACATAGAGGAGCATATAAGAGACAAGTAGAGAATGCAAAGCTTCTATTACAGAGCGTGATCCCAGTTTAGTAAGTAACTTAGTAAGTGATTATGTTACTGAATATACAGCTAAATATCTATGTTTATATAGTTTACCTAGACTAACAATAAAACATGTAAGCTAAACAGGGTTTTAAACATAGATTAGATAAAACAAATGACAAATATTACAACTAAACAATAATACAGATTATAGTCAAGCAAGGTCAGAACATTTTTCATGTTATTTTAAAAGTTATATTGCGATAAGAACATTCATAACGTGTTTGCTTGAATAGTCTAATTAGAGATTGTCCAAGAAGTTAAAAAATCGAGTTCGAGTACCTCAAAATTCTTCCTTACAATTATCGTCAGGATTTGTAAATCACCTTATTAATATTACAATTGAAACAATATAATTGTGCGAGAGACATTATAGCTGACATATTGTGTCAACTATTCATGTTTTGCAAAACTCGGTAGTATCAAATGATAAATATTAAAGTTCGTTATACGAAGTGTGGATCCACTTCGTTGGTATGCAGACGGTAATAACATCCGTTTTGTTCCCTGCGGTTACCCATCCTGATAATGACCTTGCTCAATACTGCTTACATAAGTGATCTAATAACATCCGTAGACATAAGATCCGTATTGTAATGTATTGTAAGTGTACTAATTTATTAAATAAAGGAATACACTTTAACCAAATTTCAACCCAATGAAATTTCTTTTGCAAAACTCGGTTGTATCAAATAATATATACCTACGGTAATAGGCGAAAGTATAGAACACGATACTTCCATAAAATTTCTAAAACTAGTTGTATGCGTTTGCAATTGTATAATTTTTACGTAGCAATAAAATTCTTCAAAGTAAAAATATAGTTTCGAATTACTTAGTTCAAGGTTTTAAAATAAAAATAAACTCATTTATATTTAGTTTGTCATGAGTCATGGTGTGTTGAAACTAATTGACTATTTCAACATATCCTCTTATTTTGAATATTATAGAAAATCGTTATAGTTATAGTTACAGAGTTACGTACTATAGATGTACCTTCTAACCTGTACTGAATTGAATGTGTATTTTTACATAGAGATATTATTACTAGAGGGTCCCATAGGTTATATTTTGAAACATCGAAAAATTAACCTGATCACCTCACTTATAACTACAATGAATTAATCAGTACAAATTTCAGTAACTTATACAGTAGAGCATTAAGAATACAAATAAAATTACAAGCGATGTCCACTAAGCCAAAAACAATTTATTTATTATAGCTTTAATTCACTCTTGAAGGAGGCATCAATGAGGTTACACAAAGCCCCTGAGAGACCCAAAAAGATGTTTCAGGCCTTTCAATGTATTGAGATAGGCTATAGTATATATATATATAATATATATATATATATATATATATATATATATATATATATATATATATATATATATATATATATATATATATATATATATATATAATATATATTTATATATATGCATTTCTATTATTGTGTAATTAGTCATTTAGATTTTAGATTTCAACTTGATCTCTAGGTTTTATGCTTAAAAATGATAGTTTCGATCTCTCGTGAAAACTAGATTTGACTTAAATTTGATCTTCGTTAGACTTTACAAATTATAAAATTTGCCCCACCAAGTTTTTCAACTCAGATTATATCAGATTTGTATAATTTAAATAAATAAATATGTTTGATTTGAGATATTTGAAAAAAATAAATAACAAGTTGTGGTGTTACTGCTTAGGATATGAAGTAAATACCGGAAAGTTATGTAAGTAATGGATTAAAGAAAAAGTGGCATCATTTCAAAAAAAATTTCCTCGGCTTGCATAGCCCAGCGCCAAAATTATGTTAAGTTATTCTGGCTTTATTTGACTCGCATCCCAAGAACATATTCTTGCTTACACATACATATAATATATATATATATATAATATATATATATATAAATATATAATATATATATATATATATATATTTATTTATATTTATTTTATTTATTAATTTATTTATTTATATGTGGATGTGTTGTGCGTTTATTAAAATACCTTTTTTTCTTGTTCAAGGACCTGTGAAACGGATTTTAGAAAGCCTCCCAGGTTTACAACCCTCCTCTCCGCCTCTCACACGAGCTACCTCAAAGTTTTTTCAATGAAAATTTTTTATCGATATTTATACAAATGAAAAACAAAGATTTCCTTGAAAAGAAATAATTTTTCTATAAACACTCGACTAAAATAAACAGATCAACACTTTCTCAAAATACCAAAAATATATCATTTTGATAATTGGTCTAATTATATAATCGATTAACGAGTTTAAATTTTTGATAAGGAGATTTATCAAAATATATTCACTATTTCAATGATTTTTTTATCTTCATTTATTTTGTTTATTTATTTGTACTTTAATTTTTTATTGAGGTTTAATTGTATACCTAATTTATTTAGTTATCTCCAAAAAATGCAAATGATATATATATATATATATATATAATAATATATAATATATATATATATATATATATATATATATAATATATAATATATTATATATATATATATATATATAAAACCTTGTACGAAGAAAAAGTTAATTTTCGAAACGTTGCCAGTAGAGACTGAAATGATATTGATACTTAGTGGATTGTTATTTCGTGTAAACAGATTATTTGAATCTTAAATCATATTATTAATTCAAAATACTAAAACTCACAATTACCGTCGTGCTCTCTAATGTAAGATAATTGGATTAAGTAATAAATAATCGAAATAAAATTAAAAAATAATATCTTACTTCTAAAAGGAAAAAAGTTGATTGAATTCAAGTTCAATTGAGTCGATACTTGGGGTATAATGGTTGTAAGATAAAAGAAAGAAGCAATAATATTTAATAAATGTTTAATGTCTTTATTGCATAACATAATTTAATTTTAACAAAAAGAAATATTAATAAATAATTAGGTATGTACTTAGATAATAAGGAACGAAGTGATTTTTCTTACCTATTTCTTATGGAGACCTTAAGGGGCACTTACGATTTACTAAAGGAGGCCTTAAAGGACACTTAAGAATTACCTTAAGCAGATCTTAATGGACACTTATGAATTACTTAAGCAGGCCTTAAAGGATACTTACGAATTATTTAAGGAGGTCTTAAAGAATACTTAAGAATTACTTAAGGAGGACCTTATGGGAACATTTACGATTTAGCTAAAGGAGAACCTTAAGGACACTTAAGAATTACTTAAGCAGATCTAATGGACATTATGAATTCTTAAGCAGGCCTTAAGGGACATTTACGATTTACTAAAGGTGGCTTTAAAGGACACTTAAGAATTACTTAAGCAGATCTTAATGGACACTTATGAATTACTTAAGCAAGCCTTAAAGGATACTTACGAATTATTTAAGGAGGTCTTAAAGAATACTTAAGGAGGCCTTAAGGGACATTTATAAATTACTTAAGAAAACGTTAAGGAACACTAATAAATTCCTTTATGTGTCTTAACATATGAATTTCCTTGAACTTTCGAAGATTCATCGAAAATTTAAAAGCCTACTAATTAAGTTAAAATTGAACAAAAATGACTTCCTTGAGAGAGTGAAGAAATGAAAAAGTTCATTTTCATAAATCAAAGCTACAAAGTGTGATCAAAGCTGTTTTCAAACTTAAATAATCTACTGGTAGGAATCTTCATATCTTAATATTGATCATGGAATTCCATGGTCTAGCTTGGCTAGACTATAGACGTTTGGTTACCTTCTTATTCTGAGGTTAATTGTTGGGAGACCGATGTAATCTAAAGGTTAGAACCACTATAACATTTTAAGAACGAGCGAAGTGAGCGCAAAGTTTTGGAGAAAAGTTCCCAGGTACCCTGTTGTAAAAATTTAATTATTTATTTACATGCACAGGCAACTCGATTCGTAGACACACAGTATCGCTTATTTAATTTTAATTTAATATAATTATTTATTTAACTTAAATAATCTACTTTTATTTAAATTCACTGTTTTACTTATGTAAATAAATTTACTACGAGTTTTCACACGTTTCATGTTTTCCCTACTTATTTTAAAGTTTATTTTCAAATAAACCGACTGTGAACTTGCGTTAACGTAAACAGTTTCTTAAGACAAATTATCATTTACTTACATTTGATTTTTTCTAACCGTCATAGCTGACTAATACTGTTTCTTTACGGAGACATATAACGCTCGCCACTGATGTACAAAACTAAACTAGTTTGGTGCGCCACTCTCCCGGGAGTTCTGTGACTGTGATGTAATAACGATTAAAAGAAGACGGTCCCGCCGCGCTACTGAGGTTCGTGGCGAAGATCTTTACGACACTGACTACACGGCTCGACATAAATTAATATGATAAAAGTTTAATGAGATAATATCTCGAGGAATCTGTTTTGTTATCTTCATGAGTTTTTATTATGTTTATATTTCTCCTTCTCTCAAAAAGAGAGTAATAGAGGGAGAAGAGCAGTAAGTCTAGAGATCATATCTATTTTAACATTAACTGCATACTAACAACCTTCAGCGGATTTTGTCCGAAACTATCTTATCATCATCAGCTGATATAATAATAAACAAATCATTTTTACTTTTCCTAGTCGTAAATATATAGGAAATTATTCCCTTGATACCTAAAAATCCAAAATCGACGTATCCGTTTTAACATAATTAATTGTTTTGGACCTTTTATAATCAGATATAATGTCTTGTGCTGCCCGAAAGATATTTTTTAGACTTAAACAAATTTTGCTGATCATCGTTAAAAATAAAAAGAAACGGGTACGGGGTAACTCGGAACTTTTAGTCATCACATCGAATGCACTACGCTTAACCACCCTCGGACTCGCTTCGCTCGTCCTCAGATAGTAAATGGATCCGTTTCATTCTCAGCGATCACCCATACAGCACTGACCAGGCTCAATGCTCCATAACTTTTATGATCAAACAAACATTAGGGATATGCCCGTAGTATTAAAACAAAACTTGGTGTACTATGAAACATGTACCAAATTTCAACTCAATTGGAGTATTTCCCGAATTTTTTTTGAAACCTACAAAAGTCATCTGATAAAAATTGAACTATGTTGATAATAAGATGTAACTTGACTCATTTGTTGGTCTTATACATGGCTACATGCGCGTCAAATCTCAATACGATCGCATCATTTTTCCACCATTAATGATTTTTCGAAATCTTCGTTGTCATTATTGCGGGTGAATAACGTCATAAAATTATTATTTTCCGAATAGCACAATTACAGCTGTAGACTTTTCGTTTGAAAATCAACTGATTTTGAGTTGAAACCCAAAGTTTCAATTCTTTAGCATGAATACACTAAGAGCTACGACGATAACAAACAAACACACATACAGACAGGCAACTTTGTAAAAACCAATCAGGAGGTCTTAAAAACACCTTAAACGGATAATTTCGGTGGTATCACGGTTACGAGTTTTTTGAAAACGCAATACTTTTCCTATATACGATACGAATAAGAAAAAAGAAAAAAATTGAACGACCAAGTAGATCGTTCAATTAACATCTTAAAGTAGCAATATATAACCTAGTAAATAATTATAATTTAGATTTTCGATGTTTATTGAGACGCAGGATCGAATAAAACAGGTCAGAAGTCTATACTACCATTATAAATCACAAAAAACCTGTGGTAAATGACCGGGATATTTCCTATTCGGAAAGTAAACAACATATGTGAAGTAGAGTGTCGCTATCTTAAAAGTGTAATATCTTAAGTATATAAATATCTTAAAATGTAAGCTTTTTGGGGCTCTTAAAATTAAGCCTGCCATGAGTCGATCCGAGTACTCTAAGCTCGGAGGTCCGCGTGCAAATCATGGATGATATTTTTCTTGTTATTTTTCAACTTTACACGTCTATAAATATCAAGTACCGGAAATTTAAGATCGATTTCGTGCCAAGTTTTTTTGAGACCTGACAAAGAGTTCAAAAGTTATCATGACCCATACAAGCGGCAAAGAACAAAATTTCGAACATACAAATACACGTCATACACGTATGTATATATATAATATATATATATAATATATTATATATATATATATATATATAAATATATATATATATTATATATAATATATAATATATATATAATATTATTACATTAATGAGAGAGTCCCCCCCCTTTCAAAAAACCACTGTGTGATTATTTGTGAGTGATAATGTTCTAGTGCTACACCCGGGTTCATTCGTAGCAGTTTGATGCTATCACTAGGTCTATACAACGCTGGCTCGCAATGTACCTCGAACCATCCTTGATCTAATTACACAGCTTTGCGGTTTATTTAATCAAACAAATATTTACTTGCTAATTAATCTTGTTTATAGCCGCTCGCAGTTTATTGAACTGTACATCGAATTCGGTCCAATGAGAAAAAGCCATTTTATACACTGTGTTTGTTTGTTGTCCAAATAAATGACTGTGTTTAATATCAAACCAACTATGTTCCATTATATGTTTTATTGCAGCACTCATCCATAAAATAATTTTACATAAATGAATTAATTATAAATGAATAATGCCTTTATAACCGAGTCCGGTAGCTCAGTGGTAGAGCGCTCGCCTTTCGACCTGGATCGAGGGTTCAAATCCAGCGGGGAGTACCTCAGTATGAGGTTATCCCTTGTACCGTACACTCGGGAGGTCTTGAATTCAAGGCCGACCAACCCAGCCAAGGTTTTACGTGATTTCCTTGGCTACTAATACGTAAATGCGGGGTTGATCTAGTTTCATCTGGAGACAAGTCTGGATCCACGTTTCCGTTGTCTCCAGCTCACGAGGAGTTAATGTTCTGCGGGCTGGGGGAGATGAAGGTCGGAAAGATATGAGCCTTTGTATGACCGAAAACTTAGTCAGTGAAAGTGATGGCGGCGACACGAGTAACGTAAGCGACTAGGAACAAAAGTGTTCGGTTCTTAAAGACAGACGTCTCCTAATGGCACTGCGGAGCTTTGACTTTCAGGTCAGGGCTATAGAATGTTTTTACACGCTGACATCTGGGTGCTAGAGTTCTTAGTCGGGTGGCGCTGGCTGGCCAGATCGCGAGCCTAAGCTAGAGTATGGTTGATGCTAGTGGAACTGATGAGATTGGTGAGACTGGAAGACGAGGTCAAGTGAGACTAAGTGTGATCAGAGGAGCTAGTAAATAGATGAAACAAGCACACAGTTGAACTAGTAGTCGGCGCTAGCCCAGAGCGTGAGCCTAGCCAGAGTCTAGCTGGTCTAGATGAACTAGCACACGTGAACTCGCAGATACTAGCCAGAGCAGTGAGTTTGGATAGAGTCTGGTTGGGCTGAATGAACTGGACAACACTGTGAACCGGTTACATTGCTATCATGTACGGAGGGGTGCCTCTAGATAATTGGATGTGTACAAACCAGGGGTTAATGTTGAGCGAGATTTGAGTGAGGGGAAAACGCTAAATAACCCTACGGGTTAAAGCGTAAAAAAAAAATAATAATGCCTTTATGTCTTTAAATTAATTATTAGAACAACGGTTCCCAAGTACATTATTTAGCATAAGATCGTAAGCTTATCTCAAATAAAGTTTATAAGGATATACTATTCTTATTATTGATATTTTAGCTTGAAATAATAATAATTTCATCTGTATTTTTTAAGGTTTGCCTATCTGCAGATTTAACTAATTTTCTTTTAAGTTTACAAGTTAAAGAAAATTTTGGAATATTAAGTGTATATAAAAAGTGCAACATTTATATTTTTCATTATAATGGACGAACTTAACGAAATAACCTAGTTTGTTATCTTAGTATGTTTTTATTTCATAATGTTTACCTACTGACCTTGTATTGTTACACATACAAACAAAGGGGCTGTGTATTATTACACAGCCGTTTTTTTATATTTATTCCCCAAACTTAGGCCATTATTGTATCTCAACGGCACCAAATTGGTCAACGTTATAATTAAACTCACAGAAGCAATCCCTTAGGAATTCATTTTTATAAGAAGAACAAAAATAGATTCCTAAGCATGACGTCGAAAGTTTAAAAAAGAGCCATTTACATAATAGTATATTATTTTACAAGACTGTATAGAAGGTCTTTTTTATCGAGGTGACTAAATTTACTCTCGAGCGAAGCGCGACAGTACATAGAGCCGAGGTAAAAAACCATTCCCATATGGTATTTTTATACAAAACAGTATTAGGTATAAAAAACTTCCGGTATACTTATTTCGATCGCCTCATTATCCATGATGATGAAACACTTGATATAATTAATAACTTACATTCCGAAAATAACAAAACTTCATTAACAAGAACATTCCATTATTTATTTTATGAAAAAAGAAGGTAATATTATAAACTTGTAGTAAACTACTAGTGCCCACCTAGTGGATCTTTGAAGAACTTCACCAGCGCCATATAAATCCGTGCCCTAGCATATTATAAGAAACATTTATACTATAGAGTCCTATGATCCAGTCCACATCAAGAAACATTATAGTAAAAAACATTACTGTCGCCGACAGTAAAAAAAACTGTTTTTCTGTCACCGTCAGTAAAAAACTACGAAACTGTAAAAAACGCATTTCACCGCGATGGTCCGATAATGTAGCTATAAAGGTCCGTGCCCTAGCATATTATAAGAAACATTCATACTAGCGTTCTATGATCCAGTCCACATCAAAAAACATTACTGTCGCCGACAGTAAAAAAATCTTTTACTGTCACCGTCAGTTAAAAACTACGAAACTTTCGCAGACTGTAAAAACACACTTCACCTACTTTTTGAGGATGTAGTGCCTATTTTACAGCCGCTCAAATTTTTTTTAGCGCCTGTTGTAAATTTCAAGTTCTTTAGTCAAATAGGGACGGAGGAATTTAGAGAATTAAAAAAAACGTAGCTTTAGTACTCTCTTAAATTTGTCATAGACTGCATTACATTGCATCACAGAATGCATGCATGGTCATCATCAGAAGTGACATATGCTATGAAGGATAATCAGTTTAAATTATTTAATTCCATGCTTCATTCCATGTCTTAATAAAAGTATCTTAATGTGGGGAAAATATTGGTTATCCAGGGTTCAATAGAATCTAAAACCATGGAATTTAAGGTGGACTGCGGTCGTCATTTGGTCGGTATTTTTAAATGGATAGTCAACAATAGAGATATGAAATCACTTGATTACTTCAAACTTCTCAATAGAGTGCACTAGTTGTACCTTATGCTTTTTTAGTGATTACAATATCTATCTATGATTTTACTATTATTTTTGCTCATGGCCAAATTTTTTTTTCTCATGAGCAAAAGCTCATGAAAAATGCACAATTTTTCAGACTAGGATAAACAATTGGTAGCATTTTAAACAAAACTTGTTTCTCAAACAGTTTCAATTATGTTATCACAGGGATCAGTGGCGTACCAAGATTGTACCTTCTTAGAAATGACACTAACAGTGTATCGACTACTATAAAATCTTGACAGCTCAGTTTAGGCACCACCGATTCTAAAAAAAAAAAATCTCTACAAAAGGCAGCGGGGAAAAAAAACTTTGTAAACAAATCAGGTTATGTTACCCGTGTTTTCTTGGCGATGTTTCTACATTTCTTTTGTGTAGTTTTATTATTTAGGAAGTATGCAAATGTGGAAAAAAATGAATTGTGAAGGGAAAAATAATAAACACAAGAAGAACCACAAACGAAGTGAACGAATGCCAGGAAGGAGGTTATTTCCCTACAGGGGTTATGGGAGTAGGGAATTTTTTTTCTCTTTCAAGAGAGGGGTTGGCAGTGGCTTCTCTGATTGGTCGATCCTCAAAATGCTTATGACCTTGGGGATTTTTAAATTTAACGATACACTGTAACTTGAGTGTAACGAACTAAAGAAACTTCCCGAAGAAAGCCTTGTTAAGCCCTTACCTTTTAAGGAGCCGATGGAGTGTAAGTGTTCCTCATGGCTCTAATTTTTAGGCTAAAGTAGTCTATAATAATGTTACTCTTGATGACATAATGACATAAAGCGTGCAATAATGTACTGATTATGTATGATGTACTGATTATTACTAGTAATGATTCCACAACCAGAGTTAGTAATGAAGGGTTTATTAGTAGTAGTGAAATTTGATTTGGGATACATTGCCTCTTGTCCTTAGTATTTAGGAGCGGAATGGCCTCCCTCGGAACCTGTATCTGATGGGTTTGTGGTGCCGACATTATCTGATATTATTTATTGATGCCGCGTATTTTAACGCGCCGTTTTCTACCTCTCCTTATCCAGCCCTTACACCTAAACAATATTTCAAATTTTAAAGTAAACATATTATTACACTTTGGTTAAATTATTGTACAAAGATAAAGGTTTGTATGCATAATTAGCGTTGTGTTTCCCACGAGGAGAAGGAAACTTTATTGGCTCAAGGTCTACATACTCAGCATGACAAAAGGAGATGCCTAAGAACACGTGGGGACTCAAACTCGAGACGTACAGGCCACAGCATTAAATCCTAACCAGAAGCCTAGGGTTGTCATATGGTCCAAACTGCGGCCTGGGACTTCTCGGAAAATTGTAACCAGAGAACGCAGATTTGTCATTATTGCATCAAGTACTTCGGTGTTTATAGTTTGTAACTTCTTGACATACTAACAAGTACCTGAAGGAGGATGGTCCTTCAATACACCCTCGATAGTGTAGCCATACAGGTCGTGCTCTAGCATTCTATACGAAACATTCATACTAGTGTCCTATGATCCAGTCCACATCAACTCTGTGTTTTTGCACCTACCTCACGTAAACAGTATGGAAATCAGAGGATCAGAGGTTATCCACTTAAATTCTAAAACGCTCGAAGCTGTTTAACTTTCGTGATCTGGCGAAAACGGCTCATCACGCGCACAATGTTCGCCGGAGGTAGTCTCGATGTTTTTTTAAGGACCATGATTAGGTTATATCAAGTACAGGAATAATTATTGAACTAAGGCCCAAAAAATTAACGGAGGCATCGTAAAGCACTATCATAAAAAAAGTTATTCTAGGTTGTTCCTTGCTTACAATATTCGTTTCAATAAATTTTTAAATGTCCCTAGAGCTATTAGTAAGATAATTCTAGGGTTCTTTTGTTTTTTTTTTAGATTCGCACTTAAAATAGCTAAGAAACCCTAGGGTTCAGTAATAGGAATCGAGAAAATTTTGATTAATTAATTTTTCACAAATTTAGTCATCTCATTATCAGTTTTAGTTTAATTTTTATCACGTTTTCTTTAATTGTTAAAAATCAATGAATAGTCCGATTGAGTTGCTATTTGGTACATGTGTATCCTTTTACGGTTTTCGTTGGATCAGTAATGTAAACAAGCATCGATCGTGGTCAGTATCTAGATGGGTGACCACTCTACTGTCTGTGAACAACTGAAGAGAGTCCGAAAAAGGTCTACAATATAAATTATGAGCGAAGCGCTTCGCTAGTGGCTCAACCTACCAGCGAAGCGGAAGGGGTGGGGATGAGATCGAAAACGTTCCAAGATACCCCGTACTCGAAAATTGATTACTATTATATTATTTAGAAACAAAGACATATTGGGTTAACGCTTGTCTGTTTGGCTAAAGTCTTGGCTACATAATTAATTATGCTCGCTTTTTAATTACAAAATGCATTTAATAGAATTGGAATACTTTGGAGCCCCTAGAGACCTGACGGAGTGAAATATTGAAGCAATTCATTGTCTCAGAGTCTATTGTGGGCTCACTTTCGCTTTCAATAGAGTAAACAAAACCACTGCCAAGTTTTCATCTGTAAGGCAAATGAAAATATTGACTCGAGAGCGTTTTTCATATTTGATGTTTAGTAACCCAGGGGAAATACACTAATCTGATTAGATATATTAGAGACCGGCTGAGATTTAAAGTCAAATTTAGTGGTGTGCCTTTCGATAGTCATTTATTAATTAAATGGTAATTTGTTTGTTACTTTTAAGTTTGTTTAAATTTTATTTTGAATTATGTTTTTTTTAAATTTTTTATTGTTTATTTTAATTTGAGTCGATTAACGCGTCAAACTAAAAAATAAATTCGTTGCGACATAAGAAGACAGAAAACATTAACATTTTTAATTATTTAATGTAGAGATATTCCAAGAAGAAATGAGCTAATGATTTTGGGATCATCGAGGGAAGATGAGGGGAGCGATCAATATATATACACACACACACACACACAACAATTATATATATATATATATATATATATATATATATATATATAATTATATATATATATATATTATATATCTATATATATATATATATTATAATATATATATATATATATATATATATATATATATATATATATATATTATATATATATAATATATATATATAATATAAAAGGAATATAAAAACAGAGACAGTTTTTAAATTCCTTTCGAATTTATTAAAAATTATTTGAAAGATACGTCGCTTTGCAAGACATACGAGTTATTCTGGTTAAGTATACACAGCTATTTAAAGGGATCTGTCATTGAAATGTTGGTTTTGATAAAAAGATTTTTATCCTGGTATCGAACTTAATACGTTCGGTATATGGGTGGGTAAGCACACTTTCAAGCACTTTTACACTTAGTAAAAGAATGTATTACTTTAAGACGATGAATTCAAATCAATTACTTGATTTTAACAACAATAATTCGTATTATTGTATAATTATCTAGGCGCTTTTATTATAGGGTTTGAATGGTTGCTAATAATTTAAATTTTCCAGTTTAAGGAATTAGACAATTAGATAGGTAGGTAATAATGTTGATAAATTCGACAAGTAAGAAGGCTCGAGTCATAGAGTTATTATTATTAGAGAGACTCTATCAGTCAAATTTTAAAACATCGAAAAAATAATCTCAATATCTTCAATTATAATCAAATAATCAGTACAAACTACAGTAATCTATATTATAGAACGTTTAAAATACAAAACTAGAGGCCTTCCTTTGACCGCTTCGCAGCCACATGGTCGCTGTACTTTATCTGTTCGTCATATTACTGGTTTATATAAGTGGCATGCTGCCAGGATAAGCGAATTTTCAAAAGTATTATTGTTTAACACATGGCTAAAATCAGTTGACAGCGTAGGAAAATTGTGTTGAGGAACCAATGAGGTTGGTCCGATTTGAAATGTTGGGCGTGGTTTAACATCCAGGAATAACCTCATTAGCTCCTGGTATTATTTTCCCATGCTGTCGACTGATTTTAGCCGTGCGTTACACTACTGATAAAAACTTTATTTGTTTACATTTTGTCAGTTAATGACATATTGCTTTGTTTGACATACATATGTCAATCAATAAAACCAGAACTAATACTGATAATAAAATCATACTTCGTATGGGAGTGAACTATACATAGTAATATATGTGTAAAAGTTTTTTAATGTATTGAGAGTTTACACTATCTCTCTAGTAATATATATTTATATGGTTCGAGAAGTTTAGGGAGCTACGCTATAAAACTACTATTATTATTTAACTTGATTTGGCGTGGCAAATACTGACATAATAATTCCCTTACAAACGCCAGGGAGATAGGGTTTGAACAAGAGATTCGTCTTTCCCTTTCAATACTTCGAATGATTAGATTAATGGCAAAGAAGGTGTGGTCAGGAGAAAGTTGTTCTTCTTAAGATCAACATCGCCAGTATATTGATAGCGAACAATTTAAGAGATCTTGCAACTAGAGTAATAATTGTTGATTTTAAATCATGCTTAATGATAATCAATTCTTTGTCATGCTTCAACTTGCACTAGGAAATATAGCATCAGACATCCTGTGCACCGTCAGCATAATTCATGAAACAATCGTAACTACCAATCTGCGTAGACTTCCGCGGTTATTGTCATAAAGATTTAGGTCTTCTGGTGGTGACCGCGTTAATGTAGATGAAGAATCCGACGTTTCGGTTCCACTGTGGGTGGCATCTTTAACAGATAGAACTTCAACAGATCTAGAGAGCTTTTTTTTCTAAGTTATTGTAGATGAAGAATCCGACGTTTCTTCATCTACAATAACGCGGTCACCACCGGAAGACCTAAAGCTTCAATCGTAACGACCATTCTTACAGGTGCTAAGTAAAGACAAATTGAAATCACCATACGATGCCCTCGAGACCTAAAACTTGTGTCGCAAGACATAACCATTTTTACACTTAGAAAAAAAAGCTCTCTAGATCTGTTGAAGTTCTAAAATAAATTGGACAGTCTGTATAAGAGTCCAGTTTATCACTACCAATTTATCAGAAAAAAATAACCCCATATTTTAAACGGTTTTTTACAGAGTATCTTGGAACCTTACCTCGTCATTACGGATTCACTACGCTCTTCCTCAAATATTGAAAGACAAGGAGGTAAGAACTATTGAAGAGGTCGTTAGAACACCCGATGAAACAGAGAATTAAATCGGAATTACGAATTTGGGTTTCAACTCACTACCATAAACACAGCGGGGGATACTCGTCTGTGTGACATAGACAGACTCACCCTCAGACAAACAGTTATAAAGTTCCTGAAACGGATAATTATAATGAATCCTTGGTTTCGGATTTTTAGCGTGAACACAATACATTTCCACCTACGGTACTTGGTGAGGAAAATTAAAAAAAAAATGACGACAATAATGGCTGTAACACAATTTTATTGTATTACAATAACATTGAGAACTTTATTATGAAATAAACGTACCATCGTGTAACAGAGGATGGATAAGTAGTGTTATATTAATTAGGAAAGCACAAAGAACTCCAGTATAATGAAACAGATACGGATAGAAATAGAGCAGGACAAGTGACACATGTTAAGGTGTGAACGGCTAGGCCAGTCTGATTTGGCTCATCTTCAAACCTCTCGGTTTGAAATTCACTTTGACCCCTCATAGTCTAATCCAATTCCTCTATCTGTCAGCTCAGACCCGTCACCACACGCATAATCAATGATTCTTGATGTAACGTCAGCGTTGACCCAGCCGTTCCATATTTTGTTTACTTAAGAGCTGAATCATTATTAACCCCCAGGAAGTAATTATTTTATTAAATAGTTGCAGAGTCTTAACAATGCATTACAGAGCTATGAAGATTAATAACCATAGAGAGTAAACAAACGAAACAAATTATGCATTTCTCAATTAATCATCTTATGCATTTTTCACTATTCTTAATTTATACCGCTGTGTGTTTGCACCGACAATTCGAAACCTAGATTTTAAACGAAGTATCTCAGGTGTTTTAAGACCTTCTGAGTGGTTTTCACTAAGTTTTCTGTCTTTATGTGTACGCTTAGTGGGTAATTGTCTGTTTTCATCGTAGCTCCAAGTTTGTTTATGCCAGAAAGTTAAAACTCTAAAACGGGATATAATTGTATTATATTGATTGTATTAAATTGATGTCATAACAATTAAGCAGCATCGAAAGAGGTCAGTACTTGAATGGAAGACCCCTAGGAATAAAATTAATGAATTTACTATCTGATCAAATAAAATTCAATGTTGCTGCATCTGGAATATTCCCCCCGGTATAAACCATCGGATGGGATGTTGGATCATAAAGCATTGTGGACAAACCATAGTTGTTAGTAAGCATGTTGGTTTCAAGTTAATAGAGAATGTAGACCACCTACTGTGGTTCATTATTAATTTATAGTTTTTTTGCTAATTTCTAGCAAAAATTAAATGAAGTCAATTAAACCGCTTTAAACAAACATCCTAATTAACTAATTCATTCGTCACAACAATTGCCGCTCGAGTTGCTTATTTAACCAGTAGAGTGCTTAATTAATTTAAATAGAACATTTCCCGACTTGACACTAATAATGACAGTTTAATGAGTTTCCTCTGAATTCGCCAAGCGCTCCCGGCGAGCCTTGAACCCTCGTCCTTTTGTTTTCCGCTGTATGAATGCGTTTTCAATGACAAGTGACACTCCCTCGTCTTTTGTGTTAAATGTGTTGTTATGTTAATTTGTTGTGAAATAGTTGTAAACTAAATAATTGGGACATCCAGAGAATTTTAATTTGCTATTAGAGTCATGGGGAATTAATTGTAGAGAAGGGAAGAGACCAATTCAAAACAAACTGCCAAATTTGTAATTATTTTCTTGAAAGAACGCTCCTTTAATGCTGCAAAGTCCACTTTTACAGATTGGAAAATCTCTAGAGTTTTTTTAATCAAATTTGGTTTTCTGTTTTTTTTGGACACAAAGCTAAAAAATGAATTCATAGAAAGTTGAAAAATATTTTGATTCATTTTAAATTTCGCACTCATGTAGCCATGTATAGGACCGACAAATGTTTCAAGTTTTAAGTCATTATCAGCATTACATATTTGTTTTATCGAATGACATGTATAAGTTTTTTAGATTGGTAAAATTGGTAGCACTTTGGTACAAGTGTATGCCTTTACGTAATAATATACGGCAAGTATCTCTACACATTTAGCTAATTTCCTTCGGAAAAAATTCGATAGTGGGATAGTAGGTGTCATGGCGGTAGTCGAACCTCGGACCTTGACCAAAATCCGTTTCAAAGGTCCCTGACCACAAAAATGATAAAGCATGAGCCAGAACCTTAAACAAGAAATGGATTGTTAAGCACGGAGTCACACATGATGAAGAAATTTTACTTTATTGGAAAATTTCCAATAAAAATGCTGGACCGAAAAAATTGGTCCAGCATGCATACCACCGCGCCAGAATTTAGGTGATTCACATGCCGGGTGAATTAATTTCCTTTGGAAGCGTGTTTCCAGGCTTATCAATCTATTTCTTGCTAAAGGTTCCAGTTAACGCCGTATAACTTGAGCAGTTACTCGATTATCAAGCACTTACTTGTATTTTTCAAAGGAAACGCATAATTATCCTTTTGGTTTTTTAAATCTAAAATTTATTGTTTCCTTAAAAATATATTTTCATTTTATAAAGTTTCCACAGGTACTTATAATACGCTTGGTACTCTCGAAGTGATTCGTCATGCTCTCGAGTGATATTTTAATCCTGATAAAGTCTACATTTTATTCAAATTAAAAGCTTATTAATCAAATTACTGCTGAGTAATACTTTATTACTCTTCTTACTAAACTACTTAGGCAGTAAGCTTTGATAATACTTTATTTTCGGACAATATGTGCGTGTCACTGGTTTTATGTGAGTTGTTCCCTTAGGTGGATGCCAAGACGACTATCGAATGCTTTAGATTCGATGTAAATAATATATTTACAAACTGAAGTTTGTAAGTAAATTAGTTGAAGTTTTGGTTTACTTAATAACCTAAGCAGTACAACTTGTTATTTAATTTTTTCTAATTTTTCTATGAAAAATTATGCGCATATTTATTTCATAGATTATACACTTTTCTGCTCTCTTCACTGCTCAGATTCATTTTCGCTCATTTGAAGCTCAAGAACTGTTTAAGGATTTTATTTCGATGTACCTAATATTCTAATACTTAAAGTAATGAAACACATGATAATGTTTTCAAATAATTTTTAATTCGAAAAAAAAATAGAAAAACAATCATTTTCAAAATAATAAATGGTATTTATTTCATGTACAAGAATTGACTTTTAAATTAGAAAGTCGAGTTGTCGAGTGCTTCTGTAACAAACTAATTGAAATCGTAGCATTTTAACTATTTGTAACTTGTAACGAAAAATATCTGTGGCTAGTCTATCTCATTCTAATGCCAATAATAAAATGATTATAGAGTTATATTTGTTTCTATAATTAATTGACCATATGAGTCATTGCTGATATGAATGAAAACTTACACATATACACGCAACACACACACGTAGACACTCACTACACATCCACTCACACTCTGCTGATACACACAAGAAAACTACTCAAACGGAATAGTCCTAGAGTAAGGCCCAAAAACTGTGACTCATTTTGTACTACTTCAAACTTTGTACTCGCTCAAAATATTCAAAAACCACACAAATTCCAGTTTTCATTTTATATACAAAAAATGAACCCTATTTATTAATTAAGTACCGCCTTAATTAATTTCAATAATTTATGCACAATGGTTCAAAATATAAGTGGAGTGGAGACTTCGGAGTCACCCTGTACATTAAAACGTTCATAAAAACACAAACAAAGTAGGAAAAGCTGTCAACGATTAATTTGTTGATTAATAGGTTACAATTAGGTTGCTCTGAGCCCCTGAGAGCCGCCTCAAGATGATGTTTTAGCCTCTCAATATATTGAGATATTCTACGTTCTATCATAGTGTTTTGGTTCTATTTATTTGATTTTAAAATCAACCAAAGGTAATTTGGTAGCGTATTTGATGTTTCAAAATTCAACCATCAGCGGCTCTCTAGTAATATCATGGTTCACTTCACTGACAGTTTGACACAAATTTGCAGTTAACATAAATCTGTTCCTTATCAAACTGTAAATAAAATTATTACATAATAGGACAATTAATCAGAAATATTATATTTCTGTTAAATACTATAATTACTCTTAAAAAATGGTTTTTTAATCTTAAGATATCATATTGCGTAAAAATATTTAACTATAAAAATTTAAAAATATATATAAAATTTACAATAATGAAGTTATAGAACTAAGCAAAAATATTTGTGATGAGACCCCCCCCCCCCCAATCCATTTCTTGTTCATAAGCTATATTTTCCTTAAAAAATCGCTAAAATTAAATATTGAACCCAGTTTAAAAACCTCATCAAATTTTGAAATTAACGATCGAGTTAGATGTTGCTATTCCTAATTTTTGTTATTCAAAAAATTATTTGATTTATTTAAACCAATAAATGGTGTTATACTTCTAATTTCGCACAACAAACATAATAAGATTTTACTCCTCTACAAAATTTAAATGTTTATTTAAAATTGCGGCCCAAATGCCGCAACAACAAGAACAAGACAACTAAAAAATTGAGTCCATGTCTTGTTCTTGGCAAAGTTGTATTACAATTTTCGCCAAGAACAAGACATGGTTTTGACTACTTCTAGTTCTAGATGAGGCTACATCACTCTCAAGAAGTCTCCATATTTGCACTAATGGCAATAATTTTCTTAAATACTCCCCACGTTTGCAAAATTGCTTAATTGAGTATGCTGCGGAGATTGTTACAGACATTATTTCTACCAAAACTCAAGTTTATTCCTATTTAACGGAAGATTAAATTTTGCGAATCACCTAAATAAAAATTAACTTATGAGGCTGGGGGTTAAGAAGAAAGGAAAGGAGGTTATTTTGGAAACGGAAAAAAATATAAATGTAAATAAATAAATACACACACTAAGACACACACATATATATATAATATATATATATATATATATATATAATATATATATATATATATATATCTGTGTGTATGTGTCTGATATGATTATAGCTCTTAGTGTATTTGTGCAAGAAAATTGGAACTTAATAGAAAAAAATCAATCAACCACAGTAGTTGGCTATTCGAAAAATATTTTTTATGACGTTATTAACCCGCAATAATAATTCAGTGAAAATTTTGAAAAATAAAAAAAAACGCAGAAAAATTGTGCGATCCAATTGAAATGTAGTACGCATGTAGCTATGGATTAGACTAACATATGTGTCAAGTTTTATCTCATTATCAGCATTAGTTTAATTTTTATAGAATGACGTATGTACGTTTTTTTAAAATTAAGTACAAGAGTATACCTTTACTTAATAAATAAGTACAAAAAGTTTCGTTCCGTGATTTTTGTTGGATTATATTAGCATTGAGCGTGGTCAGTGTAGAATGGATGACCGCTGAGACTGAAACGGATGTATTTACTATCTTAGGACAAGCGAAACGAGTCCGAAGCAGGAAGGATGAGCATAGTTAATCCGATATGATGAGGAAAAGTTCCGAGGTACCCCGTACCCGATATATTATTTATCTTTTGTCTGCCTTAAATTATCTTTCTTATTTCTTGCTCAGAAACCTTTTTAGCTTCATTTTTCTCTGGAAAATCGCTAAAAATTGAATAAGTTCATTATAAAGGTAAAACTTCCTTGTAAAGAAAATATTATAAAACAATATTTGTATCAAAAGACACTCTAAATCAATTTGTCCTGAACCATGGAATTAATTTACCCAAATAACCTTTTTAATAATACATACTACATAATCCGGCTTATTCTGAAAAATATTTTTTTTGAGGTAGTACGTAATTGAGCACTTTATTGGACCGTTTTTAGGATGAGAAGCCAATCATAATTGTTTTAGGAAGTTATTTAGTACTTTTCACCTCCGAGGACAATAATGAATGTAAAAAAACTCCTAGGACGTAAAAGTAATTCATATGTTGCCGCCATTACTGTAATGTAGCGTGTTCAAAAAACAATCTGTGTTAAACCTTCATGAGCTTTATTTAAAAACGTTCATTTTGTTTCTGTTTTTGTTCGTAGACTAATTTTTTTTTCGTTTTTAAAAGGTGTTCTGATTGACAATTTTTGTGTGTTAATTTGTAAAGCTTTTACATTTTTGAGTAAAAGTGTGAAGCTATGGATGAATTTAATGACGGCGATAATATGAAGTTAATAATAATTGGACGTTTTTTTCAATTAAGTATATAGCGCAGTTTAATGAGTGCTATTTTTTAATTTTTTTTAATGAGTGCTACCTCAAAAAAAATAGTGTATGCCATCCGGCTGAGAATGTCTTTATGTCTTGGCAATTTTTCCCGACTCGCTTCGCTCGTCGGTAAATCTAATTGCCGTGACATAAAGACACACTTCTCAGCCTTAAGATAAATAACTATTCTTTATATTTATTATTGATTAGGAAACATGAAGCTTTTCTAGCCAACGTTTTGAAAGACAAAAATTCTGGCACGAGGGTTTGCCAGACTAGCATATTTTCTTTGAAATGTCTGTTTTCTTGCATCAATCAAATTTTCCCTTAAATTTTGGTATGTACTTAATAACCTGAGCAGTAGCGTCACAACATGTTATTTAATATTAATCTATTTTTCTAAAAAAGGGCATAATTATCCCATAGATTATACACTGCACTGCTGCTGATTTATTAACGCTACTGCCCAGGTTATTAAGTATACCTTGAAAACTTAAGCAAAAAAATTATGACAAGCGAGAATGCATCCATTACAAAGAAAATTCGCCCGACTTGAAGACCTCCGCGCTAAAATTTGTTTGAAGATATAATCTTAAATAAGACGATAAAAAATCAGCGACGATACTTAGATTCGAATTTGAGAACCCTGGCATTGAGTAGTCTTATTATCTCCGGACCGGTTTCATTGAACTCAGCACTCATTGACACCCTAAGCAACATATGTTGCGTATTGAACGAATTTTAAGGTAACCGGCAATTTAACAAAGTTATCTCGATTTTACAGTCATTTAAGGTAGTTTGACGGTGTTGTTCGACACCATACTCGAAAATTATTTTATATCGACCGTTTTTTTGGATTTTCATTATTTTTCATGATCTTTTTTCCTGGCGAAAATTTCAACCTCGAATTTTACTGATTTTTTTTTTAAATTTTGCTGACTTAGCAAACCGGGTTGATGTCCCAACAACCTGAATTCAATAAGGTTTGTATCATCCCCAAGGATAATTTTTGTACCAAATTTTGTTAAGTTTGATTAAAAATAATTATCCAAGAATTCCGCTAGAACATATACATACAAATATATATAATTATATATATATATTATATATATAATATTATATATATATATATATATATAAATAAATAATGTATGTAGTATGTATGTAAGTCCCCTTTACAATAGAAAGTTTATACTAAAAAAACAACACAAACAATGTAAAAATAGCTAATGAATGATTGATTCAGCATAACCTTAACACACTTTGGAAGAGGTTACAATGAAGTTAAACAGAGCCTAGAATACCTTAAAAAATATTTTAAGCCTCCCAAAACATTAAGACATGGTATATTCCCTCAAGTCATATGACTCTATGTTATAACATCTACATATATATTACAACTACTAATAATATGGAATACAAGAAAAAAAATTATTGCAATAAAGCAAAAGCTAAAGAGAAACTTTTTAAGCTTAAGCAATTTATTACAACGATGTTAGATGAACTTCATGGCCACAAAAGAAAATGTCAAGGAGTTAGACAAGGGTGCATATTTGGTTTTTATGTTTCTATTTTATACATTCATGTCAGTTTGTATTGTTACTAACTGATAAATCACTTCTATTACAAGGTAAGAATTAAGGTAAAGTAAGTAATCCTCTGAGGGTCACTGCTTCCCAATCTGTTTTTCCAAGCTCCTTTTTAGAGTTTACGCATTAAAATAAGAATATATATTATATATAATATAATATATTATATATATATATATATATATATATATATATATATATATATATATATATACGACTTCGGACTCGTTTCGCTCGTCTTCAGAATATACAAATCACCATATTTACACTGGTACATGTTTTAAGAGTCGCTTCTCTCGTCATCAAATAGTAAATAGGTTAATTTCATTCCCAGCGGTCACCCACCCTAACACTGACATCGTTCGATGCTCGGGACATGGAGGTCTGGGGTCCGTACACCAGGTTACGCTTTTAGATAAACATAATTTCTGTAAAAGATTTCGTCGAATAATGTATCACCAACTTATATTCGTTATAATGTATCATCAGATCATACTGTGAGCGTAATGATTGATACAACCCCCTGAGGTGGTTTCCGCAGGGTTTGTTCATTATGTCCACTAGGCTCTAAACAGGCATAATTATTATGATTATAATGGCACAATAAAAAATCCTTAACTATGCGGACTAGCGTGGCGCATCCGATAAGATGAGGAAAAGTACCTGGTGCTCGAGTTTTTAGATGATGGAATAATTCCAGCCACTGACAATTATTTCGCTAAAAAGTATGTTTAAAGCTTCTTTGAAGAGATTTAAGTCCAACCACAAACGTGGTTAACTAAGTCCTCGAGGTATCCAGAGTTGAAATGCGTGCCAGTGTTTTTCTGTTATTTTTAAAATATAAAATAGTGAAGCTTCTTTCTATATTTAGGAATTTAAGTTTTAGCTAATTATTATCATGAAAATGACACTTATACTTTATTTAAAGGATATGATAGCGATTCTGCTCTTTAATCGTATGATTTCAGACAATTTATTAAGTTCGATTGTTTAAGATTCAAAGGGAAAAATGTCCCTTTTGTTAGTAAAACCCCATTTTTATGCAATCCTCTCCCAAAATATCTAGGGATTATGAAAAAAGGCGAGCTACATCCCCTTCATGAAAAATAAAATTAATTGCTCCTAACGCAACCTAGTCGTTAACAGATACACTTCAAATTTCCGTGAAAATTACAAGCGTTATTTTTACTTTATCAAGTTATTCGAAAAGAAATAAGAAGGAAAAATCAAAACGAAACACTAAGAGTTAAAAACAATTATAAGGGATGATAAGGGACTGAGAGTTGGTAAAGGTTAATTAACGCTAAGGGTTTGGACCCTAAATCTTAGAGAGCGTCCCATCTCAAATCTCGATCTATTTCGGGCACAAAATCTAATTTTTAAAACAAGGTCTTCTTTCTTATTCTCTAAATGTCTATAACAGTGGAAAACCCTTCTCGGACAAGTAAACCATTTGTAGTGCCATTAATTTGCTGTATAGTACTAATCAGTGCCTTACTGTCATTAATGTAGTATCTATAATTTTTAGTTAATAGGTGAATCGAAAGCTTTCAATACACAAAAAAATAAATGCACAATTATATTGTGTTTATACAATTTTATGTCCAATTAAAGTAATACAAGCAGTGATACACGAGGTTCGCTCGTCAAACATTTTATTTAACAAATAACAAATTATTAATTGTATTCCTTAAAGAATTACAAAAAAATCGAAGTTTATAACTGCTGAAATAGCAAGAAAATCCTTTGTTTAAGATGTTTTGTCTATCTGGCGATTCTCAAGCCGTGCTTTATGATTGCTTGGTAAGTTCCTTGTTTCGATAAGTTGTCGATCAAAAATGGAATTCTTAAATCGTGTGTTTTGACTTTTGATAAGAATACAATAATATATGTAAGCACATCAAATTTAGTGTTGCACTAAACCCATATTATTTTCCAACGGGTCCCGTTTTTATAAAACTTAAAAGAAAACTACTCAGACCTATGAGCATTCTTAGTTTAAAGTTAAGTCAAGATCTATCAATTAGATTCTGAGCTGTAAGCACTCAAAAAATATTTTTTACACTAATCTCCTACTGTTAATTTACCACTGATCAAGATCTAGTATATGACTCCTTCTGATATATGATTAGTCTAAGGTTTAAACTTTGGTCTAGATTAAGTAAGCTACCAATATTTTCAACTTTTTCAACTTATCATATATATATATTATATATATATATATAATATATATATATATATATATATATATATAATATATATATATATATATATATATTATATATGTATATATATATATATATATATATATATATATAATATATATATATATATATATATATATATACATATATGTACATACACATATGCACATACACATATGTATATATACATATGTATATATATATGTATATATGTATATATATATATTATATATATATATATATATATATATATATTAATATATATATATATATATATATAGACATAAGTCACAAATATAACACACAAGACATAAGTCAGTGTGTTATGGACATATAGTTACATATCCTTAACCTACTACGTAGGTTTAGTCAGTAATTAATACTTAAAATGTTCATTTATATGAGTAGTTTATATAATGCAACCAAACCACAGGTTTCTGTTTTACTGACACTTTCATGTCAAAAATCGGGCATAGAGTTTTTTAGAACTTTTCTATGGCAATAGAATTTTTTTTCTGGATAGCACAACAAGACCTAAAAATTGACACAAGAGCAATGTTTTGCTTTTTTGTTTGCTGTTTTTGTTTTTGAGAATAATTGTCACAAGAGCTTATTGTTTTGGAGAATAATTGACTAAAGAGCTGATTGTTTTGAGAAATAATTTACACAAGAGCTAATTGTTTTAGAGAATAATTGTCACAAGAGCTAATTATTTTAGAGAATAATTGTCACAACAGCTAATTGGTTTTGAGAATAACAGTCACAAGAGCTTATTGTTTTGGAGAGTTATTGACTCAAGAGCTTAAACGTGTTAGCTTTATATTATGAAAAAGAGAGACAGACTTGAATCTTGACTCATCGGTAACCAAATTTAAAAGAGAGAAAATGTATGCACCACTGTTTACCAAATTTAAATAGAAAAGTTATACACCACTGTTTACCAAATTTAAAGTGAGAAAGTATGCACCGCTGTTTACCAAATTTAAAGTGAGAAGGTATGCACCACTGTTTACCAAATTTAAAGTGAGAAGGTATGCACCGCTGTTTATCAAATTTAAAGTGAGAAGGTATGCACCACCGTTTACCAAATTTAAATGAGACTAGTTATGTTCCACCATTTACCAAATTAAAAAGGGAAAAGTTTGTGTTATTACAAGAGCAATGTGGCTGAACTTCGGTATACGGTGCACCCTGTTATCAATACTATATATCGATATATTTTTAGTTTAGAGATGTGACGTAGGAATAATCGATATATGCCTTTTCTTATTTTATGTTTATGAACATATTTTATTATTTTTTCAAATGTTTATGTTGTTTGAGTTTTTTTTTATTTGCTGTAAAATGGTTCATAACTATTTTCATATTTTTTTAATATTTTTATAATGTTTTAACTATGTTTTCATAAGAATAATCGGTGATACACCACATCTAATTTTATGTTACGCGTATTTTTTACGTATTTTTGTGTTTGTTATTTTCAGGTTTCTTATTATATTTTTGTTGTTAATGTTTTCATTTATTTGTTGTATGGTTTTTTTTAATGTTTTAATTATAAATTATAATTTAACGACGCTGCTTATCTTTTAAGTGCTCAGTTCTCGTTTACGTGTCGCGTAACTAAAAATATATCGATATATATTGATAACAGGGTATACCGAAGATTTACCGAGCAATGTTTTTGAGAGCTCTGTATAAGAGCATGGGTTTGTACATTGTGATTAAAGCAGTCATAATCTAAAACAGGTCATTGTTTTTCTACAATATGATTTGGTGGAACCAACTAAATTCATATTTTAGATTAAGGGAGGGGTATTAATGACTATGTTAAAACCTAATAAGGCATTGTTTTTCAATTTAAAGTTTTACATAACTGAGGGTTGGACAAGTTTGAAACTAAACTTGTAAAATTTACACTGCTAAGCCCTATAAATCTCATTTTCTGATGAAATGTCTTTAAAATTAATCACCTGGAAACAGTTGTTAACAGTTAGGTGTTTTTAAAGAAGAACTAAGTCCCTCTTTTGCACCCTTTTACCTAATTTTTCATATTTCTCTCTCTCATTTACACAAAAAACCAGGACTTGATCAAATATTAGATTTGATGACGCCCATGATAACGCTTGGTTTGTAAACAAAGAGCTGCCTTTGTCAGTAGCTCGTCAACATTTAGACATCCTTCGCAGAACCATTTGACTTTTACATCAAGTTTAAAAATCGGGTACAGGGTACCCTAAAACTTTTTCTCACCGTATTAGAGTCGCTACGCTCACCCATCCAGGAAATTACTTTGCTCTATGCTGCTTAAAATTGGCAATACAACGTATTGAAATAGAACGAAGTATACTTAGGATACACTCGCGCCATTTTTTAACTTACTTGGATATTTAATAATTTTCAAACTAAAGTTATGTGAGAAAAACGAAGAAAAGAGTCTCTATACAAAAATAATAGTTTATTGGCAAATCGCTTTCAACCTAACATGAGGTCATCATCAGTGCCATGAAGATAAAGATCAAAGTTAGAAATACATAAAACTAATTTCGAGATGGTAACAGCTCGGTGAGTCGAGTAAGACCCATGTTATTAGATAACAATATAACTAATGCTGATAATGAGAAGAAACTTGGGACATTTGTAGGTTTTAAGCATCACATGCGAGCTAAATACCGGATTTCTCCGCGTGTTGTGAATTTTTAAATTTTTGCTGAATCATTAACAAATTATTTTTGGATAGCACAACTAAAGCTAAAAATAGTTTTAACTCTTTAGAATAAATACACTTGGAGCTACTACGATAGCATAAAGACAGAGAATACAGTAAAAACTATAGTAACACGAGGTCTTAAAACACATAGAATGCATTGTAATATAAGTGAAATTCCAATTTGAGATTTTTAGGCACACAATGCATATCCTATATTGTTTCTATAGTATAAATGAGGAAAAGTAAAAAGCACCCTAATTTGTTTAAAACATTTTACATTAAGCTTGTCTTATTCCCTGCTAAGTCAATTTTCAGAAAGAAATGAAATATATACATTATACTTACTGTGTTTTAAGCTGATTATCAGAGTAGGAATACAGCGTGGATTGGTATTACTGATAATTATTCAAATATGAGTTGCGCGGCGCGGTGCGAAACAAACCCCCGCCAGCTCAAGACGGAAACGCAACGACAATAACTACCCGCCAACTGAGGAGAATCTATCTCCCGCCACAGCATCGGGGGGACCACGAGGGGGAATACTGAAGGACAGGCCTACCAACCTCTTCCCTGTATATATCCCCCTCCTTCTTATAAACTGAATTTAGCTATTAAAAGCTTTATAACTACTTTAATAGATCGTTTTAGTAGAAAAATTATGTTTGGCAACAAACCTGAAATTTAAAGATCATAAAAACAACTCCCCCGTATTATGATGATCCATTTTTGTTCCATTATACATTTATTTCATATTTTTTTAATTTGTTTATTCATTTATTTTTTTTATTAAACTATATAGCATACTAAAGAACGTTAATTGGTTATTTTTTTTTATGTTAGCAGACTTCTTTAAATTAAAATAAGCTAACTATAATTCAATGTCATATATTTTGCCATAACTGAAAGCGTAAAATATGGCATAAATAAATATATATATATATATATATATATATATAATATATATATATATATATATATATATTAAATATATATATATATAATATAATATTACGTTTAAAGTGGCATACTTAGTCAAGTAAGTTATACTTTAAGCCATCTTTTTAACTTTATCGAAAGCCGTGATCATTTACCTTTATTTCATAAGGGATATTAACCAATCGTGCAGAAATTTGGGTAGGTATTACAAATAAATTAAATTTTTTTTAACTTTATTGATAATTGTCTATAATAACTGTATTTGACATAGTGCTCATACTGGTTAAAGTGACTTGGCAGACTAAATAGGAGGAATCACCCAGTGGTGATTCTCCTTGGCGAGGTTAGGAAAATGTTGATATGATAAATGACAGAATTTCACTTTATTACTTGCCGCTCAACCACATGTATTTATTGGATCACTTGTTATAAGCAGCATCAAGTCTGAAGCTTAGCTGGGTAGCCATTTACAATATTGACTATATTAACAACTCAATGCGTTGGTGGATTTATAAATTTTAAAGACGAGCAAAACCAAACTGAGATAGTGTAAAATAGGTGCAAAAAATCATAACTTTGAAATATTTTCAGGTTTCCTGCACCTACTTTTTACATTCCCTCATTTGTACAGGAAAAGAGGGACTTTTCCTCATAGGAAAAGTATTGTGTTTTTGAAAAAAAATCCGAAACCGGTATGAAACCGGAATTATCTCTTTCAGGCGTTTTAAGGCCTCCTGAGTAGTTTTCTCAAAGTTGTCTGTCTGTATGTGTGTGTGTATGAGTGTGTGTATGAGTCTGTTATCATCGTAGCGACCAGTGTATTTATGCTAAAGTAAAATTTTGTACAAAAATCAGTCTACCGCTGTAGTTGTGCATTCGGAAAATATTTTTATGACGTCATTAACCCGCAATAATGACGCAGCAAAATTATCAACAAATAATAAAACGCGGAAAAATAATGCGATCAAATAAGGACTTGGCACGCATGTGACTTTGTATAAGACTAACATAACTCATTATCAGCATTAGTACAACTTAATTAAATGACTTGTGTACGTTTTTTACAAATTATAAAAAATAGATAATGGTCCAATTGAGTTGAAATTTAGTACAAGTGTAAACCATTACCAAATAAATAAGTACACTAAGTATCGTTTCAATACGACAAGTATATCCATGATTTTCGTTAGATTGACCGTGGTCAGTGCTGTATGGGTGACCGCTGAGAATGATACGGATGCACTTACTATCAGAGACGAGCGAAGCAAGTCCGAAGACATTTGCAGTACAAATTTGGCAAATCATATATTCTGAGGACAAGCGAAGTCCGAAGCAGGGAGGTTAATAAAGTTATAAAAAAGGAAACTATTTACTTTACGGCAAAATCAATATTAAAGAGAAGAAATTGATAAAAAACAATTATATGGAAGTAAACGTTTAAACCAAATCAATATTATAGAGATCGAAATTGATGAAAAACAATTATATGGAAGGTAACGTAAACAATCAATATTATAGAGTCGAAATTGATAAAAAATAATTATATGGAAGTAAACGTTTAACCAAATCAATATTATAGAGATCGAAATTGATAAAAAACAATTATATGAGTAAACGTTAAACCAAATCAATATTAAAGAGATAAAATTGATAAAAAAACAATTAATGGAAGTAAACGTAAACCAAATCAATATTAAGAGAGATCGAAATTGATAAAAAACAATTATATGGAAGTAAACGTTTAAACCAAATCAATATTATAGAGATCGAAATTGATAAAAAACAATTATATGGAAGTAAAGGTTTAAACCAAATCAATATTAAAGAAATAGAAATTGATAAAAACAATTATATCGAGGTAGACGTTTAAACCAAATCAATATAATAGAGATAGAAAATTGATAAAATACAATTATATCGAGGTAAACGTTTAAACCAAATCAATATTATAGAGATAGAAAATTGAAAAAAAATTAAAAAGAAGTTTAACTCATCACAATCTTTTAGCTGGAACCAATTATGCATTTTATAATGTTCTCATAAAAAAGCTACGAAGGGTGAAAATGGGCTTGAGATTATCCTTGTTAAGGATGGCATGCCAGTGATGGCGGGGACACTACCGTTCCCAGATGATATCCAGGTGAATGCTTTAAACCAAATTTTTCTTCTTGAGATAAAATATTGAATTGTTAGAATATAATTATGGATATTATAGAATAATGAAGAAAAAAATATTGTGATGATGCTTTGAACAAATCGATTTTTAGCGAATTTTAATCACGAAATGACGTTTATTTATAGAGGTAGAAGCTTGAGCATATATAAGATGATATATTCCATGGTATAGATATAAAACATGTTTGCAGAAAAATCAATTCTCTCAAGAGCATTTAGCAAATACATTTTATGTAGAATATTTTAATGTGTCACTCATTGTTGATTGTTATGGGTATTAAAAAGACATCCACTAATACCTCATGATACATTTTCTTTGTGTTGGAGGATTTTCTCCTACTTTTATTTTAGTCGCCTCATCTCCACTCGTCGTCTCTCGTATCTTCCCCCGCTCCACGCCGCCCCATTATTGTCTAGTTAGAGTCGCTATTGTTCCAACCTGGTATAATATCTATAAGAGCCCTTGCACATCTGATTTCAATGGTTTTAAGAGTTTGAAGGAGATGAATTTCCACGTCGCCAGTTGCCCCCATTATCTCCTATTTCCTTTATTTCTTTTGAAATATAACAGACTTGTTTGTATTTTGTATGTTTTTAGGTTCCTTGGCTAAAATAAGGATAGAATACACTAATATATATTTATATTATAAAGAATGAATCATAACTCCATATATGGCATTATAAGGCTTATCAACTTAAGCCGTTTTCTATAATTGATTTTAAAGCAGAGCGTCTTTTATAATTGATTTTAATTTTAAAAGCAGAGTGGTATGCTTTTGGTAGAGGGAAGATTTGAGATCTCTTAATTGATCTCTAACCCTCTGAAGCTTTGTTGGTTGAGTGCAAATGAAAAGAAGCAGGTTAACATGTATATTTAATTTAACATGTATATCGTCTCCATGTCAGCAGGAACACAAGGTTGAAGATCTCCAGCACGTGGACACCACTTTTCTCTTCACAACGTGTGTTGGATTGCTCCATTAGTCAATTTCAGTCTCCAACTACGTCACGCAGCACCCAGCCTCCGATTATGTTATCCTTCGGAAATCGCCTATCAGCCAGCACATCAGCCAGACAGGACGCCCCTTCGCGATCTTCAAATGGATTACTATCCCTTTATGAGAAGGGATAGAAGGGACGGAGTTTATAGCCATGAGGCTATAATCTTCGTCCTCGAAGACAAGGTCAGAGACGGGTATAAATAGGGCTACCCTCGTCTCCAATCTTCAGTTCAGTTTTGAAGAGCATTATGGTTTAACCATAATGTCCTACATCCCTGAAAATGCCTCTCACTGTGGAAGCGAAACATCGGACTATTCATCTAAATTGAAGCTGTCACTGCCGTGAGACCTAAATCTTAATAGATGTCCCTATTCTACAAAATCCATTTCACCAATTGATTGAAATGCCCATTTCATTAGCATTCATAATGCTATGGGCACAAAGGACAAGAAGTCTAAGAGTCTTGAAAAGTCAAAAATATAAGACTCATGAATTAGCTTGGACTGGGCAAATCAATTAAGTCAGTCTAAGAATCGTGTCTATCATTGCTCTGTGATTCGCTTTCACGGAATTGACCATTTAATCGGTTGAGGTTAAATGTCGGAGATTGAATGAGGTTGAATATTTCTCTTTTTTTTTTTTTAAACAGTTCTTTATTGGCAAAAGTAACAATATTTATTTTGTGTATACCGGAGCCATATTATATTTATTGATTAGGGTTTTGTGCCTCTTTATTTTTATTATTTTTTGTTATTTTGTGGTATAAATTTTGATTATTTTTGGGTGAGGGGGTTTGTTTGGGTCAATGATAATTTTATATTTTTTGTTTGGGTATTTTTTTTTTTTTTATTTATTTGTTTATTTTTTTGGGGGGGGATTGCCAAAGGTATTTTTGGTGGTTTTGAATAGGATATATTGTATAGGTAGTTTGCAGGAGTTTCAAAAGGTTACCTATGCAGTCTGTGGACTGACTTTTAATGATTCAACCTGGCATTCGCCTGTAAAATTGAGGGAACCACAGAAACCTCAATCAGGTTGATCGGACACGCGGGTCCTGGTGTAAAGGTTATGTTATTATTTTTTAACGTTTGGGATTTAACTGTTAAGGTTTTGGTCTCTAGATTTTTTTAGGCTAAGGGGAATAGTTAATTTATTTACGAATTTGAGTGTATTTATTATATTTTTTAATTTTGAGAAGAGCAGAGTCTTGATTTTTTCAGTATTGTCTTGGATATCTTGAAGTTTGACATCTTGATATAATTTTGTCCGTTCTGTCTTGTATTTTGTGCAGTCTAGTAGGATGTGTTCTACTGTTCGTCTATTGTCGGCAGGATGGCATGCTGGGGAGTCGCTTAACCCAATCTTGTAGTGATATTGAATGCATCTGGCATGTTGACTTCTTAATCTGTTTATGCAGACAATATCTCTTCTTGACAGTCTCGATTTCCAGAACCAAGGTTTCGCGGGAACTACCTTGATGATTTCTTCGTTGAGTTTGTGTTCCAGTCTTCTAGCATTTCTTTTTTGATACTGATATAAGATCACTTGCAGGTATTTTATAGCTCGATGATCTTGTTGGATTTTTTGCAAGGAGATCAGCTTGTTCATTTCCCTGGATTCCAGAGTGTGATTTTACCCATATAAAGTCTATTTGTTTGTTGTGTCTTAAAACAACATTTAGTACAGAGGAAAGAAATATTTAAACCAAGTAGGAAAGCAAATGTGATTTCTGTCAGAAATGGCATGTAGTTCACATTTTGTCCACCAGGGAGTTGGCTCAAAATTTTGATCCAATTTTTGAAATGGCCGCGGCCATTTTCTTTTACCTTGGTAAATGTACGGTTCTCAAAATGTTTGTTTTGAGTAGTAAATATAAGAAATAAGTTTTGACACATCCAATAGAGGTTCAAGTGCGAATCAGCTGATCACACATATCTGATTTTTATAGGAGTTCCCTTGGTCTATTGTAGGCAGCAATAAAGATGCTACGGTACAAGTTCGTATAGTTAATGACCCAGCTCAGGTCGGCTGCATTCTGGGAGCAGGTTTTGTATGGCTTATGATACCTGGGTTCTCTTAAATATTGAGCGCCACCCCATTTATATGGTGAAGGCCACAAAAGCATATACTTGTGGCAAATTGTATGGTAAGAATAACGGTAACTGACAGAGACTAATCTGGCCAGAAAAGGAACGGAACTGGTAAATGGGGAAACCAGAGGATATAAGATAGACACCACAAACAAATAATTATGGATGATAAAAAGTATATATTGGTCAAAACATTCTCCTGTTTTGGCCCAGAAAAATAAAATAAAACCAAGACTGATAAATGGTTAAGCACCAGTCCGACCATTCACTAAGCTGAGACGATATCTCATATAGCACTGATCTTAAACAGATCAGTAAAGAGCTCAGATAGATCAGACTGATCCCAAGAACCACTGAGTTTATATAAAGTATTTTTTTAATATTGAGCAAATGGTACCATTGGGGCCCGTACAGTTTGTACCTACGGCAGTCCTCTGCCGTCCTAACATGAATCTGGGCTCCGCGTTCATAAATTTTGAGGCTCGTGAGTTTACTATGGTAATAAGTATGATAATTAATAACATAAGCAAATTAGTGGAGTAGCTCGCTCCGAAATTGAAGGTGTGGTGGTATGAGGAGGTTCGTCAGAAAACGGGCGTAATTCTGTCCGTTTCTGAACCGTAAGGTAGGAGGTATACCAAGGACTAGTAGAGTTATCTGGCCAACCTGGTTGTGTAGAAATACCCAACATAAGACTAGGATGAAGGCACCTAACATAGCCTAGAGAGTGGACGCTAGTCACCAGCCGATATCAACCTAAGTCACCAATCAATCACTCAGTTCGTAGGCACTTAATCACCAAAATTTTGAATACAACAACTGACGAATCCAATAAAGTGTTTAGATCAAGTTTAATCCACCAGAAGAGTGATAAGAAAAAGCAATTGAATTATTTTTAAACGAAAGTGTGGTTGCAACACGTTTCAACTTACAACAACAACAACCTGTTCAACCGAAACCTTCCTATACAACCAAGGATCCAAGAAAGCCTAAACCAAATTTCCTAGTAAATAAAGAAAGAAAAGACACCTCTAAACTCTAAAACAACTTCTAAAAGAACCAGAAACTCCTAAAAGAAAAGAAAATAAACGGAAAAGAAAATAACATCTACCACACCGCTGTAAAGCGGTTAGGGACCATCCATCAAAAATATTTATCATAGACCTACAAATCTTCCTACTTCGGCCTAGAATATTTCCCGCCTTTTTACTATACAATTCAAATTCAAATATATACAAATTACTCGAATAACACCGTGATGGTGGAATTCAACTAAGTGATTAACAGTCATCAATATCATGTTACACTATGTATTAATTTAGTACAGATATTTCCTTTTTTTTTCAATGGTTTGTGAGGCTATTCACAACTAAGGTGGTTAAGCCCTCAACCGTCTCAGTTTCGATACCGTGTTTATTATTTATATCATGTAGCGAGTTGTTTCGTCAAGTATTGAAACTTTGTTGGTCAAATTAATTTATCTAATTTGGATTCAAGGAGAAAATTCCATAGGCCATCTAAGATAGCGACATTATCTTGAAGTATATCTGATAAGGTTTGTGGAAGGTTGTGTTTGATCCTGATATTTTGATACTGAACACAGTCTTGTAAAATATGTTGTACAGTGATGGATGTATTGCAAGTCTGGCATATTGGAGGTGGTACTCGCTCCATTAGGTGTCCATGTGTCAAACATGTATGGCCTATCCTTAATCTTGCAATAACAACCTCTCTTCTTCTATGACTGTGAGATGATGTATTCCATGGTTTAGTTGTATTTTTAACATCCCGTAGCTTTACGGACCTGGGAGGAATAGCCTGCCATTCTAGATCCAAATGATCAGAGATACGAGTAAATACTAGATTTCTAATGTCGGCCTTGCTAATAACTGTCATGTCTGGGACTAAGGAAGTAGCTGCCTTGGCTGCTGTGTCTGCTAAGTCATTACCAGCAATTTGGCTATGTCCTGGTATCCACAGCAACGTGATGGGTGGGTGATTGCGGATATGTTCTAACTTCAAAGTGTTCTTTATGCGTTCAGCTATCGGGTGAGTGAAGCTGTCTGTATTCTTTATGCACTTAAGAGCACTCAAAGAGTCCGTGTAGACTAATGTGATCTGTGGATTTGTTCTATTAAGTTCTTCTGTTAACTGTGTTGCGAGCTTTAATGCAACCAATTCAGCTGTAAGGACACTAGCGTGAGGGTTTATGCCAAGTGTCTTAGTTACAGGTGGCGATTTGGCTACAACTCCAACACCAACTCCAAGATTGGATTTGGAGCCGTCCGTGTATATGATGCGTTGAGGATGTAGGAGACTAAGTATATGAAGAAACTTGTGTCAGTATTCTGATATTGTGTCGGTATAAAAAATATATGAATAATTATTCATATATTAATATACTATATTCATATATTAATTATTTTATTATGGTACAGTATTTCCTTTTCTACTAGTTAAGGACTCCCCAGCTTTTATAACTGAAAGTTATCTTACGTTTGAACAAAAATTAGGGATGATTATTATTACATCCACTTTAGGGATGGTTGTGATTTAAGGAACCAAACAAGGCATAGAAAATGACAAAAGTAAAAGCTCCATTGATGCTTGTTTTATTAACGTTAGTACATATTAATTAGAGAATAACTATTTCCTCAAATTCAATAACGAGAAGTAGGGTGAACAACAAGCACTTGAAAATTTATCACTGATAGTTTATTATGAGCAAAAAACATTTTAAAAAACAAAATTACTACTAAAATTCCTTTTAATTATTTAAAATAGCATAACTATAATTATAATATTGTTAACATATTATAATAAAAAAAGTTGAAATACATCGACAACACATAAATTATTGTGATCACATGTGATAAGAGTGATTTCCCCCCAGAACTTGAGTTTACTAAAAAAACTGAAGCGACTTTACAACAGAATAAAGCAGTTAGGAGTCTGAAAATAAAAGGTACGTTAAGCAACAAATGTAAACCACAAAACGTTTCTAAATAAATGCGCTGTGGTGCGATACGGTCTCGCAATGAACAACGCGCCCCAACAACCACAGTAAATTTTGAAAAATAATTAAAAATAATTGGAACACTCTAAAATTTTTTAGAGCAAGTGCAAGTAAGTGCAATAGCAAGTGCTATTATTCATTAAAAAAGAATAAAATAATTAATATATGAATATATATTAATATATGAATAATTATTCATATATTTTTTTTATACTTTTTAATAAAAATATATTTGCCAAACATGCATCTTCTAAATGATCCAATTGAATTAAAATTTAGTAAAAATATATATTATTGTACAATAAATAAGAACACAAAGTTGCGTTTTAATACGACAAGTACATCCATGATTTTTGTTGGATCATATAAATTAAGAAGCATTGAGTGTGGTCAGTGCGGTATGGGTGAGAATGATAAGGATGCATTTACTATCTGAAGACAAGCAAAGCGAGCCCGGAGGCATGTTGCAGTATACATTTGGCGAACTGTATTTCTGAGGACGAGCGAAGCGAGTCCGAAGCAGGGAGGATGAGCATAGCGAATCCGATGTAATGAGGAAAAGTTCCGAGGTACTCCATACCCGATTAATTTCTTTACTTTTAATTATTTAACACAAATCTTTATTTAGACTCATTTTTCATTTTCCTCGGTGTAAATTGTTAAAGAAACTTAATTTTTATGATTAACATTTTCAACAAGTGTGTAATAAGAATAAACTGCTTGCACCACCTGAAAGAAGAAAAGACGAAACAACTTTAATGCAAGTATTTCACTTAAGCCATAGAGATATATACTAGAGAAAGCATAGTCTATCTTAATACATTGAGAGGCCTGAAACATTTTTAGTGGGGCTCTCAGGGGCTCTGTGTAACCCCATTGAAACCTTCTCCAAGAGGGAGTTGAGGTTATAATAAATAAATTGTTTTGGGCTTCCCACAGATTGTTTGTGTTGTGATTTGTATTTTAAACATTCCACTATATAGTAGAAAATTATATATTTTACTATTTATAAATACTATTTATATATTATAGAAAATTATATAATTTACTGTTTTTTGGTTCTGTTTATTTGATGATAATGATAATCGAATGTGGTCAGGTTACTTTTTCGATGTTTCAAAATTCAACCAATAGGGCCCCTCTAGTAATATATCTCTATGACTTAAGCAGTAAAGACAGAACGCTTATTAAAAAACTTATTAATTGCCTAAGGCGTCACCCTTGTCAGATATAATTGGATTTGCTTTGCGGGACTAATCTACATATTTGACATTCAAATTCAAACCAATAATTAAAAAAATAGGATACGAGAAACCTTGGATCTATTCCTCATCACATCGGATTCGCAACGCTCATCTTTGCTCTTGTTTCACTTGTCTTCAAATAGTAAATACATCAATTTCATTCTCAACGGTCACCTATCCCATTCTAACCACGCTCCATGCTGCTTAATTTTTATGATTCAACAAAAATCATGGATATACTTGACGTATTGAAACAAAACTTGGTGTACTTATATTTAACAATATTTATAATAATAATATTTATAATTTAACAAAAATACTAAATCTTTACCGGAATAAGTTGAGGTAAGTTGGTTAGAAATATCTGTCTGTACTTTATTTCTATGTCTTTGTTGACCATAGTTAAATAGATTATTAATATCTTTCTAGTAGATGGTTTTAACTTGTACCATCCAGAGTCAGAAACTGCGCCCCTTAGCTTAGCATTCTGAAATAAATCAAATAAAATCTCACACAAATTTAGGAGGAAAATTTGTTTAGAATCCTACCAGACTTAAGGATAGTAATGGTTGTTTCAAATTCATCAGAAGTTTAGAAGTGAGGTTTGTTTTAAATCTAACTCGAATTTAGGAAAGAGGTTTGCTTTAAATTTAAAACAAATGGTTTTAAATTTTTGTTTAAATTTAAAACAAAGTTTAGGAGAGAGGATTGTTAAAAAAACAAGAGACCTTCATCCTCTTGTCCGATCTGCGGCCTCGGTGATTGAGGCCGCTTCGCGGTCCTCGGGTCTCTCTGTAGCCACGGTTGTTGTATTTTATCAGTTCATCATATTACTGGTTTATGTAAGTGTCTTACTACATAAACCAGTTTCGCCACGATATAAGCGAATTTTCAAATGCATGAGAGAAAAAATTTCATTTGATTCTATTATGTCGATTAATGGCGTATTTTTTGTTTGACATATATATGTCAATCAATAAAACCAGAATTAATAAGAATAATAAAATGGAACTTCAAATTTTTGTAAACCCTACATAATGGTATATAGGTAAACAAATTTTCAGCCCAATCTAATCACTATATGAAGATTTGTGATTTCTTAAAATGTTTGTGGTGCCACTTTTTTGGGTTAATGAAATCACACATATTTCATAAACTATAGAGTTCTGGACATTAACAAGATTAATTTTGATACCAAGTTTCACTTTGATCTAAGAAAGCGTTCGAAAGTTTATCGCGTCCCATACAAATGTCTAGGACACATAAATCTATAATAAATCTTGTACACACACACACACACACATAATATATATATATATATATATATATATATATATAATATATATATATATATAATATATATATATATATATAATATATATATATATTATCATATATACTATATATCACATATATACAATTACAATTACGGTACTATCACAATTCGTCATTATTTAGAGCTTAAAATCTTGTACACACACACACACACACACACACACACACACACACACACACATATATATATATATATATATATATATATATATATATATATATATATATATATATATAATCATATATACTATATATCACATATATACAATTACAATTACGGTACTATCACAATTCGTCATTATTTAGAGCTTAAAATAAATATTTACAAAAACAAATTTTTTTTTCAAGCAAATAACCACTGATATAAATTTACTAATTTGTTATTTTGTATCCATTGTTTTTATTGCATCTCTGAGCAAGCTTTATCTCATCTTTACTCTTTAAAATTATGGTAAGGTCCTCGGCAAATAAAACACATTCATCGGCTTTGGACCAGGCCACAGACAGATCTGGCTCCAAAATACTGCTTTGGGCACCCCTTTTAAAATTTCTAGAAAACTAGATGCCATCTCTCCATTGTTATCATTAAGTCATCACTAAATATATATATATATATATATATATATATATATATATATATATATATATATATATATATATATATATAATAATATATACAATGCAAAAAAAATCACCAGAGCTTCCACCATGACCACAACCTCATAAACTCATTTATTTTAAAAACTCGCTAATAAAATCTTTAAGTTTCTTGTAGATCTGCGACTTTTAAACCTTACCTGCTCTTTTACGTGTGAACTAAATGTTGCGAAAATTGAAGGCCAAACCATGATAAGTGCTGCGTTGCAGACAGTGTCCAGAGTGATTTTGTTTATCTGAAAATTATCTTTAGTTAAATACGTTATTGAATAACGTCTTAACATACGACACCAGAGGTTGGAACGAGTCAACGATTACATATATACAATACAGTCAGAAAAGGAAGTGATAGCCCTCATTAAAGGATACAAAAATAATCCTATAATAGAGTGTTAAATCCCTCACTGTTTTATAAAAAATATATATATTTTGTGAAATTAAATTTACGATTAAAAATTATTAGTTATATTTTGTTAGATTAAATTTATAAATTTAAAATCTATAATTGCTTTTTACATTTTCCCATTTATACCAAAAATCTGAAACCGGGATGACACTGGAGTTATCTTTTATGATGACTAATTATTTGCCAGACAGCGGACCACTGCACCACAATTATTTTTTAGCTATTAACATAAATAATGTAAAAAAAACTACAAAAAATTACTATTCCAAACAGGATTGTTGTTAAGCACAGAAACACGAATCCAAAAGGAAATTCGCCCGACATGCGGAACACCACGCCAGAATTATTTTGTAGTATTAAACTTATATTTTGTAATAGTTTGTTCTTTGTAGCACTGGAAAGTTTATAGAACTCCATCTCAGGCTTGATCAAGGGGACTTTAGTTCTATAAAAAGTTTTGAATGATTTATTCAATCAATATATTTCGCCTATCATTGTAGGCATCTTCAGAAACATTATCTACAAACTACATTAATAAACTATTAAAATAAATCAATAATCACGATACTTTAATGGAAAGACTAGAAAAATCACAGCTTAAAAAATAAATAAAAATGATATTTATATACATATATTGATTGAATAAATCATTCAAAACCTTTTATAGAACTAAAGTCCCCTTGATCAAGCCTTATATTTTGTAAAAAAAAACTATAAAAAATATCGTCCCAACCAGGATTGATGTTAAGCACGGAAACACGCATCCCAAAGGAAATTTGCCCAACATGCGGACCACCGCACCAGAATTTTTCATTAGTATCACACTTATATAGTAATGTTTTGTTGTTAGGGTGGTACCTCTACTTAAGACCACCAGTCAACCGGCATTCGTTTTATAAGTGGAATTACATCGTGTTTACGGTCCTATGCTCCTTCTATATTAGTATTATTCTAAGTTTATAGTGTTTAAGTTGGCATTCTACCTGTGACATTTGCAAGGCAGACAAGCATCCGGTTAAAGTTGATATGAATAACACAAGAGCAGTGATGAAACTAAGAGTATTGTTCAAACAAGTTATTACTCTCAAAATAAAATTTAAAACAATAAATTTAATACTACGATCAATTAAGCTACCACAAATAGTCTAAGAGCCAGACGCTAAAGCGTGACCGTCGGGCCCATAGAGATATATTACTAGAGGAGGCATAGCCTATGTCATAACATTGAGAGGTCAAATACATCGATTTAGGGCTCTCAGGGGCTCTGTTTAACCTTATTGAAACCTCCTCCAAGAGTGAGTTAAAGTTATAATCAATAAATTGTTCTCGGCTTCCCGCAATTTTTTTGTGTTTCGATAAGTATTTAAAACATTTGACTACGTTAGTTATATATGTCCTGTTTATTTAATTATATTGCTTGTCGATGAAGGTCAGGTTACTTAACCGATGTTTCATAATTCAAATAATTGGACCCTTTTTGCAAATTCTCTGGTCGAATACCAAAGGTATAACCTGTTGAATAGACATATTACCAAAAATACGAAAAACATCGATTACGATGCACCTCGGAACTTTTCCTCATCACATCATATTCGCTACGCTCATCCTCCCTACTTCGGAATCACTTCGCTCGTCCTCTGAATATTCAAGTCGTTAAATTTAAGCTGAAATTAGTCTTCGGACTTGCTTCGCTCGTCATAAGGCAGTAAATTCATCCGTTTTATTCTCAGCAAAGTTCAATTTTTCTGTCTGTATGTGTGTGTGAGTGTGTTTGTGTCTGTTATCATCGTAGCTCGTAGCATCGTAGAGTTTAAACTTTCTACAAAAATTAGCCTATAGGTGCTGTTGTGCTCTTTGGAAAATACTTTTTATGACATCATTAACCCGCAATGATTAGTCAGCAAAAATTTCGAAAATTCAAAAAACGCGGAAAAATTATGCGATCAAATTTAGATGTAATAAGCATGTAGCATTAACTATCTGAGGACGAGCAAAGCGAGTCCAAAGTAGAGAGGAGAAGCATAGCGAATCCGATGTTATGAGGAAAAGTTCCGAAGTACCTCGTGCTCAAGTTTTTAGTAACTATTTATGTTTATTTCGTTGATGGTAGGCTCTCATGATGAACTGTTAAGTTTGAAAGTTGGCTTTGTCAATAAATCAATATAAAGTAGAGAGACAATTTTTTTTGTTCCTAAGAACAAATTGGATTACAAAGCATTACATCGAAAAATTGTATATATATTGGTATATACATTATCGAATATTGGTCAATTCGAGCAATACGAAACCCAACAAATAAACCCAATAAACAACCCTTAATAAAACAAAACACAACAAAGCCATAATAAATAATGAATAAATGAACTTATAAATAAAAATTCTGGCGCGGTGGTCCGCATGCGGGCGAATTTCCTTTGGATGCGTTTTCCGTGCTTTTTACATTATATAAGTTTACAACTACTAAATAAATAATTCCGGACCACTTTAAGTTACCAAAAAGTCGAAAAAAACCATTGTAAATTACCCAAAACCAAATTTTAGGTCGATAAAATAAATTTCGAGTAGGGTGTCGTTTTCTATGTAATAACTCGTAACTCATTTTGTCTGTATTTTCCAAAGGAAATGCGCATAATCATCCAGTTGTTGTACAAAACCATGCCTCTAAAATTAGAAGTACGCACTATTATTTGCACTAGTTTAAAGCTTAGTTACTTATCTTTAAGCTTAGTCAGTTATCTTTAAAGGTTTTAGCGCATTTCCTTTGGAAAATACAGACAAAATGAGTTACGATCAGTGCTTGACAATTGAGTAACTGCTTAGGTTCTAAAGCATGAACCAGAACCTTAAGCAAGAAATGGGTTGTTTAGCACGGAAACAAGCATTCTAAATGAAATTCGCCCGACAGCGGACCACCGCGCCGGAATTATTTATTTAGTAGTTGTAAACTTATATAATGTAAAAAGCACGGAAACACGCATCCAAAGGAAATTCGCCCGACATGCGGACCACCGCGCCCGAATTATTTTCTAGTTGTAAACTTATATTAGGTAAAAAAACGATAAAAAATTATAGACCCTTCCAGGATGTGAACCCAGGTACTCTGGGTTTGAGTGGTCGTATTGACTCCGGACCACTGGCATTCAACTCAGAGGCCCAAAAAACATTGAAAACGACACCCTACTCGAAATTTAATTTTCAACGACCGTAATTTTGGTTTTCTATAATTTTTGTGGTTTTTTCGACTTTTTGGTAATTTAAAGTGGTCGTATCGACTTCGGACCGGTTTCATTCGATTCTGCGCCCAAAATTACATAGAAACGACACCCTACTCGAAATTTATTTTTTTATCGACCTAAATTTTGGTTTTGGGTAATTTACAATGGTTTTTTCGACTTTTTGGTAACTTAAAGTGGTCGTATCGACTTCGGACTGGTTTCATTCGATTCAGCGCCCAAAATTACATAGAAAACGACACTCTCCTCGAAATTTATTTTTTATCGACCTAAATTTTGGTTTTGGGTAATTTACAATGGTTTTTTCGACTTTTTGGTCACTTAGAGTGGTCATATCGACTTCGGACTGGTTTCATTCGATTTAGCATCTCAAAAAACATAAATGATGACCTTTTTCGCGACAAAAAATATTAACCCTGAATTTTGCCGAATTTTTTGAAAATTTCGCTGACTCAGCAACGGATTAATGACGTCACAAAAACCTGGTTTTCAATAGGGTTCGTGTCCTCCCCAAGGTTGATTTTTGTACCAAGTTTGGTTACAAAATATTAATCCGTTCGAAAGATAGAGTGTTTACAGAAAGTGTCTAAAATACATATATATATATATATATATATATATATATATATATATATAATATATATAATATATATATATATATATATATATATATATATATATATACATATATATATATATATTATATATATATATATATATATATATATATATATATATATATATATATATATATATTATATATATATAAAGTCTCGCGAAACTTATTTTTCGTCATTAGGGACCTCTGAAACGGATTTGTGTCGTGGTCCGAGGTTCAAATTCCGCCATGACGCCTATCCCATTAGGCGAATTTCCAAAGGAAATTCGCTAAAAGGTAGATAGTTGCTGTTAGATATTCAAATCCAACAGCGTCTATACTTGCTGTTAGACATTCATATCCAACAGGTCTATTCTTGCTGTTAGACATATCCACAGCGTCTATCTTGCTGTTAGAGACATATCCAACTGCGTCTATTCTTGCTGTTAGACATATCCAACAGCTTCTATACTTGCGGTTAGACATTCATATCCAACAGCGTCTATTCTTGCTGTTAGACATATCCAACAGCGTCTACTGCGTTAGACATTCATCCAACAGCGTCTATTCTTGCTGTAGACATATCCAACAGCGTCTATACTTACGCGTCTATTCCTTGAGACATTCATATCAACAGCGTCTATTCTTGCTGAGACATATCCAACAGCGTCTATACTTGCGGTTAGACATTCACATCTAACAGCGTCTATACTTGCGGTTATACATTCATATCCAACAGCGTTGATACTTGTTGTTAAATATCCATATCTTGCTGTTAGATATGAGGTATCCGGAAAAAAGTACACGATAAAAAAATACAAGAAAAAAGTACATGCAAAAAAAAATGTTCGCGTCTGTTATCACCGTAGCTTCTAGCGTATTTATGGTAGAGAGCTGAAACGTTTTACAAAAATTATTCTATAGGTGTAGTTGTGCTATTCGGAAAATATTTTTTATGACGTTATTAACCCGCAATAATGACTTAAGAAAATATTGAAGAATCATAAAACGCGGAAAAATGTTGCGATCAATTTGAGACTTGGCACGCATTTAACTATGTATAAATCTTACATATGTGCAAATATGCATCGCATTACTTTAATTTTTATCAGCAGACTTGTAATTTTTAAAAAAAAATGTTATATCGGACAATAATCCAATTGAGTTGAAACTTAGTACAAGTGTATACCTTAACGTAATAAAAAAAAGTACACAAAATTTCGTTCCAATACGACAAGTATAGCTATGGTTTTTGTTGGGATCATAAAAATTTAACCGCATTAAGCGTAGTCAATGCCTGGATGGGTGACAGCGGCGAATAAATGGAATGGATTTACTATTTCAGCGCGAGAAAAGCGAGTCTGAGGACGTGTTCCAGTATAAATTTAACGACTTGTATATTCTGAGGACAAGCGAAACGAGTCCGAAATAGGGAGGATGAGCGTAGTGAATCCGATGTGATGAAGAGAATTCCGAGGTACCCCATATCCATTTTTTTCTGTGTAATTGTTTTCATTGTATTTTTTGCGTGTATTTGTTGCGTGTACTTTTATCCATGTATTTTTTTCCGTGTACTTATTTTTCGATTATTTTTTTCGGTGTAATTTTTTCTAAGTATTATTTTTCCTGTGTATTTTTTTTCCTGTTTTTCCCCGCGTGTATTTATTTTCCTTGATTCTGAATATAAATATCTAAGAGCTAGTATCGAAGTAGCTGATTCTTTAATTAAATTACCTTAATAAAGACGAGTGGGTTTTAACACATTTAATCAAAGGTCTCTGCTCCCTTGTATATTTGTTTTCACTATCCTCTGATAAATCATACCTGCCATAGCTCATCTCATGAACGATAGTATCCACCAGACCATTAATATAGTAATAGTAAGCCGCCATCAAATCAAAAGGAAATATAAATGCCAACAAAAGAGGTAAAAGCGACAAATAGAGTGATATCATCAGCAACCAAAAATATTCAATGTTATCCCTTATAAAATTTAAAGGAACACCCTGTACCCCCGTACTATCTTTATATAATTTTAAACCGGTCACCAAAAACAAAAAATTATGATAAATAAAAATAATAATTAAAAATCTTTTTATAGTAATTCCACATTTATCTTTTGCGTTTATAATAATTTTATTTCCTTTGTGTTCTTTTATTATATATTTGCATTCATCATTAAATTTCAATAGGTAATCTCGTTTGTAGTACAAATAACTATTACTTATTGCGATGACTAGTACAATTATGGTAAACATGGTAGAGTTAAGTCCGTTATTGTTTTCACTGAGAACATTGTACAAGAACAATAATAGACAATAAATTAATGCTAAATAGAAAAGTAATATTTGAAAAGGAGAAAATCTACTGGGTTTGTAACCCAAAAAATACATTTGCAATTCCAAGTAAGATGTCGGCGGCACAAACTTACACTTTTTTAAAAAACAATTGAAAACCTTCATTTCTCTCAGTAAAATTATTGAAACTTCCTTGATGAACTTTAAGAATCGATTGAAACATTTACTAAGTTTACATTCTAACATATTTCCTGATGAAGTTATTAACCATGTGTTAAATTACGGGTAATTTAATATTTCCTAGGGAAAAACGTTTAACTATATTCAATTACTACTGTTGCGTCAGCATACAATGTCAAGCAGAGTATAGATACATACAATACATGAAATGTTTAAAACATGGGAAAATACATAATTTCCATTTTTTAAATAATTTAATTAGCACAACCTGCGATGTTCCCACTAATTAGACGTAGATTAGACGGACGAAACCGTAAACTTATTTATTGCATGCACCATGTATGATACATGCAATCATCTTTCCGCATTATATGAATTTTCGATATTCTGCTGAATCATTAATTATGGTTAATGACGTCATTAAAATGATTTTCTAGAAAGCGCAACAAGCGTTAATGATTGATTTTTGTGTCAAGTTTTAAATGTCTTGCAGAAACACAATGGGAGCTACGATGATAACTGACACACACACTTACACGTACAGACAGACAACTTACTGAATATTAGATACAAATATATCAAACACAGAAAAAACACGAGACATTAAATTTAAAAGAATATTATTGTTCAGAAGATTCAAAATTTTACTGTAGGAAGAAAAGAACAGACGAAAAAAAACATTTCACAAAGAATGAGTAATGTACAAATATCTATTGTTTTCAAAAGCAATGTATTTTTATATGGGACATGCTGATAATATACGGCCTTAAGTAGGGTTACTAAAAGGAAAATAAAAAAATGAAATAAATAAAAAAAAACAACTTGCTGAAGAGTACTCAGGAAGTCTCAAACACTTAAACAGATAATTTAGGTAAAATCCGGTTTCGGACTCTTTTAGCAAATACAAAACTTCAGGAGGATACTTCTATATATCATATATATTAATAATATTAATATATATATTATATATATATATATATATAATATATATATATATATATATATATATATATATATATATAATATAATATATATATAATGGCGTTTTCAAATACGCTTAGTATTATTAGGAAACTATGCATCAATAAGTTGTAATAACTTAATGTTTATTAAAACTTAAAAAGGTATTTACGTCGATTTTCTATATTATTTTAATCTCGATGAGGTCAGTTTGTTAAATGGCTAAGCGACTTAGCGCAAAGAGACTTGTACCAAGGACTATTAAGTACTAAGTACTAATATTAAGTACTTAAGTACATGTTTGCACAATATAGTATACAATAAAATAAAAGAGAAAGAAGTCTCTCCACAAAAAATATTCTTAATAGCAAGCGCTTTCAACCTAACAAGAGGTCATCATCAGTGCTAGCCTTGAATAAAGAAGAGAGTGATAGATGAGTCTTATAGATCAGATATCAAAGATAGACTCTCTATCAGTCTATCTTTGATATCTGATCTATAAGACTCATCTATCACTCTCTTCTTTATTCAACGGCTAGCACTGATGATGACCTCTTGTTAGGTTGAAAACGCTTTGCTATTAAGAATATATTTTTGTGGAGAGACTTCTTTCTCTTTTATTAAGATGAACTCCATTAACGCTCACCTTAGATCTTTCATATAGTATACACTTTGACTTGGCGTGTCATCCCCTGTATTCGAGATCTTTGGATAAAACCAACTCAAAAACATCATTAAACGGATGAAATCGTAATAAAATCTTGGTTTATGGTTTTTAGGGTGATAGGTAAATACAATACTTTTACTTATATGTGTACAATAGTAGGTGAAGAAAAGCAAAAAAACTTCAACCAAACCCGCAGAAACTTTAATGAGAATAAACCTGAGTTTTTTCTACATCCATTTAAGTTGTCCTATACCTTTCTGCGTTTCGAAGCATATTTAAAATAAAACTTTAACGGCTTTTGTTTTTATTTTGTTCTCGTGTAAGTGCGTTGTTTATTTATTTTATAATTTTTTTAATGTAGATATCATTTTAGTAATTTTATTTTTAAACGGTAAAATGGCTCCCGGAAAAACCTTGCTGAGGAAAGAAATCGTGAAAACTCTGAGCAGTGCTATTGACTCAGAAATGAACAACGATGAAAATGTGAGACCCATTATTATTTTTCTTTTTAATTTAGTTGAATAAAAATTATTATTATTATTATAAAAATGGAATAGAAGTTAATTTATTCCACTGTAAGGCTGATTGGAGTCATTTAAAATTTAATTTTATGATGTTTTAGAAAGACAAGTAATTCCTTTATATCGGTTTATAAAAGCATTCACTTAACATTCACCCTCCGACGAGGCATTTGTCCACCCCTATTTCTCAATCAGTCTCAAATTCCTATGTCCACCACTGCACATTACCTGGGTTTACACTTCGACAGCAAACCAACATGGGCACATCACACTAAACAAAAACGTTTGGAAGGGAACCGTCGTGTCGGAATCATCCAACGTTTACTCGATCACAGGTCTAACCTTACACTAGATAACAAACTGCTCGTTTACAAAAGCATAATAAAACCATCATGGTCATACGGTGTTGAAGTATGGGGTTCCACGAAACCATCAAATCTTAAACGTATTCAAGTCCTTCAGTCAAAAGTTCTCCGCAAAATAGTTCAAGCTCTCTGGTTCGTATCTAACTTAACCATCCACAATGACCTCAAAATTCCGTTCGTCAAAGACATTTGTTTTCCTCTCGATACAATTCCTTTCATTCCAATTATATTCCATCCTTATTCCTCTTGTCCAAACCCTACATTCCAGAACCATTCCTTCCAATCCTCCACGGCGCCTTCGACAACAGTGGCCGCGTGACCTTCTTTTATAACCAATATTAATTTAAATTCAAAAACGCAAAACATTTTAGAAAATTCATCTATTCAAAGTCAACTAATTTCTATCCACTAATTTAGTTCAAGCCAATTTTTTATATAATAAGTAAAATTTCAACATTTACCTAACCACGCCAAGGAGTATCACCACTGGGTGATTCCTCCTACAAGACTGCCAGTCACTTTTACCAACATTAGCACTATGTCAAATACATTATTGTAGACAATAATCATAAAGTTTAAAAAAAAAAAAAAAAAAAAAAAAAAAAAAAAAGTTTATACATTTATCCATCAAGTATTGATGTCAATTCGTTACATTGCTCACATGGCTATTGTTGGACATGCTAATGCTATTTAGTACACACACTTCTAGATCCGCGGATCGTATAGAATATGATCTCTCAATACGGTAATATTAGCTAAATGAACCATGCGGAGGGATCCGATTGCATACGCTGAACTACAGTGTATCGTCAAGTATAAAATCCCAAAAGGTCATATTGCATTTTGGGGATCGACCAATCAGAGATGCCGCTGCCAACCCCTCTCTTGAAAGAGAAAAAAAAATCCCTACTCCCATAACCCCTGTAGGGAAATAACCTCCTTCCCGGCATTCGTTCACTTCGTTGTGGTTCTTCTTGTGTTTATTATTTCCCTCACAATTCATTTTTTTCCACATTTGCATAATTCCTAAAATAAAAAACTACACAAAGAATTGTAGAAACATCGCCAAGAAAACACGGGTAACATAACCTGATTTGTTTACAAATTTCCCCGCTGCCTTTTTGTAGGGATTTTTTTTTTAGAATCGGTGGTGCCTAAACTGAGCTGTCAATATTTTTAAGGTCGTCGATACACTGTAGGGAGATAGAATCTAAATGGATCCCCTAATACGCTGTATCTACCTTTAGAGACGATCGTATTTAACAGATTACCTTCTCATCGAAGTTTTATTTTACTTTATTTCACTTCTATTACAGTTTTTGATCAAATCACTTTTGATCAAAAACATGCTCACAATTTCATATCAGGCTTACCTCATTGGTTCATCAACACTATTTTCCGATACTGTCAACTAATAACTGTGTGTTATACTTTATTTTCACACACTTATTTAGGGACATGTCTGGGCTCTTATTGGTTTCCGCCAATAATTCATAGTTAAAAACACTACTACCAACGATGTCAAAATTAATGGCCCTAGTTGAGGTGACGTCACTTCAAAGCACTTCTTTTTACCGATGAAGTTAAGGTGTAACAACTTCTAGAGATTATTGTCACTTTTTTTAAAAAAAATGTTTGTTTTAAACAAACGAATGGACTATCCACAGAATTAGTACTGGGAACTACAAATTTTTAGTACTGTCTGTTGTAAAAAGTTAAAAATTCTACCATTTTTTTAATTTAAAAACAGTACCGGTCATAGAAAACTTACTAGTGATTACCTAAATTATCCGTTTCAGGTGTTTTTCACAAAAACACCAACATGCCTCCCTAGTGGTTTTCACAAAGTTGGCCATCTGTGTATGTGTGTGTGTCTGTTATCATCGTAGGTCCCAGTGTATTTATGCTAGAGAGTTGTACAAAAATTAGTCTACTGCTGTAGTTTTGCTATTTGGCAAATATTTTTTTATGATGTCATTAACCCACAAAAATCATAAAAAGTAGAAAAAAATTGTGATTAATTTAAGATTTAGCGCACATGTAGCCATGTATAAGACTTAACATGTGTCTAGTTTCATCTCGTTGTAAGCATTAGTTCAATTTTTATTAAATGATATAATTGAATTGAAATTGGTTACAAGTGTATACCATTAAGTAATAAATAAGTACACAAAGTTTTGTTTCAATACAACTAGTATATCCATGATTTTTGTTGGATCATAAAAGTTAAGCAGCATTGAGAATGGTAATGCTGTATTGGGTGACCGGTGAAAATGAAATGAATGTATTTATTATCTGAGGACAAGCGAAGTAGTGTGGATGAGAGTACCTCCCGTTCCGAATACATTTACGAGTATCTCGGAAATGTTCCGAGGTACTCTCTACCCGATTCTTTTTATTACATGATGAAATTATATTTTTTGATAAAATATAAGTGTTTTTTTTTTACTAATTCTGCTACACAGTTGCAGAATTTTCCTTTAGTAATACAAGAAAATCATATTGATTTATTATTGTTTTCAGAATGCTTATTTACTGTATGCTGAGAGTTTAAAGCTTGTGGCTAATGCTCTCCAACTAGGAGAGCCTGACATGACTGGACAGATCTCTGATAAGAAATATAAGAAAAACTTATTAGAATTTGCTAATCAAAGTTTGAGTCGGATTCAGTTTATTCTGAACAGAGATGGTGAGATTGATTATATTTAAATGAATATAGTAGTTTACTTTCAACTCTTTTAAGAAAATGCCCAATTAGAATTGTTGGTGGAATGAGAACCACTTGTTTAATCAATACTCTTAACATGTATCTGTACGAGATGTCTAGGAAATAGCCTAGCAGGAACATAGGAAAAATGAGAACCAAATATTCAATCATCCGACTATTTTACTGCTTGATAAGAAAGAAGAAAGTCCCTCCACATAAATTTATAAATTATAAAATTGCTAATTGCTAAAACATAACTTTATTTGATTTTGATTGAGCACCAGTGGAGTTGTTCATAATGAAAGGAACGAAGAAAAGAGTCTCTCCACAAAACAATAATTTATTCAAAGCACTTTCAACCTACATGAGGCCATCCTCAGTGCCAGGGATAATTATAAGACAACAACCAAGAGAAAGACATAAACGTAAAAACTAAATAGAATTAGTAATATTCTCCTCTTCTTTTTCGACTCAACGATGTCGGTGAGCCGTGATAGACTCATCCATGAGTCTATCACGGCTCACCGACATCGTTGAGTCGAAAAAGAAGAGGAAGAATATTACTAATTATTTAGTTTTACATTTATAATGTCTTTCTCTTGGCTGTTTTCTTATAATTATCTCTGGCACTGATGATGGCCTCATGTTAGGTTGAAAGCGCTTTGAATAAATTATTTTTTGTGGAGAGACTCTTTTCTTCGTTCCTTTCATAACTTTATTGGTAAAGTGCTTTCAACCTAACAAACAAGTTACAATATAGTAAATAAAAACAAAATAATTATGAAATCAAAAAAATAATAAATAAATATAACCATAAATAAAGCCTAATTTTATTTTATTATTATTTATTTTTCATTTTAATTATATTTATATACCTATTTATTTTATCTCCCATGTATTTTTTATGCATGATGTTTTTTTTATGTTTAGGCCTTCTTTGCTATCTCTCTGAGGTAGAAGATAAGTGACCTGCTTGATGGTCTTAGTGCACATTACTAAAAAAATACAAATTATTCTAAAATAGTAACCATTCATTTTCTTCCATATCCAGTCTAGGAAATCTAAAATAAAGAATTTTAAAGTATGACACACGGTTATAATCACTTGACACCGTGGGAAAATAATCCAAGGTAGCCAATAAGGTTAGTCCTAGATTTTATACCATGCCACAAGTTCATATCAGGCCAACTTCATTGTTCCTATACTCTTTTTTCCCACACTGTCTACTGATTATAACCGTGTGCTATACTATGACTTGTAGTCTCCAGTGTGTTTAGATTTCTTTCACCGTCAATGACAGCAAAACTTTCAAATATTTATAAAACTCAGAAAAATGTTTTATTTTGATGATTTAGGTCTTCCGGTGGTGACGGTGTCAATGTAGATGGAAAATCCATTGTGGGCATCATGGCTCATCTTATTTTTCCATACAATGCTCTACAAAACTGAACTAAAATGTAGAGCATTGTGTTTTCATCCATGGAACACACACTTTGTACTTTCCTCTGGATGCTTCCCACAGTGGAAGCGAAATGTCAGGTTATTTATCTGTATTCATGCGGTCACCCCCGGAAGACCTAAATCTTTATGACAATAACTGTGGAAGCCTATGCAATTTATTATGTTTCATTTTAATACTGCTATCATATCTACTGTTTTTGTCAGATCTCTTATTGTTTTTGTTTTTTTTACTCAAATCTATTCAGTGTTTTGTGTTTACACTGACTCGTGTATTACATAGATCTAAAAATAGTTTTGGAATATATATGAACCATGATTTTTAAAATAATGTCCATTAAAACCCTTTTATGTTTAGAAGAAGAAAGCATTGCATCTTTTCCTCCATCAGCTCCTGCTGAGAAGGAAGTAAATGTAGATCTATTCGATACGTCTCTTCCTTGTAAAATTATGGAAGATCAACTAGTGGACTGTGAAAGCCGCAGACTAGTCGAGAAGTATCAAAAACGGATTTTAACTGCTTCGTCTAATAGTGAGAAACAGAATTTAGAATTGGAACTTGCTAGGCAGTTGGTTGAAAAAATGTCTATTGTAAGGAAAAAGTTTTTAGAAGTCAGTAACTTTGCTATGAAGTCAGGCGATAGGTATGAACTTGCCAATAACTTGGATTAAATATATGTTACTAAGAAATATTTTGTATATTTTACAACTTCTGGTGTTTGTATTGTTTTTATGAGTGGAATTTGCAAAAGAATGACTTTTTCAATTTTTTAAAGTTGTTACAAAAATAAAAACCTCCCGAAAGAAAGTGCAAATTTTGTAATTATATATTTTTATTCATTTCTATTTAAAAATAACTGAATTTTTTTATTTTAAAAATCTAATTTGATTTTGGGTTTTTGGCACCAGAGGTCCAGGGTTCACAACCCGGGCTGTGCTGTGAGTTTATATGAATAGAATTTGTATTAAAAATATTTTACCAATTTTAATTAATACTTTGAGCATAGTGGTTTTTTCCCACCTATGGTGGTTCCCGCAGCGTGTGGTATCTTGATAGGCCAATAATGGGTATTTCTTTTTATTTAATTTTTCTTAAGTTCGGACAGATTTTTAATTGGAATCTCTAGAACAGGTTGTGTAAAGATTGTTCAGGCTGCAGAATGGGTAAGAAATTGTTGCTTTTTGTTGATTGGTGCTATGTAATTGTTTGTAGGATATTTGAGATTCAAGAGAAATTGTCCCAGGGGACGTTGAAAACGAGTGATTTGAAGAAGCAACAGCTGTACGGGTTGTCTTTCCAGTATCATCAGTGTAACCCTGCGATGGACGTTTCTATCTGTGATATCAGATCCTCCATGAGGGGGCAACAACTTGTTAGGTACATCTTTTACTTTTCCATGGCTTATCATTAGGTTGGAGAGAGAAAGAGAGGGGAGCATTCACAAAGAGAAATTATAAGTATCAGTTCTGCTTTAACTTAGAAGCATAGAGATATTTTTACTAGAGAGGCCCTATAGTTTAAATTTTGAAACATCAAAAAAGTAACCTGACCACCTTGTTTATAAATACAATCAAATAATCAATAACTTATACAGGAGAACATTAAAAATACAGATCAAAATACAAGCAATGTCCAATAAGCCGAAAACAATTGATTTATTATAACTTTAACTCACTCTTGGAGGAGGTATCAATGAGGTTACACAGAGCCCCAAAAAGCTGTTTCAGGCCTCTCAATGTAATGAGATAGGCTATGCCGTCTCTAGTATATATCTCTATGCTTTAAAGTAGTTAGAATTTACAGTTCGTCTTTTAAAAGTTCATCCACTGTGTAATAAATTTTATTTATCTTTTGATGAGATTACTGAACCTGGGTTCAGCTTAGTGCTGTTTAGCTGGGTTTAGCCTAGTGCTGTTTTTATGATATGAATATCTTGAATAGTTTTTTACCAAATTTAATCAATTTAAGAACAACATTTCATCAGCGCTAGGGGCAGATATTAGGCCCACTTCCCTCTGTGTGTTCGCTTTGTGGTCACTTGATTGTTGTCCTTCATTAGTTTGCCAAGTGGCATACTGCCACGATATAAGTGAATTTTCAAATGTATTAGCAGGGGGCCATCCTACTTTTTAGATTTATGTTTTGTAATACATTTTTCTTTATTTTTTTATCCTCAACGGGGTCACTTTGTTACGAGACAAATCAACTTGGCATGTCCCAGTGGACATGCTGCTATCCGGAGCGGCAAAGAAGAGGCTTCTTGCTTTTTTAAGTTTGTTCAAATTGTTAACTACTTATTGCATTATAGCTTAAGTTTATATTTTATAATTGAAAAGCAACTGCATATTGGTGTCTTTTAATGTCTGATTGGTGTGCTTAGGGAACTTGTGACAGCTGTCCTGGATACAAGTGGACATCCGTTGAACTACACTCTGAGTAAAATGAAAAGGAAAGTCATCTCTACTTTATCATCTATCAATGAAAATGTATCCAGTTTTCAAACTTTAGCGACAGGTGCCTTTCAATCATTTCTGAATCTTTTTGTCAATCCTGACTGAAAATATTTTACAGAATGTTTGAGGAATCATAATGAAAAACTAAATTAAACTTTTTTAATTAAAATTAAAAATGATTATTGTTAATTTAAATTTACAATAATTATTTTAATTGTGGTAATTAATAATATGTGGAAATTAAAATTAGTCAACAATGTGAAACAATAATTGTGACTGATCATGTTTTGTTCATGCCGAAATTCAATTAAATATGATGGGTCTCCAGTCATTTCACAAAAAAAGTTTCGTAGAAGTCGGAACACATAAATAAACCCTGAGGCAAATATAAATCTTCTTCATCACTCCGAAGCTAATGTTCTGCAGCCAAAATAACTTCAACGCCGTCCTCCTCAAATTTTCCTTCTATTTAGTTCATCTCAGATGCTTTGCGTGTTTAGAGAAATTGTTCTAAGCTCCTTTTCTTAAAGGTCTTTATTTCACAAAACAAGTATACAGTACAAAGTAAAAATAAATATTACAATAAAGTTTAAAACAAAAACCATAATTACAATAAAAAAATAAATGTTTTACAAGTTTTATTTTGATCCAAGATCAATGAGTCCCCCTTCCCTTCTGAAAAAGCCAACTCCCCCGCCCACCATGACCCTAACCTCATAATCATTTGAAAATTCGCAAAAAAAATAAACTTAGCACATTTGTAGATCTGATATAGGTCTAAGAAACACATGTCAAACCTTTTTATAAAAACATTTAGAACATCATGTTATAAAAACATTTAGAACATCATGTTATAAAAACTTTTACAACATTTTGTTGAGTCATTATTGGTGGTTAGTAAAGTCATAGAAAATGGTACCAGGTGTAACAAAGCATTTTGCTAGTTACATTGTTAGTAATCTCTCGCACAATTATATTGTGTCAACAATTCAGGTTTTGCCAAACTTGTTTGTATCTAATTTTTGAAGGTTTCATCAACTGAACTCCTCTCATTATTTACATTTTCAAATGCTATATTTGATTTCAGGTATCAAAGAAGATCTGAGTGTTTTAATAGACACAATAAAAGCTTTATTCGAAGAGTTGAAACAAGAGAAGTATTACGTAGAGGCTTGCAGAGTTGTACACGAGTTTTATTTTAAAGATATCAAACAACCTATTGTCAAATATCTTAGGTATACCTTTAGTTCAGTTTCTTATGATTTTCATGACACTTGCTTGTTTAGGTCAGGTATGATGAATCTGGATGAAAAGTACCTGTAAAATTTGAATATTGTTGATAATGCAAATATTGATGAAAATTGCACATGCAGAAAAATAATATTACTTATTTCCACTATAAAATTTGTATACTTTAAATTTAAAATAATGTAATTAAAAGTAAGAGCCCTCAGTAAGTGATCCAACACCTAGCACACGGGCTTTGTATCTATAGTTTTATAACAAAAAACAAATTTAAAAAAATTATAAGAAATGAAAATATAAAACAAATTAATAAATTATAATGAATTTTTATTACTTAAATAAAAAGTGGAAAAGAAAATTGCGCAATTTTCAATGCGGCTTTCTGAATGATTTCTACTACCTTGAGATGGGTGCTTGCGGCAACAAGTTAGTGCCAACTATTACACCTAAATATTTAATTTTATAGGTGTTTATGTAATTATATTTATTAAATCTGAATGCTATTTAGCACGACTTCAAAGATATGGCATACACTAAATTATTAGATTGTCAAATAACACATTAGAGGTACTTGCATGTGTCTCTAACTATTGATTTTACCCTTTAAAAAGAAAAAAAATGTTTGAAATGAAGATTTTGGATATTTTGAAAGGGCTGATCCACTGAATTTAGCATTAGATTACTATGTCATGGCATAACTTTAACTCGCTATCCTAAACTTTATTTTGCTTCACTAATTTACTTTGTTACAGGAAATGTCAACAGGAATACGAGACAATACTAAGAGAAAGATTTTCAGAAGAAGTCAGTCCTTGCGAAGACATTGACACGGATTGTTTTGACGAAGCCATCACCAAGTTACATTACTTGACTACATTGTCATCACCATACCATATGATCGACTGTGCTGTACAGATAATTAAACTATTAGCAACGAATCAATTCGATAGACAACATACTTCATCAATGTACGTAGATTAGGGGTTTGTTTTTAAAACCTGTTGATTTTTCCCAACCACTTTTGACTTGCGTTGCTTGTCCTCGGAATATGGAAATCTCCTAATTAATATATTAGTTTGTCTTCTAGCACTAGTAGATACAATGATATCAGACACACGCTCATATAGACAGACAACTTTGTAAAACCACTCAGGAGGTCTTGAATAAAAACATCTAAAAAGGGCGATTTAGACAGAAACATAATACTTTTTCTTTATATCTACAAAATAAATAAAAAAAGTAAAAAAGACTTTATCTATACCAAATACTATTATGCCTCGGATAATCAGAGTATTATACTCTGATATACTATTATAGATAGTATAATCAGAGTTATTATACTCTGATATACTATTATAGACAGTATAATCAGAGTTATTATACTCCCTGTAGATTCAGATTCTGAGTTAAGTTTCCCTTTCCTCCCTCTACTAGAGGGAGAGAAGTAACTATTCATCGAATTTCCTTTGGAAAAAATTTGCTAATGGGATAGGCTTCCTGGCGAGAGTTTCTGACGTCCCTGATCACCAAAAAATATGTTTCGGAAACGGATCTTTTTAAATCAAACTTAGTGCAATAATGAATCTTGAGGAGGACCCTATTGAACCAGGTTAAAATGACATCATTAACCTGGTTTGCTGACTCAGCATTTTTTTAAATGTAAATTTAAGGGTTACATTTTTTTACCCGGAAAATGGTACTGAATCAAATTAAAGCAGTCTAGAGTTGATATAACTACTTTAAGTTGACAGGGTTTTTTCTGTTTATCTACATTAAGAATTAAGTAAAATCTGTTTACAAAACCAAAATACCCTGCTAAGCATAAACTTCATCTGAGCCAGGTGATTTATAAGTATGAAATGAATTTATAGTCCATTTAATTTTACAACAAACCATAGTTTTGTTGTAACAGTTTGTAGTATAGTACTGAGGGTACATCAAAGTATCTTAAGTACTGAGAGTGTATATTCTAATTTTAACTTCTAGGGTAGTCGAGGGGTTACAGAGCTGGATTACGGATCAATGTTTGAATCTTGGGAGTAGGGGATTAATTTAAATTTTAGTTTGCTTTATTAAAATAATGTTACAAACACTATAAGTAACTAAATAAAGCCTGGCTAATTTCTTTTGAAATATGTGCTTCTTTGCTTTAAAATTTATATTTTGCATAAATGTTCTGTTCATGGCCTGAACTCAATAACTCCTTAACCTGTAGCAGTAACATCACTATGTTACACATTCAAAGGGAATTCTTTAAACATTTAAAACAAAAGGATAATCTGAGCTCAATACATACAGACCTTAAGCTCTGTATTTTACTAGAGTATTACTTTTTTATTATTGCATTCTTAAAACTCATAATTATATAAAATAGTAATTAGATATTGTTATGTTTCAGAGGAGCTGACGAGTTATTACCTAGGCTTTGTCTAGTTATTCAATCCAGTAAATTGCAGAGTATTCACTGTGAGATAGAATTTGTTGAGACGTTTACCCCTTCTGACCAATCCCTTGGTGAGGGTGGATATGCAGTCACTGCACTGTCGAGTGCCATCAAGTATTTGACCAACCAGGAATAAACAATAAGGATTCACAGTCACTGCACTGTTAATTGACATCAAGTATTTGACTACCTAGCTACAGACAATAAAGCAGGCCTCACAGTCACTGCACTGTTAGGTGTCTTCATGGAGTAAATGCACGTGCGACTGCTACCGAGAGAGACCGGATTCAATTGCTGCGAGGGATGGATATTATTATTACATGAGCAGTCCTTTAAAAGATTCTTTGATCTTTTACAAAGATTACACATCGTCAATTAATTTAACTTAATTTTAATTTATAAACTTGAATTGTTCTACTGAAAATTAATTAAAAAAATATAAATCATTGTAGGTAATATACAATTTAAATGAATAATAATTATGTTTAGTATATTTTAAATTAAAACTTTATCTTCTAAGTATTCTATATTTTTTTTTATTTCTTGCTTAATTTTTAAAATATTTGTTTGTTTTTAATACATTGTGATAACTTATAATACATTTTAGAATATTATGCATTTTCTAATTTAAATTTATCGAATTTCTAGAATAAATTTTTAAGGTTACGGCAGGTTATCCTTGGGAGAACATCACTTTTTAAAAGTTATTTAATTTTATCATTTTATAAGTAATTCCCGATCATATTAAGTTTATATTAGTTTGAATTAAACTATTATGAATTCATTTTAAAGAAAATCATTGAAAAATGGAAATTGATAAAGAAAATATTTTTCAAACTGAAAAGATTCACAATGCTATGTTGGTGGTGTCACTCGTCTCCCTGCTTTAGTCAATGGGCCTCCAGTATCTTTGGCCCATGGAGTCACCATCCTCATTGATATTCCTTGAACAAACTGGCACAATTAGATCAGGCAATTTACCATTGTCCAATTCTGTTAGTAAATTATAATTCTTTTGGCAGGGTCTCATAAACACCCTGTTTCTAGTGTAAAATTTATTATTGGACTTCAGTCAATCAATCGTAACATGAACATCTATAACTCTAATAACTTTATTTATTTATAAATTACACGATTACATCATAATTTTTTACAATTTTAGCAAGGTATTTTATGTTAATTATTTGATTATGATTTATAAATTTATACAAAACTAATATAAAATTATTGACCAAACTATTTAAACAAGATTATTTTATGAGGTAATAGTCAGATGAAAATAAAAAAACACAAATTTGAGCTTTCGGCCGTAAATTAGGCCTTCTTCAGAAGGCTAATTTTTAGCCTTATTTTAAGAAGGCTAATTTTTAGCCTTATTTTCATAAGGCTAATTTCAGGTTTTTTATTTTTTAAGGATAATTTTCAGTGTTTTTATTTTCATCGACCATTACCTCATAAAATAATCTTATAAATGTATATTAATTTATTTTTAAGTATCATAATTCATATCATTTATAAAAAAAATAAACTATTAAAGATAATGTTTTGGTTCCCTTTGTCTCAATTTTTAATTGCTGGTGATTACAACCTTCCAGATGTTCAATGGCAGATTTCAGAAGAAAGTTACATCATGACTTTTGTGTCAAATCCTTCTAAACTATCGACCAAGCTATCAAGTATTTCGTCACGGAAGTTTTTGTAACAAAATACAAAAATGTTGTGAATACCAAAAATTTCAAATTGTAACTTATATTTTCTAATATCGCAAGTCTTAAAATAAACACATCCCATTTTTAAAACAGAACCATAAATAAAAAAGTGTAAAATGTATTTTATTTATCCTATTTATTGTAATGTGATAATCTTATGAAATAAAGAAATATTATTATTATGTTCGTTTTCATTTATTCTATTATTGATCCAGATGCATATCATCCCCCTATACTTTGTTCGTTTACCATTAATGTCCAATACTATGATCTAAAATATAGTTTTGATTTTGAAAAAGTGGATTATGAGTTTTATGAGCAA
>JACMZG010001913.1:35476010-35521376 GCA_018340805.1 Microvelia longipes
ATTTTAATCAAAGAATCAGCTACCGTCAATACTTGCTGTTGGATATGAATACCCCTAGACCTGATAAAGTTATATCAGTGATATAACTTTATTAGTTGAGAGCTCGAGTGTTGCCCCGCCTGATGATGATGGCGTTATGCTGAAACCTGGTACAGGGATATTCATATCCAACAGCAAGTATCGACAGTAGCTGATTCTTTGATTGCTTCTTTAACTTGCTGTAAATACAACCTTTTTAACTGAAACAATTTTATTTGATTTATTCGTTAAAATTGTTAAATTTTATTCGTTTTTAAGAAGTATAAACATTAAATAATTTGTTTATACAAGCATTTGATAGTGTGATAAAAAATGAGTGAGGAGTGCAAGCTAATAGAGTGACAAGGTGATTTAATTGGAGAGTTTTTGTGACTGAAATTTATCTTCTTCATGTTAAGTTATAGTTAGGAATTGATGTAATTGCAGGAATAAATAGAATTTTCAATGTTGACCACCTATACCGATTCCTGCAATGACGTCATTCAATTTCATATTGTCATTCACAATTTTTAACATATTGTGAGACGCTTATGTGCATAACAGCTAAGCTCGATAGTGCTTTGTTTGCCCCTGTGTTTTTTGAGAGTGAGCAGACTTCTTCTTCTTCTTCCATCCCTCCTTAACTTTAATTTGCATTTTAATCTTAGCATAAGTAGATAAATCTGACTTCATTAGTGTGCTATATATTTGAAGATGCCTCCCATTCAAAGATAATACCAGCCAAAGAGGAAGGGAAAAATGAGGTTCATCATCTACTTTGATGGGGTCACCATCAGAGGACCTTTATCTCTATGACAATAACCAAAGAAACCTAAGGAGTTTATCAATGAAATATATACTAAGAGCTTATAATAGCTATGATATTGATGATATCATGATAGCATATTGATTGACGTATAATTGATACATAAAACAGTAAGAAAGCTGTTACGGTTTTTCCGCGGTACTCAAGTCGATAGTAGGGGGGGTAAGTATCTACAAGGGTGTACCAATAGGAATGGGAGGATAGGAACAGGGTAGGAGGAGGGAAATAGGAAGATAAGGTAAGCGCCACCTCGTTTGGGTAAGGAAGGGAGTGAAGGCAAACGAGGAAATCCCTCAGGAGCACTCTTCAGCAACTATATCAACTAAACAGGTAAGTATATTACCCAAGGTAAGTATACAAACAAATAAATAAAAATAAATAAACAACCTATTATTTATACGGGACCAGATTTTACGCCTAGTCGTGTTGGTATCAGGTAAGTATCTTAACCCTAACTTAACACTAATTTTGTACTTTCCTGTTGCAGGTACCTCTGGGTTATCAGCCACCAGTTCACAGTACCTAAAGAGGACACGGTTCGCAGCTTTGATCAGCCTGTCTCGTTCCAGTTGACAATAAAAATAAATAAATCTGAAATAACCTATGTCTAACTTAATACTACTGTAGGGTACTAACCCTTTACTCTTGCTCAGTAACTCTGATGGTGATCGAACCTCTAACTTCCATTTACCAGAGAGTGTCCAAACTGAGTCACTCCAGACTTTAAGCAGGTAATAAGCATCTGCCAAAGTATATAAACTACCATCTAGTTTTGCTCAAGTAGATCCCTATGCTCTTTTTGGTAACCACCAACTGGGCTGGAGCAACACTAACTGTGACCAAGCCGCTATTATCGTCACTCGAAAACCTCAACTTTCTTCCCACTACCCCACCAGGATAGATAGACAGCTTTGGTAACAGTGTAATCGCTCCAACACCGGTTTTAGCCACCTGAAGATTGCCGTATTAAAGTTATGAAACATATAAAGTAAAGAATAATGGAAGGAATAAAGTAAAGATCAGACAATATAGTAGCACATGTCGATATATATATAATTTGCTAACAACCAAGTTATTTTTAAAGTTAATCAGCTTATCTAACCTTAAATCTACAACTAAAACATAAGATAAAATAAATATTAAGAGATGAAATAGAATAATAAGAGATAATTAGAGAGGTGTTAGTAGAGATAACCTAAATAGATAGAATAAGGTATATAAAATAAAATAAACTTAACCTAAGTAGACATGAATATCTTCTTAGCAGATACTCTCCGATTTTACCGGTTCTCAGTAAGGTTGAGGTTAATCCAGACGTAGAGTAACTCTATATAAGTAAAGTTGAGAAATACGATCGATTACAACGTACAATTACGGCCCAGTAATCTTTTCACCACTTTCGGTTGACGTGTTACCACTTTTGGTTAACTTATGGTACCCGCACACTAAACTTTAAGTTCAGATATTCACATCACTGGTATCGTCTCTATATATTGTCTATTTAATTATTTTACTTATTTAACCCAGTCACAATTCTTATATATTTAACTTAGTTCTTTAAATTATTTAGTTATTTAAATGTATTTATTTATTTAATTTAATTTAATTTAATTTATTTCTTTAGTTAATTTTAATTTAATTTATTTAGTTATTTAATTTATTTATTTAGTTAATTTAATTTAATTTATTTATATAGTAATTTAATTTAATTTATAACTTCAATTGATTTAGGTATTTAAGTAATTAATCCATTCACATTACTTATTTATTTTATTTATTTATTCAAATCCTTTATATAATTTATTTATTTAAATTCTTTATTTAATTTATTTATTTATTTTAATTTACTTATTTAAGTTTTTTTTAGTTATTTAATTTATTTATTTAAATTAATATATTCAATCTATAATCTTTAATAAATTCATCATACCTAACTTATTCACATTAACAATAAAACTACACAGCATAACAATAAGACTAACACTAAGACTAACAATAAGACTAAACTATCGGTAGCAGTGAACAGGGAGCCCTTAAACTAATCCGTAAAATTTCCAAAAAAAAAACCAATAACGTGAAAATTACGTAAATCAATTATTCTTCAATTAAGTAATTAAGAAGCTAATTGTATAAGTGGCGGACTCCCCCGACAGACTGACTCTACTACGACCCTAGGTAACCGTTCCCCTTCCAGGAAGATCTCCTAACTCTCAGAACTGATAACTCACCTGACCAACACAACTGACCCTTTGATCAGTGTAATAGATACATACTCGCAGTATAAACGAAGATAAAATGTATCTATTACACCGATTCAAAACAAAACAAAGAATGTTACAAATCATTCATAACAAAGCAATTTGAGTTTCTATATATATATATATAAAGCATGGATGCAATTATTATTGAATTAAAAAAATATATTTGTTCATTTTTTTTTATTTAGAAACCCCTACCAGTATTAAAATTAGGTCGAAGCCGAGACGCTCGCCCTGGTGAGTGGGTGATAGCGATTGGTTCACCACTTGCCCTTGCCAACACTGTTACGGCTGGGGTGATTTCAACTACTCAGAGAACTTCTGATGAATTGAAACTTTATGGGAAAAATATGGATTATATTCAAACAGATGCTTCCATCACTGTGAGTTTTTTTAAGAAATTTGTTTTCAAATATTTTTTTATAAGTTTTTTTTTATCAACAGGTTGTCAGAGTGTGTTTATTCTTTAAAAAATCTTTTTGAATTTCTTTATCTGACTATGCTAATCCAGTCCAAAACTTTTACTTAAGATTCATTCCTGATCATGAGTCACGTGGTGTTGTGGTTAAGGTATGCGGCCAAGACACAGAATGAATGGACTTTAAACTTCCGAATTTATTTAGTCGTGGGTTCAATCCCAGCACAGGCCTCTGGGATTTTTATAAGAGGGATTCAAATTCTGCGTACCACGTCCTTCAGAAGGGACGTAAAGCCTGTGGTCTCTGATGTAGAGCCTTGTTAAAGATCCCTTACCCTAAAGGAAACTGGGTATAGGCAAAATTTAGGTCCCTCATAGTAGATTCATTATAATACTATAGTGTGTCTGCCTTGTAGTTTAAAGTGAATGGAGGTTTGGTTTAACAGTGAGGGCACGTGTTGTTCCTAGTTTTCACAATGCTATGAGTCAGCGAAAATATGTGTGATAAGTTGAAAAAGCATGGGAAGAAACATAGAAATTTACGGCTCTTCTGTCTAGATTAGATGAAATATACCTACACTTAAAATTAAAAGGAGTAGAACACTATCTTAGGGAGCTGGCAAAAAGGGCCCAACAACGTGGCCTACTTGCCTGGTAGTAACTATTACTCCCCCCATATTACTTCTACTTACTACTTTCCAGATCATCCTCCAAGATATCAAAGTATTAGTGACCAAGAGGAGAGAATATCTCCCACTGGGGTGATATAACTGCATATTATCTCCTCTCTCACAATTACATGCTATATTAGACTAATAAATTCTACTTATAACATATGTAGTGTGGTGTTATATGTGTAATACACTTTCAAGTATTTTTATTTTAAATAAAAAAAATTGTTTGTCTACAATATATCAAGTAGTCTTATATTTATAAACTTTTAATATTGGCTTTAAGCGAAGTACTTGGTGAATATTACCACCTGATTGAAATTGATTACAAATCTTAAATTTATGTATTCCCTCCTAGTTTAATAACTTAAATGTTTTTAGTTTGGCAACTCTGGAGGACCTCTGGTAAACTTGGATGGAGAAGCGATTGGTATCAATGCTATGAAAGTAACAGCTGGCATTTCATTTGCTATTCCAATTGATTATGCTAAAGAATTCTTAGAGAGTAGTGAAGCTAGGAGGAAAGGTGAGTTTTCACTGATGTAACTTTCAACGAAAAGTCAAGCATTTTCCTGCCAACTCTTTAATTTTGTTATTAAAATTATCTTAATTAGTTAGTTAACACATTTAGCAAATTTCCATCATGAATTTTGGTCTATTACCAAATATTTATAATATAAAATTTAATTATTTACTATATTATGTATAAAATTTGTCATAATATATATGTATATATCGTATATATACAGTATGTCCACAAATTGAGTTGGGCATACCTGTTAAAGACAAAAAATTGCATTTTTCGATAAAAAGTTATTCTTCGTAAAACTTGTTTGCTTGTTTTAAGGTAAAAATTGATCTCAATAAAACATTTGTACCATGAACCTTGTATCCAAAAAGTACACTTTTTCATAAAGTGGCCAAGTGAGAACTTGGTGTAATTTTGATAATTCAGCAAAATGTTTTTCTTTATAAAAATATTGCATTTTTAAGAATAATTGAAATTTGTGATGAAAAGTCGTAATAATTTTTTTTTTTTTTTGAGGTAGTACATAATTGAGCACTTTATTGGACCGTTTTTAGGATGAGAAGCCAATCATTATTGTTATAGAAGGTTATTTAGTACTTTTCACCACCAAGGACAATAATGAATGTAAAAAAAAACTCCTAGGACGTAAAAGTAATTCATATATTGCCGCCATTACTGTAATGTAGCGTGTTCAAAAAAACAATCTGTGTAAAACCTTCATGAGGTTTCTTTAAAAACGTTCATTTTGTTTCTGTTCTTGTTCGTAGACTAATTTTTTTTTCGTTTTTAAAAGGTGTTCTAATCAACAATTTTTGTGTGTTAATTAGATATTAGCTTTACATTTATATATAATTAGCTTTTACATTTTTGAGTAAAAGTGCGAAGCTATGGATGAATTCAATGACGTCGATAATGTGGAGTTATTTGGACATTTTTTTTTTCAATTAAGTGTACAACACAGTTTATTTAATGAGTGCTACCTCAAAAAAAATAGTGTATGCCATCCGGTTGAGAATGTCTTTATGTCTTGGAAATTTTTCCCAACTCGCTTCGCTCGTAGATTTTTTCCCAAATCATTCAAAATAAAACCTAGACAGAATAATAAATTAAATGAACGTAAATATTGTATATCAATCAATTTAGAAGATCAACCTATATTTCAATATTTTAAGAACAAAATAATTTATAATTGAAGTACAATTTTGAACCTGAAGGATGTTCTATTGTTTAATTAAGGAAGTTTTATTGTTTAAATATTCAGTGCTCTTTTTTTATCTTAATAATTTCATATTTAATTGTTTTTGCAGGAGGGCCCGGTCAAGCAGGTCCAAAGAAATTTATGGGGATAACTATGCTGAGTCTGACACCCCATATTATCACTGAGTTGAAAACCAGACAACAAAATATTCCTAATAATATTCAGAATGGTGTTCTTATATGGAAAGTTATTATTGATTCCCCTGCTCACAGGTAATTATACTACATCCTTTATATAGATTCACCTGTGCAGTGAATGCCAATGTCAAATCTTATCTGAATTGTTGAAATTGTTTCAGAGCTGGTTTGATGCCTGGAGATATAGTGACGGAAATAAATGGAGAACAAATATTAGGAGCATCTACTGTCTATAAAGTTCTTGAAAGTAATTCTAAATTAACTATGTCTGTCTATCGCGATGGAATAAATAGAACATACTCTGTAGAACCTGAAATACTTTAAATATACTCTTTTTTGAGATGTTTTGTCTTTTTCTTATTTTAATTACAGTTTGACTTTTAAATCCAAGAATCCACAGGTGGGTTGGTCTTAGATGGGTCTGCCAGGCTTGTAGAGCAGTAAATGAGAAGGTTTCAATATGGTTGATCCATTGCAACGGAGAGGCCAGTGAAATTAGTGAAGTTCTTAACTTCTCACGCAAATTAAGTTCTTAGAGGTAACATCTCTAAATTTTAATTTAATGACAGACATGAAGAAATCCACCGTATGAGGTATGTTAAAAGACATTTTTAACTAGATGTTTAGCTTACTACAATAGTCTTCAAGACAAAGATCACCACTACAACACCAGGATCTGCAACAAACTTAATTTACCTCAACACAACCAGCAACTCACCTCATTATCTGGCCAGGAAATGCTTTAACCATCAACCTATATCATACACCGCACTTCCAGATGACTCATTCAAGCAACAGATTAAAAAGCTTTTAAAGTCAAAATAATAATGTTTTTAAGGTTCAGGGTACAATATTTTAAATAAAATTTTAAAAATCTTATTTTTTAATAATAACATTTTGTATGAAGAGTTCATTTAAAAAAAAAAAAACATTTGGCCACTTTACATGTGCACAATTCAATCCGTGGGCGCTACAAATCAAGCCTCCAATAGAGAAGTGGGTTAAACATTTAGTTTATGAAGATAATTTACTCCTAATAAAAACTTTCGTTTGGTTTGAAAGTAACATTTTTCTCAAATTTAGTTCAATATCTTGTAACACGTTCTCAAAGAGTACAATATTCTCACGGTATCATTTTGGTACAGTTTGGGTTTATATATTCTATGAGTAACAATAAATTTCTTGTTTATGTTTCTGGTTTATGCCTTTAAGCAGTAGCACTATGACTCCTTACTCAATTTTTCCTAGGTATTACAAAGCAAATAAAGAAATTTTACTAGGATAAAATTATCATTGTGTAACTTACTGAAACACCATGAAGATTGCTGCAGAATTTACTACTAACGTATTGCCCTTATAAATAATTCAAAATAAAACCTAGACAGAATAATAAATTAAATGAACGTAAATATTGTCTATCAATCAGTTCAGAAGATCAAACTATAAGTCGATATTCTAAGAACAAAAGAATTTATATTGAAGTACACTTTTGAACCTGAAGTATGTTCTAAGTTTTATTGTTTAAATATTCAGTGCTCTTTTTTTATTCTTATTAATTTCATATTTGTTTTTTCAGGAGGGCCCAGTCAAGCAGGTCTGAAGAAATTTATGGGGATAACTATGCTGAGTCTGACACCCCATACTATTCCTTTGTTGAAAACCAGACAACACAATATTCCTAATAATATTCAGAATGGTGTTCTTATATGGAAAGTTACTATAGATTCCCCTGCACACAGGTAATTATACTGCATCAGGTACTAATATGGCGATATAAACATCCTGTAGAGATTGGTGATTTTTTGAAATGCTTAATGATATTATTGGGGGTTAATTTTGCTTGGGATAAATTAAATTAGGGTCAATTGGGGTAAATTATGCTTTTTTTTTTGTTTTTTTAATCAAGTTTGTTATTCTAGTTATGCTGCCTATGTTTATGCAGTCTATTGAATAATTTATAATCTATTTGCCTTTTAATTGTAAAATTTTGACAATTGAGAAACTTTGTAATAGAGTAACCTCAAGTATGTAAATAAATAAATAAATGACATCACACATATTCCACAAACAATAGGATTCGGGACATTAACCAGCTTGATTTTTATGTAATAATTCATTAAATACCTTCACCTCCCTTTTTAGCTCTTCTGTTCAGTTTTGCTATACTTTTTCATCAAAGCTACTTAATTGCAAAGACATACTAAACAATATAATTAAATTAAAACAATAAATATTTAACTAAAATAAAAATTTGCAAGTTTTTATTATTCTTTAGTTATACATGATTGTATTATTTTTGCTATACCACAGAGCTCTGGTTAACAATGTCTATTAACATACTATACTATGACTAGTTTTTATTTTTTTTTCTTAGTAAATGCCAATGTCAAATCTAATCTGAATTGTTGAAATTGTTTCAGGGCTGGTTTGATGCCTGGAGATATAGTGACGGAAATAAATGGAGAACAAATATTAGAAGCGTCTACTGTCTACAATGTTCTTGAAAGTAATTCTAAAGTAACTATGTCTGTCTATCGCGATGGAATCAATAGAACCTACTCTGTAGAACCTGAAGTACTTTAAATATACTCTTTTTTGAGATGTTTTGTCTTTTTCTTATTTTAATTACAGTTTGACTTTAAAATCCGAGAATCCACAGGTGGGTTGGTCTTAGATGGGTCTGCAGGGCTTGTAGAGTTCTTCAAGCTTGTCGAGTGAAAAGTTCTTAACTTCTCACGCAAATTAAGTCCTTAGAGGTAACATCTCTAAATTTTAATTTAATGACAGACATGAAGAAATATACTAAAAAACATAATGTATGTATGAGGTATGTTAATAGACATTCTTAACTAGATGTTTAGCTAACTACAATAGTCTTCAAGACAAAGATCACCACTACAACACCAGGATTTGCAACAAACTTAATTTACCTCAACACAGGCTCACTTTAACCAGCAACTCACCTCATTATCTGGCCAGGAAATGCTTTAACCATCAACTTATATCATACACCGCACTTCCAGATGACTCATTCAAGCAACAGATTAACAGCTTTTAACACAAAAAGCTACCTCAATGGACAAATTCCTAGAGGATCAGCTATAATTTTTTCTTCTGTTTTAAGTATTGACATCGTTAGACAAGTCTAAAGTGTAATAGCGAGAACTATTATTATTATCTAGGTATACTCACCTATCTTATTGCTATTATTATTACAATTCCAGTGAGTGGTACGTTTCTTTTTTTTTTAAGATCGAATGCTCCAGTAGTTACTATTACATGCGCTCTGTACAATAATTTTGTTGTTAGTATGGCAAAACTACTTAGGAACATCGCTGTATTGAGGTAACCTTTATTAAATACAAACCAACTTACAATATTTAGTAATCTCTGTAACTTACATCTAATTTTAAAATAATCCAAACAACATGAAAGCCTCTATTTATATCTTTGTCTTAAAGTTTGACTTTTTAAGTAATTTGTTTTTGTGGATAGGACCGCATCCAGGAGGCCCAACTTCTGATGGGAACTAGTCTAATTTTGTAACTATAGATGTGACAAAACGTAATGGAACAGTTCCATCATTCGACATAATTGATGGCTCAACATAATGTCATGTCCCTACTCTGTATCGTTATGTCTAACTCTTCAAAGCACTAACAGATCTGTAGAAACAAATGATGTGCGTTTATCATACTCTATTGCACATAAAAGTAATGTAGACTGTTATTTTGACTCATTACCGAAATGATAAGTACCTCCACCATTGTTGGTCTAACTCGATCTAAACTTGTTCCTACATATTGGTTTGGAACAGCTTCTAAAATGTTTGTACTTAAAGTCATCAAAAACAATTTTTATGATTTACACTGAAACTCATATAACAGTTAAGTATAATAAATTATTTGATGCAGAAATTATTAATTTCATTTTTGACTGAGTTTTATTTTTGGTTAGCCTACAAGTACATTGAGTGGTTGCAACAAAGGAAAAATATATTTTCTTTTAAAATGAACACCCTCTTCAAGCGTAAGAAAGTTTTAATTGCGGACTTCCCTAATCCACCTCTCTTCCGTGCTTTTTCTACATGGCAAACTAGCACCAATATAGGATATTAAGAATCTTGTTTCAATATATTATGCTAACATACTGTGTAGTGTTATAGGAAACAGTTGCTGTGCTCATTAAATCTTCAAAAAAAAGAGCCATACAAATTTTGTTTAACCTAAAATATTTCAATTCCTGCAAACCTTATTTCAAAAAATATTCTTTAATGACTACTTTCTTTTGTAATATATGTATAATCTCCTTATACCTGTCCACAAAGATAATAATATCCATAGGAATTAAATCAACCATGATTACATCTCTATTTAATTATAAACTTATAGTGCCTAATTGAAGACTCCATAAAACTTTCTTAATAGAGTTAAAAATTTGCACAATTTGTTTTTACTGCATTATCTTTAAGAACGTCATATAAAAGAGCACCCTGTAAAATATTAGAATGAAAAAACTTATACTTTTGATGATACAGCAAAAAAACAAAAAATATATTTAAACATGTTCTTTTGGAGGGAAAACAGCCTCGACTGCTTGTGTGACGTCAGACGTAAGAACACCACCGTTTAGTACAATATTCACAAGAGCAACACTCATATGAGTTTATTCTATACTGTCAACAATATGATACTGACACCTGTAGTCATCACGTTCCTTAGGCATTGTATTACCTGGAACACGGAATTATTTTGTATCAGCATTCTATTGAACTGTAAGCAAATGTCAACAGTTGCTTGCATTTAATATTACTGTAACCTAATATCGTTCGGTCAAGCTAACGATATTTCTAACTAAAACTCCCATCTGTACCTAAAACGGCCCAACCTTTACAACATTCCATTTTCACCCCACTCTCTCACCCATTCCCCCTCTCCTCTTCTTTAAATGCTTATTTCAACTATTTAAAATTAAATTGAATATTTTTTCAAAAAATGCAAATACTCTATTGAAGTCCCCCAAATTCTTGCCATTAGACTGTGCAACTACTTAACTCAAGAAAATCAGAATCTCGAAGCTAAGCTTTTTACTTAAAAAATAAAAACTTACATTCTAGAAAAAGCTTTTTACTCAATTAATGACTTCTTGGAGAAGTGTAACCTTGTTGTCTGATTTTAATAGTTTGTTCTTTGTAGCACTGGAAAGTTTAGAGAACTCCATCTCAGGCTTGATCAAGGGGACTTTAGTTCTATAAAATATTCAAGCTTTTGAGGAGGAATAGGTCCTAATTAATACAAAAAAACTTTTTTTTTTGTATTAATTAGGACCTATTCCTCCTAGTCCCTATACAATTTTTTGTCTTGTTCTATAAAATGTTTTTTACAGAACTAAAGTCCTCTTGATCAAGCCTGTCTGATTTTATATATTTTTCTTTTTTTACGCTTAGAAGCATTATGTATATATTTATATGTATGTTTTACGTAAGAAATAAATTGAAACTAATTAGCTCTATAATCACAGTATGCTACGTCTTAGAGGGTCCCTAAAAGGAAAATAAATCATTAGAATTTTAGTTGAATCATAATTTATACTCATGAAGTTTAATATAAGTTGAAATTATAATAACACATAGTTATAATCAGTTGACTGAGTAAAATAATGCAAGGAAGGAAACGGGGTTAGTCCTAGATGTTAAACCACGCCCTCAATTTTATATCTTACCAACCTCATTGGTTCCTCAACACTATTTTCCCTCAAGCAGTCAACTGATAATAACAGAGTGCTACACTGCAATTGAAATAAGTATAACAAATTTTAATGAAATGAAAGGAAATTAATTTAAACATAAGTGCAGCATTCATATACAATAACAGACAAATCTAGGGTCAGCGGGAAAAATCACATGAGTCAAATTTTTCATTTTTTTTTATACGATTAAAGTATTTCTTTGACCTTACTTAACCAAACATAAAAACCACTGAAGTCAAAACTGTTGTTAAATAAAATAAATGAGTAAAAAGTCATTACTAAATCCAAATTTTTATCCCATATGATAAAATAATAATTAATAAGTATAATAATGACTTGTGTGCTTTTTCCTGCTGACCCCAGAAATAGTACTTCATTAATAATATTCGGAATAGTTCTAGTCAAAAAATACTATAAAGTATTATTTTTAAGACATTTAAAACTAAATAAGGAGGAAAGAATGCATAATTAGTACAATAGAAGTTCTCCCAATACACGAGCCTTGCTAAGGTTAAGATTTCACTAATACAAATTAACTTATTTGCTTCATCTGGTGAAAATAATGAACATCAAATGTTGACTTGTAATGATCCTGGTGAATTCTAGCATTTAAGATGGAGGAGCTTCTATTTGGGGTTGCTTAGATGAGCCGCATTTTATCTGATTAAACAATTTATCTTTTATCATTTGAGCCATCAAACCATGGATTATTTCAATTGTAGTTTTACAACTATCCTTTGTAGCTTTTAATAATTTATCTTCCGTTCTTTTTTCATGAGGATCTATCAAAATAAATGCAGATCGACCAATAGCAGCTTCCGACTGCTCTAATTTCTCTGATAAATCAAATATTTGTCCAGTAGTATAGTCAGCATTGGTAACAAGGCTGGCTGAACTCAACGTATTAACCCAGTACTTATTCCAAAGTGAATCCAAAAGCCAACGATCAAGTGATGATTTAAAATAAGATACTTCTAAAGAATAGTATTGTTTACAGTGGACTCCAAAATCTTCAATTTTATTTAATGGAATTGTTTGATACTCAGATGGTTCCTCATTAGGTGGTTTATATCCTTTGGGATACGTCCTAAACGCACCCAAACAAACTTTACCCGCAGAAATAGTTCTTACTGGATCAATAACGATAGCTACAAAAGGCTCTTGAAAGTTTTGATTTAACATTTGAGTCGAAACATCGATACCAGACAACCAACATCCGTAACCAGGATGGCTGTGGTACCAACCTATAGCATTTTCTAATCTACCGACTTGTTTAGCACTCTCGATGTAAGCTGTCATGTATTCGTAAGCTTGTGCTTGAGCATTTACTCTTGTTTCGGTTCCTTCAACAGGTAAAGCGAAACTATCCATAACAATCATAGTGTTGGCGTCAACTTTACCTAATAATAATCCCATAACTTCTAAAGTACCGCCCGATCTTGCATGCATCACCATTTTTAAAAGAGCTAACGCTGATATTTTGATATCAGTGAAAAAGTGAGGATCTTTTTCCCAAGGTTTGGCATTTAGAATATCGTGCTGTTGTTTTCTATCGTACCTGTAAATATCATCTATGTTATTTACCATCTCGATGTTATTTGTCATTTCCCAATTCTTCTGCGCTATCGAGGACTGAGAATCACTCGAAGTTGAAGCCATTATTACAGCAACTAAAAATGTTACAACAATAAAATCCTTAGGGGGATCGATGCAAACTATAAAAATACTTGCTTATTCAACACGAATGTCACACTTAACTACCACATAAAGAATAATACTCAAATAATAAACTCGAGTTAAGAAAGCTTTAGAAATTCCACTGATAAACAACAACGAAGCCGATGTTCTTTTTCTTCTTCGCTTTATGAACTTCCTCTTTCTCAGCCTATTGTCTTTAACTTAATAAGTCGGACATTACGCACAATTTTTTACGTTTTTTAGGCTTCTCTTAAAATATATATTACGAACGACACAACTTAACTTAAATTTCTAACTTGATTAAAAAACTAATGTTTTTATTGTTAGTTTTTTATATATCTTGTTATAAATATTCTCATTATTATTAGTATTCGTCACCTTAATAAATTAATAATCGTCTTTAAATAAATTAAAAATAAATATTCTCTTTATTTTATCCTCTTACTAAATGTGGGTATGGAGTGTTCTTTCGGACAGAATATTGATTGAGCTATTTTTATTTATTTCCTACACAGTGTACTCGTAAATGAAGCATTTATATTTGATTAGGCAGTGGATAGACATCATATTCAAAGTTTTCCAAAATAAAGCTGCTTCCTAGCAAGATGGCCGCCGGAATGCTAACTCTGTGTCAGAAATCCTTATGCTCGGGCAAAACACGCAACGAAATCGAGCATATGGTCAATATGCTTCATCCATCCATCCCGCTGCAAAAATAACCAATGGGATAAACGCTGGTTACGTTTATCCCGCCAGTTTTTTACTTCTTATAGGGATCCTAACGAGCAAAAATAATGCAACATATTATATAAATCACGAAGTTTGGATAAAAAATGTTTGTATAACCTCAAATAAAAGAGGTAAGCAAGATTCCTGCAGCGGAGGCGAGAGAAAAAATGAAATGAAAAATCTTTATTGCTCTTATTTACAATATTCATACACAGCAGTTTTTAAGAATTATTTAGAGCTCTTCAGTAACAACTTGATTTTGTTGTTACTGGTACATGTGTTATTAGTGGAGCTGCCTGCCCTAAGTTGCAGTGTCTTTCATGTTGTTTAGCATTACAATTTGCATTGTGATGTAAACATTCCTTTATTTTAGAAAGAAAAAACTTAAAATAAAAATACCTTTAAAAAGATGTATAAAAAAGAGAAAAATAGCCTTTATGTGAGCAATGATTAAAGATTTTAATTATCTTTAATCCTAACTTACATATTAAGATTTAATATCTTATCAGGTGGGTGTGTGTTGTCTTTGAGGTGTCACATTGACTTTAGGTAACCTACTAATGAAAATAAGACTAACCTATAATTGACCAATCTTTTTTTAAATAACTAAAAATAAATAAATAACTAAATAGAGATAAGACTTTACTATATACTGACAAATTAAAAGGTCAATTTATAATTTTAATTTTAGAATTGATTAACTCGGAGTTTTCAAGTAGCCATGACTGGAGCTTTTTATAGGAGCAGCTTTATTATGAAGAATGTCGGTATAAACCAAGGATTGCAATAACTGCCGTAAAGTTGACCAATTTAGACAAAATTTGGTGTGCGTTTAGGACTAATTACATGTCTCGCTGGAAAGCTCTAACTGAGCAGAGAAGAAAAGTATACATACAATTTTCGCAATATTCAACATGACCAACGCAATTTAAAGAAATATAAATAATGAGTTTTTACATTTTTCTTAGCATCAAATAAATATGTTAATTCCTTTAGACATTTAGTGAGCGAAGCAAGTTCCTTCACAGATATTAAATGAGGGTTTTATCAACCTAATAAACGCGAAGCGAGCCTTATTACATTTTTATTATTATCTATTTTTATTAAGCTCCTATTTTATCCTATTATACTTAAGCAATTTTGCAAAAGAGCGAACCAAGCTCTTTTAATATACCTAATAGGGGTGTTTTGTTAATAAAAAGGTGTAATGGCTGGAACCGGTCTCAATTTTCGTAAATACCTTCCTGAACAAGGATCTGCAATTCTGCCGACTCGTATTGGATGGGTGTCCCAGGCAGAACGCACTTTAGGGTCAAAGGTTCTGCCTGGACACCCATCCGATACGAGCCGGCAGAATTGCAGATCCTTGTTCAGGAAGGTATTTACGAAAAATTGAGACCGGTTCCAGTCATTAACTTTTTATTACAAAACACTCCTGGGCTCTTGGTCTAATATTACATTTTATAAATTTTTCCAGCGAAGCGAGCCTCACTGCATATATTTGCAAATACATTTATGGCAATCTAGGGAGCGAAGCGAGTTATTATAAATATAGGGGCTTTATTCGGACCTTTATTACTTTACAACCATATACTTGCATACCTATATATATTTTCCAATCAAGCAAGCAATGTCAACTTCTATTGTATACATTTAAAGCAATCTAGCGAGCGATGTGAGCCTTTGCATATATTAGATTACTATATAATGTATATATATATATATATATATATATATATATATATATATATATATATATATATATATATATATATATATATATATATATGTATTATGTATGTATTATGTATGTGTTGTGTGTGTGGTATAAAAGGTTTTTTTTACTTAATTTTTTAAAAACTATTATCACGGAGTACTTAGAACCAGAGGCCCCACCTATATGGGAGATTTGGTAAGGCTAGTTCTACCCCACCCTCACATTTCTAGAAAATTTTCTTCTGTACAGTGTCGCTCTCAGTAGCAACATGTTTAACTTTGGATAATAAAAAGAGACAACCAATTTTGCGATATATCTATCTTTGTCTTTAGATGTTCATCACATCAACTACTTCTTCTACCTGATCCAACCTACCTTGAACAATTTTCACAAGAGCATTTAAATGGATTTACTTTAAGTTCCACAAACCTAAGAGATGGTTCTTACTATGATATTTTTTTCTTTCATCGTAATGTTATATATACAATGATTTAATGTTGCAATTTAATCTTCCTCCAATATTTATTGTTAGAATCATAATAATAATTTTAAAATAATCTGGCGCGGTGGTCCGCTTGTCGGGCGAATTTCCTTCGATGTGTGTTTCCGTGCTTAACAACAATAATGTGGAACGATCATTTTTATAGTTTCTCACATTATATAAGTTTTACAACTACTAAATAAATAATTCCGGCGCGGTGGTCCGCTGTCGGGCGAATTTTATTTAGGATGCGTGTTTCCGTGCTAAACAACCCATTTCTTGCTTATGAAAGAACTATGCCCGTTGCGTGGTTCCGGTTCATGCTTTAGAACCTAAGCAGTTACTCAATTGTCAAGCACTGCTCGTAACTCATTTGTCTGTATTTTTCAAAGAAAATGCGCATAAATTACCATTAGTTGTAGAAAACTATGCGTGAAAGTTAGAAGTACGTACGCATTATTTGAACTAGTTTAAAGCTTAGTTACTTATCTTTAAGCTAGTCAGTTATTTTAAAGGTTTAGCGCATTTCCTTAGGAAAATACAGACCAAGAAGAGAAAAGAAGAGAAAAAATATAATCCGTTCGAAAGATAGAGTGTTTACTAGAAAGTGTCTAGAAATACATATATGTAATATATATAATATATATAATATATATATATAATAATATATATATTATATATAATATATACATATATATATATATATATATATATATATATATATATATATATAATATAATATATGTTAAGTATATATATACATAAAGTTCGCGAAACGTATTTATCGTCATTAGGACCTCTGAAACGGATTTGTTCGTGGTCCGAGGTTCGAATTCCGCCATGACGTCTATCCTATTAGCGAATTTTATTCCCAAAGGAAATTCGCTAAAATATATGTACATATTGACACTTGTAATAATTTTATTTTTAAATGTAAATATTCATTTTCAAATCGTACTCTGGGAATGTTTAAACTAATTTATGATACGCTTACGTACAATCATTACAAGCAGGCCTGGAAAAGATTTCGCCCCCCCCCTCAACGAAGTAAATTTCTGTCTAGATTGGTTTTCGTTTTATTCTCAGTGATTACTCATACAGCACTGCTTACGCTCAATGCTGCTTAACTTTTATGATCGAACAAAATCATGATATACTTAATGTATTTTAAACGAAACTTATGTAAGTCTTATACATGGCTACATGCGTCTAAATCTCAATCCAATCGCATCGAAATTTTAACTAAGACATTATTCAGGTTAATGACGTCATAAAAATATTTTTTTCCTAACAGAACAACTACAGCTATAGACTGATTTTTATACAAAGTTTTAACTCTCTAGCATATAATCACTAGAAGTTACGATGATAATAGACAAATACACACACAAACCACTCATGAGGTCTTCGAGACCTTCATGAGTGGTTTCATGACCTTTCTTGAAAACACCTGAGGCGGATAATGTCAGTGTCATCCCAGTTGAAATTAAACGGATGTATTTACATTTAGAGGACGAGCGAAGCGAGTCCGAAGACGTGTTACAGCATACATTTGGCGTATCGACTTCGACCGGTTTCATTCGATTCAGTGTCTCAAAAGACATTAACATCAACCTTTTTTGCGGCAAAAAATGTTAACCCTGAATTTGGCCGATTTTTTGAAAATTTTGCTGACTCAGCAAACCGGGTTAATGACGTCACAAAAACCTGGTTTTTAATAGGGTTCGTGTCCTCCCGAAGGTTGAGTTATCAAGAGTTCAGTTACATTTTTTATTTTTCTTTAATTTTCAGAAAAATGCAACTGTTTTTTAATAAACAATTAAACTGTTTATGAAGTGAATGTATACTTTTTATTTAGGAAATTTTCTTGTTTCCAACGGTATTCATAACTTATTTGCATTATTTATACTTAGGGAGGTAAAGCATGTTTTTCAAACCAACATATGCCACCCAAACAAAATGATGAAATTTGACCTTTGTGGGAGAACGGTTGAGAATTGAGCCCTGGCCAATACCGTGTTTTTTGTAGCTCTTAGGGCATAGAATCATCCCATTCATTTTCTTACATATATCACCAAACACCCTTTGGTTGTGTTGTGTTGGGGGCACTATATAGTGAGACAAACACAAATTCTAATTATAAATTTATTTTTCATTTGCTTGTATTTTGCGATGTAATGCTAATATTCCCATTTAAGAAAAGTCGTATTTACAATTTAAAAAGTCGGCTACGGAGTACCTCGGAACTTTTCCTCATTATACATCGGATTCGCTACGATTATCCTCCCTGCTTCGATCGTCCTCAGGAATACACTTCTTCAAATGTATACTGCAACATGCCTTGCTTTGCTCGTCTTCAGATAGTAAATGCATCCATATCATTCTGAGCGGTCACCCATACAGCACTGACCACGTTCAATGTTCCTTAATTTTTATTTATTTATTATTAAGGTGCTTAAAACTAAGGTGACAAACAGATAAAATACATATTAATTTTTATGATGCAACAAAAATCATAAATATACTTGTATTGAAACGGAAATATTAGTAGGGAATAATACAAATTTCAACTCAATTGAACCATTTCCTGATTTTTTTCCATTTTTTTAACAAACATATACAAGTCATTCAAAAAAATAACTAACGCTGATAATGAGATGAAACTTGGGATATATGTTAAAATTATGCATAGTCACATGCGTTTATGAAAATTTTTAATTTTTCCCAATAAGTCGTTATTGCGGATTAATGACGTCATTAAAAAAAATATTTTCTAAATAGCATAACTACAGCAGTAGACTGACCTTTGCGTACTCTCTAGCATAAATACACTGGGCTCTACGATGATAACAGACACACACACACATACAGACAGTTAACTTTGCTAAAACCACTCAGGAGGCCTTAAAAGCGCTGAAACGGATAATTCCGGTTTAATCCCGGTTTTGGATTTTTTTGCAAGCACATACTTTCCCTATATACCTACGGTATATATTTGTTACGCCATTCTTCATAATTTCGGACTAAGTGATAAAGTAAGCAATCAATTTTATATTTATAACATTTTTTAAAAATTAGAAACAAGTCAAGAGTGATTTATACAAAAATAAAGAAGTTACATAAAATTAAAATTTCAAAATTAATTTAAATTGTCGTACGAAATATTAAGAACATCTTAGCACGATGCTGCTTGACACTTTCCATCTATCATAAACCCTAGATATACCACTTTTTTGATATCTTCATTAATTTCGGACAATGGCCGATTCAAAGATACATTTGAAATTCTCCAGTGCTCTGCGGCTATAATAAATTGAGAGCTGTAATTAAGGTAATAATTTTTTCGAAATTTAACTACATCATATCAAAAAATCATAAGATTTTATCAATTTTCCGTGGAGTTATGGTGGTAAAATCAGAATAATATCGTGAAGAAGAAACAATTTTTAGATTGTTTACGTTACAAAAATGAAATATGGCTCATTTTTAACTTCAAATCCTTTGTTAATGATTTTAAATAGAAAGTAAACCAATAAAAATTAATTTTTAGACAATATACCAAGCTTTGAACTTTATTTGCAAGATTTTTTTTTATATTTTGTATTTCTACCAAGATATTAACGTAAATATGAAAAAGGGGGTACGTTTTGGTCCACTATGATCGCAGCCTTGTAGCAAATTTAAGGGGCTTTTCTTTGAGTTATCCCTAAACATGTCCAAACAGATTCCCAAAATAAATGTGAACTATATTGATTTTTTGCAAAAAAAAAAAACCGGTCGCTGACTAGACTGTTAAGCGTGTTTTTCAAATATGTTTCAGTTTAATTAACTTATTCAAATAAGTTCCCTTTAATATTCTGCTTATTCATTTTCATTTTTTAAACTCCATTTTCCTACTCTGACCTATAATAATTAATGTAAACCGGGAAAGTATGTTATATTTTCGTAAATTCTTAGAAATAAAGCGCGATGTTTTAAATTTGATAATTAATTATTTTTATTACTGTTTCAAAGAAATGATATGTGCTTAACTTAAACAGTAAGTTATTGATTAAATATGAATTTATTAATAAGGTAATGCAAAGAGGGTTCCTATCAAGCCTAAATTTTACCTAATGTCCGAAAAATTTACTTGATTTCATTTATCCACCTGAAAGTGTTTCGCAAGTCCACTGAAACCTTTTCAAGGTTGTGAAATACTAACATTTTAAGCAATGAAACCCCTGATAACACCCTTGATATTGGATATCAAAGTTAAAAAATTATCTTAAAATTAAACGTCACAAAGGATGTAAATAGGGAATTTGCATGCATTTATTACCATCAGCAACAGTTGACCTATTTTTAAATACAATCTTGTAGTGAAAAGCTAGTGAAGGCCTAAGTTTTTTGTTGGATACAATAATATATAATTACCAGATTTTTGTCTGTAAAAAATATTAGTATCAACATATTTTTGATGAAAATCTATTATTTAACATAACTTAGCAAATAATATTAACCTAGTGAAAAACAGGTAAGGAAATTATGATTAAAAACTGTTAGAGGGTTAAAAGAAATGCAAGTTATTATTGAAAGTATTAAAATTAGAGATATAAGTTAAAAAGATTAGATCTAACACTTTTATCTTATATTTTTCACAATAATATTTGTGTGAAGGTATTATAGATAAAATTCCCATCCTTAAAAAATTGTAAAAACCAATATGCAATAATAAATGAATTACAATAGACATGGTAAGAGGATTAAGGATTAGGGGTATAAGATGTTAACCAGAGAAGTATGGCAGATAAGGGATGGAACCAAAGGTTGTTGACCATTACAGGAGATATCTCAGTGTGAGGTGTGTAGTTTGCTTGTGTGTGTACGGAGTATGAGTCAGTAGCGCAATCCATTGAGGAAGTACGCAACTACTCCAAAACGACTGTGCTGCATCCTGGTGCCGAAGTACGAAAATCACCTTTAAACTAGACAAAAAAAATCCCATGAGGTGGTTCGTCTCTAATAGTCTCTGCTATTATCAAGGAAGGTGGAGACAAAGCGTTTTGTTACTTAAATGTTTAATATTGGATGATGACGTTTCTTTGATTGATTCTTTTAATGATTGATTTGTTAAACATACATAGCAGTTACAAGTGTTAATATTTCAGCCTAACCTAAATACATCATGAAGATTTGTAATTTTTTGAAATGTTTGTGGGATCATTTTTGTGGGTTGATGATGTCACACATATTTCATAAACAATAGGGTTCTGGACATTATCAAGTTTCATAAACGAGTCCCATAGAAACGTTTAGTCTAGGAACGAATATATATATATATTATAATATATATATATAATATATATATATAATATATATATATATATATATATATAATATATATATATGTATCTTAGCGAGCGAAGCGTGCCTTATTTGATTAATATAATTTGATATATTAGCAAACTTTCAAGCAAGAAATTTCTTATTTGCCCGTATTGCATTAGAACCCTATATTTCCATTAATATTTATAGTATTTAGCTAGAAGGGAAGCTAGTCTCTTTTTTTAACCATTTATATATTTATAGCATTCCAAGAAAATCCGTTTTTATGTACCTAGTTTTACACCAATTTTATGAGCGTTGCGAGCCTTTGCATATGTTGGCATAAATGTTTATAGTAATCCAGCGAGCCCTTTTTAATGTACCTATAATTTAATATTTTAGCAATGTTGCGAGCCTTTATGCATACTGACTTAAACTTATACTTGCATACTATGCTTAATACTTATAGCGAGCGAAGCGAGTCTCTTTTTCTAGATCCACGCATATATTCATAGAAATCTAGCAAAAAAAGCGAACCGCTTTTGCCTATTGAGAGCGAAGTGACCCTTTATTTCTTCTTTTATAGCTAAGCGATTCTTATTTATTCATTTTTTATCCTATCTAGCGAGCGAAGCGAACCTCTTAGTAATTTGATGTATTTTATAATAACTGAATTTGATGTATTTTTTATGTGTTTTTATTTAAAGATCTTTGCTCAGATCTTATTATCTAAACTGATATGATTCGGTCAACTTTATTCTCTTGAAAAATTGTTGCGAATTCGATCAATCTCTTTTGAGTACCAAGTCGTGTGTCACAGTGATATACAGGAACTTTAAACAATAGTACATATTTTGCATATCAAGCAAAACACGCGTTAAAAACTGATTTCGGAATATGTTTCAATATTTCCGATCTATATTTTCCTGGGAATGAAAAGTTTTTCTAACCTTACATATCCAAGGGTCTAAAGAAGGAAAAAATTGCATGACCTCTATTGTTCACTTTTAAATCTTTTAGAAATTTTATAGAAACAATTTTATGGTTCAGAAGTATTTTGAAACTTATTGTTTTCTTCAACTAGAGAAAAGAAATCAATAGAGACTGGCTCGAGTACCATATTTCTGAGAAAAGTCTTTAATAAATTCGCAAGATTTTAAAATGACTTAATAGACTCTTGAAAAATCAAGTACTAGAAAAGAACAAAAAGATGCTTAATTAGATAAGTGAACTCATTTAATATTCCAGAGTAAGCTTATTTACTCCGAGAAAACTTTTCATTATTACTTAAATTGCTTGTACTTAATAAGCATCCTGCAAGTAAAGAATCAACATTTAAAGTTTATAAGATGTCACTTTTGTTACACACTTAACCTATATTAGCTAATTATTAAATCAGAATAAAAATAGAAATATTACCTTGTACTAAGGAGCTTAGTAGTATACTCTTTTCTTTACTCTTTGCAAGTACTTTTAACTTGAAGTACTGCCTTCGTTAAGAACAAAAACTTAAAGTTTTTAAGTTACAAAGTACAACAAAAACTACTGCTGCTAGCAACAAGAATTCTATACGACAATGATGTGAACATAGAAATATTATTACTAGAGGGGCCCTATAGGTTTAATTTTGAAACATCGAAAAAGTAACCTGACCAACTGCTGATAAATAAAATTCAATTATCAGTAACTTATACAGTACAGCATTAAAAATACAAATCAAAATACAAGCAATGTGCGGGAAGCCGAATATAATTGATTTATTATAACCTTAGTTCAATCTTCGAGGAGGTTTCAGTAAGGTTACACAGAGCCCCTGAGACCCCCCCCCCAAAAAAAAAAAAAGTTTCAAGCCTCTCAATGTAATGAGATAGGCCCCTCTAGTATATATCTATAGATGTATAGATATATCTCTATAAATGCGAAGGTTAAAACCAAGGAGTATGTACACTTCTTAGGTTTGTGCGGCACGTCACTCCAGTGCACACTAGAGTAACCTAGGGTAAGAACTATGATCGGGCACGTCTATGTGAGTCAGCAAACTACTATGTTTGCTGACTCTGCGAGTCAGTAGACTTGTTCAGGGGGTAAAAGGAACTGGAAGGCTTTCTTTTACCCACCTGAGTGGTTCAATGGTCTGCTTTATACCCCCGGTAATTTTTTTAAAAGTTTTGCAATGTGCTGGTACTTTACTTAGTAGCTACCCAAATTAATAGAACTATAACTTTACGACATAATTTTTCTGATTTAAATCAAGACTTCGATTACACATCAATCAGATTCTCAATAGAAAATAACGATTACTTGATTTATTCACAACCAAAGCTAGTCTTTCATTTCGCGTTCATAAAATTATTTTATCTTTAAAAAGATGAAAAACTAAAATTCAAAAGACTTTTAATAAATTATTCTCTTTTTTCTTGTAAATGATAATTTTAATTTATACAAGATTTAAAATTTAAATATTCACTAGAGAGCACTTGGCTCTAGTTTAGTCACAGCCAGATAGAATTTCAAAGAGTTCTTCTAAATGTATTTTCAAGAATTAACACAGAGAATAATGTTTCATAATATAATTTACAAAATATAGTTTTATCGTTTTATTAATTATAAAACTGCATAATTATAAGAAATAATTATTTTTAAGGACGTATTAATACCATAAAAATATAAACTAATTTTTTAAAAAAGGAGCAGATATTTGTTTACATAGCTTTTTTTGGGACTTTTATTTTTAAAGCAGCATAAATTAATGTATTTAAAAGATTTATAAGACTTTTCGCTTTCGATTTTCAAATAGTTCAAAAGTGGAAGGAGAAAGGATTAAATTTATTACCATATCTTTTTTTTACTTTTCCTCTTATCGTAGGTTTATTGGAAAGTATTGTTTTAGCTGAAAATCCCAAACCAAAAGGTTCACCTGAATTATTCCTTTCACCTGTTTTTAAAACCTCCTGGGTGGTTTTTATAATTTCGTCTGTCTTTTACTGTCGTAGCTCACAGTGTGCTAATGCTAAAAAGTTTAACCTTGTAGTAAAAAAATCAATCTTTGGGTATAGTTGGAAAATAAATTTTTAATACTTTAATTTAATTTAACTTATTTTAAACTTTACTTTATTTAACAAAAAAAATAGGTAAATAAATAGTCTCTCCACTAAATAGAATGCTAATAAATTTATTAGAGAGTTAACTTTCTGCCGCATCCGGCCATCATCAGTCTATAAAAAGCCAAGAAAATACAACAAACTTAAAATCACTAAAAACTAAAAATACAAAAAGTCTAACATAAAGCTAAAAGAAAAATACAAAACAATAACAAAAATAAAAATAAATAAATCGGCGAGAAGACAGAAACACGAAAAATTAAGTATTTAAACACCCAGTGGTTGACTTAGAGGGGGGGGGGGGTTAGATACCAACTTATTGCTGTAGCTCCGTATGGAGCTGGGTAATCAGGGTGAAGTATTTTAAATGTACCTCCCTGTATATCTGGTTATTGTCGGATCACTTGTTTGGGGGGGGGGGCTTGACTGCTGAGAATAAAATTTCTCTTTCGTGCCTTAGGAAACAGTAAAGGTAGTGAAAAAGAATCTGACTAGCATGTACTAAATTATAAATTAGACGTTTTTCACACTCTTAGAACGAGCGAAGCGAGTCCGAAGTGGTAAGGATGAGCGTAGCAAATCCGATAAGATAAAAGAAAATTTCAGTACACGATTTTTTGAAAAAGATTGTAAGCCTAATAATACCCGGTGATAATATTAATAATACTCAGTAATAATCATACATCTCACAATAATACACATCTTACTTGACTTAAATTAGAAACAAGACACAAATTGTAACTTACAAATTAGTCAGTAAACAATTTGTCAGCATTTGTTCTACAGCGAAAAACTAACATATATGTAAATATATTTTTTTAAAAAGGAACAGAAAATACATGCTAGACTAGACACTGTTATCACTGTTTTAAGATCAGATACAAAAAAATCCAATCAAAATAGGATCCTTTGTTAAATTTTTTATTAGCTTTCGTTTTATTGAAACTTTCTAGTTAAATTTACAAAAGAATCCTCTTTCGACATTTAATTTTAAAACTGAGTTCTTTTCTTTCCTTATAAAGTCCCTTTGCTGAAACGTCATCATCCAATATTAACAAGTAACAAAACGCTTTGTTACTTGAAAATTATTACCCCACCTTCCTTGAAAGGTATAATAGCTTTAGAAATTAAGCAAAAAATCCTTTCTTTGATATATATTATATATATATATATATATAGTATATATATTATATATATATATATATATATATTATTATATGTATATATATATATATATGTGTGTGTGTGTGTGTGTGTGTGTGTGTGTGTAAATGAAGCCCAAAAATTGATTAATTTATAACCTCAACACCCTTGGAGGAGTTTCAATGAGGTACACAGAGCCCCTGAGAGCCCCACTAAAACATGTTTCAGGCCCTCTCAATGTATTAAAGATAGGCTATGCTCCGTATATATCTCTATTATAAAAAGTGAAACTCGCCTTAAATGATAAGAATTGCCAATATAAATAATTAAACATAAAAAGGCAAATCCTAGAGGGCTCATACGCAGTTATTCCAATAAAAAAATTGTAACACATCATATTAAGCAACAACTTCTCTATATCAGTTTTTAACAATGTTATACATTATTTTAACTTTAGTATGATTAATTACATTAACTATTGTAGGGTAAAAAAATTAAAAAAAGGATTTCTATATTTTTGAGCCAGCTGTAGGCTAATCACGGATGTCTAAATTTTTTTACAATGGTTAGTATAGTAATTACCCTACTTGGTTTATAATTACGTTACCTGGAAGTAAAAACATGTATTCACTATTAATTTAAATACGGGTTGAAGTCATGTATTATGCATGCATTATACGTCGGCTCCTAGTTAGTAGACACAGGATAAACTCTACTAACTATCCCGCCTTTAATTAAAACATGCATTTTTTTAAAAAATGGTGTGAATTTATATGAAAAAAGTACGCTTATAAGGTTGTTCGGATAACGGAAGAGTAGGATGAGGCGGGGGGAGGGGTGTTTTTCAAAGCAATATAACTCATTGTTTTCATATTTCATGCAAACCACAAGGGGGTCACACTATTGTAGTTTTTCCTTTCCCTAATTTATACATATGTATATGAAAACAGTATTGTGTTGTTCAGTGAAATAGCATTGTATTGGATGTCATTTAATTTATCCGGTTCAGCTTTTTATATGACCTCTCTCGGGTGTATGTGTGTGTGTGGTTCCCTGTAGGTCGTGTGCGAAACATGAAGAGATCATTTTTAAAGCTGATAAAATTTCTTATAAAACGTTTTTTTTTTCGTCAAAATCGGATAAATACAACTGAAGTTATGACATTTGTAAAATGGCCAAAAAAATTCACAAAAAGACAGTATTTTTCCAAAGAAATTTGCTGAGTTTGCGAAAATTAAACATTTTTTTAGTGTATTTTAAAGAGCCATAACTTTGGTTACACTCATCCGATTTTAATGATTAAACACTCGTTTTATAGAACATTTTATCATCTTTAAAAAATATTCTCTTCATGTTTTGCTCACGGCCCACAGGGAACCACTTATTTCAAGAAAACTGAAAGTTGTGCGATTTTATATCATTTTGAGCTTGCGCAATTATATGAAGGGCTCCACTTTGATTTGGCAGACTATGTTTTTTCTTCATAATTAAAGGTGCATTTACAGACAAATTTTGTTTGAAATAGTAAAAAATAAGTCACATTTTGTCAGGTTCGGCTCTTGGATTAGTAAGTATGTAAGAAAAGTATTGTGTTTGCAAAAAAAAAAAAAAATCCAAAACCGAGATGAAACCGGAACTATCCGTTTCAAGTGTTTTAAAGGCCTCCTGAGTGGTTTTTGTAAAGTTGTCTATCTTTATGAGTGTGTGGCTGTCTTATTATCGTAGCTCCTAGTGTATTCATGTTACAAAGTTTAAACTGTGGTAGAACTCAGTCTACCACTGAAAACTAATAACTAATTGTGTTATTCGGAAAATAATATTTTTATGACGTCATTAACCCGCAATAATGACTAAGCAATAATTGCGATTAAAATCATGTGGCTATGTATAAGACTAATATATATGCTAAGTTTCATCTCATTATCATCTTTTGTTCAATTTTCTTTCGAATGACTAGTGTACGTTTTATAAAAAAATGCACTTTAATTGAGTTTAAATTTAGTACAAGTGAATATACTTATTATCTAATAAATAAGTACACTGAATTTCGTTTTAATACGACAAGTATATCCATGATTTTTTTTGGATCATAAAAATTAAGTAGCATTGAGCATGGTTAGTGCTGTATGGGTGACAGCTGAGAATGATACGAATGCATTTACTATCTGAGGACGAGCGAAACGAGTCCAAAGACATGTTGCAGCATTAATTTGGGAATTGTATACTCTGAGGAGGAGCAAGGTAGTCCGAAGCAGGGAGGATGGGCGTAGCGAATCCGATATGATAATGAAAAGTTCCGAGGTACCCCGTACCCGATTTTTCTTATTTATTAATTATGATTGATAATGACCAAAAGTCATTTGGTCAGAAAGGGGCGAAAAGTCTCCATTGATAACGTACTTTTTTTTATTTACTAACCCTTTGAACAAAAGATCTCAGCTCTCAAATTAATATTATAGATATAAAAATATCTAAAAGGTTTTAGATTAAAATGATCTTTCTATCTAGACTTTTCATTGCTAAAGAAAATAAAACTTCACGGATTTTATTTTATACTGCTTTTCTCCAAAAGAAAATGTTCTTTTTTAAGGTTTAGGCATTGTTGTTACTTCAAACATTGTTCGTCTTACGACACAAAAATACAAATTATCCGAGGGAGTAGGTTGGAGAAAGATACAAACATGTCAAATCGTAAAATTAAAAATCCTTGGGCATGACAAGCAGAATACGTGTTTAAATCAGAATAACCTCTCCTTCTTTCTTTCTCTTGAATGTTAATACATTTATGACATCATAAACATTCAAACATTATTTAAATTCAAGTCCTTTTAGGAGCTTTATCTAATAACACATGTAATATTATAAATGGGGCATGTAATAAAATAAATGCTTTTAAGATAGGGTTAACATCATCAAACATGTTTAAACTGGATAAAAATTAAGTAACGTTATTGAATTTTATATTTTATATTAAGTTTATAAATAAAACAAATATGGTAAAAGTAATAAATGAAAAATAAGTTTTGTCACATTCCTGAACTTCGGGCCTGGTAAGCAAGCTACTTTATTAATGAATTTTTTCATAGAAAATTTGCGAAAAACTAGCCTCTTAAGATTGTCAATATAGAAATGTAGTTAACTTTTAAATTTTAAGTCATTTATGTGTTAGCTTATAAATTACTTATTAATTTACAAAACTCTAGCCATTAGTTCACTAAATAATTCTGTGGACCGAAGTAGTACTACCTTAAGCTCTGGATAATCATGAGGTTCTGAGCACGAGCGAAGCAAGATCGAAGTTTAAACAATTTCGAACTCGTTTGAAAATTTAAAAACCACAATTTGAATCCATGATTTATTCTAAGGTTTTGCAGAGTGAGATTGATATTATATCACCCTTGACATTGGTTTAATTCTATATTCTGAGGTCAATAGTATGACGCAGGTTAAAATCAGTTGACAGCGTAGGAAAATAAAGCTAGGAAGCCAATGAGGTTAGTCATGGATGTTAAGCCATGCCTACAATTTCACATAAGACCAATCTCATTGGTTCCACAACACTATTTTTAACTGTCAACTGATTTTAACCGCGCGTCATACTATAACGTAGCTTAACCGATAAGATACTTTCTTAAGGTTAAAATAAACATCGCATATTGAGGACGAACGGACACTCACACGCGGAGTTGTGAATAAATGTAGCGAGGTACCCCGAACCCGATTTTTTTATTACTAAATTTAAGATTTGATGGATTTCATTTCTTTTCAAAATATTATTATATCACATAAATCTTAAATAATTTGATGAAAGGCTTCAGCATAAAGTTGAACTTTGAAAGTTATGCGTATTTCCACAATAATAACGATTTAATGGGATTTTGAAAGAAACATAACACGATGGAAAGAAAAAGTTGAAAATAAAGGATACCGTATATATCCAAAGAAAGTTTCTTTTATTTAGTGTTTTCTTTAAAAAATGTTTAACAAAACGGATAATAAAACTTCTAAATAAAAGTTAAATGTCGAAAAGTTAGGGTAAAGTAATGTCGGAATTTGTTTTGGAAGGGCAGGTGCCCTAACACCGTGCGCCGGTCCTAACTTTAAATTTAGTTTAAATCAAGTTTTTGTTACTTTGTGGAAAACGGGTATAAACGAGAAAAAAATTGTTTTTTTTTTGAGGTAGTACGTATTGAGCTCTTTATTGGACCGTTTTTAGGATGAGAAGCCAATCATTATTGTTACAGAGGTTATTTAGTACTTTTCACTCCGAGGACAATAATGAATGTAAAAAAAACTCCTAGGACGTAAAAGTAATTCATATAATGCCGCCATTACTGTAATGTAGCGTGTTCAAAAAACAATCTGTGTAAAACCCTTATGAGGTTTCTTTAAAAAAGTTCATTTTGTTTCTGTTTTTGTTCGTAGACTAACTTTTTTTCGTTTTTAAAAGGTTTTCTAATTGCCAATTTTTGTGTGTTTATTTGTAAAGCTTTTACATTTTTGAGTAAAAGTGTGAAGCTATGGATAGATTCAATGACGACGATAATATGGAGTTAATTGGACGTTTGTTTTTTTTTTCAATTAAGTATATAGCGCAGTTTATTTAATGAATGCTACCTCAAAAAAATAGTGTATGCCATCCGGCTGAGAATGTCTTTATGTCTTGGCAATTTTTGGTAAATCTAATTGCCGTGACATAAAGTCACACTTCTCAATCTTATGGCATAAATAACTATTGTGTTACCAGTTCGAATCAAGGTTGTGATTCTGTAAAGGCCCAATTAAAAATGGTTAAATATTTTATCTAGGCTTATTACTCTTCCTCGTTTATACTGTAGGTATTTAGGAAAAGTATTGTGTTTGCTAATAATTCCGAAACCGAGATGTCACTGGCGTAATCCGTTTTAGGTGTTTTTAAGGCTTTCTGAGTGGCTTTCACAAAGCTGTCAGTATGTGTGTGTGTTATCATCGTAGCTCTCAGTGTATTTATGCTAGAGTTGAAACTTTGTAGTCTGCATGCGGATGAAATCTAAACAAAGAGATTTCAGGATATCAGCGGTAAAACGCCGATAATACAATATCTCTTAACATAATTTTGTAAATTCAATAAAAATCACGGTTAAGAATTTTAGAGGACAGAAATCTTTATAAAAATAATATCTTTAAAAAATATACCTACCCATTATGAAATGAACAAGCTTTTATATTGTCTAGTATAGTTAATGTTATTTTCACTTTATTGTTAATTTAAATTCCGCTTATTTTACCTGCTTATCAGGTACTTTCTAAGTAATTTGAAACTTTAGATAAAGCTTTCAAGTTGTGAAAAAAAGGTTCACTTAAAACCAGCGTAGAAAGGCCATTAACAGCCTGACAGAAACACAAGTTAAAAAATAAATGTATTTGTCGACACCGAGTCTTGTTTTTCTTAAATTGTGATGCTTTTACATCTAGATGCTTTTAAAACATAAATTCTTTTCTTATTTTCTCTTAATTTAGAAAAAACATTATCTTTAAGTGTAAAATTGTTTACGTTTTGCAGAATAATTCTTAATAGAATTCACAGGGAACAAATTATAACAATTATATTACAAACAGTTTACTGGAGGAATGTTTTATACATATTTGTCGTTAAATACAATAAAATGAACAAACAAATCCGCAAAATAAAATAATAACAAAATAAACGCCTATTAAGCTTTTGGCAAAAAAATAGTTAACTACTATTTTGCAATGTATTTTTCATTTTGTAATGTGCTTAGTTTAGATTTGATATGTTTTATGTATTATTTCCAAAAAAAGTACCCACAAACACACACACACACACAATATATATATATATATATATATATATATATATATATATATATAATTATATATATATATATATAATATATATATATATATAATATATAAAATACTACATTTATATATATTATAATATATATATATATATATTATATATATATATATATATATATATATAATATATTCTCAAGAATATTCCAAAAACTGTCAAAAATATTTCATTCCAAACAAGTTCATAATATTCTAAAAATATTTTTTTGCGTAGGAAAACGAGTTTCCAGTATTTTGTTTACATGCTTTCTAAATTTTGTGCGCTTCTGTTATTTATCATGAAATAATATGTTTTATAATTAAACACTATATAATTTATCCAATCGTTAAAAATTAAATGAATTTAACTCATCTCCATAAAAGCTTTTAAAATGCAAAATCTTTATGTCATAGATGTTTTCAACAATTACTGCTGCTCTCTAGCCAAGCTTGATTTGGGAATAAAAGAAAATTTATAGACAAAGGGCTAAAAAGGAAAAGCGTAAAAAACCAAGGCGTCTTGTATAAGTCACGTTCAGCAAACATGTTTCATTCCTTTTTCTTATTTGCCGACTTGAATAAAGATGTTAAAGTAGAATAAATATGTTACGTCGAGAAAGACCCTAAAAAGGGTACGGGGTACCTCAGACGGGATTTACTACGCTCATCCTTCATACTTCAGACTCGCTTCGCTCGGTCTCAGAATATACAATTCGCCAAATTTATAGAACAACACGTCTTCGGACGCGCTTTCCTTGTTTTCAGATAGTAAATGCATTCGTTTCATTCCCAGCGGTTACGCATCCAGACCTGGACCAACCTCAATGTTGCTTGACTTTTATGATCCAACAAAAAACATGGATAAACTTGTCGTATAAAATTTAGTATACATATATTACGTAAAGGTACTCGTAAACTTGTACCGAATTTCATCTCAAATGGATTATTTTTTTTATTTTTTAAAAAACGTAGCAAGTCATTCAACAAAAATTAAACTAACGCTGATAAAGAGAAAAATTTGGCACATATTTTAGTCTTATAAATGGCTGCATGCGAGCTGAATCTCAAATTGATCGCAATTTTCCGCGTTTAATGATTTTTCGCAATTTTTACTGAGTCATTATTGCGGGTTTATGACGTCAACAAAATATTTTTTGGATAGCACAACTACAGCTATAGAATAATTTTTTGTACAAAGTTTCAACTCTCTAGCTCTATAAATACACTGGGAGCTACGATAACAACTGACACACACACATACAGGCAGAAAACTTTATGAAACCACTTAGGAGGCATTAAAACACCTGAAACGGATAATTCAGGTGACGTCCCGGTTTCGGATGTTTTGCAAACACAATACTTTTCCTATGTAACAACTGTATTAATTAGGAAAAGAAAAAAACGCGAATCGAATATATTTCTTTTTATCACCTAAATATTACCGAATAGACGACTAATACCTGCTAATATATTTACGTTTTAACGATTGACAATGTTAATTTAAATTATGTTAAAATTAATTTAATTGCAGATAAGACAATTTTGTTATTTACCTAGACATTTTTTTGTCCGGTTGATAAGTCTCGAAGACACAATCTCAGACAAAGATAAAAGTTTACACAAAAAATAGCTACACAAAATAGTTATTCTGTTTTGAACTAGGTTATAAAGTGATGTGAAAACTCTCTTAAGTTTATATAACTGAGTTTAACAATATCAGCTATGACAAGGATATGCAAAGATACTGAATTCACGTCTTTCAAATATAATCTCGCTTTATGGACAATGTCGCGATTTTTTTCTTTTTTTGACTCCTTAAAAAATTATTCCCGGGAGGAAGCTAAAACGTGCTGTTATATCCTAAACAAATTTTATATTTCCCCAAACAATACAGGGTTACGCAGAACAGGGAAATATTTTAACCTGTATACAAACTAAAGTTTTTTTTTTATCTTAAAATTTATAACTCTACAAGCATCCTAGTACATAATACGTTCCATTATACAGCCGAGAGTAAAAATAATGGGTATAAAATCTGTAGCTATGAATTGTTGTTGCGTTAAAGAAAAAGACAAGCGTTACATTGTTCAAGGGGTGGCGGTATGAAAAAAGTTTAGTACAGTCATATATCACTAGATGGCGTAAGATGTATTAGATGACATTTTACTAAAGTCCTTTCTCCCACTGTATGTGACTCATTCTTTACAGTTTTTTCACGTTTAAACGTTTTGATTTTAATGATTGTCTTTTTTTGCTTAAAAGCGTTTTAAATTTTGAAGTATATTTATAATAAAAATTTAAATATTAAAATTTTGGCGGTGCGATTTTGGAAAATTTATTGTTACAAAATACAATAAATCATTATATTTTTAAAAGAATATATGTATATTTCCTTGTTTTCGTATTTATATTTTCTTTTCAGAAGATATAACAGAAAAACTAATTTTGTGACCAGGAAAGTATCTTGATTTAACACAAAATTATACAGCATCCATATTAGCGAAATTAATAAGATGAAGTTGCTCGGATGACGGAAGTTCAGGGGCGGGAGTAGCTAGGGGCCAAAAGTCTCTGCAGTAAAAAATAATCAAAGTAATGAATCTATAACTATTTTCGTATATTATCATTTTATTTATTAAAGCTAACATTATAATACATAAAATTCTTCACATTCATATAAATAAGTACTTAAATTAATAAACAATAAAATAAAGCATAACCTTTACAACTGAAAGAACAAAAATACATAGATAAACAGTGAAATTTAAAAATATCAGAATTTTGTATTTATTTACTTACAATTTAACAAATCTGCAAAATAAATATTAGTTACTAGGTACATAAAATAAGAGTTTACATCAATTTTTGGTACATAAATTATTTAATATTCTTTTTTTTCTTCTTTTGTTTAATTGTGCGAATTTTGTTATTATACTTATAATATTATTCATTGAACAAGAATTATTTGTTATTTATTTTTGATAATAATTTATTAAATTAAAACAATATAAATTTTACATATATAAAAATAATTTAGTACAGTAGAATATAAAAGAATATAAACGTAAATAAATAACTAAACAAATATATGAATATATGTATATATATATATATATATATATATTATATATATATATATATATATATATATATATATCATCTCTAGATTATTAATGAAGAACTGTGAAGTTAGATTAATTTTAATATTTTTTGTAAAATAATGAAGTAAGAGAAGAGAATAGAATAGGTAGAATTTGTAGAAGAAGGATATACACAGATAGAAGTAGAATATTTCTATATCCTAGAATATAGATTACAAAGATAGAATATATTAATATATGACAGAATAGGTTCAGCTAGGAAGAGAGAGAGAGAGAGGAGAAAAGAAAAATTAGAAGATAATAGAAGAATAGCTGAAAGTAAAATAAGACAATGCACTTTTACGAGCATGTCATATAAAAAGATTACATTGGATAAATAAAATGCTCGGGGGATCAGAGTAAAGACATCTGGGTGATAAAAATTGATTGAATGTAAAATCAAGAAAAATATCTTAGACAGATCATGGAAACTTATTGTTTGCAAATCCCACAATCAATTTAAAATCAAGTAATGTGTCGTTTCTTGTTACATTAAATTAATTGTCACACATATTCAGTTTGCGGACAAATTATTTTTTATTTATAAATGGAAAACTGAGAAAATAATCCTAAACTTGTTACTTTATTCTATATACATAATGACAAAGCAAATATGTATAGATTTAAGTTATTTGTCGAAACAGATATGGACAAATATGGTTTTTGGCCTATCTTCCCAACATGCAGAGAGATCATTTTTCATTAAGCAAGATTTATTGAAGTATTATGGTTGTCATTATGTTGCAAGCAATAACTCAGTCCATATTGTTTTCGGCATATGGGCCAAAACTCAAACACGAGTTGAATCTTGAGTATGAGATACAATTGTCAAATAAATTTATTTATAAGAAAAATGTTTCGAAGACATCCAATATAATCTTTCTAATGACGTTATCTGTATATTTTGTAACAATTTATACTTTATACTTGACCTAAATTTTATCATATTATTTATAGAAATGGCACTAAGTTTTGGTCCATAGAAATTAAATAGTGTTTTTTCCTAAATCTAATAATAAATTTCTCTGGAGCAGTTTGTATACTAATAATATTAGTTACTACTAGATAGAATTAATAGGTTCTAAAACGAATAAAAACTCTTTGCTTAACTATATTTAGTTTGTGTTGCTTCGACCTTTTAGTCGTAATTCAATTGAAAGTCTTATAAGGTTTTGATTTTGTCCCATCCAGCTCAAGGTATATCGGGAAAATAATATAAAAATTCAGGCACGGGGTTCCGTGGAAATTTCACAAAACATTCTGAATTCGTACTCTCGCTCGTCCTTAGAATATGGGAACTACTAAAAGTACATTGCAATACGTCTTTCTTTTCACTTTACTCATCCTCAATGAGTAAAACATACCTGAACGGGAGGAATACACAGCGGTCAACTATCCAGGCACTGACCACCTTCTATGCTGCTTAACATTAGTAATCTAACAAAAATCGTAGCTATACAAGGCGTATTTCAATTTAGCTTCGCATAGTTATTTACTGCATAAATGGATACAATTGTACTAAATATTAACTCGATTGCAATAATTATAGATATTTTTTTCATTTAAAAAAACGTATACAAGTTATTCGAAACTAATTGAACTTATGCTAAAAATAAAATGGAACGTAGCACAATTAGGCGGCTGAACTTCGGTATACGGTGCACCCTGTTATCAATACTATATATCGATATATTTTTAGTTTAGAGATGTGACGTAGGAATAATCGATATATGCCTTTACTTTTACGTTTATGAACATATTTTATTATTTTTTAAAATGTTTTTTTGTTTGTGTTTTTTTTTTTATTTGTTGTAAAATGGTTTAAAACTATTTTCATATTTTTTTTATAATGTTTTAACTATGTTTTCATAAGAAAAATCGATGATACACCACATCTAATTTTATGTTACGCGTATTTTTGTGTTTGTTATTTTCAGGTTGTTTATTATATTTTTGATGTTAATGTTTTCATTTATTTGTTGTTTGGTTTTTTTTTAATGTTTTAATTATAATTAATAATTTAACGACGCTGCTTATCTTTTAAGTGCTCAGTTCTCGTTTACGTGTCGCGTAACTAAAAATATATCGATATATAGTATTGATAACAGGGTGCACCGTATACCGAAGATTTACCCAATTAGGCCTTATTTAGGCGCGCTAAATTTCAAATCGATTACAAAATGTTTCCGCGTTTTATGAATTATCTAAATTATTGCTTAGTCGTTTTTGCCGGTAATTGACGTCATAAAAATATTTTCTGGACAGCACAACTAGACCTAAAGACTGATTTATGTACCAAGTTTCAACTTTTTTGCGTAAACACACTAGGAGTTACGAAACAATCACACAACTCTATAAAATCTACCTATAAGACCTCAGAAGGACTTAAAACACCTGATACGGATAAATCAGGTGATATCCCGGTTTCGGACTTTTTGCAAGAAATAATACTTTTCCTATAAACCTTCCTTGAAAATGAGAAAAATTGAAAAGGTAGTCTCGTCAGATTTTTTTTCACGACAACATGCATTTAATGCAAGTTTAAGTCGGTATTGTAGAAAATATTTGAGTTAAACATAAGGAGAAGCTATAATTATCTGGTTCTTTTGGCGCGATAGATATTCAAACAATCATATCGTCTTGAAACACTTGGCTTAAAACATTTTCACAGGAGTTCTTGATAGTATTAGTGAGAACGCCCTTATCATAGAGATATATACTAGAGAGGGCATAGCCTATCTCAAACATTGGGAGTACTTAAACATCATTTTGGGGTTCTCAGGGGCTCTGTGTAATCTCATTAAAACCTCCCTCAGGAGTGAGTTGAGGTTATAATATATCAATAGTTTTTGGCTTCCTGAACAATATCTATGATTAAATATGTATTTTAAACGTTATAATATGCTACTTTAAAAATGTTAATGTTGTTCTGTTTATTTGATTTTATTGAAAGTCGAAGGATGACAGATTATCTTTACGAGGATTCAAAAATCAACCAATATGGCCTCTCTAGTAATACTACCTCTATGATACCTTTATGATGCCTTTATGACAACTTCCTTCAAGAGGTTTAGGTTATGATTCTAGGCGTGGGTTAAAATGCAATTGATATGGCTTTTATAGTAAAAATAATTTTTACACTTAACCGTGGTGATTTGCCTAGTTCTCCGCGCATCTGTATATTTTTGTTTGACATTTTTTTATTGAATAACACAACAATTTTCGCTACAAGTATTAGGGTTGATGCAGTTTTAGTGGCATGGAAAGGCGTGTTAGAGAATCAATCCTGTAATTGCACTTAATCGAGAGATGCATATTTTTAAGAAGTAAATTCAGTGGCGAGTCAATTATAAATAAATAAATGATTGAATCTTTTTACGACAACATAACAAATAAAGGCATGACAACAATTACCTGTGCAAGTCATCTTGAAGCCAAAGCTAAAACAGAACAAGAGACAGTTAAGAGACTTGGCTTGAGTCTCAATTTTGAGAGACAAAACGTAAAAAAAAAATTACGTTTATTGACTACAGCTTTGTCTATGCATTTTCACATTGTCAAAGATATATACTAAAAATATTTGATGTATTGTATGATTTCAATTCAATGAAAATCAAATAAGAAGATTTCTTAATTAAGCGTTATTTTCAAGTCTGCAAAATGCTTTATCTTTAAGTTCCACATCGTAGGGTTGTATTCTTCATTTTTATTATCTATCTTAACACTCAACTTCCTGATGTTATTAAATACAATTGAGGAAACATTTCAAAGTGGAAATGATAATAAATATTTAAATGAAAATTGTTTTTTGCTTTTAGCTTTTTAAAAGCTGTACTTTGAAAAGACATTTTCGCTTAAATAAGAAAAATGCATAAGACATTTTCGCTTACTAAAATGTAAAAGATACGTCTGCTTAAATAGAAGATTGTAAAAGATACGTCCGCTAATAAGAAGATTGTATACTCGCTTTAAGTAGATTGTAAAGGTCTGCTTAAATAAGAAGATTGTAAAAGATACGTCCGCTTAAATAAGTAGATTGTAAAAGATACGTCCGCTTAAATAAGAAGATTTTAAGTTAAATAAGAAGATTGTAAAAGATACGTCCGCTTAAATAAGAAAGATTAAATAAGTAAAGATACGTCCGCTAAATAAGAAGATTGTAAGATACGTCCGCTTAAATAAGAAGATTGTAAAAGATACGTCCGCTTAAATAAGAAGATTGTAAAAGATACGTCCGCTTAAATAAGAAGATTGTAAAAAGATACGTCCGCTTAAATAAGAAGTAAAAAGATTTAATAAGAAGGTAAAAGATACGTCCGCTTAAATAAGAAGATTGTAAAAGATACGTCCGCTTAAATAGAAGATTGTAAAAGATACGTCCGCTTAAATAAGAAGAATGTAAAAGATACGTCCGCTTAAATAAGAAGAATGTAAAGATACGTCCGCTTAAATAAGAAGATTTTAAAGATACGTCCGGTAAATAAGAAGAATGTAAAAGAACTTGGTAACTGTATCAGTAAATCAAACTCGGAGATCATGAGTGTAGTAGCACTCAATGGCGTCACCGGATGTTCAGGTTTTGCTGCTCGTGTATTGGCTCTTACATTTGATGAACACAATGACATATAAGACGGAATAATTTTTTTTCAGAGTGAGGTTACTCTGATACAAGAAAATGGATCTAAACGAGCATTTATAACAACGCCGTTGCTGTTTACACTATTATTTACTTTATGTTATAGCTCTAACTAGGATGCTTTCTTTTACTTTGCCCTAATAAATAAGGTAGGTATATAGGAAAAGTATTGTGTTAGTAAGAAAATTGAAACCGGGATTCCATTTGAATTATGAGTCTTAGATGTTTTTAAGACCTCATGAGTGGTTTTCGCGAAGATGTCTGTCTGTATATGTGTACGGGTGGGAGTGTCTGTTATCACCGTAGCGCCCAGCGTATTTATGTTCAAGAGTTGAAACTTAGAACAAAAACTAATCTTAAGGTCTAGTTGAGCTATCCAGAGAATAAATTATCTGACGTCGTAAACTGGAAATAACGACTCAGAAAAAATTTCGAACATTCATAAAATGTGAAAAATGTTGCGATGGATTTGATATTTGGCACGCATGTAGCCATGTATAAGAACAACAATGTGTCGAGGTTCATCTCATTATCTAATTCAGTTTATATCCAATGAAAACCGAAAACGCGTTGCAGTATAAATTATGCGATTTGTATATTCCAAAATAGTAAGTATATTACGAGTCTGAAATTGTGAGGATGAGCGTAGCGAATCCGAAGTGACGTGGAAAACCTCCGAGGTATCCCGAATCTGATTTTTACGGTAGCGATTTTTTTAGGCGTCCAAAAGTATACGGGTATTTCAAGTAATTTGAACCAGTTATTTGCTGACATAATTAAATATTAAACGTATCTTGAGTTACAAGTATCCTGGAAAGATATAAATCACATTTAATAAATTATAAAATGGACAAAAGACTTCTTAATAGGTAATTTCTCAAAACTTATAATATTTTATAAGCGCTAAGAAACCGAGAGGAGGGGAACTTATAAGACAAACCTGTGGTGCAGCAAAAAAATCCAAAAAATCAAACGCCGGGAGCAAATTTGATGGCCGAGAGGGGAGGGGGTTATATGTGCTTCGTTAGGGGTTGTAGAGGGAGTATCTAGTCTCTCCCTAGGGAGACTCAAATAGGAGCAAGTACTGTTATGGTACCCACTGGGAACTGTCTCTCTTATAGACTCCTTACTGTTTTTCTACCCTGTAAGTATTAGTCTATTTGGTTATAAAAATATTTCTGAAGAAAGTCTAATTTAAAAAAAAAAAAGAAAAATTAGAATTTTTAAAAAAAAATTATTAATTAAAAAAAAAAAAAAAAAGAAAAAAAAAAAAAAATACGCGCCGAACAGCTAAATTTGCGTTTTTATTTATCTGACAACTACCTCACAACTTCTTTAAAATATATAGAAAAATAGAAAGCAAATTAAACTTAAAACGAGATCTGGGTTTTAAAAAGCTACAGCCTAACGCAGACCACAACGCCGCTATTTTATACCTCGATACGGCAAGTCCAAGAAACGATAAGCCGAGTCTAGACTTTATTTTCTTTAGGAATATCTTCTGTATACTTTACATTCTTATAATTTATTTTAGTTTTATTAGCGTATTATAAGTAAGTTATACTTTAACGAGTTGGATAATGACGAGTAATAACCAGGTTTATTACGCTTTTTATATCTTAATAAAGTTTTACGATGTTCTTCTTTTTTTCTAAGGATTATTAAAAAAAATAATTGCTTTATACTTTTGATTGAAAAGTTCTGAAAGTTCCTTTGTTTAATTGTAATTGAAAAGCAGTATCATACAGAGCATTATATGATATTCCTTTACGAAAACAATTAAACAGAGGAAATATCTGATCTTTTCAAGTAAATAGATCGATATATCGGAAGTAGATAAGTCGATATATGTTTTAATGTTGTACATAAATGAAAATGAAACATTTAATTTCGAAATTCTTCGACAGTTTAAGTTAATATTAACTAAGCAACTCGTCAGCTCTTAAAAACAACTACAAGCAAAATAGAATATTTAAAAATTAAATAAGAATAATTACCAATTATTTTCTATCACATATTTTCAATAATACTTCCACAACAAATTACAAGATTTCTCTTGGTTTCATTTCTCTTGGAAAATTTTATTCTGACAATTTTATATCATACATAACTATATTATAAACACTACATTCGTATCACTTTTATAAAAAGAATTCTAAACCTACAACATGATATAGTACAAATATTTGATAGATATTACATATGTATTATCAGAAAATTGTTTACATGACATATTAATGTTCAATTACACATACAGGATTTATGTACAATTACACAATTTTAGGATATTTACGTCTTAAAGCAACCGCATCAGTCAATATGATCTAATTTTAATTTTTCACCAGCCCTGATGATACTTGTTAAAGACCATCATCAATACTAGTGGAACTGTCAAACAATGCTGATGTAATTTTTAAATTATCACTAGACCTGATGATGGCGGTTACAACCAGCTTTCTTAATAGTTAATAAAATTAGGGAGGATACGAAAACTGATTTAGTTTAATTGCTTTTTCTTATAAAAACTAAGAATTTATTGCATGATGCGAACCTCAGACCTTTATGGTGGCATGGTCAGCCATAAATAAAACCAATGGGGAACTTGCATAAACAATTATACTTGAAATTAAAAGTATATTATATTCTAATAATAAAAACGTAAACGATTTTTAAAATAATTGATTAATTATTTTTTTATTGATTAATAAAAATTGGGTAATTCAATCAGGAGCTTACTTCGCGGGCTTTGTAAGGTGACGTCATAACCATGGAGGCGTGGCTAATTACGTTACACCCATGGGGAGTTACTAATTATTAAATTAATATTCCTAATCATATTTGTATTTTAATTATCAATTTCTTTTCATATTATAAATGTTATATTTTTCTGATTAAAACGACATATATAAACGATTATATGGGATGAAATATTAACGATTTTATTAAAAAACGTTTGGTAAGGCAGATGTATACGATCAAGTTTCGGTTTAGGCATAAACCGAATGCCTACGGTTATGACGTCACGTGGCTGCGCCTCTGTTGCTTTTCTAACCTTCAAAAATTATTTAAATACTTAAAACGCTCAAATTGCTGCATTTTTGGGTTCTTTGCCAATTATATTCATAAGACGTCCATTCTAAAACGTTTCCCATAATCATGCAAGTTCCTCATTGCCGGCTAGTTCCTTAACCACGGAGCTAGCAAAGCATTAATAGTAAATATTCTTGCACCTAATATACTTTTATATATAAGTATAAGTATGCACATCAGGGCCCTGTTTCACGAAAGTACCAGTCTTGCAGTCTTGTAGTAAAAATTGAAAAAAAAAACAACTTGTAATGACAAAGGTGCAAGTGATACCAAGGATACATTTGGACGTTTGTAGCATTTTTCTATTTAATAAACATCATTTCTTGTCAACAGCAATCCCTTCTAAATTTTCTTTACAAGTCTGAACTTAGGTAGACTAAGTTACAAGTTCATTTAACTTATCACTAATATCAAACTTAGGTTTTAGAAGTTTTAGGTTATTAGTAATCTAGTGCTTAATATGATTTTGTAAAACGTTTTAGCGAATTTTCGAAGAAAAAATGAGTTTATAAATATTATTTCTTGTATTTTAGAAATAATTGCGTTCGAAATAATTTACAAATATGAATAAAACTGGGTTTTAATAATACTGTGGGGTGCCATTCGTCTTTTGCTCCAAATCGTTGGAGCTCAATGGAGCTCCAACGATATGGAGCGCCAACAACTTGGAGCGCCAACGACAGGTACCCATACTGTGGCATATTGTTTACAAAAAAATCTTGTAGATTTTGTAAACAATAAATTGCAGTGATTCTTAAAACGCTTTATTTTGACACATACAGTCTATCGTTTAGTTTAAAAATCTTGACAGGTCAGTATAGACACTACTGATTCTTAAGAAAAAAAAATCCCTGCAAGAAGGGAGCGGGAAAAAACGATGTATACAAATCAGGTTATTTCACCCGTATTTTCTTGGCAATGTTTTTTAACATTACTTTTGTGTAATTTTATTTTAAAATATCATTGTTAATTTGAAAGTAGTTTTTAAAACGATGTAATCAAAAGAAGAACCATAAACAAAGTGAACGATTGCCGGGAAGAAGGTTTTTCCCTACAGCGGTTATTGTGGTAGGGATTGTTTTCTCTTTTAAAGTGAGAGGTTGGCAGCGGCTTCTCTGATAGGTCAACCCCCAAAATACTTATGATCTTGGGGATTTTTAAACTAAACGATAGACTGTAGTTACAAGCCATTTTTGTACAATAGTTTAAAAGATTTGTCGAGTAGATACAAGCTGATAGAATTTATAAGGTGATTCTTATTCAAGGTGAAAACTTATTCAAGATTTCATGAATGAAATCAATTCTTTTGACACGTTAGGTTATAGTCCGGAATAGACGTCATTGAAAGAATAAATAGTAAATTTTCAATGTCGACCGCCTATGAATTGTTTATAAATGACGTCACACGTCATTCATATTAAGACAGGTTATACCTTCGATCGAGACATCGAATTGAATCACGTTATAAATATCTATCATCCTGGGGAAGATAGTCAAATTTTAATAGAATTTGACACAAATTTGCATGATTTCTAGGAGATCTAAGACAAAACTTGTAACCTCTTAGTGTTTTTTAATAGAATTGTATAAAACGGCTTGTAATTACCAATCTACAGTGGCACATTAATGAATCATTTTTTACAACTATTAGTAAACTTTTAGCTTTTTACTAGTAGTATTCAAGACTTGTACTTTCGTGAAACGAGGCCCAGGTGTAAAATGTTAAGTCTGTCTAGTTACTTCATCTTATTTAAAATGAAATTGCTATGAAGCTAGCCGTAGTCGCTGCAATCTCACCTTTTTGACGAATTTTCATTTTTTTTGGGCAAAACATGCAGCAAGTAATAAAGATCAGAATAAGTATTATGATCGCATTAAAAAACGTGTTGGAAAACTGATTGTTACAATGTTTCTTCGGCTACCTATGGCAATAAGTTAAATTCCTGCTTCTTTGCTCTAGCTTAACAAGTTAATGATAGACACAAGGAAAAAAACATTTTTTCCATTACTACGATTCTAATAAAACACAGATTATACTAGAAATACATTTTTGGGCCACTCTGCAAAGTAAATTTTATAATTTTATACGCTACAAGTTAATTATTTTTATTAAACGATATTAAAATATTTCTTCCAAATTTTTATTATATGCTTAACAAATTACTGAGACAATTATATTCTTACAGTTTTAAAACTACAATAATTAAATATAATTAATTTTTAACGGACGAAATCGAATAGATAAAGCTTTAAAGATGCGTACTTTATAGAATATCTTTACTTTCAACAATAACTTAGTTCATAACAACATTGAATTTAACAGTAATAAAAGAGGTAAGAGATAAACAAATTACGTAGAATTAAATTATAAATGCAGTTATTACTGCAGAGGGGGAAAAAAACCAGATGTTTAAATTAGAGTAAGTAACCTACAAATTAGGAGATTTAGCAAAATCGAAATTGCCTCTCACATACTTTTGATATGTGAAGCCCTAGCCTTTCATAGGTTCTCCAACATTGGTAGCAGCACTCTTACTAAGTTTGACTCTACCAATGAATCACTGGTAAAGAAGATCCTAGACCTAGTCCGGGGAAAAGGATTATTCTGACCTGGACCAATTGA
>JACMZG010001913.1:35522241-35603710 GCA_018340805.1 Microvelia longipes
TTAAGGTATCATAGAAAAAAGTATTGTGTCGCAAAAAAATCGAAACGGAGTCACGGAATTATCAGTTTTTAGCGTTTTAAGGCCTTTTTAGCAGTTTATAATTATACCAAGGTGCTACATATAGTATAAGTCCTCTAGCAATTAGACAATCACATTAAATTATAAATTAATTTATAACATTTTCAAAAAAATATAAATAAAAAATTAATCATTTTAAGTATAATAAAATTATAGCATTTAAGTTTTTGTTAATCCCTAGTACAGAAGTACAGGTAGAAAACCCTTTCTTCTTTGTCCCTTAGATGTAAGTATCCTCCCACCCTTAGAACCATACCTCCTTCACATCAATACAGCAACAGTAATTTTAAGTTTAGTTTATTTATACACTGAAGATGGGAAACGTCTCGAGACGCGTTTGAATAAATTGCAGTAATATTGTGATATAGACAAAGTATAATAAATAAGTTTTTTAAATATTGTGCTTTATTTATTATATAAAATGTGCAATTGTCACAAAATCTCGGTCGAAACAACAAATTTTGTTTTAAGCCCTCTTAAGTAGTTTTCACAAAGTTGTCTGTCTGTATGTAAGTGTTAGTCATCGTAGCTCTTATGCTAGAGTTGTAACTTAGAACAAAAATCAGTTTATAGATGTAATATTTTGTATGAGGCCATAAATTCTCCATAATGACTCAGCAAAAACTTCAAAAAAACATAAAGGGCGGAAAAATAATGAAATTGGATTGAAATTTAGTACCAATGTTGCCATTTATAAGATTTACATATGTAAGTTTTATCTCATTATCAGAATTACTTTGATTTTTATCAGGTGACTTGAGTACGCTTTTTAAAAATTAAAAAAATCGAAAAATAATCCAATTAAATTGATATTAAGTGCGTATCCCATAATGTAATAAATAAGTACACTAAGTTTCGTTTCAATACGACAAGTATATTCATAATTTTTGTTGGATCGTAAAAGTAAAACCGCATCAAGCCTGGTCAGGGCCTGGAGGGGTGGCCGCGGGGAATAAAATAAATGAATTTACTATCTGAGGACGAGCGAGCTTCATTTATCACAAATCCGGCTAGTTACTGAAAATTTTGAAAAAAAAAAATTATAAAAAAAGTTTGTTGGTGATCCAACGTTCTAGATATATTAAAAAACGACCGCGCCTTATATAATAACAGTATAAAAGAAGAACAGTAAAAAAATAGGTGAAAAAAATAATACTTTTTGTAACAATTTAATCTTTTTGCTTTGATTCGGTAAAGTAAGTGCTTTTGTTTCCCCAATTATGATGAGTTCTCTCGGAATATTTCGGAGTTTGCCCCCTCCTTCCCCATGCCCCTCACCGGAATACAAGAGTGCCCGTTCTCTATCCTTTTGATAAAAATACTCGTTATTCGCCAAGAGTTTCGGTGAAAGTTTCCAACCCTCAGTGAAATACGGACTCGCTTTTAACAGGTTTTGTGATTTATAACAATGGAATAATTGTTATATATGATTTTAGATAGTGAGCTATTCTTTCTCTGCTTTTATAAATTTAAATGATTTAGCTGTTAAAATACAACAAATGAAGATTTGAAAATTTTATTTTAAAAATCATGAATACATTTATTGTTTTATTTTTTCTAAATCGTTATATCATAAGTGTACTTTGTGTATAGACAGTTTTTAGAAAAAAATAGATAAAAATGAACTAAAAATCTTTCAGGAAATAATAATACTAGATTTCCGGACTTATTGACGTAAAGGATTAAATTTAATCCTGAGCTGTGCAATCAAGGAGTATATATATATGGGTATGGTGTATTTGATCCTTGCTTGCTTTCGTGGTCGAGGTCTTTAAAGCTTTGGTCACTATGCCAACCTTTGATACTACAGAGGTCTTCGGTTCCCATCCCAGATTAAGCTCTTAGTTTATAAAAGATTTCTCCTACTAAATTATCGCCAAATTTAGATTACACTTTGAGAGGTACGGTTGCCACTACCACCACTACACGTAAAATTATTGTGATTGGTTGTTTTGAAATAAAATATTTCCTAAAAGACTGTAATCAGATTCTAAAAAATTCAGGAACAGTGGTCCGCATGTCGGACGAATTTCCTTTGGATGCGCGTTTCCGTGCTTAACAACAATTCTGGTTGGAATGATAATTTTTATAGTTTTTTACATTATATAAGTTTACAACTACTAAATAAATAATTCCGGAGCGGTGGTCCGCTGTCGGGCGAATTTAATTTAAAATGCGTGTTTCCGTGCTTAACAACCCATTTCTTGCTTAAGGTTCCGGTTCATGCTTGTTCATGAACCTGACCAGTTACTCAAGTGCCAAGCACTGCTCGTAACTAATTTGTTCTGTATGTTTCAAAGGAAATGCGCTAAAACCTTTAAAGATAACTGACTAAGCTTTAAAATAGTGCAAATAATAGTGCGTACTTCTAATTTTAGAGGCATAGTTTTGTATAACTAACTGGATAATTATGCGCATTTCCTTTGAAAAATACAGACAAAATGAGTTACGAGCAGTGCTTGGCAATTGAGTTACTGCTCAGGTTATAAAACATGAACCTGAACCTTATGCAAGAAATGGGTATAAATTAGGAAAAGTAATTATTGGGTATAAATTATTTATTTTATTTAAAAAATAAAAAGTAATAATTTATAATAAAATAGAAAAGAATAAAATAAAAATGTATAATAATTATATAAAATTTATAACCATAGTATTAAGTATTACGCATTAGTATTAAGTATTAAGTCAACGCCTGTTCAGCTCAGGCCTTGGGGCCATCATGAACAGGCTAATCTTTTATGCTATGTGAATTAATTTATAAATAAAGATAATTTAAAAAAAAAAACAAAAAAGTAACAACATGTTATATTAGGTAAGGAAACGACTAAAATCTCCAAACCAAACGAAACATAAAACCTGTATAAGAATTCAGCTCTGAAAGTGTATTCATCAAAGAAAGAGTGCAGCTCTTTCCTGGTAGATTAAACCTGACTGGTTTGCTATGTAAGTAGCCTGAACAAGAAAACTTGAAATATCTTAGCCGAAAGTCTTAATTCCTGAAATACTCCCATGACTTTTATAAGGCTAAAATAAAATAAATATTGTCTTAGTATAACCTAAATGATTTATTATCGAAATAAATCAAGGAAACGAGAAAAGCAATGCCGGAATTCTTAGACGGAAAGAGTTTTTAAAAGCATTAAAATCTATCGATATAGAGCTTCTCATACATGAGAAGTGTTTACTCTCCACAAAGCAGCTGTGTGGAGAGCTGTGGGCACACCATCACCCCTGTAAAGTCTCAAAGTCCATTAGAGGAATCCCATTTTCATCAACGATATCAAACTGATAACGTTGTTGAAAGTTTTTGGTTTAGTTTCTTAATATAATTATCGTCACTATGTTTTTAGGAATGGTATTTTGGATTATCTGATCTTGCTTATCAAATGACGTCTATTGCTGATCAAATGACGTCTTTAGCTGATCAAATAACGTCTATTGCTGATCAAATGACGTCTGTTACTGATCAAATGACGTCTGTTGCTGATCAAATGACGTCTGTTGCTGATCAAATTTCCAGTTCAGCTTTTTAATTATTTTGTGTTTTTTATATTCTGTATACATAGAATTTTTGTATAGGATAATACTTTGCACGAGTTTGCCTTATCTAACATTAATATGCAACGAGTTTAAAAGAAATATAGTTTATTTTATCAAATGAAATCTAGTCTTTTCTGGGTTCTATACTGGTTCTCGTCTAGTTAAGCTGTATTATCAGAGATTTCCTAGTTTCGTCACGAGAAGGATTAAGACAAAAAGGTATAGTCGAGTTTCGTCACTAGGTTTAATTTTTCATGGAATAGTTCTGTGAAAAGATTTAGACCAACGAATTTCAGCTAAGGGAATCCGAACGGAACTAGACCGCACTAAATAAAAATAATATTAAATTTGCAGGCAGTACTCAGCCATATATGGTCATAAAGGTTGAGGATGAAAGAGGATTATGCGATGGAACTCGACTATGCCTGTATGTGTATTATCATACGGATATCGTACCCGCTCCTTTGCCAGGGCGGGAAACGGTTGCAAACATTACCTCTTAATATTTTGTAAATTATAAGTATGTCTACAGTTTTGTAATGATAATATCGCTCATTTACACAATTTTACACACATGGTCTCTTGTGTTTTAGTTAAAATAAAAAACACATTGTATTATTATCTACAAGCTATTAAAAGGCTAGAGACCACCAGTATTAAGAATTATACGTTTTTTAGTGGAACAAAAAAAATGGTAAATAAAAATCAATTTACCTAGCTTTCAACTATATAATTAGTCTTTTTCAAGGTACATACTTATAAAATAATGAAAATAAATAAACTATTAGATACTAACTATTACATAATTTATTTATTGTTATTATTTTATAATTATGTACCTTGAAGAAGGCTTAGTATATTAAAAAGGTTGTATTTACCGCAAGTTGAAGAAGCAATCGAAGAATCAGCTACTGTCGATACTTGATGTTGGATATAAAATAAATATCCCTGGACCGGTTTCAGCAAGTATCGACAGTAGCTAATTCTTCGACGGCTTAGTATATAGTTGAAAGCTTGGTGAATTGATTTTTTTTACTATTTTTCACCATTTTTACCTAAAAAACATATAAATATACTACACATAAATCTACTACAGTTTGTTAAGTCATAATCTACACAAGTGTTTGAACTTCATGGCATTTGGCCCTTTGTTTAACTCACCTAGTCCACATCTCTAAAATCACCCCTCTTTTCCAAATTTAGAACTAAAAATATACAAAAAAAGTTTTTAATCCCAAAAATTCAAATATTTCTCTAGATAATAAAAGTTATAATGGAAAAAAGTAGAAAAAAAAGATAAATAGAGTCCATGAATTACCAAGTTTAATAAAATAAAACTTTATTTTTACAGTAAGCAACAGGATTAAGGAAGTCAGATATGTACAAGGAAAAAATAACTGCTTCGGTCAAATTGCAAAATCGATTATATTTTAGGTTGGTTGGAAACGGGGGATAAACCTTACTTAACGAAAATACCTCTGGTTCTTAGGAAAATATAAAAAGTCTTAGACGACACTTTAAAGTTCGTCTAGTTAAGCTCAAGTTAACCTTTTTTAGACTTAAAGTTGATACGAAACGTCTCAAGCATACAGTTTAAGGACCCGAGAAAGATAGAAACAGGCAAAAACATATACCAAATTTATATAATAATTCCAAACACGAAATGTTTGTTGGCAATAGAAATCTTAAACAAGTTTTTTTGTTATTATAGATGATACACTCTCAATCATACTTTTGTTCGTTTTTAACAGAATTGTCTAAGTCTCTTAAATTCGTTGATTCTTTAATTAAAGAATTAAAATAAATAAATAAAAGTTATATTCATTATTCACGAATGTAATGCGTAATTTGTACGTATGATTATACCAGATGGTTTATGCTAATCTTTTTTTTTCTCATTTAAAGGGTTGTATGCTGTTAATTATAAATATTTTTTTTTTTTTTTTTTTTTTTTAATATATTTTCTTAAAAAAATAAATAATAATTATTTGTAAAATAAATTCATTTACAACATACTCTATACCAAAACTAATATATTTATTTCTTCTTTTTATAATATTGTATAGCCGCATTTTTTTATCGATTTGAACAAAACATTGCCGACGTGTTAGTTACGCTTCTTCAGGATGGTTATAGGGTCAAGAGCTACTTCACAATTCATATATTTTTACAGAAGAGAGTGTGTAGTCTGTAGTTTGACATTTTCTGTCATAATAAAGTACATACATATCAAGCAAGCAGATAGAGTTTATAAGGTGGTTCGATTGGAGGGTTTTTATAAATGAAAGATATTTTTTGACATATTAGGTTATAGTCCGGCGGTGACGTCATTGCAGGAATAAATATAGACAACTTACATTATTACACTAACAAATTAGAGCACTAAAGGCCCAACTAGTTTTCGATCAAATGGATTGAAACATTTCTCCGCGTTTTATGAATTTTCGAAATTATTGCTGATAATTGATGTTAAAATAGTTATTATGCCATAAGGCTGAGAAGTGTGTCTTATGTCACGGCAATTAGATTTACCGACGAGCGAAGCGAGTCGGGAAAAATTGTCAAGACATAAAGACATTCTCAGCCGGATGGCATACACTATTTTTTTTGAGGTAGCACTCATTAAAAAAAAATCAAAAAATAGCACTCATTAAACTGCGCTATATACTTAATTGAAAAAAACGTCCAATTATTATTAGCGAATTTCCTTTGGGAAAAAATTCGCTAATGGGATAGGCGTCATGGCGGAATTCGAACCTCGGACCACGACACAATCCGTTTCAGAGGTCCCTAATGACGAAAAAAAAAATTTTTTTGAAACTTTATATATATATATATATATATATATATATATATATATATATATATATATATATATGTATATATATAATATATATATATATATATATATATATATATATATATATATATATATATATATATATTATATATATATATAGTACTAGACTTTCTTGTAAACACTCTATCTTTCGAACGGATAAATATTTTTTAACCAAACTTGTACAAAAAACCTTGGGGAGGACACGAACCTATTGAAAACCAGGTTTTTGTGACGTCATTAACCCGGTTTGCTGAGTCAGCGAAATTTTCAAAAATCGGCAAAATTCAGGGTTAATATTTTTGGCCGCAAAAAAGGTCAATATTTATGTTTTTTGAGATGCTGAATCGAATGAAACCGGTCCGAAGTCGATACGACCACTCTAAGTGACCTAAAAATCGAAAAAACCATTGTAAATTACCAAAAACCAAAATTTAGGTCGATAAAAAATAAATTTCGAGTAGGGTGTCGTTTTCTATGTAATTTTGGGCGCTGAATCGAAATGAAACCGGTCGAAGTCGATACGACCACTTTAAGTTACCAAAAAGTCGAAAAAACCACAAAAATAGAAAAACATTACGGTCGTTAAAAATTAAATTTCGCGTAGGGTGTCGTTTTCAATGTTTTTGGGCCTCTGAGTTGAATGCCAGTGGTCCGGAGTCAATACGACCACTCAAACTCAGGGTACCTGGGTTCGAATCCTGGAAAGGTCGATAATTTTTTATCGTTTTTTTTACTTAATATAAGTTTACAACTAGAAAATAATTCTGGCGCGGTGGTCCGCATGTCGGGCGAATTTCCTTTGGATGCGAGCACTCAAACCCAGAGTACCTGGGTTCAAATCCTAGTAGGGACAATAATTTTTTATCGTTTTTTTTTGCTAATATAAGTTTACAACTAGAAAATAATTCTGGCGCGGTGGTCCGCATGTCGGGCGAATTCCTTTGGATGCGTGTTTCCGTGCTTTTTACATTATGTAAGTTTACAACTACTAAATAAATAATTCCGGCGCGGTGGTCCGCTGTCGGGCGAATTTCTTTAGAATGCGTGTTTCCGTGCTAAACAACCAATTTCTTGCTTATGCAAGAACCATGCCCATTGCGTGGTTCCGGTTCATGCTTTAGAACCTAAGCAGTTACTCAATTGTCAAGCACTGCTCGTAACTCATTTTGTCTGTATTTTCCAAAGGAAATGCGCATAATTATCCAGTTGGTTGTACAAAACTATGCCTCTAAAATTAGAAGTACGCACTATTATTTGCACTAGATTAAAGCTTAGTTTATATATTAAGCTTAGTCAGTTATCTTTAAAGGTTTTAGCGCATTTTCCTTTGGAAAATACAGACAAAATGAGTTACGAGCAGTGCTTGACAATTGAGTAACTGCTTAGATTCTAAAGCATGAACCGGAACCACGCAATGGGCATGGTTCTTGCATAAGCAAGAAATTGGTTGTTTAGCACGGAAACACGCATTCTAAAGAAATTCGCCCGACAGCGGACCACCGCGCCGGAATTATTTATTTAGTAGTTGTAAACTTACATAATGTAAAAAGCACGGAAACACGCATCCAAAGGAAATTCGCCCGACATGCGGACCACCGCGCCAGAATTTTAACTCCATATTATCGCCGTCATTAAATTCATCCATAGCTTCACACTTTTACTCAAAAATGTAAAAGCTTTACAAATAGACACACAAATATTTTCAATTAGAACACCTTTTAAAACGAAAAAAATTAGTCTACGAACAAAAACAGAAACAAAATGAACGTTTTTAAAGAAAACTCATGAAGGTTTAACACAGATTGTTTTTTGAACACGCTACATTACAGTAATGGCGGCAACATATGAAATACTTTTACGTCCTAGGAGTTTTTTTACATTCATTATTGTCCTCGGAGGTGAAAAGTACTAAATAACCTCCTATAATAATAATGATTGGCTTCTCATCCTAAAAACGGTCCAATAAAGTGCTCAATTACGTACTACCTCAAAAAAACATTATTTACCGTATAGCGTAAATATACTTAAAGATTGATTTTTGTAATAAGTTTTAACTCTCTACCATAAATGATCTGAGAGCTACGATGGTAAAGGAAAAATCATAAATACATGAAGACAACTTTTTAAAAACTACTTAGGAGGTAAATCTCGCTTTCAGATGTTCAATGAAGACACAATACTTTTCCTGTATACCAGCGGTATAAAATACTTTTAAATACATACGGTATATGAAAAAGACATATTTTATGAAAAGTAATCTGAAGACATAAGGTTTGAACCCGTAATCTCCTGAATTAGAAGCGAATGCGTATCCATTACGCTATCAAGACTTATGGATAACTGACAGATTATTTTAAAACAAATGTAACGTAAACAACTACTTAATCATTAAACTGTGTTAATTTCACTAAAATGTTGAGTAAAAATGAATTATTTCTACGTAAATTAATCAATCTAATGCTAGTTAATAATCTCAAAAAATTTCAGCCAAATATGTTACTTATTTTGTTAACAATTGGTAATCATTTATAATTTTCATTGTTATTCACCTATACCGTTCCTGCAAAGACGTCACGCCATTTATAAAAAAGTCTGGTTATAACCTTCGACTGGGTTTGGTTTGTTTACATTGAATTAAATCACCTTATAAATGTTTATCATCTTGCATATCAAGCTGATAAAATTTATAAGGTTTTAATGATTGAAATCAATCTTTTTAAATATTAAATAATCCGGAATTGAACATATAGTCCGGAATTGACATCATTGCAGGAATAAACAGTAAATTTTCAATTTTGACCGGCTTTATCGATTCCTGCAATGACGTCACTCGTCATTTATAAAGACGTCAGGTTATAACCTCTGAATGCGTTTGGTTTGTTTACATCGAATTGAATGACCTAATACATTTCTAACATATGGCATACATATACTGACAGACCATGCTGATAGAGTTAATTAGTAGGGTTTTTTTTATTAATGTTTCATGTTAGGTTATAGCCTAGCGGTGACGTCATTGCAGTCATAAAAAGAATTAATGTAAGCCGCCTATACCTAGTTCTACAATGACGTCACTCGCCAATAATAAAAATTCAGGTTATAATCAACTGACTTTATTTATTGGAATGCTTGTAGGAAATCTCACGCATTAATTACCAAGCTATCAGTCGATTATTCGAAACAGCAACATTATCTAGGAGGTTATAAATTGTTTTGTTGTTTTAGTTGACCCTAGTCTTCAAAGATTTAGTTGACAAATAAGTTTATTAAAAACAAAGTCTAGGGAGTTATAGCTTCGGAATCGCTGCGCTTGTCCTTGGAATATTTACTTAAAGCCTAAGGTGACTATAGTTAAAAATACAGAAGGGATCTTAAGTCTTGAAAGTCAAAGTGTCGACGCGATAAGGGAACTTATTGTTCCTTAAGAACGTCATAGGACAAGGAGAAATAAAATCAAACTTACCTGAAATTGTTTTTCGGTAAGTTTGCCCCTAAATTTAAGTTCCGCGCATTTAACGTAATTATTGTTAGCTTGCGCAGTTTGTACCTATTTGACACTTCACTCCAGAGTATAATAATACACAAAACTAAATAATTCATGTTGTGAACTAAACCACAACTTTAAGGTTATCTTTTGCACTAGGAGGGGGGCACATAAATCGTCTTATGTTCAACATACCTCCTCCAAAACGTCATTACCCTGATATATTAATCAAAGACTTGTAAGATAAACGGCTTCCTTTTAATAATAAAAGAGATATGTCAGTATATTTGGTAAATGGATATCCGTAATACGTCAAAGTTTGGCACAAGCTATACCAATGACAAATGACTTCTATAGACGTATCTACGTCTCACAAACTCAAAGTTTCAATTTATACCAATACATTTTTACATGTTTCAAGATAAAATGAACTTAATACTTTTAAAAACAAGTTAAATTATTTAGAACAAATGATAAACAAACAGTATCACATACTACGAAGTTATAATTCATGCTTAAAATCTATTTAGTATAATAACGTTTCACATATATTTTCGAATTAAAGTTTTAACAAACGAACATTAACGCTAAATATCTTGATAATAAAAGGCATAAAAGCCAAAAATAGGCAAATTCAAGTATATTTCATTAATAAGAACCCACAAGCTCAAATAAATAGATTATTACATAGAAATTTTTCATTACATAATAGAGAGTTTAACTACATTAATATTCGACATAAATATACATTCTTGGGCTAAGTTGATTATCATGGATCTGTGAATTACACTTGTACACTATACTCCGTCTACCACTCTCACACTTAAAAATGAGTTCATCATATATGTATGTTAATAAATTATTAGTTATACGTTTATAAATTATTAGTTAGTTATACGTATCCATATAAACAACATCACAGGCGTATTTTTTCTGGAATTTCACTAGTAAACCAATACATATTCATTTATTTATTACTTTTGTAAAACTTGCATTGGAATAATCTCATAATATCGATTTGAAAACATTTATCCTTATGATATAAGGGATAATTTGTTCGTATTTATATTATACATAATAAAATTCTAGCGCGGTGGTCCGCATGTCGGGCGAATTTCCTTTGGATGCGTGTTTCCGTGCTTAACAACTCATTTCTTGCATAAGGTTCAAGTTTATGCTTTAGAACCTAAGCAGTTACTCAATTGTCAAGCACTGCTCGTAACTCATTTTGTCTGTATTTTTCAAAGGAAATGCACATTATTATCAAGTTGTTGTACAAAACTATGCCTCTAAAATTAGAAGTACTCACTATTATTTGCACTAGTTTAAAGCTTAGTTACTTTTTATTGTTTTGCATAACTTAGAAGTATCAAATGATATTATTAACATATCTTTAATTTTAGTCTGCGTTATCTTTAAAGGTTTTAGCGCATTTTCTTTGAAAAGTACTACTTACTCCCTGGTAAAGTAGTTTACTCTTGGTAAAGTACTACTTACTCCCTGGTAAAGAGTTTAGTCTTGATAAAATACTACTTACTCTCTGGTAAAGTAGTTTACTCTTAGTAAAATACTACTTACTCCCTGGTAAATTAGTTTACTCTTAGTAAAGTACTACTTACACCCTGGTAAAGAGTTTAGTCTTGGTAAAGTACTACTTACTAAAGAGTTTAGTCTTGGTAAAGTACTACTTACTCCCTGGTAAATTAGTTTACTCTTGTTAAAGTACTACTTACTCCCTGGTAAAGAGTTTAGTCTAGGTAAAGTACTACTTACTCCCTGGTAAAGTTTACTCTTAAAATACTACTTACTCTCTGGTAAAGTAGTTTACTCTTAGTAAAGTACTACTTAAACCCTAATAAGTAGTTTACTCTTGGTAAAGTACTACTTACTCCCTGGTAAAGTAGTTTACTTTTGGTGAAGTACTACTTACTCCCTTGTTAAGTTACGTTTTTATTCATGAATGACTAACATGTTTTTAGTATAGAAATAAATTTAGGAATACTTCCTAAACTTATTACTAGATATTTTATCTGCTCACGACAGTAAAATGGAGCATTACTAAACTAGATATAGTACAGAAAGTTGTAACTTTCTCTACCTAAACTTGTTCTTTAATATTTCATTTCTCTGCCGCGAGCAGATAGAATTTAACAACCTTCGAGCAATGTTAAATTCATAAGTCTATTGTTAAATAGCCTTTATCGATTTACTTAAAAACTTTAAAAAAATGTTTTCAATACATAATTAAAGTAATTAAAAATGCCGCAAGGTATAAAAGCTTATCTTTAACTAAACCTTATATTGTTATCAATTCTTAAACAATTTTATAAAATTTCATTTAAGTAAGGTTTTTAATAAAGCCTTGAAAATTATTTTCTCCTCTTTTGCCGCTTTGTTATAAATTTACAAAGAAAGCAATACTAACAATTACATATGTCAATAGTTATTAAAATTAAAATAGGTTGGAAAATTAATAATTTTTTTAAGATAATAGCAATATTTAATGAAGTATTGCACTAAAGGATAATTCTGATAATCGTAATATGCAGTGTTTAATTATTTAAAATTATTAAAAAAATTAAAGAAAATAATTTAAAAGAAAATGTTTAGAAAATTTTAGAGGAAATTTATTATTTTAAGGAAATATCTTTTGCAAGGAAGAAATCTGTTTAAGTTTTATAAGGATATTAAAATCATACTTGGCTGATTTTACAATGCTGATCAAGTTTCGAAGCCCGGACTTTCAAAGCAGGAGTTATTCAAAGTTAAACTCGTTTGAATTTTAGCGTATATTTAAAGATAAAAAATTGTTATGGTCTGTATAGTAATAAATTATTTTGCTCAAATAAATAATTTTTTAACTTACCTTCCCTTTTAAAAGGAGGAAATTATTTATTACAGGAAAGAATGTCAAGTTAGGTCTGACATTTATTTTTTTCCTTACGTTTTATTACTATAACGGGTGCTATAGAAAGTAATAAAAACACAGCTCTTATTCAAAATATAAATAATTTGTTTAAAATATTTTTTAATCTTTAATAAAAACATTTAACATAAATCTACGATATATGTAAAATCAATAGTTTAGTAACAAATTTCTTAATGCAGTTTTTTAAAATAAACAATATTTCGGTTTGCTTTAATTCAACGTTTCAAAGTTACCAAAAGTAGTAACAAAATTACCATATTTGGCAGTTAGTTACCAAAATAGACAATTTTATGGTATGTTCTAATTTAATTTTTTAAAGTTACCACATTTGGGTAATAGAAATAATGTCCACAAAGTTCATTTGAGCGCCATGGGATTGGACACAGTAGCACATAGCGTGTGTCAAAGAACGTCACAGTGTAAAAAAGACCCTTATTATAATAATTATGTGATATATTTTGTTCTTCTTAAAATGAGAAACGTCTTTTTAGTAAAATTTCATAATTACTACTACGAAAAGAACAAGTTTAAAACACTGTTTAAAACTGTTTAGTTTTTTAAACAGGAGGAATATATTTCAATCCATATAGATCATTTTTAGAAAAGACCAAAAACAAAGTGATATAATTTATCTTAACTTATAAAATGTTCACAAAGTTTCATTTTGGGACCGCCATGGGATTGGACACAGTACCGCATAACGTGTGTCAAGATATGTCAAAGTGTAATAAAGTCACTTTTTTGCAATTTCCATCAATGTTTATGTGATATATCTTAACTTTTTTACACCTTGACATATCTTGGCACAAGTTAAGCACTACTGGGCCCTATCCTATCGCGGTACCAAAATAAAATGTCTGTGGACATTTGGCTAAATGTTGAATTAAGCTCTTTTTAGGATTTTTGTTTCAAAATTTAAAAAAATTGGCTTATTGGGATATTGGCATTTTCGATTATGGATATTAGCAACCCATCATCTAAAAGTATAAAGAATTAATTTAAAAGAACCAAGTTAAAGCTTTCAAACACCACTAATATTAAAATCATACGCTGGGTAAATTTATTAATACAGTCATTTTCATAGATAAAAAAAATGTTTGACTTAGGTTATATAATTTACCTGTCAGCTAAATTATATTAAAAGCGGTGTCATCGATTCCAAAAAGTACTCTTTTTGAGTTGATTTGACATGGACTGACCCATACTGTATCGCTATCATAAATGCTTAGAAAATTCAGTATAAAATTTTAATGGAAAAACGATTACATAAAAAACCATTTAAAAGCAATAACATTTTTTTAATAAAAGCCAGCATGACTAGAAAATTAATTATAAAAATAATTGAAAAAAAGGTCTTTAGATTTTATCCGTTACGTATTTTTGTAACGTCCTATTTCCTAACTATAAAGGTTCTATAAAAATATTTAAAAAAAAAATAGAGATTTAAAAAGCTTCGGGGATAAAAGCAGAGTTTTCCATATTCATGAATTTGCCTGGAGCATAGGACAAAGTCAGAGTAGCTTAGAAGAACAACACTGTGAGCACAAACACGAGAGTAAAATACAATACCCAAAATTTAACTACGCTATATCCATTAAGTTCTGGCATAAATACAACTATGTTCATAAATTAAAACTTTTTACAAATAAAATAACTTAGAACGAACCCATAATATCGTGGTTATTATGCAATACAATGATAATCTAAGTTTACTAATACACAAGAAAATATATTAGAGAGCATTTTTAATGTTTTTATAACTTTGACTTGAACATACTAAGACAATAGAAAAAAGATAAGTTTTAGAATAGCGTCTATTTATTTCAGCGAATTTACAAACACAAAATGAGCTAACGAGATTGGGGTCATGGTGGGAGGGAGTGGGGAGAGGTAGATTTTATGGAAAAAGAACCTCCCTGATCAAGAATATATTATATATACATGTGTGTGTGCGTGTGTGTGTGTGTGTGAGTGTGTGTGTGTATGTACGAGATTTTTGTTCCTAGACGATTCTATGGGACACGATAACTTTCAAACGCTTTAAAACGCGGATTAAAATGAAACTTAGTTATCATAGTTTTAGAAGAAACTAGATATCATAAGATTAAATAATTTATATTTCACGATTTAATCGTAGCATATTTGTGTTAAATATAGTAATTCATGAAAAGAAAATTCTATTCTTATTGTCTAATGAACTATTTCATGTCGATTAGTAATAATTCTTATCTGTATTGTTGAGACACACACAGGTGTTAATTGTAAAGTAGAATTTACTAGCTAATTGGGAGATGCCGATAATCACTGGGGTTTTTCTATGGGGATAAGAAAAAATAGGAACAAAATGGGTGGGTAAGTATGATGTTAAATTAAATCAAGGCCATACAAATTTTAGATAATATATTTTAATGAGTTTATAATAGTTTTTTTTTAAATCGTAATGTCTAGATGAAAATATTAGTTAAAACGTATGAACGTATGTTCTTGGAATTACAAAACCAGAAAGACAGAGTAGTGAGAGCAAAAAATAAATGGCCCACAAGAGGGTAAAAATTGGAAAGAAAAATAGACGCGGTAAGAAAAATTGTAGGAAATCGTCAGGCCCTTTGACAGGCATATTTGTCAGAAATGCAGAAGTAAAGCTAAAAGAACATTTGTGTTGTTACACGTAGAAGAGGAAGAAAATTGACACGAAATTCTGGAGAGCGATAAGTTTGTCGCTAAGTTGGGAAATAGCGGATTAATCAGATTGTTTAATTTTATGGATAAAGAAATAGTCTGATAAACACAAAGGACAGTTTCCAAGATTGCTACAAGTTCAATACTGTAGATTTAACACAATCATCAAACATTGGACAAGCAAACTAAACGTAGACTTTCTAAAAGTGGCCATCCTGGATACGGAACTATCAACAAAACGAATTTAGTAATAACCCAAACTTAAATCAGAGATAAAACTTGGGACATGTTATGTTTCTAGCATTATTTAAAGATTACAAGAAAATTAAAGTATTTTGGTATGTTCATTACATTCAATAAAGTCTGCCTAGAATAGCAATGCTCATATGTACAGTCTATCGTTTAGTTTAAAAGTCCTCAAGGTCATAAGTATTTTGGGAATTGACCAATCAGAGAAGCCGATGCCAACTTCTCACTTAAAAAGGGAAAAAATCCCTTCCACAATAACCGCTGTAGGGAAAAACCCTTCTTCCCCGCAATCGTTCACTTTGTTTGTGGTTCTTCTTTTGATTACATCGTTTTGAAAACTACTTTCAAATTAATCTTAAAAGATATATTTTAAAATAAAACTACACAAAAGAAATGTAAAAAAACATCGCCAAGAAATACGAGTAAAATAACCTGATTTGTTTACATAGTTTATTCCCGCTCCCTTCTTGCAGGGATTTTTTTCTTAAGAATTATTAGTGTCATAACGTACCAGTCAAGATATTTAAACTAAACGATAGACTGTGTTTACGCGCTTCTAAATTAAAAAAAAACAAAAAAAAAACAAATAAATATAACTATTTCATACATTAAAGAATACATAAACTAAATGCATAGAATGTTAGATTTGTTAAAATTTATAGACATTGTTGACAAAATGTACAACACGATTTACAAACGCACAATGAAATTCTTTACTTAACATATCAACAAAACTTTAAACAATGCATCTAACATGTTCTAGTTAAAACGTGTTTTCAATAAAAACAATGAGCTCAACCAAGAACAGAGCTACCAAGAGGAATAACCAATGAACCCGAGGAGATAACAGATGGAAGCAAGACCCTCTCTAGAACCTTACAAAAACCATGTTTTATCTTTTATGACACATTCTATACATTTCTAGTCTCTTATCTTACGATATTTTTAGTGACAGTTAAACATACAGAACAAAATAGAATACAGTTAATAATAAAATAGAATACAAAGTACAGTAGTTGAATAAAGGTTTTCCTTATTGATATTTTGAAAGAAACCAAAATTTAATAACACGAAGTATTCAATGGATAAAGGGCCTCAATATATAGCCATATAATTACCCATTCCTAGTCAAGAGTACTTATTTTTTCTCTATTTACTCCAGCCTAGCTCATAGATGAGGGCACATGTCTTTTTATTTAATACATTTTAAATTGAGTTAATTAAAGAAATAAAGTTAAATCTTAAATTAAATTGTTTATTATTCGGCCTACAAAACACAGTCAAACAGATTTATTACCAACCTTGGCTGGAAATTTCCATAACCTGCCTTCTAGCCTTCGGCTCTGGGGCTTATTTATTAAACTCGTCTATAAAATTCCATTTTGGTGCCTAGTAGCATATGATCGACAGATAACCTTATATATTTTCTTTACATGGCAATTTATTTTGATTAAACAACCCACTTGTTTTCTTGAAACTTATTTAGACTATCAGGAGTCTAATGCAATAATACTCTTACTATCGCCCAGTTCATTTGAGCCAGACCATATGTTAAAACATATATTTCTAAGAAAACATAATATTAATAATACACAAAGTAATTATATATACCTAAAAAAATATATTTCAAAAGTCAAAAAGATAAAAGACTTGACTATAAATAAAATATCACGAAGAGAATCAAGAACACGCGTGTAACATATTAAAACCCTTATGATATATACTCTTTACATATTATAAAAATTAATAGAAGAAAAGAAGTTTGTAAACAAATTATTTCGTAAGGAAATTCGAGCCGCGGGCTGTTTCAGAAAAACTCAAAGCACATTAAGCATAAAAAACGGGTAAATAGGTTTCTTCAGAAATGAAAACAAATACTTATAATAGTATCATCAAAGCTCATATTTTTGTTTCAGAAAACATTATTAAATTGAAAATGTTAAGTAAAAACTTCACCTTAGTATAAGTATACACTTCAAAGTAAATTCACCGAATTTAATTGAATAATGGTTTCTTTCAAAGTATATATTTTTCCAGAATAATTCGAGCGCGAGAGTCCATTATTTTTTGTAAAATTTCTTAGGAAAATATTTGCTTATGAGGTGGCTAATATGGTGGCAGTTCGACACAGACATGAGACCTAAAGCCGTTTCAGATGTCTCTGACCACATTAGAATATGTTTAAAAAAACTTATATATATATATATATATATATATATATATATATATATATATATATATATATATATATATATATATATATATATATATATTAAAGTTTTATATATTATATATATTATGTATATATATATATATATATATATATAATATATATATATATAATATATATATATATATATATATATATATATTTGCATGCATATATTTCTGTCGAAATCTTAAAAATTAAAAACACGCAATCTCTTTAATTTAAAAATGTATGATATTTTCAAATAAACTTAATTAAGTTTTGTAATTTACAAAAATTGTAAAGTTCAAGTTTAAATTTTTTGCCGAGAAAAAGGTCATTATATATGTTTTTAGGACCCAGAATCAAACAAAACTGGTCCGAAGTCCATAGGGTTCCTATATTCGACTCTATGCCGATAATAATTTATATCTTCATATTTACCGTATATTTATAACTTTGAAATAATTTTGGCACAGAGATCAGCAAATCTGGCGAATATCCTTTGAAATGCGTGCTTTCATGTTCATAAATTCATTAAAATTTTTGAATTTTTAAAGAAAATATGATACAAATTGGCATAAACGAATCTTGAAATGAGTGCGAATACTGCTGTGCTGTGCAATGCATAATTTATGGGATGAAATATATTCATTATCTTTGAAAAATTCGAAATCGGAAAATAACAAGTTGTGAAGCTACTGCTCAGGTTTTAAAGCATATATTAAAAATTCAAGCAAGAAATGAATTGATTAGCAAGAAAGCACACGCCAGGCATGCGGATCTTCGCATTGGGAATTTTAGTCGTGTTACAGAACTAATGAGTAACAGATCTAAACGATAAAAAATATAATGGATTTTGACTACATTTTAAAGATTAAATTTAACCTGCTTATTGTATGTGCTGCTCAAAACTATTCGTATTTTTCTAAGATAGACTTTGCTAACATTTATAGCTGAGCTTATAATAACCATTAAATGTTTCAAACATGGAAGTTGGAGGTTTTCCTGAACATGTTTGGACAGGTGAGATCCTTGGACATAATACCCTGGAGGGAAACACGAACTTTCATGTTACCCTAATTTTTGTATACCTTAATTTTTGATAAATATACTTTTCAATTAAAAAAGTAGGAAGAAAAGTTAACTTTTTTCGTATATTAACTCTTTGAGAATAAAATAGTCATAATTCAGATTGTAAAATTTGATTAAATTAAACGGAAACCTTAGGTCAAGGGTTTTAATTAAACGGAGTAGAAGTTTACAGTTTTACTTCCTGTGAAAATTAAAGTAGAAATAGGTGTAGGGGTTAGGGAGGAATGTAGCACAGGGAGATTAAGTGAAATGAGGGAAAGAAAATTAGTTGAATAAGGAAAAAACAGAGAAAGCGTAACTAAACCAAGTTTTTCTTTAAAAAAATATAGAATGGTTACTATAACATTTAACTAGGGTTTTTAGAGAGCCATTCCCTCTCTCGCATTTCTTCACGTTTCAATTGAAATTAATTTAAAAAGAAAATAAATGTAGATTATACTTTTCCAAAACAAGCAAATTTTCCATTAAAATAATGAATCTGCAAACATATTTTTTTAAGAGGAAGAAATTTTGAATTAATGCTGGTTTTAAAATTAAACCAATTTTTTTGACTTGTCAGAGATGGCAATATTACCGAAGTATTTTTGCTTCTTACCCTTAAAATACTTAATGTTTATAGATAAACCCCAAAAGATCCCTCAGGTCGAATTTAAGAAAAACAGTCAAAAGATTAAGGCCCTAAGGTGTCAAAGTTAGAAAATTAAAAAACCAATATATTTTAACATTGATGATATTTCAAAATACTTAGTGATAGGAGATAAGCCCAAAAACAGGTGCGGGATACCTCGGAACTTTTCCTCAGGTGAAATCCCGGTTTCGGAGTGTTAGTGCGAACAGAATACTCTCCCTATCATAAACATACGGTATAAAGGACTAAAAGTATAAGGTACTACATTGAAACATATCATAAAAAGGACGACATTAAAAGCGAGGCCCAGTTTAATTATCCCTACACAGGTCCATTTAAGTCCAGTGAAGAGTCGTCAAGAAAGGAGTGGAGTGCAAAGAAAGGAAGGAATATCACACCGGTAGGACTACCTCACCAAGCAGGACAAACACACTCGAACCTGCCTATCCTCGATCCAGAATTGAAAAGTAAATTATATTAATTTCTTCAAAGATAGATTTCAGTGATGATAATAAAAAGAAGCATATTTAAGTACTATCACTAAATACTTGTGTAGTATTTTTGTGTTTATATGTTTGAATCCGTAGGGACATTAGCGTTTCTCCTCTTCCGTATAACACTGTACTAATAACCTGTAGAGTTTGTGCAGATACTGCACTAGTGAAGACTTTAATACGTTTACACCCTTCTCTTTAGCTAGTCTGATCTCTAGTTCAGTCACTAGTTTTTTACCAATCTCACCAGTTCCTGTAGTCTTACCAGATACTTGTTATACTCACTGTTCTGTCCATTCCGGTACATCCGGACAGGGAGGGGGTAGCAACCGCCCCCCCCCACTCAGTGTGCATTAACAATAGCCCATACCACAGCCTTGACCTGAAAGCTAAAGTTCCTCAAATCACTACGAGGTGTATTCCAGAACCGAACACAGCATTCCTAATCACCTAAGCTAATCGTAAGATCACAGACCTGGTCCAAAAGTGACCTGGATTCACAGTGCCTGGTCCAAAAGTTCAGTATCTTTTCGACCCTCCCCCGGCCCGCAGATCTTTGTCTTTACATTAGCTGGAGACAATAGAAACGCGGATTCAAACTAGTATCGGACGAAATCCAACCCCGCATTTATGTAAGCTAAAACTAACTTCCCCTTACTAATATCACCACATTCAAGTCATTTTTCATCAAGCTACAGTTATACATATATCACAGATTATTCTTTAAAATATTTATTTCTTGTGATTTTGAACAAAAATCTATGATGTATGTCAACTAATCAAATTTTAAAAAACCGGAATATGGTGATATTAGAGCTTGAATCCTATGAAATTTGATACTTAGGATTTAATGAATATTTCAAAAAAAGCTATACGCTGATATGCTCTGATTTAAGTTTTCAAAATTTTCAAAAGTATGTCAAAACATTCTTGGACTGGCATTTTGTTTAATGTATACAATTAAAATTTACGAAAACTGCAATCCTACAATACTATTAATTTATTTAATAATTATCACAACGTTTAATTGAGCAAAGCTCATCTTTTTTATTTTGTATGATTGATTCAATCACCTAAAGATGCTGAGCTTCGCTCAGTGAAACGTTGTATTAATTATTAAATAAAGTAATATTATTATAGGACAGCAGTCTTCTTAAATTTTAATTAAATATAATATTTCTATCTTTCAGTAATAGTTACCAAAATAATTATGGTAAATTTGAACTCGGGAAGCCAATTTGATGGGGACTGGAAACCAATTTCGAAACACTAAGATCATATTTCCACCTACTTTAAAGGTTTTAATTTTAGTGAATCTGAAATTTTCTTCTAAATTCTAGTTTCTACATCTACGCATTATCCATGTCGATCTCAAATAAATTTTTTCTCGTCATTTATCGTCATGATTACCCCTGATGATTTATTCGGTTTAAGCTTTGTTGACGTTCAAAGAAACCCATAGCTCATTTACGAAATACTCCAATTCCACAGTTATAATTTTATTTCAACTAAACTTAATACTTAGTTTAAATAACTAAAAGATTAAAATCTAAAATAAAAAAGCATGTAAAAAGTGTTATATGCAACTACTTTAATTATTAATAAACTCTTCACAAAAAATGTATGAAAAAAATTGGTTAAAATCTAAAACCTATAGTGAACTATAACCTAGTGAACGCAAGCATAATAAATTTTCAAGAAAAAGTGTATAATTAAATTGCTATAGTGTATATGTCTAGTTTATGCAGGTAGAGTAAATAATAATAGAAGAAATAAAAGAGAAAGCAAAATTGCCGACTAAACCAAATTAGTTTATTTTAATTAATTAATTCAGGAAAACTAGTTTTTCATTGACGTAATAGTTTTTTTTACTTTTCCCCTTTTATAGAGTAGGAAAGGTATTGTGCTTGCACTAAAAATCCGAAACTGGGATTTTACCTGAATTTTTGGCACAAAAATATTTTTTTGCGGTTTAGTTGTGTCATTGGTGGCTTTAAGGAAATTGTGAAAATTCATAAAATGTAGAAAAATGTTTGGATCAATTTGAAGTTTAGCATGGGAGAGGTCCTGTATCATATAGTGCAAAGTTTTACACCTTAAATAGTATTAGTTCATTTATTATCAAATACTATGTCCAAGGACTCCAGGTTTTTAAACGTTGCTATGCATCGAAAAATAATAAAGTTGATTTGAAATTTGGAACACGAGTATACCTTTACGCAATGCATAAATAAACTAAGTTTCATTTCACTAGGACTAATATGACAATAGTTTTTATAGGAAAACTAGATAAAGAAAATAACTAGGATGAAGATTTAGGTCTTCTGGTGGTGACCGCATCAATTTAGAAGAAAAATCTGACGTTTGGCTTCCACTGTGGGAGGCATCTTTAGGAATGTAGGATATCATGGATAGAAACACAATGCTCTACAAAACTGAACAATTCAGTTCAGTTTTGTAGAGCATTGTGTTTCTATATGATGTCCTACATCCCTGAAGATGCCACCCACAGTGGAAGTGGATTCTCCATCTACATTGACGTGGTCACCACTGGAAGACCTAAATCTTCATGACACTAACCGCGGAAGCCTACGAAGTTGATAACAAGAATGACCACTAAAAATAAAAAGGATGTTTTTAAGGACCAAAGACGTACTTCAAAATAAATATGACGATTTTCATATTCCGAGGACGAGCGTAGCAAGTCCGAAGCAGTAAATCTAATATGGTAAGGAAAAGTTTCGAGGTATCCCTTACTTATTTTTAAATAAGTAAGTAAAACTACTCTGAGCTTGAGTTAAAGTTTAGCACGTCCGAGATAGACGGATTTGTTAACTATATCATCTGAGTATAAAAATACTCTAAATGAAAATAAAAGATGACTAGCTTTATCTCTTGTGAGGATGAGAACAAGTTTGTTTCCGATTTAAACAAAACTTTTCCGATAAAATTGTAAAAACCCGATTTTCTTAGGATAGGCTCTGCTACTCGTACCACTTTGTATTTCCCAAATTGCTCTGTCACTATTTGTTGCAAAAACTTAAAATTTTGTACACATGCTTAGCAAATTATGTAAATTAATAATGCTTTTAGCGATTTCTGATTTTTTTTGTTCGTAAAATCTTATTGTTTTTTATTAAAAATTACCCTTAAAGGCATAACAGCCTTAGAAGCAGTAAATAGAATATCTATATAAAACGACAGAATTTATTACCTATATCTGATAAAGTAAAGTTTCAAAAAATTTTATTGATAAATTCATATAATCTTTATATTATTTATACAAACTTTTACATAAATAATGCATAATAAATTGTTCAAATTTTATTATTATACATTTTTATAATAATTTTACACTTTAACCTAATCTCTACATAAAATAGGTTATGCAAATATAATGAAGAATCTATCTGGAAACACTAATAGATTTCAAAGGAAGCAGTTCATATCCCAGGTATACACTAATCATTATATTTATGATATCTTTAAAAGTTAATTGAATAGTTTGTTTCAAACTTTATAGTTTAGATTATCCCACCAGGATGTAGCTTCAAACACAAATAGCTTAATTATTTTTTATTACCTTATAAAATCTCATGCTTTATTAATATTTAAGAGCCTTTATTACATAAACTACTTCCTGGCTGAATTAAATAAATATAATAAATGAAAATTGTATGTAAAAAAATAACGAAGCCGTCCAAAAAAGCATAAAAAATTAAATATATTTAATTTTAAATAAAAAAATATGCTAATCTAAAGAATTAGATAAAAAATAAAATTGGTAAGCGTCTCTAAAGATTTGTTTCTTTTGAGACATACCTGGTAGGAATATATATGTGTATATTCGTGTTGGTTTTCTTATATTGGTTAAACTGCTATTGTGTTAGTACTATCAGTCTGTAAAAATAATACATCATAATATTATTGGAATGAAAAGAAAATATCATCACTATCGGAAATTTTAAACTGAAATCATAGAAAAAGAGATCAAAACTCTGTATATTAGTAAACAAAATTAAGAATGAAAAAAAAAGAAATAGTTAAGGGCGAAACGTAGAGGAAATTATAAAAAAAATATTAACAAATATAAGAAAGGTTATAAATATTGGAAAATTATTTAAAATAAATATGCTTGGCAATATATGAATAAAGGGCTTTAGACATTGACACAATATAATTGTGCGAGAGACACCTAGGAAATGTAACAAGGAAAAAGCAATGCTACATCTGGGAACTGTTTCATCATTCGACATTCGTCATCATTGATGGCTCGACGAAATGTCATGTCCCACTCTGTTTCGTTACGTCTAACTCATCAGGGCGCCGACAGAGCCTGAACTCACTCTGACCTTCAATTAATTCCGAAGAATATAATATGAAGTATAAACCAAAGACCATCGGTGCTCTCTTACCACCATCATGCACGGCAAGCAAAACATATATCATTTGATACTACCTTGTGTCAACAGTTCATGTTTTGCAAAACTCTGTAGTATCAAATGATAAAAGCTTTAGACATTAGTAATAAGTTAATTAGAGGGAAAGTGGAAAAATAAAATAATGAAACAATATTAAAGGAAAGCTTTAATTTTAATTATTATTGCTTTTTAATTAATTTTTAACCTGAAAAGGATAAAAATTCATTTTAGGAAATAAATATATAGAATGAAATAAATAGGGTTAAGAATGAATAAAAATATACAGGGACACATTAAGGCTAAACTTAAAAGAATAAATTAGAAAAATAAAAGGAAATACTGATAAGGAAAAGAACCACTTCAACCCGAAAATCTTAATAATAAAATAGGAATATGGATCATTCCAGGATGTACTAGAACAATTATACAATAAAATTAGTATACAGATACTAATAAGATTAATGTAGTATTGGTTGTTTTTAACTGTAAAAACAAGTAACGATACGTCACTTGCTACCAAACTCGCGCGTATACAAATGTTAAAAAAACATAGTAGAATTAAAGTTAAACTTTTCCTAACTATGGAGTCATTCGAAAGTAATTATGGAGTTCTACAAAAAAGATGTTTCTCTCTTATAAAATGAATAAAATATATTAAGAGCATAAAATACTAGCCAGTTTTTAGAAACTAATGACAGGAATGTCAGGAGCATAGTATGTACTTGTCAATTTATAAACCACGTATCAAAACACTCCTAAAATTTCTACGTGTTGAAGCGTCAGTGTCACTATATATAATTGACAGGAAATATCCTTTTTTTTATTAGTTACCTTTCCTCATTTATACCGTAGGTATATAAGCTATCGCCTTTCAAGGTACTTATATCGTTTAGGAGGGTAATTAATACTCTAAGAGCCAGGAATAAAAAATTTTTTCCCAAAGGAAATTCGCTTAAATGTGACAAATTTAGTACTGATTCAAACCAAATTGGTCAGAAAATATACGTTAAATGAAGGAAAAGCTTAGTCTGCCTATCCAGAGTGGAGCCCTTCATATGAATGCGCTCTCTTTAAATATAAGGAAATCGCAAAGATTCCAGTTTTTTTGTAATAAGTGGTTCCCTGTAGGTCGTGTGCAAAACATGAAGACAACGTTGATAAAATTTCCAAAAAAACGAGTGTTTTTTCGTCAATATCAGATAACCACAACTAAAGTTATGACATTTGTTAAATAGCCAAATAGTGCACAAAAAGCCAATATTTTTCCAAAGAAATTGGCTGAGTTTGCAAAACTAATAATTCCTTTAGTGTTTTTGAAAGAACCATAACTTTGGTTGAAGTCATCCGATTTTGTTGATTTAACACTCGTTTTGCAGACAATTTCATCAACTTTATAAAATGTTCTCTTCGTGTTTTGCACACGACCCACAGGGAACCACTTATTTTATAAAATTTTGATCAAGCGCAATCATATGAAGGGCTCCCACTCAGGATAGGCAGAATATGTTTTTTCTTCATAATTTAAATTATATTTTCAGAAATTTGGTTTGAAGTAGTACAAAATGAGTCACATTTCTTCAGGTCCGGCTCTTGGTCTTTAAGGGTTTGTTCGCGAGAGTGAACTAATCGATCTGAATTGATCAGTGTCATGGCGACTAGCTTACCTCTAACACAAAAGTGACCAGAGTTAACTTGGCGAACTCTTTTATTTTCTTCTTAAGATCAGTAAATAGATAACCTCAAGGTTTGCAATATAACCTTTTAATAACAGTGAGCTAAAACTTTGTTTAAGTTTTGATACACTCGTTTCTACTTTGCTCTTTAAAATCATGTTTATTTCTTTTGATGATATATTAATCCTGCTAGAGCAACAGTCCAGGTTTATTCTATTTTACATAATTTTAAGAAAACAGAGGTCTACTTCTGAACTTACGGAAGGACAATAAAAAGCAAATAAGTCTTCTTCAGACTGTTTGACAATAATTTGATGTGACAAAGAATCGTGTTAATGAACTTGTAATTTCTTAGGACCATTATAATCAAACCTTAACAATTTTTATGATTCAATTCAAAGTAACTTACAACACCGTTTTGCAACGTTAAAATTAATGCGCTTTGTTCATTAAATCGGCGAAAAAGAGGCAAAAACAGACGAAAAGTGGTAAAACTGACAAAAATATTAATAGACCTGAGTCACTTAACCTACCTATTACTGTGTTACTTATGTATAATTTTAAATATATTTAAAAAATACTTTGTATTTTGTAAATTTAAAACGTCTATTTTTTAAAATAAATTAATAAATAAACATTTATTATTCCTTAAACAAAGTTTTAATTGACATTAAAAAAATTGTTGCACTCTCCACCCTCCCGGACAACAATGTTTACAATTGTGTATACCCCATAGGTACAATGGACCCACATCAGAAATTTAAGTGCCATGGAATTAATTTCACCAGAATAAAATAATAAAAAAATGTAAACCCCCTCCGCCATAATTTTGGGAGACCCCCCGGATGAAGAATTGCTTATTAATGATAGACATACAATAAACCTTCTTCAAAAATTAAATTTTTTAAGAATACACGTTTTCATATAAACGTAGCAATTTTTATAGTTCGTGGCAGATAAGAGAAAAACTCTCAGCAGCCTATTGATGGTTTCCACTTTTCCTTATAGCTTTCCCTGTAAATCTTTTCTCCTTCATTTTTATTCCTTATTCGTACTTCCCTTTAAAATTACTTCCAATCTGAATTTTTCCCTAGTTATTTGGAAATATAACTCTAACTTAAGGTTATATATCTTGATTATCTATATATCTTGATATTATGGTGTTTAAGTCATATTTTTCAACAAATATGTTGGAATAGTAAGACCTCACAAGTGGTTTACAGAGTTATAGCTTTGTGTGTGAGTGTGTCTGATATAATAGTATGTCCCAGTGTATTTAGAGAGTAGAAACTTGTACAAAATTAATCTTTAGGTCTAGTTGAGCCATCCGGAAAATATATTTTATGACGTCATTAACCCACAATAATGACACGGCAAAATTTTCAAATATTCGTACTTAAAATACGTAGAAGTACGTTAAATGTGTCCATCTGTTTGATTTTCGGCACGCATGTAGTCATTTATAAGACAAACATATGTGCCAGGTTTCATCTCATTATCAGCATTAGTTTTATTTTTATTGAATGACTTGTAAACGTTTTCAAAAAAATTGTGACAAATTGTGTTTATGATAGACAGTTGACAGCTGCCACCAAAACTAATCTTTAGGTCTAACTCAAGATGTTAGAAATTTATAAGGTGATTCAATTCGATGTAAACAAACCAAACGCATTCGGAGGTTATAACCTGACGTTTTTATGAATGACGTGTGACGTCATTGCAGGACTCTGTATAGGCGGTCAACATTGAAAATTTATTACTTATTCCTGTAGTGACGTCAATTCCGGACTATAACCTAACATATCAACAAAAAATAATTTCATTCATAAAAACCCTCCTATTGAATCACCTATAAAATTTATCAGTTTGGGTCTAACAATGCCAAGCTCAAAGAGTTTATAAGGTGATTCAATTAGAGGTTTCTTTTTTTTTAAAAAAAAACAAGTTCTTTTTTTGAGAAAAGTATACAATATTTATTTTGTGTAAACCGGAGCCATATTCTATTTAATGATTTAGGGTAAGAATTCATAATTTTTTTTGACATGTTAAGTTATAGTCCGAAAATGACATCATTGCAGGAATAATTGGTAAATTTTCAATGTTAACTACAGTCTATCGTAAAGTTTAAAAATCCCCAAGGTCATAAGTATTTTGGGGATTGACCAATCAGAGAAGCCGCTGCCAACCTCTCACTTAAAAAGAGAAAAAAAAAATCCCTACCACAATAACCGCTGTAGGGAAAAAACCTTCTTCCCGGCAATCGTTCACTTTGTTTGTAGTTCTTCTTTTGATTACATCGTTTTGAAAACTACTTTCAGTTTCAAATTAACCTTAAATATGATATTTTAAATTAAATCTACACAAAAGAAATGTATAAAACATCGCCAAGAAAATACGGGTGAAATAACCTGATTTGTTTACATAGTTTTTTCACGCTCCTTTCTTGCAGGGATTTTTTTTCTTAAGAATCAGTGGTGTCTAAACTGACCTGTCAAGATTTTTAAACAAAACGATAGACTGTATTTCTGCAATGACACATTTCGACAATTTCACACTTCGTATATAAAAATGTCAGGTTCTGCGAGTACGAAATGTTTTTACATCAAATTACTTATAAGAATTACCTTATAAGTTTCTAACATCTTGTAACTGTAAAAGTTTTCATTAAGTTTATCTAGATGGGAATAAAACGGATGTTCTTAACATCTTACATATATATATAGTGTAGTCTTGTTTCTATTGTGAGTGTTGTGGTATGAGTGCTGTGCTGACCTCGTCTTCGGGATAGCTCAGATTCAGAGCGCACCCGTGTTTGGGGTTTGATTTCTATTCTGGGAATCCAAGCTCATGTGTGTGTGCGTATTTATTTATGTATAAATTATTCAGTAATTTAAATGGAAATTAACAAAACCATTTCATTGTTATTTTCATTCCTATATTTTAAAAATATTGGTACTTAATTATTACCGGGAATAAAAAGCATAATTGATTTTACAACAAAAAAAAATTGTCAAATGAATATTAAATAAAACATGGAAAGAAATGACGAACAAATTATACAATATAATTATCTCACGACTCATCACTTTTTACGATACACATTTTAAAAAAAATGTATTCATAAATAAATAATTTTGGCGAACAAACAACTGACGTGACTAAAATTTTAAAATAATAAATATTAAACAAGGACTACATAATATATTCGTTAACATAAAAGAAGTTCAAAGTTATGCGACGTAATATTTTAAATTAATGTTGTAAAATACCAAGTTATATTTTATTATAAGTTTAAATGATAATATTTCATGACTTTCAAATTAAATTACACTTAATAAAGTAATTTTAAATTTAATTTTTTTCTACAAACTCAAACATTATTATTTATTATATTTTTTTATAACTTGAGTAAGCGCAGTGGAATTTTCTACAATTATATTAACGCCAACAACGCTTTTCCACTAAGAAAACTTCACCAGGTAGAGCCGGCTTTCGGCAACAATGCCATCTACAGTGCCTTAACAAGTAATGACAAAACTTAGTAAAGAATAACATTAAGTAGATAAATATAAAAGCAAGTAAATTAGTATGTCCAGTACTGAATAAATATAAATATCTATCTAAGAAAGAATTAATTTAAAGCACAATTGAAATAACACAATGAAAACAATAAAAGTTTAAAATTTGAAAAAAGTAAATAAAAATTTTAAAAAATCCTAAAAAAAATCTTCAGTGCCTTGTTTAGGCACTGTAAATGACATTATTGTTAAAAGCCGGCTCTGCAAATTAAAGTTTAAATTAGTGGAAAGACGTTGTTGGAGTAGATATTATTATATTTTTTTATTTAAAGTCTGTAAGCCCCCCTGCCGTAAACGTTTTTTCCAGCATTAACAGCAGAGAAGAACAATAGGAACTAGTAGGATCCATCAATTATATTTTAAATTATTCTATATTCCATTAGCTTTTATACTTTATTATCTTATTATTCATCTATTATCTCTAATTATTATTATCTTCCAATCAAAATATTTACCATTCTTAATTACTTATATTAGGTAATTTCCACAAGAGTACGATCACTGGATTGTTTCTCTAACAAGTCTTACCAAGTCACTAAACCTGTATTACCTCTAATACTTGTAACAATTATTTGTAGTTGTATTGCTCAATAAAAAAAAATGTCAAAAAAAGTCTGTCAGCAAATTAATTTATAATAATGCTAGTTAAGAGCCTTCCTAATTATCAGGAACAACCCCTGTTGAATTCACTTCGTGGTAGCGGCAACCTCTACGCTCTACGTTAAATTCAAATTTGGCCATAATTTATATGAAGATATCTGTCATAAACTAAGAGCTTAAACAAAGATCTCCGTGGTGCTTCCCCCTCCAGGGTTCTACCTCAGTGAGGTGAAACCCTTAAAAGTTAAAAAGAGGTCTAACCGTAAAACCCAAAAGCCAGATTGATATTTACTTTGGTTAAATGGGGAATAGAAGAGAGGATGGTATGATAATTTTGTCTGTTTTAAGCAATCTCGCGTCTCCCCCCCAACACCACCTTCACAGACTGCTTTATCTTTGTATTTTTAATTATTACTCATAATAATTAATTACAATATTTATATTTAATAACTACTTAAAATAATTACTTATAGTTATTACTTAATTAATTAATACTTGTTTCGTGAAAATTCAGAGCTTCAATAGCAGTTTAAAATTATCTTATTTTTTGTAACCCCTCAGTATAAGTTAAGTAGTCGTGCATTAAATTGAATATGCATTTTCGACTTAGCCTAAGGAGGGAACTTGAACTTGAGCTATAAAACTATCTTTCCTGCCTTGTTATATAAATAACTACTTTGCGAGAGTATGCCATTGATCTTTTATCAGAGAGTTACTTAAATTATTTATAGCACTGGTTCTTTTTAGCTCATCTTAGTACCACACAAAATTTTAAAAACATAGAGTTATTAACTTACAAAAGGAGAGTATCCTATGATTAAAGTAAAGCCTACCAATGAGACGAGGGTATCTTATGAAATAAATTACTTTAAAAAAATGTTTCACTTATAAAACATATAATGATCAATCAACAATTTTGTCAAATGCTCTTTGACTAAATTTGACAATATCCCTGAACTGCATCAAAATGAGTACAAAAATTGATTTTTCAAGAGGGCCATAACTTATCGTAAAAAATTGGAAAATGGTCCCGTTGAGTTGAAATTTGATATAAATGTATACCATTACCTAGTGAATAAGTCACTAAGCTTCGTTTCAATACGACAAGCATATCCATGATTTTTGGGATCATAAAAATTATGGGGCATTGAGCGTGGTCAGTGCTGTATGGGTGACTGATGAGAATGATACGGATGCATTTACTATCTGAACACGAGCGAAGCGAGTCCGAAGGCATTTTGCATTATAAATTTGGGGAACTGTATTTCTGAGGACGAGTAAAGCGAATTCGAAGCAGAGAGGATGAGCTTAGCGAATCCGATGTAATGAGGAAAAGGTCCGAAGTACCCCGTACCCGATTTTTTATTTTACATTTCACACCATTTTAGCGAATTTCCTTTTTTTCATCACAATTGCAAAAATTTTATTAAGTTGAAACATTCAGTTAAACCATTTTTTCATGCACAATCTCTCGAATCCTTTGAGACATTTCAATAAGAAAAGAAAGCAATTCGTTTTTCAAAATAATAAAACCTAAACGTACAATACACTAAGGTAAAGTTAAGTTAAGTTAAATGGAGTGGAATAACTATATCATCAATATAGAGTTGACTGACTCTAAAATTAAATTCAAAATGAATATATATGTAAAAGGTTTATAACAATGAAATTGATACAGTTGATCGAGAATAGTTAGTTTTAGAAATAATTAAATAAAGGATGTAATAATTTTATTATGTACTAGCAAGTGACAATTAGTTCTTATTAGTAAGTATTAAGGTTTTATTCGTGGATATTGTAGGGACATAGCTAAGCATGGAGTTTAGAAAAGTGTGGAGGTAGAAGCAAGGATACACACTAATACTGTCAGGTAAAAGTTAAGATTGTAGGAGGTAAAGTTATATGAAGTGAAACAGAGCGATAGAGACGTATTTAGGAAAGATAAACAAAATTTTAAGAAAGATAAATCTTCTAGATGAAAAAGTTTTAAAAGAGCACGGTGACTACAATTAAAAGTAGGGTATACGATAAAAGGGCGTATGAAAAGATCAGTTTTTGGTGAAATGTGTCCATAAGAGAAATTTCATCAAAAAGAGAGAGAAATGCATTTACGCACGAAGACAGCGGTCTGTCAACAGTGGACTCAGGGTCTACCTCATACCAACTAAAACTCACTCCGCGAAACTTCTAGAACCTAGCCTGTGGAACCACTACTTCAATCTAAGGCCCGTATTCAAAGACGTTTCCTAACATTTTCCTAACATTCTCCTAACTTTTTCCTAACATTTTTCTAACTTTTTCCTAACATTTTCCTAACATTCTCCTAACTTTTTCCTAACTTTTTCCTAACATTTTCCTAACTCCTAACATTCTCCTAACATTTTCCTAACGTTCTCCTATCGTGTTTTAAAAGTCTTTTAGAGGCTTCGCATGATTTTATTTAGTAAGAACTTAAGGTAGATATGTCAAAAAGTGATACCAATGTAAGTAACGTAATATATCGCAAAATATCAATGTTATTAACTTATTACCTGGATTTACGACACACTTTGTCATAAACAACAATGCGGCCTTGCTTTGGCGAATGTTAAATATATTAGAAACTTTATTTACATATGTTTTCAGTAAACAGTTGAGTTAATACAAATACAATGTTCAATTATTGTAACAGCTTTCATAAATAAAGCAGTATCAAGCGTTTCAAGTTTGAACGTGGACGAGGTTATACGCATCCAAAGGTGTCTAAATGAAGACCTGTTAATCAGTGCAACACTGTTTTCATTTTGCTAAATCATTTACACAATTTTGTTTTTCGTATTTTGTCATCAAATTCATTTTTGGTTGTGTAATTTTTTTTTGGCATAATAATGGCTGAATTATTCACACCGGACCAACTGAATTTCCTCTTTGAATCGATAGCCCGCCACAAACAGACCATAGAAAATAAAAAATCTGATTGTGTTAAAAGAATTTCAGGGTAAACTTCCAAATAGTGAGGTAAGTGGATTAACAGTATTATGTAAATTTATGTAGATAGTTATAAATACGACAAAGTGTGTCGTAAATCCAGGTAATAAGTTAATAACATTGATATTTTGCGATATATTACGTTATTTACAATGGTATCACTTTTTGACTTGACTACCTTAGGTTCTTACTAAAAAAAATCATGCGAAGCCTCTAAATGACTTTTAAAACACGGGAACGATCATTTAAATTTTGTGGCTTAAAAACATTTCCCTTACCTAAACCTAAGGTGAGTGTTAAGAGAATGTTAGGAGTTAGGAAAATGTTAGGAGAATGTTAGGAAAATGTTAGGAGAATGTTAGGAAAATGTTAGGAAAATGTTAGGAAAAAGTTAGGTGTTAGGAAAAAGTTAGGAGAATGTTAGGAAAATGTTAGGAAAACGTCTTTGAATACGGGCCTAAGTCTTATCTTGAGCCAATTTCAGTCTTGATCTGTCCTTAGAGAAAAAAAAAATTGTTTTGCTTTCCGCAGCGTATTTATAATTGTTGTAGATTTATTGTTATTTAAAAACATATATTTACAGAGAAATAAAATAATGCATCAAATAAGCAATCCTCTAGAATCACAAAAGATAAGCCGGAAAATAAACCATCCCATCGCCTCCCAGAAGGTAAGCTAGGAATTAAGGAATCCAAATGCCTCATAGAAGGTAAACCAAGAAATAAGGAATCCAATAGCCAGAGTCTTGTAGAAGGTAAGTCAAGAATAAGCAACCCAATAGCTACACAGAAAGTAAACCAGCAAATTATAGGTTGAAACAATTATAACCTCAAAGTTAATTTCTAAAATATCCTTTTACAGTATCATATATCCAGTAAATAACTTAAGCCAAACACCGAATACTTTTAACCAACATCCACAGAAAGATTATGAGATTTATTAGGGAACACTTTTATTATATTGACTCAGGTTGCCCTCACTCCTGTAGTAGATTCATGATAATGCCTCTATGACTTTCATCCTTATCTTCAGAGATTGCAATCATCCCAGTAACCCCCGGGTAAACATTATTTTTTTAACTACTATAACGACAGTAAAAATGAAAAATTAAGGGTTTGGAAAAATCGATTTTTAACAAATGGGAAACCTGTAATCAAAAATTGATAATGGATTATTTATAGTGTCAACTTAGAGTATCATAAAATACTCATTTTCATTTTAAATTGAAGTTTTATAAAGATCATAAAAAATCGCTCATAGCCACCACGCATAACAACTCTCAAACTACCTTGAATATCTTCATACTGACCCTTGTATTGATTTAATACATATTTTAATAAAACTCGGTAGGTTCAATAAAATTTCAAGTTAAAGGGTTTTCTCAAATCATGTTTTAGGCAACACTGATTTTCTTTTTTAAAATTTCTTTCAATGGGAATAATTAATATCATTTCTAATTCATGTCTAGTTCTTTCCTCCTTTATTATTTTCTTCGTCTTGATTAGATAAAAATGCTACCGAATTCTCCATAAAAGTATTATGAAATATGTATTTATTGAAAACATGTCATACCAGCATCACGCAAATAGCTATACACTAATTATTTCATCCTTCTTCCCCCTCCCCAAAGCTTCCCGAAATCTAAAAATCCCCTAACAAAAATTTTAGACAATATATCAGTTTCCCAATTCTTAACAGATTTCTATTTTATATAAATAATTACTCCTCAACACTCTAATACCTCTATTAATCATCCCATTCCTACATTGTCTAGTTCTTTAGGCCTTCTTTAATATGTTTACTCAAAACATGCAATACCAGCATCATGCAAATAGATATAGACTAATTATTCTCTCCTTTTTTTTCTAAATTTCCCCCATATTTAAAACTGACTAAATTTTCTCGTTTTCTCCTTACGATAATAATTAAACATTTTTTGAAATCTCTTCGGATTCCAATGCCATATAAATTATTTCTACTCAACACTCTAATACCTCCACTAATCACCCCATTCCTACATTTTCTAGTTCTTTACTCCTTTTTTCCACGTGAAAACATCACTTCAATTCCTCATCCAATTTTAGCCCTTGAAAAATCTTCCCTTTCCTGAACTCACTTATTTCCTGCTACTCCTTATATTCAATCTACTTCATAGAAACTTTTACATGGCTGAATATATATGCTTAAGTTATACACCTAAAACCAAACATGCTCATCAAACTTTTTATAATATACCTACTTTATAACCATAGATCTGTCAAAAATTGGTTGAATTCGAACTTACGTGAACATAATCAAAACAAAGTACTCTAACTAACTAAACACATACATAATTACTTAAAATTTAATAATGACAAACTTATACATCTCTCGTATTCCTCCATCCTTCTCTCATATTTTCATGCCATTTTTTTGCTCGTTTTTTATTACATTCTTTTTAACTCAAAACCATATTTTATAACCCATACAAGAAATCCCTTTTAGAGATTACATCTCAATTTAATTCCTTTTTTTAAATAATAATAATTTATATTTTATCATTCTGTTTTTCGCTTAAATGTTTAATTCTACAATTATAATACTTTTCTTTTTCTGAACACAAAATTTTAATGTGTTATTATAATGATTTAATTAAATTATGACAATGTTATTTTGAAAAACAACATTGTTTCAAATGTTATTTTATTATACTTATTTATTAGATTTATCAAAAGAAATTTTGTTCTATTGTTGTTTTTATACAAATGAATAAATACATGTTGTCATAAACAAAAAAAACTTATATAAAAAACAAATGTTGTCATACATAAAGGAGCGTTTAAAACACCAAAAGCATTGTTCAAATATTTTAATCAAACCCTAGTTTACCGATTCCATGTGTTGACTCGGCCATGTTTTTGACACATGTCAATAACATGGGTTGCTCACTGCACTTTATCAACGGAAAATTGAGTAGTTTTGTCAAACTAAAACATTGAAAACACTAAATATTTTGAAAGCGGAATTTTTTTTACTAAAATGGCAAGAGTAAAAAAGCTAATATTAAAGAGATTTTTTCAAAGGTAGAGAGTTCAGGTTCACTTGGCTTATTCTTCAAAGAAAATGCACTTTTTTCTTCTATCTATTTATGCCATAGATTATACACTATATGGCACATTATTCCCATTAATTTGGAATCAGCTTATGATTTTTCTAGCGCATTTTTTCTGTAAAATTCGAATACATGAAATAATAAGTTGTAATGCTACTGCTCAGGTCGAAACTGTTATATATAGATCTTCATTTAGAATATTATTATTTATATTTTGTTTGTTTATAAACATGTGCAATTATTTGTTGTGTTATGTTGTCAAGGTAACTGCGTTTAAATAAACTATTACTTTGATCTTGTTCATATTATGAGTTTTAATTACTTGAGTAATTATATTTAATTATTATGAAATTAACTGGTTATTATATACAACAAAAACTGGATTGAAAAAAATCACACATTTAAAGAAAATTCACCCAGCTTGCGGACCTATCTCCGGAAGATTTATTTTGCAATTATAAACTAAAATACTGTAAAGAAGACGAACAAAATTACTGCCGGTACCAAGATTAGAATCTGAAGACCCTTGCATTGAGTAGTATTATCGACTCCGGACCGGGTTTATTAGATTTAGAAAATTCGCTAAAAGATTCATTTCACAGCCTAATAATATAATATACTTCTACGACTTAGTTTAAGGAGAAAACTTCAACTTGAGCTGTAAAACGTTTTTCTCGGCCTAACTATTTGCGAGAGTAAGAAACAAGGAATTTTTTTAAATTAATCCATGGTTAATCCATTCATAACCACGGTCTGCCTCCTTGGCCGTGATCGTATGAGCACTCCATTTCAGCACTAGTAGAGTGCTGAACTAGTGCTTTCAGCACTAGTGGTAGATGCGTCCCACCTGAGGTGGTTCCCGCAGGGTAAATACCCAAATGTATTCAGGGTGGCGAGGGTGTGCTCCCGAGGGTATTGTTCCCCAAAAGGCCCTAGTTAATCCCTTTAAAGTACAGTATTGAAAATGAATAAAGTGACTAAATTTATTTTAAATTTTTAGAAATTTAAGTGGTGGTTTTTGAAAAGCGTGCAAGTGAAAAACTAAAACTTTTTATTACTTTGTCAATAAAGAACTTAAAAAAAGTGAAAAAGCATTGATAAAACGAAGATTTTTTTAAAAAACAAAGATTGTGTTTGATTTAAAAAAGCATATTTAGTTCTTTGTGCAATTTGTGCACTATATTATACCAATCTATTTGATTACCGAAGAAGTTTTAAGTTTCGTTGTCATTTCGCATTTGATTTTTATGATAAAACTGATGTCAAAGAGAGTGATAACCAATGTCAAACGGTGTACTGCTTTCGTAACAATCTCTATAAAAACAACGACACAAAAGAATGTTTTACATTGTAATATATAACTAGTCACTACCATAGGGAGTGGACAATATATTCTTTTTAATTAACCTCAGGACGCTGTACCTGATGCTGCTTTACTTTTATGACCGAACGAAAAGATTAAATATACTTGTCGTTTTAAAACGTACAGTATACTTATTTATTATGTAAAGGGATATACTTGTACCTAAGTTGAAATATTGTACATGTGGGTAACTTTATGTGTAATTAATAAGTATACTAAATTTCACTTCAATGCGGCCAGTGTAAACACGCGGTTTTTGTCAGATCACAAGTATTAAGCAGCATTGGGCAAGGACAGTATCTGGATGGGAGACCGCTGAGAGTATAATAAATGTTTTTTTCTTTTACTGAGAACGAGGAAAGCCAGTTCGAAACCGTACTTCAATGTACATTTGGTAATTTCAATTTTTTGAATTTGTCATGATAAGGAAAAGTTCTGAGGTACTCCAAACCAGATTTTTCAAATATTAAGAGTACTTTAGTATCTCAGTCATGAACGCTCGTATTGTGCTACTATTCAAAGAACCCCATATCACTCGGGTGTACAAAAGACTTCAACATGCAATAGATAGGACCCTTCTCACAAATAATACAAAGATAAATCAACTCTAAAACATTTCAGTCTGACTCTCGAAAAATCAAAATATTCAATATCAGTCTACGATAAAACATTTTTCACTCGTATTATACTTAAAAATTGTTTTCTTTGACATTTACATTCCTTTTAGCTATAAATGACATACAAGGCAAACAAGAATATATGACGTCTTTTGAAGAATATTAAAACTTAATAAGGCACAAAATTATTATTAAAAAATAATATCAACCCTGGTTTGAGTTGTTTGCTCCATTTTCATCGTGTAAAGGAATTTGCAAGCCCGGGAAATATTTTCACATAAGTTTGAAATAGTTAAAAGCTTCTCCATCTTACTGAAGTATTTTTAGAAAATATTTTAACAAAATAGAATTTATTTAAATTTTAACTTGGATTAATTATTTAAATAAAAAATAATTAAGATAAGGAAAAGTTTTTCTTTTTGTTTTTGCTATGATTAATTAACCCCTTAATTTAGTAGCATAACTGCTTCTAATATTACAATAAATCAACTACTAATAATCAACATTTATTCAAACACAACTCATAGACAAGCTTCTATACAAAACACACTGTATGTACTTAAATGATTAAAAGCAATAACAATAAACAATGACTTATCATATGAGAGGAGGTGTTGATAAGCAAGCTGATAAGAGTTAATAAAGTGATATAATTAAGAGTTTTATAAATTAAATCAAATTTTTCCTGATAGATTACAGTCCGACGGTGACGTCACTTTAGGAAAAACCCGAAATTATTAATGTAAGCCGCCTATACCGATTCCTGCAATGACGTCACAATTATTTCATCAATAAGCCAGGTTTTAACCTCCGACTGCGTTTGGTTCGTTTACATCGAATTGAATTACCTTATAATAGACCAAGAGCCCAGGGGCGTTTTGTTAATAAAAAGTGTAATGGCTGGAACCGGTCTCAATTTTTCGTAAATACCTTCCTGAAAAAGGATCTGCAATTCTGCCGACTCGTATCGGATGGGCATCCCAGACAGAACGCAGTTTACAGGTCAAATTTACCACCCAAGTTAACAAACAGTGTAATGGCTGGAACCGGTCTAAATTTTTCGGAAATACCTTCCTGAACAAGGATCTGCAATTCTGCCGACTCGTATCGGATGGGTGTCCCAGGCAGAAACTTTGACCCAAAGTGCGTTCTGCCTGGGACGCCCATCCGATACGAGTCGGCAGAATTGCAGATCCTTGTTCAGGAAGGTATTTACGAAAAATTGAGAACGGTTCCAGCCATTACACATTTTTATTAACAAAACACCCCTGGGCTCTTGAGAAAGGGCTTACCCTATCTCAATAAAGTGCTTGAAACATATTTTTAGGGATCCCAGGGGCTCGGTGTTATCTTATGGTAACCTCCTTTTAGAGAGTCAGGTTATAGTAAAACAATGGCGGTCGGTTTGCGCAGATTGATTAAATTTGGTTCTATATTGTAAACATTATATTATATAAATTAATGTAAAGTTGCACTGTTAATTTTATTTATTCATAATCAAGGGTGTTCAAGTTACTTTTTTGGTTTTTCAAAATTTAACTGATAGAGCCCTTCTAGTAATGGTATTTCTATTGTTAAATATAAAAGAATATCTTGGTGTTGTATTCTACCAACCCCCTCCCCTCCTTTCCAATAATAGTCGCTGTTTATTCTTGCTGATCATGTATTATGGTAATTGGATGAAATACTTCATGGCCCTACTGAAGGCCATGAAGTATTATAGTGGGGCAATATTACGTTGGAGTACAATGGAAGGGGTGTTAAGCTAGGAGCACAAAATGAGAATATTGTTTTTAATTTTATATAAAAAGAAGTAAAATAATATGATTTCACATATAGACCATGAGTGCCATCATTCTAAAAAAATTTCACCCCTTTATGACAAAAAATATTTAATTTGATTGTTTTGCTAGTTGCGCTTGCGTGAAGAGCAATAAATGTCCTTATTGTACAAATGCAGCATTAAAAAGGTTTATTGGTATTCACACGAGACAACAAGTGCGATGAACAACGACATTGGAAGGGACTTCATATTTTTATGAAACTTGTCTATTTTTAAGTGAAACCGAGCATTCCCAATGCCGACTTACCAGACAACAACTATTTAATTAATAGAATCTCTTAATCAATGCCTTTCTAGTTGTTTCACAATAAATAACGAATCTTTAAAAGATGAAAAGGGCCCAACACCAAAAGTATAGCATCGAAAATTCACTTTTTCAAACCATTTTGAAAAATTGCGAAGCAAGATGAAGAAAAATGGTCTGTTTCTATCAAGAAACTTATTTAAAGAGAAAGGCACATGTCAGGCCTTCCCGATGTGAAAAAGTGACGCCAACCCCCTCCGCTACTCACTCGGGCAGTCATAGCACTACTACTCCCTCGGGCAGTCATAGCACTACTACTCCCTCGGGCAGTCATAGCACTACTATACCCTTCCTATCGTCAGGTTATAAACATGTCGAGTAAAGTTTTAGTTCTTTATTATTGTGTTTAATTGTACATATTTAATGTTATTCTTACCACGTTTGAGATTGTTAAGTTATGAATCCTAAGAAAATATATAATTACTAGAATTAAAGAATGTTGACATTAGGCGTGTTACATCCATGAAAGTGAAAAACACAAACTTTATACGCTTCTCCAATACTTTTAAACTCTATATGGGACAAGTTGTCCCATGCTCATCTATTTTCCTTGAAAACGGTGGCGACCTCCCCCTGAGGTTTTTATAGACAGACATTTTTTTCGTCTCGCTTCACTCCATTCTGGGTTGTTATCATTGATAGTCACAAGAATTTTATTTAAATTTGAAAGGGAAACGGTTGTTGATCAAGTTGCAACATTCTATTTAGTTTAGGTAACCAACCTAAATAGAATATAAAAAATGTTCGTTTTTAACTGGTTCCACACACAAACGTCCACAAAGTTTTAGGATAGAAGATTAAGGACTTTGTGAGGTGGCTGATACGGTGTAGATGATGAAACCAACGTTTCGCTTTCACAGTGGCATCGTCAAAGTGGTAGGGCATCATGGGTGACAGCTTAATGCTCTGCAAAACTGAACTGAAGATTGGAGAAGAGAGTTGCCCTATTTTTATCTGTCGTCTCTGTCCTTACTTAGAAGACAAAGCATCGTTTGAAGGTTAGGTCATAATCATAATATTGATTATGACGTTAACTTCTTCTAATTAATGGGTGTATAAATCTCATGTCAGCTCTGACCTAAAGATTGATAATTTCCAATCAAGCTGAACTTAAATAACTCATCTCATTTAATTCACTTTGGTTAATGCTAAGTTCTTCAATTCTACCATTCTTCTCCAATACTTTAAATCTTAATCGAACTTAAGTAATGTTCAAGAGTATAGCATAGTAATCTAGTTGTATCACTTAAAAATAAAAGATGAAAATTAAGTAAATCAAAAATAGGCAAAGTTTCGGAAATTCAGTAAATAAAGAATATTAAACATTTTGGAAGAAGGCTTTACCTGATCCCTAGGATCCGTCGACATGGGGCAGGATGCTCTGTGCCCTGATGGAATTTGGGTTATATGGTTCTAGCATTCTTATTTTACCCCATCTATTGAAGAAAAGTACTATAGCACCAACCCATAGTACTAGTACCAGTACTACTATCAGGGCCTCTTCAGCTCGCACCACCACCGTCCCTGAACAAAAAATATTACAACTATAGAATTACAATTATTGATAACAACAATTATATCGGAAAATATTATATTAAAAAAATGTGACGTTTTCTTTTTCCATTAAATAAAAAGTATTTTGCAAGAAATACTTTTATAAAAAATAATTGATTCCAATTAAGGATAAAAATCAAAAAGACATATTCCAAAAGGGAAATTATTTCGATTATTTTTCAAAGTATAACAAGTTGTCGATTACTTCTCTTGGTAGCTAAGTTATCAATACAAAACAACTTAAAAATCTGCCCGCAGAGCAGGCAGATTTTTCTAAGCAACATGTTTTGCTTAAAAGTCTGACAAAGAAAGGAAAGCTAAGTTTTCCCGGGAAGTTTTCTGAAGTAATAACACAGCAATTAGATAGTTTCAAGATAAGTCGAAATATAGAAAACAAATAAAGTATATTTAACTTAAATTGATAAGAGAAAATTTGTAATTAATATGTAAGGTTGACTTGTAAGGTTAGATTAAATTTGAAAGAGATAATTTGTAATTAATTTGTAAGACTTGTAAGGTTAGATTAAATTTGAAAGAGATAATTGAATTGAATTAATTTGTAAGACTTGTAAGGTAGATAATTTGAAAGAGATAATTTGTAATTAATTTGTAAGACTTGTAAGGTTAGAGTAAATTTGAAAGAGATAATTTGTAATTAATTTGTAAGACTTGTAAGGTTAGAGTAAATTTGAAAGAGATAATTTGTAATTAATTTGTAAGACTTGTAAGGTTAGAGTAAATTTGAAAGATATAAGTTGTAAGACAGAAAATTTGAAAAGAGAAAATTTTGTAAGACTTGTAAGGTTAGAGAAAATTTGAAAGGTATAAGTTGTAAGACAGAAAATTTGAAAGAGAAAATTTGTAAGACTTGTAAGGTTAGAGAAAATTTGAAAGATATAAGTTGTAAGACAGAAAATTTGAAAGAGAAAATTTGTAAGACTTGTAAGGTTAGAGAAAATTTGAAAGATATAAGTTTAAGACAGAAAAATTGAAAGAGAAAAATTTGTAAGACTTGTAAGTTTAGAGAAAATTGAAAACTGAAATCAAAATACATAACTGATTGGAAAGAAAAGCGAGTAGTATGATATATAAGAAAAAAGTAAAGGGATGGACGCGAACAATAAAGCCTAAAATACTTAATTTTGTTTGATTTCTTAGAAGAATTGTGTCAAGAAGCATGTACATGTTATATTGATGCACTTGATGATGCGTGATCAGTGTGTGTGACGTATTTGCATCAGTTCTCGTAGCTGAGTCATGAGGCTCAATACTGAGGTCTTGCGATATGGTTTTTCGGCCATTGGACTTGCGGCAAGGCTCAGCAGATTACTATCTTATCAATGTAGGAGAAGGTAATGCATGCCTCAAAGGAACGAAATCAATGATCATTCGTAGTCCGTGACTAGAGAAGAACAACTCTCGAGAGTAACAAGAGATTAAAGAAGCGATGTGGTCCTACATATTGGTACAGCTTGAGTATGTGTGTTTCCGGGGGCGATCTAGCTTCTTTGGTGCTCTGCTATGAGATCAGTTAGGAAATAGGTTTGATGGTTGGTACTTGTAGTCCTATATATGTGAGAGAACATATTGTTAGTGTTACGCATGTATTAGGACAAAGAATCGAATCTAACAGGTCGGCGTATGTAATGACAATCATACAAAAAGGGTAATAAAATGGTTTATAAGTTAGCTTTACCGAGAAATCCAAGATATATGAGATAGAGCTTGAAGTTCAGTTATGTAGTTCAAGAGTTTTACAATTTCAATTGATTTTCAAAAAGTAGTTGGTAATTGAATACAATGTTTATTACTGGAGATTGATTTTGTAAATTTTGCTGTATGCACTGATCAGATATATTGAGCACAGTAGCGAGGCAATAGGAATGGTAACGGAACTATACAATGAATGACCTGAGTGACCTCGGCGTTAGACGCATTAATGGGGTCTTTAAGCGGAGTATCTGAAGCACGCGAAAATGATGGATGTAGATATCGATTTCTGATATGAGTGTAGTCGCCGGCAGCATTTATATAAATTAGTGGGACCCGAGAGGCCGTAAGGTCTATTGGCGTGTGGCTTAGACGCTATAGAAATCGGCGGCAGCCGAGGAGCTCGTGAACTTGACACAATTGTCAATAAATATTTCTGGACACGATCTTATACTTATTATATGGAGTGTCCTCTTCGTGAGATAGACGTCTCTGGATACTATTAGTGACTAGGATAGCTAGATGGTAGTTGAATCGAGTGTGTACAGACATTTTACATCAATTACTTAATTAAACAATAATAAACCACAAATATAATGAAAATAAAGTCATTAAAAACCTTAGATTCATACTCAGCCAAGCTGGAGCGTCAAACTGGACATAAAATTAATGACCATAAAACCATTCTGAGGTTGGGTTTACTGGATAAGATTACAGTAGGGGTAGTAATGGGCGTATGGTTGTATGAAACAGGTTTGTTAATATCCTATAGATGAGTCGGTATAGTGAATGATTTTAAGTAAATATGGTACGTGGTATACAAATGATAAATAGCACTGTTTTTAGTGTGAAGCCATGTAACTCGATACGGTGTGAGCAACAGACTATAAGCAGCAGGCTCTACGCGGAAATGTTAGAACTCATAACCTGCAATATGAAATAGGCCTGCAACTCTTTCACGATCTTATGGCTCCTAGGGGTGCATTTGAGACTATCTTCTAAATAGTAGGTAGGCTCGGTGTGTAATATATAGGGAGTATCTTTCAAATGGAACGCTCACATTACTGAAATTCATCCGTGCGATGTGATATGCTATGAAGATCAATTACATGCAATGATTTTGTTTAAGACAGGACGCGTGCATTGCTCCTAAGATACGAGGGGAGAGATGAGAAACTGAAGGAGAGAATTTTATCATGAGGGATATCGAGAGTGAGAGGAGAGTGAGAGATAGCGTCACATATATAGAGAGTACTGAGAGTAGTGTATACTGCTAATATTCAATAGACGGCCACCGGTGGAACTTAGGTCAGATTAGAAAAGAAGAGGAGTAGAGAGAAGAGAAGCGAGTGACTCAGGATCATAGTGCGCTCGGCAGCGTGATTGGACTGAATAATTAGGCGAGACCTCTCGGTTTCATGTGATATGAGAGAGAGAGAGAGTCTTTCATTCTTATGAGTCGTGTGGTGAGGAGTGAGACACTCTGCGATATTATATATATATATATATACACCAACGTGCGGCAGATGGATCAGACCCCTTTCAACTCTTTCGCAATTTTTCAAGTATTATTTTGGTGTTAAGATGACGTGTGTATCAAGAAAGTTGAGTTATGTCTTTTCTCAATATGATTGACTGAATTGAGCGGGAGTTCTAGTATGATGCATTGAGTAGTACACGAGCGGAGATCCGGTTATCTCTAGATGAGAGTGTACGAGTATGTAGAGTATCTAGGTTTTATAGAAAAATGACAGAAGACTCTATATAGCTCACGCGGGAGCTTAAGGAAAACGAGGCGAATGTTGTAAATGTCGCTGATAAGAAACTGTAAATTTTTGTTCATTTACAAAATGTGAAGAGTGTATAGAGAATATAACTCTTCCACTGTGGGTAGGCCAACTAAGTTTTCTACTTGTCATTTCAGATATAAGTCCAGATAAGTTAAATTCAAAGGAGACTAGCTTCGCTCGTTCTGAGAATTTCACGCTTCCTAATAACTCTTACAAAAGTTATCGATATCGATCTTTAGTCTCGCTTTGCTCGTCCTCAGAGAGTAGAGTTTACTCGTTAAGATAACTTAAGATTTGTTCGTTTATCCGCAGATGTAACATTAAATTTTTTAACGACCAACAATAGCAGGGAAGTAAAAAAAAGAATTTTATTACCATTTCCTCAAGAACCGATATTATACAGTTAAAAAGTAAGTCAAGTAACTTAAAAAAAAACTTTTACAATAATCAACTTTTTAATGGAAAAGCGTTTTCATCTATATTCTTTAAGGTTTTGATCCCCCCTACAATGCTTTCTTTAACGAAAGAAATTAGAAGGAAGTATACCATGACTTCGAAAAAAACGAAGTATCGAATGATAGATATAGGAACATGAGAGACATAGAGTATACGTATGTTAGTGAGGAGCTTGTGTAACAGTATACTCAAGGAGTATACGTCTAAATATATGTGATAATAATCGTCGTATGTTGGAGAGTAGCTTATGACCTTGAGTGCGTTTGCATTAGATTAAGAAAGGAACAGATTGGAGGGAGCACGCGCTCTCAACCCGCGTAGAGTGTGATTAAGTGCGTTATGGACATAGGTAATATATAAGCTCGAGTGAGGTGCACCATCGCTGATAGAAGGCTGAAGTAGTAGCCGGAGCTATCGGTGTAGCGTTCTTGTTCGATTAGAGTGATAGAATTGTGAGAGGGCTATTCTTCATCAATGATGTCTAGTTTATGTGACGCTTTGGTGAATTAATATTTATGAAACGGTCAGTATGGTACATATCGGGGACGTCGTGGGCTCGGCATAAGCTAGTGGAGCTACGTATAAGTATGGCGATTTGTAGGTATACAGTGAAGTGTATTTTGTATGAATTGGGGAGGTATCCAGTCTGTTAAAATATTTGAGCTACTATCTTGGGGTTCTAAGTGTCTATATATAGGTTACGGTCAGTGAAAACGAAATAGTTAGCGGTGTCGCTGTTGAGCAGTAGAGAGGCATCTGCAGAATCGGTAATAAGTGTGCTATCATTCGGAGTGCGTAGGTAATACTACAGATACATGCATACGATCACGATAGAGGTGGAAGGTTAAATGAACAGAGGTGTTTAAGTGGGGATCTAGTGGCTGAGATAGAGAGTCGTTATGCGAGGCTTATGAAGTGCGATGTGAGACATCGAAAGAGTAGGTGTGTCGTCTATAGTCGATCGAGTAAATAGTACTATATATATGAGGAGGATACAGAGAGTAATGTACGCATTCGCTCAAATGAATATACGCGATGGTTTTTTCCGGAGGCTTATGACTGTTTCAAAAGATGGTTTAGGGGTTTGGTGGTAGCGCTTGATAAGCTATTAGATGTTTTGTTTCAGACATTATAAGGAAACTGGACTATGACGATGGAGACCAGACTTTATAGGTAGCTATACAAATACTTACTACATTATTAGGAGCAGGTATAGATATGTGGTATCACTGATATTAAATTGCATATCATAGCGCTAAGAGCCACGGTTAAAAGTGTTAGAGGCTATATACGTCAACTCGGACCCGAGGGCATCCGCTAATCGAGATTCGATCCTACTCTGCACGATGAGCGAGATAATGAATCACGGATGGACGGAGTGATCTAAGTAGGTCGAGCGGATGAGTCGGGTTTTCACTGGTTATAGGGTATCGATCAGAGGGTACGCGGGTTTGTGGACGACAAGGGAGAAGATATTACGCCGCTCATAAGCTGCTATTGTGAGCTGAGTGGTGAGACTGGAACCGATGAACGTAGGGCTAATGACGTTATGGCGTGTGTTCCAATGGTGATGCTTATGATAACTATCGGTGTCTGATAAGTGAGATAATGATAGTGAGGAGTCTATAATCCGGTGATTTGGCTTAATGTACTGCATCACGCGTGAGCTTTAGCGGACCGCACCACTGTGGGTTTAGGAAGGCATCAGTTATAATAGGTACGTGTATACGTCTAGAATTGAGGACGTAGGAGCTGTAGTATAGTAGACCGTGGGACGTAGTGATCACAGATAGAGTAGAGAATTATATTTGGGAGTTACACTTGCAAAATGGTTAGTATATTAGATACACGTATGGTTATATGATTGTTACCGGCAGGTAATTACGAAGCAAAGAGGAATCGTATATCCGTCTTCGACTACTGAGAATTAGTATAATAGATGAACTACAGTGATGAGTAGGTTATACTAGTTATATATATGTAATATATAGCATCTTGAGATACTCGTAGCTTGAGTTCGAGGTCAAGAAGAGAAAGACACTGCGACGCGCCATAAGTATGAGTATTATCTGGAATGCGAGGATAATGTGTGGGAGTTAATGCTCTATGAGAGTGGCGGTATTTTAAATGGGACGATGATACGTAGGACGTAGGAGGATTGATTAGTGCAGCGGGCGTTGTGTGAGAGAGTATATTGTGATAGACCGATCGTGTGAATATAGTCAGCATGTGATGTGAATATCAGATTAGTTGCTGGTCTGGTGAGCGTAGGTTCTTACGTCTCTATCGAATTATACAATTTTCTAAGTGCGCGTTTTTCTTGAGAATGAGGTGTGAATGTGAGCGTTAAAGTAATGACTAGTGTTTACGTCGCAAAATCTAAGTGGCGAGGTGAGGAAAGACGTTAGTAGAACGCATGTGTAGTCTCATGATCTGCAGATCGTCTATTTGTAGAGCTTGGTATCACACAGTGATAGAAATCACGATAGAGCTAGTGTCATGAGGGTAAATGGTAGAGTGAGCTAAGGGAGATTGTCACATAGATATGCATGATCGGATGATTGGCTTGTAGAGTAGTGTATGCTCATGAGTCTGCACGGTGCACGTGAACTACTTTGTAATTTGGCTAATTGTATATACTGACGATAGTAATGGGCAGGGTATACCTAGGGAATGTCAAGGTGACTATGGGCGTTATCTGTTTATGGCCTGAGCTGGGGCGATTGAGTGGATATGCAGGGCGTAGCTCGCGTTCGCTGAATGAGTTATGAAGTCGTGGTGATAGGAGGTAGCGCATAAGACGATGCTGGAGTCGAATGTTGTGCAGTCGCGAGTATGTGGTATGTAGTTGCTGCAGTGTAGTGCATTCGAGGTTCAGGTGAGAGGTGTTGGTTCGTAGTTGTTATGGGGAAGTAGAGAAGAGCATGCGGATAGTGATATGTTTTGGCGGAGTACCTACACGACTAGCTGGGGCGTACGTGGAGAGCTATTAGGTAAGGATTCTAAGCGCAGAGAGTACGTCGCGTATTGTCTAGCAGCTGGTGGGAATGACAGCTTTTCAATCATTATGGACACATTCGCGGTCATTTCAAGGCTGATGGATTATTCGATACTCATTGTCATTTGATCTATCGCTGCTGTTTTCGTTTAGCGTACTTAACTCATCAGGGGGCGCCGTCATAGCCTGAACTTACTCTGAACTTCAATTTATTCCGAAGAATATAATGTGTGGAGTATTTACCAGAGACGAGCGGTCACTTATCGCCATCATGCATGGCATAGCAAAACATATATAATTTGATACTACCACTTTTTTTGTAAAATATAAATGGTTGACACAATATAATTGTGCAAGAGACACCTAGGGAATGCAGCAAAATGGTAATGCTACATATCTGGGAACTGTTCCAAGTCATTCGACATTTCAACATCACTGATGGCTCGACATAATGGCAATGTCCCACTCCGGTTTCGAATGTCGAATGATGGAACAGTTCTCAGATGTAGAATTGCATTTTGCTTGTTTTATTTCTAAGGTGTCTCTCGCACAATTATATTGTGTCCTTTTTTAATTTCTTTGCGGTAGAAAGTAAAATGAAATTACTTTATTTTTTATTCTATACAGTATACACAACTCAATTCCACACATTTTTCAAACAAAAATCTTTATGATTTTTGATTTATAAATAAATGTACAACTAACACGCCATTTCACAATTTTCTTTCATAAAAAACAAAAAAATATTTTTAAATAAATATAACATTATTAAATTTAATTGTTTGAAGTAATAAACGAAAAGTTTACAAACAATAATAAAAATAAATTCTTAATATGCCCTCTTTTAAACCTAAATTTATTTAGCTAAATACACTAGTGTTAACTGATTATTGTCTGACATATAACATTTTTTAAAAGAGCAAGTTTACAAGATATAAGGTGATAAGAATTATGAGTAGAAGCCCAGAGCCAACTTGAATCTTTGCCAGCGTGAAAATAAATTTTCTAACTTTTCCAGTTGGTTTTCAGTATCTAGACCAAGTAAATCAAGTTTCGAGACGATTGCCCACAGAATATAGACTTGTGCCGCAAAATTTCTAAGCCAGTGGTAACTTACAGAGGTGTTGAGCCAAATCAATTTAAACCAAATAGTCTTTGGTCCAACTTTTAACTTTTCCTCATATACTACCGGAAAATTATTTTGTTAAACCTAAAATTGCGAAATAGAGCTTTCACCATGATTTTCCGTTTCATGCAATTTCATGATTTTAACCATGCTGTGTCATTTCAAAGGTATGCCTCAGTTTAATCTGCGTCACGTGTAACTTCTGCTGTGTTAATACTAAAGGGTTAAAACTTGAGAGATAATTTAGACTTAAGGTATTGTTGTGCCGCCCTTATGGTATTTTTCAAATTCAACCACCTATTTTGCTGATTCATAAATTTTTTTAAAAAACCGTTAAAAATCAAATATATTTACTATCGGGTTGACATTTAACCCAAAACGAACATCTATATAGGTTATCAATAGACCCCAAAAAATGTGATATTGGTCGTCATTTTAAAAATATGGACAATAGTCCATATTATCCATAGAGAAATATACTAGAGAGGGCATAGCCTATCTAAATACATTAAGAGGCCTGAAACATCTTTTTAGGGCTCTTAGAGGCTCTGTGTAATTTTATTGACACCTCCTCTAAGAGTAAGTTAAGGTTATTATAAATCAATTATTTTCTTCATCCCGCACATTGTTTGTAATTTAATTTGAATTTATAACATTCTCTTATAAAAGTTACAGTAATTTTGTACCAATAATTTGATTATATTAAAAAGCAAAGGTGGTCAGGTTACTTATTTAATGTTACAAAATTTAACCTATAGGGCCTCTCTAGTAATAATATGGCAACCAGTATCAGAATTAATTGCTAATATAAAAATAAAAGTTTAACAGCTTTTAAATTTTAATTTTTTTCTGCTTTTTGACACATCGTCAAATAGCGAAACTCATAATGAATAACAGTGAATATTCTATAGCTATTTAACTATTATTTCGTAATTTATTTGCGAACATAAGCATCAGCCTGTCCAGCAAATCAGAAAATTTGTAGTTGAATTTTTTGTCGTTGATTCAGGAGCGGGTCAGTCGATATCACATTCAAAACGCACTTCGATCAAATTATGACGTCACTTGTAGTTGACATGTTCACGTCTTTAGATTTTTATTTTTGTCCGTTCATTTTTATCATTGCTCTTTTTATATTTCTTTATTTTATTTAATGTTTCTAGATGGCTAGTTAACTGTTAATTTAAAAATCTAGTTATAAATTTGATTTATAAATTAATAAATAACTATTATTAATTTATACATTAGGGTTTTCTCAAAGTTGTCTGTCTGTAGGTGTGTGTGTGTGTCTGCTATCTTCGTAGCTACCAATGTATTTATGCTAGAGTTAAAACTTTGTAAAAAAATCCCTCAATAGGTGAGGTTGAGCTGTCCGAAAAATCATTTTTATGACGTCATTAATCCGCAATAATGACAAAAATTTAGAAAAAATACTAAACGCGGAAAACTTTTGGGATTAATTTAAGATTTAGCTCGCATGTAGCCAGGTATACGACCAACATATGTGCAAGTTTCCCCTCATTATCAGCATTAGTTCAATTTTTAATTAATGACTAGTAAACGATGTTTAAATTGTTTTACATTATTTTTGGAATCAGTCGCAAAAAGTTAAATCAGATAAAAAATTAAGTCAGATCTGTGTTAAATTTCGGTAATGTGAAGCATTTATTACTACTTAAGAGACAACTCTAAAACAGAATAACTGTAAAAACAGGACAAAATTAAAGTAAATAAAAAGAAGAAGCAGTCCAATATAGATACAATTTAGCTTCAAACTTTTGACCAGAAACTCTGTGGTCATCTGCTTAGTAAAAAGATTTATTAAAACATAAAAAACTCAACTAAAGAAAAACCCAAAAATATTAGAAAAGTTTAAATATTCACTAGCAAAGGTACGGCAACATAAGGTTTGAGAAGTTATAGAGAAACTAAACATAATAATAGAAAATTTTTTATTATATTTCCTTCTGTTCTTTTTTACTATTCTTTGCTTTAAATAACAGACTTCTCTTTTTCTTTTAAGTATTAAAATGTTTTAAATAAATTCCTGGCACGGTGGTCAGCATTCCGAGCGAATTATTTTTCAAATGTGTGTTTCCGTGTCTAATCCATTTCTAACTTAAGGTCCCTGTTTATGCATTATAAATTGAGCAAATTATCGAACACTACTCGTTACTCATTTTTTCTCTATTTTTAAAAGAAATGCGCATAATTATCCGGTTGATTATACAATACAGTACCTCTAAAATAATTTCTAAGCTCAGTTAGTGTTTAACTTTAACGCTTTTAGCACATTTCATTGAAAACAACGAAAAAAAGTTACCAATAGTGCTTGATCATTCAGTAACTGTTAAGCTCAGTTAGTGTTTAACTTTAAAGGTTTTAGCGCATTTCATTGAAAACAAGGAAAAAAAGTTACCAATAGTGCTTGATCATTCAGAAACTGTTAAGCTCAGTTAGTGTTTAACTTAAAAGCTTTTAGCGCATTTCCTTGAAAACAACGAAAAAAAAGTTACCAATAGTGCTTGATCATTGAGTAACTGTTCACGTTATCAAGTATAAACCGGAACCTTAAGTGAAAAAATGAATTGTCAAGCACGGAAACAGGTATTCCAAAAGAAATTTTTCCAGCATCCGGACAACCGCGCCAGAATTATTTTGTAGTTATAAACTTATATAATATAAAAAACTTAAAAAAAAAATATCCTCCTTACCAAAATCCGTACCTGGGTGCCCTGGTTTTGAGTACTTTGAGTTTTCGTATCGACTCCAGACCATTAAATGGAACTTACAGCCCCAAAAAACATCGAAATCGACTCCCCACCTAAAACATGTTGTTTACTGGCCGTATTTGAGGTTTTCCGATAAGTAACCACTGTTTTACGACTTTTGGATCACTTTAAGAGATCGTATTAGCTTCAAACATCTGAAACGGATAATTCCGGTTTCATCCCGGTTTCGGATTTATTTGCTAACACAATACTTTTCCTATATACCTATGATATAAATGTGGAAAATTAAAAATGGGGCAGGGAAGGGTATACAAAGAAACATAACAATTGAAAAAAAATGCATGCAAACATTATATAATATAAAAAAAAACTTCTTAATTTAAAATTTACTTAAAGAAAATAAAATAAGAAAAACTATACAATAAACTTCCTCCTAGATTAGAAAGGAAATAATACAACAAAGGGGAAAAGCAGGGAAATGTATTTTCCTTCCTTATCTTATCTTTATCTGATTTACTTTAATGAGTTTTAAGTTTCTTTTACTTTAACTAATACACTAAAGAAAAAAGAAAATAAATAAAAAGCAAAATCTCAAGGGTTTTGAGTTGGAGAAAGATAAACGTGTAAGACTGTAACGTTAAAAAACCAGATAGGTTCACCCTAATTATCCAATACAGGCAGGCAAAGAAACATTGATAAAACGCGATGATAAAAGAACGAATTAACAATTATCTATTGTTCAAGTCGAAAAAATAAAAGCATACGTCAAATTAGGAAAATTATAAAACCAAATCAAGATCAAAGATTAAATAGAGAAAGAAAGATAGTTCTGGGATGTATTATTTCGGAAAAGTAATATATTAGTTCCGTAGCCAGTCATTAGGAGCGCTAGCTCGTTATATGGTAGTTTCACAAAGCCAACTACAAGAATGCTCATCTGACATTTTTAGCAAATCACTCTTACCAATTTACTGATTATACCAAATATTTTCTTTCTATAATAAGGACTAATATCAACTCGTGCCGTTATAATAGTGATATAGAACAAGATGATCTCATTATAATAACTCATAATAATGGGAAGAATGTTATGGTAAGGCGGGTTAGTTCCAAAGCTGCCGCTAGAGGGCAATACCAAAGTCATACCCTTTTCTCTGACGCTTTTGTATTCCTTCTGACAATCTATTTTTTTGGCTAAATTTTTCTTGCTGGAAAAATGATACCAAAAAAAGGGAGAGTAATGCATTTACGCACGAAGACAGCGTACTGTCAACAGTGTTGGACTCAGGGTCTGCCTCATACCAACTAAAAAACTAACTCTATTAAGATACTAGTTAGTCAATGAACATGTCTCCTACATAAGTGTTGTTTAAAATTCGCTAAAATATACAAATGTAAGTATTATAAAATATCCTTCGATGGATTTGAATAGTATATGGAAACAATAGTAGTCAACCGACCGTACTTTCACCTACATAAAGGCCCCATTTTTTTTCGAAAAAAATCTATACAGAACATGTGGTGCAACCTTTAACAATGTCACACCCTCCTCCGGGTTTTTTTTAAGCAGCTGAAGTAGCAGTTTAACTTGTCCCGTCTCTCTAAGATGTTTCTAAGCGGCTCGACACGACCCAGAAGTAAAGGGTTTCTGAACCGGTTTAATACGATTCATTCGTTATGACGCAGAAATACATGAGTAGTTCAGTGGCCCCTGTGCTCAATTAGGGCTACTGACACAATGCCGTTTGTGTCATCACCACCAACTAAATACAAATAATACACTGAACTGTGGAGTAAATGATTAAATATTATAAACTTTAATTTGGTATTGTTGTAAAGATCTATATTTAGTTTTATGTTTTATTAATAATATTTAATGTTGGCTACACTGAAATACAGCATGTTTGAATTTTATAGTCGTTATGTCTGTCTCCGAGTTTTTTATTAATTAATCCCTTTATATCCTTGAAATCTTACAATAGGTATCACTACTGTTTCCTTCACTTTTTTCAAGATCCCGAGAGGGAAAGTGATCCCCCCCACCCTATATAGCAGACTAGCAATATTGGAATAGCTAGTTGCGATGCGAGGAGTAGATAAAGAGTGTAAACGAGGATATATAGTCCGTAAGGATAAATGAAATCTCTTAAAGGTTATCCGCTAGGGTCTTCACTAGGTATTAACCCAGGTAAGGTACCACGTATTACCTAGGTTAACCAAAGCAAACACAAGTATTAACTTGTGTTTGCTCTTAGATACAACTTAAGGTGAATTAACCTTAGGTCAAACCAGTCCTATCTCAGTTGGATCAGGCCACAATAGCCTTGTTTGGAAAAGCAGCGCTTAGGTTTCTTTGGTCCTTTTAAAGTCTGAACTAAAATATGAATACGTGACATACTAGAATGCTGGTCAAATGAATATTCCCTTCAATCTCTGTAAAATTCATTTTCTTGTCACATGTTCCTTGATAAATACTTGAATTGTTTAAGAAAATGGTTAATATCGATTATTTGCATACAATTGCATAAATAGACAAAAATCGAGTACAGTGTACCTCGGAACTTTTCCTCATTACACCGGATTTGCTTCGTTCGTCCTCAGAATATACAATACGCCAAATTTATATGTATAAATATAACAGCATATACATTTATATGTATAACGCATAAAGACAGACAACTTTGTTTTAATCACTAAGAAGGTCTTAAAAACACCTAAAATTAATAATTCCGGTGACATCCTAGTTCCGGATTTTTTCAGCACAATTATTTTCCTATATACCTTTTTATAGGAAAAGTTTAAATAAAAAGTAAAAAGTGTCGCATAAGCCGCTCGTTTCAAATAAACACTATAAACCCCCAACCGGATGTGATAAATTATATTTTCTCATCATAAAATTCATAATGTATCATAAAATTACAAATATTATTATATTTTTATTATAAAATACAAGACAAAATGTAAAAAGCAATGTCAAATAGTTTGTTTACATTGAAAAGTGTAAAACAAGATGGCTGCGCCCATTTTAAAATTTGTACTAACTCCCTGGTGGACAAAGTGTGAACTACATGACATGTCTGACAAAATATCGCATTTGTTTCCTAACTTGATTAATATATATTACTTCACCAAAGTGGGAGTGTGACAAACTAGCCGTTGTCATAATCAAAAACTAAATTCCCGAAGCGAAAAAATAATAATATAATTTATTTTTGAGATGGAAATCTAGTTACTCTCGCCTTTTTTTTCTCCATGTCAAAACTATCATGAGCTATATTTTGATTAAAAACTCCCTAGAACTATTTTATATTTATTCTTTAATTTCCGGATCGAAATAGGGTTTTTTTTTAGAAAAAAATTATGTTTATACTCGAAAAAATGTAGCATTAAGCTTTTTTTCCATCGTCTTAATTTCTATAAGAGCTTATTTTATGTAAGAGGATAAAAAAGCTTTAAAAATAAATTAGGTTCATACATACAACTTAGCCTTCTTTTAAATTAAATTTTCTATATATTTTTATTTGTCTACCATAAACTAAGGAAATATATTACTTCTTTAATTTGAAAAGAATGAAAAGATAATCTACGCCAAGCCTTAAGCTAACGGAAGGGAGGAGACTCAATGTTCTTAAATTTTGTTTTCTAAAGAATTGAAACCAATTTTAAGATTATTCTAGGGAGCATATTTAGTTACATCTCTCCACTAAGTTAAATGTAGTGCAAGGTTTAGTTTCTTGTGAATATAATAATATATAGTGTAATAAGTGTGTATATGGGGTAGAAAATTTCAGATGCACAAACATGTAATGAAAGTATGGAAATTCAAAGTTCAATGTTTAAAAAAATAAATGTTTAAAGTTAAGAAAGTTTTCGCTCAAAACACACAACACAATTTTAATCTTAAATTTATAAATATAGGTTGAGACAAAACTGTAGGGAAAAAACTTTTTGGTTTATTTTTAAGTAAGTTATGTTCGAAACTTTTTAAAACTTTGTAAAGAAAGAACATGAACATAATTAACATGGAACTGGTGTAGTTTAAACAGCCTAAAAAGGATGGTGTAAGTTTAGGGTTACTTAGAAGTAATTTTAAAGAAGATAATACTTTCATAGAACCTCCTCACTTAAAAATAAGTGTTCTCTTAAAAAAAATCCTCAGCAGCTCTATAACTAAATTATTTTATTCAATACCATACCTTAAACGTAATAAATAAAATAACTATTTATTTATTTATTTTCTACAAAGGAAAATCATTAGTCTACGGACGACAATCCATTTGAGGCAAATGGAAGTGAGTGTTGAAATGTACAGTTGTGCCAATATGACAAATGATTGACACATGTATATATTTCAATTTAAAATCATACTGTGAAAGTGTTTTGATATATGTTTAAGTGATCAACTTGATCTCACTGTAAACTCTGTTTTTAATCGTATACTATAATAGTACTAACCTTTATTAGCACCAAAACCACTCATTCTCACCATTTTGGCTTTGCTTCGCACGCCCTACGTCTTTATAATCGCTTTTTTAGTCCTTACACAGTAAATATATCTGATTTATTCTTAGTGGTCACCTACCCGCGATTTTCTTATGGTATTTCATAAATAAGATAGGAAATCATAGTATCCTACTAAGCACCTTTTTTTTAAATAGTCGCACATAGTTTTAGTAACAATGTCTTTGCACTTTATTATTTCCTAAGTACGGCAATTGGTCGAATAGAGTCCTTAAAGGAGTGTTAGATCATCCCATTGTATTTTTCATTAAATGTTCGAGCAAACGTTAGTGAGTTCATTTATTATAGAAGTTTGGGACGGAATATATGTTTGATGTTTATTTGTTACAGTACGACACACAGCTAAAATCAGTTGACAGCGCGGAAAAATAATGCAAGGGTGCAAATGAGGTTAGTCCTGCGTGTTAAACCCGCCCTCATTTCAAAATCGGCCGAAACTTTTGGTATCCTCAACACTATTTCCACGCTGTCAACTGATTTTAGCCGCGAGTCGAACTTAAGTAGTAGGCGTCACAAACTGCCGTAAAAATTAACCGATTTTGATGAAACATAGTATACATGTTGTAATAATTAGTTCTCAGAGCTGTATTGATTTTGGTAATAGTGCAACCAATATTTTTAAAATGGCGGCCAAAATGGCTGACAATTTGAAAAATGTTTAAACGAAAAAACCTTGTTGCATATCTTTCTAAAGCTCTTAATGACTAAAAAAAGAAATACAACATGCATATACTTGTCAAAATAACCGATAATATTAAATTAACACTCAATAATAATAATAATGCCCGTTTTAGGAAATTTCGGCCCTTCAGTGTATTCGCCCTACGGGAACTACCTCGCGGGTGGTTTACATATACTATGCTCAAAGTATAGCTAAAGTTGGCGAAATCTTTTTACATCAAATTCTTTTCATTAAAATTAAGAGCATAACCCAGGCTCTGAACCCCGGACCTCCGGTGCCGAAGTCCAGTACTATACGACTACGCCTACGGAGGCAGATAACATTACATCAATATGACGAACTAATTTTTATTAGATTCTGAAGTGAGTTCTTAATGCAATGTATTACTAGTTATCGTTTGTTTTATTTATATATTATATGTTTAAATTATATCGTAGTTTAATAGAAATCAAACAACAAATTTAAACTAAGAGATAAAGGTTAATTTCTTTTTATCTTGCAATAATATTTACTTTAGTAAAAAAAAAATATAAATAAATAATTTAAATCACAAAACAAATGGAGATAAAGAAAAAACAAGGTTTAAAAAAGCTTAAAACCAAAAAATATATCTGTTGTATAAGCCTAGATTATAGGCTTAAGTCTAAAACACTTATTTTAACAATTTAAAAAAATAACAAAGGCTTACAAGTATAAAGAATAACATTATTGTTTTAAACAAAACATAAAAATTAACAAAAGAAAAAGTAATTGGTCCGAAAGGAAAAAGTTTCTTTTGCCTTTATTGTTGATCCATAAGATAGAATAATCGCTTTATACTAGAAGAATTGTTGATTCATTAGATGGAATAGCGCTTTTACTGAAGATTGTTGATTCATAGATGGAATAATCGCTTATACTGGAAGAATTGTTGATTCATAAGATGGAATAATCGCTTATACTGGAAGAATTGTTGATTTATAAGATGGAATAATCGCTTATACTGGAAGAATTGTTTATGTTTTGGAGTTAATTTAGTTAAGTAGCATGTATCAGTATTAATTATTTCATTATCATTCGACATAGAATTTTTGAAATATGAAAAGAAAATTAAAGAAAATTATTCCATATGACAAAAAGCAGCAGCATAATCGTTAAGTTTGAATAATATGAGAATGGCTGACTTAACAGGCCATCATTGGTGCCGACGAGATGAGATAAAAATGTTAAGAAAAGGAAGTGACCAACCAAGTAAGTTTGAAAAACTCTTTTTCGAATTATCAATAGATTCTTTCAAGAAGGCAGTCTTCATAATGTCGAACACAATACCAGAGCTCAACCAGAGTAGAATGGACATACTGGGTAAGAAGATTTTGCCCAGTGTTTAAATTCTTTAAATGAAATTAATATCTAAATTAATGATTATAATAAATATATGGGTTCATTGTGTTATTTTTGCTAGCATAATAAAACTAGTCATAGAAAAAGAAAAAATCGAAAAGGAAATTTTTAGAAACACTCCGAGAACACGTCTTATAGCTATTAGAAGCCGACAATAAAAAAATTAAGAAGTGCACTTATTTCGGTAAGAAAATCAGTTTTCATCAAATTTGAACCTAATTGTTTTAATGAAATAAAACAGAGTCTCTCCACTAATGATAATATTTGACATAGCGGCTTTCAATCTTAACAGATCATCATCAGTGCTAACCAACAAGTAAAAAATATATTACAAAAAATACTCTAAATGAAAATAAAAATAAATACAAAATAAAAATAAATACAATATAATGAGATGAATTAAATAAATAGGGAAAAATAAAAAATAGACCAAAAAATAAATAAAGAAACGAAATAAATAAAATATAAAACATTAAATGTATAAAGTAAAAAATAACTACCGGCGAGCAGCGAAGAAAAGAGTTAGGAGACAGCGGTTACAGTTTTGTCTAGAGGCTTGTAGCTGACTGACGGGAACCGAGTAGCCGCCGCCAACGCACTTTGTATAAGCGTTATCTCGCCACTTTCGCCCCTCTTATTAAGTGCCTTATCACCATTTTCTTTCACGTTCTTTAAAATCTCCACATTTTCCAAGAAGTTCATAATATTTCCTTTCTGTGTCATGTGGAGGAAAGCAGCCTCATGTGAAAGTTAACATGGCCTTCCTCATGTATGTGCTGGTAGAACTTACTGTTCGTTCGCCGAAAGTGCTCTTTAAGTCTCGTAAAGTAAGCTCTACCAGTTTGGCCAACATATGTGCTGTTACACCCTCCACATCTCAAAGAATAAACACCACTCTTCTTGCTGGAGTCAATTTTATCTTTGCGTGAGATAAAGAGCTACGAAGAGAGTTAAGGCTCTTATAACCCACACCAAACCCGTTTCTTTCCATAACTCTACCAATTCTCTCAGACACAAGCCCATATAAGGTATCGAACGCCAACTTTCACTTCAGATGCAGGAGCATCTTCAGTGCCTATTTGGCGTAACGCTTGCTTCCTCTTGTATCTTTGAATGGTTTTATCTACTATTGCAGCTTTATATCCATTGGAAGTAACTATGTGATATATATTAGCTAGCTCTATAGCATACGCTTCAGGTTCTAAGGGCACAGCTAACAACCTATTAACAAAAGCATAAATAGCCGCCATCTTGTGGGTCCAAGGATGAAATGAGTTGAAAGGAATTATGGAGTCTGTGTGGTAGGCTTCCTGTAAATACCAAATGAAAGTCTGCCCTCTGACCTGGTGATATTAAGGTCTAAGTAATTTAATGTACCATTAACTTCTACTTCAAAAGTAAAGTTCATGTTAGGCAGGCATTCATTAAGGTAATTTACAAAGGCGTTGAGTTGGTCTAATGTACCATTCCAGATACAGAATACATCGTCTACGTAACGTTTCCAAGTAAAATATTACTACGAAATGGATTGCTGCGTCTTAAAATAAATTGTTTGTAAAATGGTGCATAAAGATTTCCGCAGCAATACCTGATAAGGGGGCACCCATAGCTAACCCATCAGGCCGGAGTAATATTCACCTTCAAATAAGAAGTAATTCTGTTCTAGACACAGTTCTATTATAGACATCAATTCTTGAACTTCTTCCTTAGTCGCATTACTCTTATTAAGTATTCTTGTAAATAAAGGTAGACATTGTTGAGGGGAATGCTTGTAAATAAGTCTGCGACGTCGAAAGAAACAAGAATCGCTGTTTCAGGGATTTTCATGTCTTTAACTATACTAATAAATTCAGAAGTATTTCTTATCGCATCCTTAGCCTTAAAGTTATTTGTGAATTCATTGATAATGCTATTAGAAGCCTTAGAAAGTTTTTCACAAGGAGAAGAAATGAAACTAACAACCGGTCTATAGGTATACCAGACTTATGAATCTTAGGCGCTCCGTATAATCGAGGTGCTAAAGCATTCATATTAATACATTTTAACTTTTGATGTTCATTGTTAAAAATAAAATTAGTATTTCTAAGCGCTGAACGAACCCTCTGGTCAAAATTAGCTGTGGGGTCATCCTGGAGCTTAGTAAAATTATGCTTAGCTAGAAACTCTTTAACTTTCTTTACGTAATCCTCTTTGTGTAAAACAACACTACAGTAACCCTTATCGGCTTTAATAACTATCAAGTTATTAGCTGTTATTTTCTTCTGCAACCCTAACATAGTTTTATAATCCTTAGATCTGGCACGTAACTTGAATTTTGATCGCTTAGAATTCTTTTTAATATATCTATTTAAAATAGACGCGCACTCAATCATAGCACCAGAGTCAAGTCCAGAAAGTTCAATAGAAGCTGATAATTGAGCTAACTGGTGGTAATTATACGGAGTCGATGGTGCGAACTTAAGACCTTTATTAAGCAATTCAATTTCATCGTCAGTAAAACTTATAGAATCATCAGTTAAAAATAAAGTACGACAGTGAAAATGATGTACTTTAGAGACGTCCGTTATGATAGGTGTTGTATTAGGATCAGGAGAAATTTGAGCCGTTATATTAGGTGATATGTTAGCTGTAGGAGATGTAATATTAGAAACTATTTTAGTAATATTAGGTGATGACGTAACTGCTTCAGCATTACGTTTAGGTGATTGATTAGTTTTTATAATTAAAACTGGCGATTGAGGCGGTGAAATAATGACATCAGTACTGTTGGTTTTAGGTGAAGTGGAATTGGATGAATTAATTTTAAAGGCAACGGTGTTGTTATCTTCAATAATATTATTATTTTTGTTTTTATTGCGGAGTCTGTTTATTTTATTAAATAATCTACTTTGTTTATCCTTGCCTTTCTTGTCCCGTATAATTTTTAACTCAGCAATAAAAGAATCAAAACATTGATTAGGTATACTGGACTCTAGCTTCTTTTGCATATAAATAATGTATTGTTCAGTATTATCCCTAATAGAGTAATATTTCTTTAATTCTTTATTCAATAAAACACAAGATATCTTCCATTTGCTAACATCGTCTACTTTCAATTTCTTTATACCAAAAGCATAAAGAAATACTGGAGTAAGATTTTCTTTTATACATGTGTTTAAGAACCATAAGTTTTTATCCAATACTTCCTTCTTAAAATAAAGTTTCTTAAAAACAGCCTTTAATTTTTCAATAGAGTATCCATCAATTTCATGTAATATATCTACAGATAGAAAATTAAATTTACTTACTTCGCTGGTGTTGCTCATATTTGCTAGACTAGCATCCAAATAAGGAAAAATGAGTTGTGGAGTTTCAAGTAATGAAATAAACAGAGTCTCTCCACTAATGATATATATTTGACATAGCCGGCTTTCAATCTTAACAGATCATCATCAGTGCCTAACCAACAAAGTAAAAAATATATTACAAAAAACTCTAAGAAAATAAAAATAAATACAAAATAAAAATAAATACAATATAATGAGATGAATTAAAATAGAATAGGGAAACAAAATAAAAACATAGACCAAATAAAAATAAATAAAGAAAACGAAATAAATTAAAATATAAAACATTAAATGTATAAAAGTAAAAAATAACTACCGGCGAGCAGCGAAGAAAAGAGTTAGGAGACAGCGGTTACAGTTTTGTCTAGAGGCTTGTAGCTGACTGACGGGAACCGAGTAGCCGCCGCCAACGCACTTTGTATCCATTTCGTAGTAATATTCTTACATGGAAACGTTACGTAGACGATGTATTCTGTATCTGGAATGGTACATTAGACCAACTCAACGCCTTTGTAAATTACCTTAATGAATGCCTGCCTAACATGAACTTTACTTTTGAAGTAGAAGTTAATGGTACATTAAATTACTTAGACCTTAATATCACCAGGTCAGAGGGCAGACTTTCATTTGGTATTTACAGGAAGCCTACCACTACAGACTCCATAATTCCTTTCAACTCATTTCATCCTTGACCCACAAGATGGCGGCTATTTATGCTTTTGTTAATAGGTTGTTAGCTGTGCCCTTAGAACCTGAAGCGTATGCTATAGAGCTAGCTAATATATATCACATAGTTACTTCCAATGGATATAAAGCTGCAATAGTAGATAAAACCATTCAAAGATACAAGAGGAAGCAAGCGTTACGCCAAATAGGCACTGAAGATGCTCCTGCATCTGAAGTGAAAAGTTGGCGTTCGATACCTTATATGGGGCTTGTGTCTGAGAGAATTGGTAGAGTTATGGAAAGAAACGGGTTTGGTGTGGGTTATAAGAGCCTTAACTCTCTTCGTAGCTCATTATCTCACGCTAAAGATAAAATTGACTCCAGCAAGAAGAGTGGTGTTTATTCTTTGAGATGTGGAGGGTGTAACAGCACATATGTTGGCCAAACTGGTAGAGCTTACTTTACGAGACTTAAAGAGCACTTTCGGCGAACGAACAGTAAGTTCTACCAGCACATACATGAGGAAGGCCATGTTAACTTTCAACATGAGGCTGCTTTCCTCCACATGACACAGAAAGGAAATATTATGAACTTCTTGGAAAATGTGGAGATTTTAAAGAACGTGAAAGAAAATGGTGATAAGGCACTTAATAAGAGGGGCGAAAGTGGCGAGATAACGCTTATACAAAGTGCGTTGGCGGCGGCTACTCGGTTCCCGTCAGTCAGCTACAAGCCTCTAGACAAAACTGTAACCGCTGTCTCCTAACTCTTTTCTTCGCTGCTCGCCGGTAGTTATTTTTTACTTTTATACATTTAATGTTTTATATTTTAATTTATTTCGTTTTCTTTATTTATTTTTATTTGGTCTATGTTTTTATTTTGTTTCCCTATTCTATTTTAATTCATCTCATTATATTGTATTTATTTTTATTTTGTATTTATTTTTATTTTCATTTAGAGTATTTTTTGTAATATATTTTTTACTTTGTTGGTTAGGCACTGATGATGATCTGTTAAGATTGAAAGCCGGCTATGTCAAATATATATCATTAGTGGAGAGACTCTGTTTTATTTCATTACTTGAAACTCCACAACTCATTTTTCCTTATCTAATTGTTTTAGGTTAGGTTATATTTTATTACCTATTAGTGTAATATTTTAACAATATTATATTTTACCAAAAACCACTTCCGTGGTAAAAATAAACTCCCCGCTAAGTCTTTGGTCAAGAAAGTTGTGCAATATTTTTTTCTGTTCCGCCAAGTCATGTCGGTTCTGGTTGAAGATGGTCATTCGCGTTTCAAAGTGCAGCTGTTCGGTTGGCAATAATAAAGGACCTCATTTAGAATGAGAACATTCATTAGCTTTTTCTCTTTGGCGCCGAGCTAGCTGCGTGAACCAATTTTTGTGGCACTTTCTGCTATTTTATATTATACAACTCTGAGGTGTTTGTAGAGATAAGAGACGATAATAAACTGCGTAGGCTTCCGCGGTTATTGTCATAAAGATTTAGGTCTTCAAGTGGTGACCGCGTCAATGTAGATGAAGAATCCGACGTTTCGCTTCCACTGTGGGAGGCATCTTCAGGGATGTAGGACATCATGGATAGAAACACAATCGTCTACAAAATTGAACTCAGTTCAGTTTGGTAGAGGGTTGTATTCTTCGTCTACATTGACGCGGTCACCACCGGAAGACCTAAATCTACAAGATAAGATAAGATACATAAGAGATTTTAGCAGTTTTACCTTTATAGATCAAGGATCAAAAACATGAAATAAATGAAACGATATGGGTAAAACTGCCTACACTACACCCTTGCCAACACTACCTCTAAAGTTGAATAGCTTTATTTTTGATTCCCTCTGCTGGCAAGCCACCAAGGAGAAGAAGCAGATGATTGTCGGACGATTTCAATGAGGCCCTTTAGTATTGCCAACCTAACAACTTCACTTTGAAACGTGAATGACCACCTTCAATCAGAACCGACAAGACTTAGCGGAACAGAAAACTTACAATTTTATTGGGCCAATGACTTGAAGGTGTGTTTTTTACCTCGCAAGTGGTCTTTGGTAAGATTTCCTAAATTATTACATGGCTTCTAATAACAAAAAGTTACATGTTATAGATAAATTAGTAAAGGGTGTCAACGTATTGTACATGTATTTACGACTCGCAAGCTCTGTTTTCTGCGGTATACAACATAGGATATAAATTAAAACTATTATTTAAATAAATAAATAAAATTAATAAATTTAAACTATTATAAAGTAAAAATGCACATGGGCTAATCCAAAAAGTTTTCTCATACATCAAAATACGTTCAGTACTTTAGGCTGTGGGGGCGTCAAAAAATGATGGAAGAATAAGAAGTTGTAAATAATCAAATTTTACAATGGACGACTTAAATGATTTCTTTTATTTATTTTTGATCTACGCCCTTTAAATATATAATGATATTATTTATGTACCTTTAGCCGCCTTCCGACTGTGTCGCGTACAGTACAGAATTTAAGGGGTATTTTTAATTTTATTTTAGACTTGGCGGGGCAGAACGTTGCTGCATTCCTAAATTTTTATTTTATGCAAGACATCGGTTAAAACTAATAAATAGTTTGTGACTATACCTTGTCAGTACTAGGAATAATGAGTTTGCACCAAACCACACCCCTTTACTCTTTTCCGTTTTCTAACTTCTTGGTCGAGCACTAGTAACAACTTATTACAGAAAAATAAATTTTACTTTGTCATATTTACCGTTCGGTACGAGGGATGCATCAGGAGGTGCAGGTATGTCGGGTGACGGCACATAGTATATAGAAGGTGGGGTATCGCTTGTATTGCGCATCTGAAACAGACAAGATTAACAAAAATCAGAAACTTCTTAATGGCATATAAAAGGCTAAGTCAAATATTCTTGTGACAAACACAAAAAAGCCGGAGAAGCGTTGCCGTCGTCGCCCTATAATCCATGCAAAATCAAAATAGACTGGCAATTTCGTATTGACTTGAAAAGTGTTTAAATGTCATCCGCAATTTTTTATTCTAAAGATGGTTTCCTTAGTACCTTTAACAATTGCATTTTGTAATTGTAACCGTGACAAATAATCATAATAATGCCTCTTTAGAGCCTTGCGACACAGAGATAAACCCTGGTGTATCCCTGTGGGGCTCACCACAGGAAGTAGTGGTGACCGTTACGCTCAAAGTGTATTCTAAAGTTGGCAATAATGTATCTAAACAAAAATCTTATATGAACTGAGAGCGTAACCTAGAATGCGAACCCCAGACCTCCGTGGTGTCAAAGGTCAGTAAAGATTAACGCTCTAACAACCTCAGCCACGAAGGCGGTGGTAAACAACAGGAAACAAACATAACGGTCGGTATCAAATAATTTTCGAATAGGGCGACGTTTTTTTAAGGTTATTTGCATGGGGCGCAAAATCGAATTAATCCGGTCCGGTGTAGATTCGACCACTCAAAAGTCAAAGAAAAAAAAGTAAATAATCAGAAATGTTAAAATACTCAACAAATGTTGAGTAGTTCCATGTAGTGTAATAGTTATTTACAAGGCAGGTGGTTGGAGAAAGTTTTACAGCTCAAGGTCAAGATTTCACAGTAGGCGAAGCCGCAGGTAAAAACTGTATTAATCGTAGGGAGACAATACGAGAGCTGAAATTCTTCGATTTATGTCTTCAATCTATGTCGTGAATTAAATTTTAACAACGACATAGATAGTAAGTGAAATATATTACTTATTAATTTTTGATGATAATGGCAATGAGAAGTTACAATTTAAAGGGTTGTTAATAACGATTGTAGTTAGGGGATTTTCATATTTTTTTGTACACATTCTCATTTCCATTCTATACATAATTTAGAATTTATTTTGTCACTTTGATTTTATTTGGCATAGATGACTCTATATAGCATATTGATTGCCATGCCTTTTTAAAGTTGTCATAGATGCACCTACATTGGTAAGAAGGGTCGCTGACTTTCTACACAGGCAATTGTCGGCGTATAATTTAGGGAGATTTAAATTGATGTTAGACATATTGTTTTGTTAGGGACGTAAACATGTTTTTACGTCTCTAGGGACGTAAATATGTGTTTTACGTCCTTGGTACGAAAAACTCATTTACGTCCCTTAGGACGTAAAACACGTTTACGGGGCCAGGTCGCCACCTATGAAAACCTGACTTACGACTCAAGTCGTAGGTAAATAACTTTTAATCTTTTTTTTGTCATCTTTTATCTTTTGTATTTATCAACGTCCAACTCTCGATCGTCCGCATCTGATTAGTTCTACTTTCATCTGCTATTTTCATCCTACAAGTCCCTATTCAACTATGATAATACTAATAATAATAATAATTTATTTAAAAAATAATTTACAGAGTAATACACAATACAATCATACAAAAGGCTCTAAAAGTCTTATTACATCTATTCATAATGTTATTTGTTTATAAATAAGATCTTACTAGCCACATAAGCTTAAGGCTTGTGCGCGGCTAGCTTTTCGTTTAAATTTTTATTCTCTATCTACTTCTTGTTAGTACTTTATAATGAAATTAAGTATAAAAGAAAAATGAGTTTTTATAAATCGTTTTCTCTTTTAGTTCATACGATATATTTGTAAAAGGAGCTAAATAGCGGTATCATGGTATCATGTTGTGTACCCCTATAGCTGTATCATTTCTCCTATGGTCTTCACATACCTGCCACATTATACCATCTACCGCAACTGTAGACTCTGGCAAGGAGAGCGTTTGTGGCCACGCTAAAGGATCTTTTTCAACCCTCCTTTATGTCAAGGCCCGGTTGCAAGTCCGTGGGTCAAACTATAACAGCGTTGATCGTTTTTGATCGCCTACAGCTAGACACCTACCTTTAACTAGCCACCGAAGCCATTCCCTTTCCGATTTTTTCGGTAGCTGATCATAGATCACCCTCGCATTTTCCTGTTTTTATGTGTTTGTGTATGTATATTTTTGTCTTAAATATTAATATATATATATATATATATATATATATATATAATATATATATATATATATATATATATATATATATAAATACTTGAGTATTTTACATAAGTATTAATTGGTAATATACAGAAATAATACCTATGGTATAAATATAAAGCGTATTTTCTTTGAAGGTAAAACCTCTGTATTTAATTAAATTTAAAACCTTTTATAAAGCGTCCCTCATTATTACATAGATATAATTTACAATGATTTTCTTCGTAATTCCTAATGTTTCTTAATTATCTCAAGAATTCTTAATGATAAACCCGTATTCAGAATTAACTGTTTATTCAATAATAAACCTTTCCATTTAAATCAAATTTTAATTAATTTTGGCTCTAAACTGTTTATAAAAGCATTTTCGATATACCTACATTGTAGCTCGCTATTCGATGTACTTAACTCTGCCGCTAAAGTAACACAATATAAAATTTACAACATATGAGTAAAGCTTAATTTTAAAAGCAATTTTATCCATTTAACCTTTTAGGAAAATTCCGTAAAACACTGTATGCTTTTTGCAAATGACTCGCGTTAAAATAACTGAACATGAAAGTTTATGTTCAAAGGTAGTAATTACACGTCTAATTACAATTTTTGATGGTTAAGTTTGTAAATTAATATCAATTTTTGTTTGCATAGCAAGGGATAGAAAACTCAATTTTATTTGCTTTGTAATACAAACTCAAAAATGAAGATTTGTAAATTTCAAAGTATACTTTGTAATTTAAAAATTTGAGAAAGTTAAATGAGTTTAAGTTAAAAAAATCAGCGAAAGACATATATTTTACTTTTTAGTAATGATGACGTCATATTTTTTCAGAAACAATTGGCTCGGTATTTATACGCCAGGTTTTGATTTGAGAGTTATAGATCACTATAAGGAAAAGAAAAAAAAACTCTTGCTTATAAATACACCACACACACACAACACACATATATATATATATATATATATATATATATATATATATATATATATATATATAATATTATAATTTATTATATAACATATAAATGTATTAAGATGAATACAGCTGAAACTCTTTAAAGCGTTCAAGCCAATCTCTTTGTCCTTCTTTGATAGTTTTCAAGTAATAATGTCCCACTTAGCCAACACTAATGCCAACTTAATGCTGTCAAGACGTCTGAACCAGCAAATTACGTTATACATTTAGCTTGCTAAACGTATGTTTGGTTTTATTATATTTTATTATATTACTTCTTTTCTTTTATTATTTATAATGGACTCCATTCACGCTCACTCTAAGGATATGTTCGACATTATTTAATTGTTGACTACTCTTGAAGATTTGAAATAAATTTTATGAAAACATAAACCAGACTAAACTTCGGTAGTTTATTTACAGTAGTAACGCTCAACTAAAATATTAGATGACAGAGAGTTGTGTGAAGTCGATAACTAGCAAACATAGAAACGAGTTGAAAAAATCTGTACTACCCTTGAAGATTTTAAATATAATAAGACATAAACATTTTCGTCAAAGATTGCATACATTTTATAACATGATGTAATAGTTGAAAAATAACACTTAGCAGAGTTTATACAACTTGAACATAACAAACTATATTGTACAGAATACAAGATTAAGATATTAAATTAAGGAACCTATTTGACACAACTTGACACGACAGATTATTGAAAGTAAATATATAAAAATAACAAACTCAACACTTTCCCTCTTTCAATAGACTGTTTTGTCCAAGTTGAGCTAGAAGAGAAACCATACGTGGTTTATGTAGAGGCTTGGTTAATACATCAGCCAATTGGTCTTCTGTTGAGATTCTATTAATATTCAAATATCCATGTTGCACACATTCCCGTACGAAGAAGTGCCGAATGTGGATATGTTTTGTTCGACGATGAAGCTCAGGATTGTTTGCCAATTTTATAGCGGCTTCATTATCAACAAAGAGAACTGGAGCGCTGCTTAGGTTGGTAATTTCATGCAAAAGTCTCTTGAGCCAAATCATCTCTCTGCAAGCTTCGCTAGCAGCTACTACTTCAGCTTCGGTCGTAGATATAGCTACAGACGTTTGCCTCTGACTTAGCCAGGAAATTACAGCGCCAGCGTATTTACAAACAACCCCAGTTGTTGATCTTCCAGAAGAAGAATCACCTCCAAGATCAGCGTCACTGTAACCTTCTAATACTTTCACTAGTACCTGATTTATATCAATACCGTGATTTAAAGTACCTTTAAGGTATCGAAAGATTCTTTTTACTTTTGTGACGTCATCTAAACTTGGTTTTTCTAGAGTTCTACTAACAACGCCTACAGCATAGGCAATGTCAGGTCGAGTGCCTACCATCAGATACATCAGCGCTCCAACTGCCTGCCTGTATGGAAAAATGTCTTCATCGATCATTTTCATATCAGCTTTCCCTGATTCAGAATTTTCGATTAAAGGATTTTCTGGTGGCTGTTTGAGTATAGGAGTAGGAGCAGGTTTACATTCACTCATACCAAAACGCTCTAATATTTTAGATGTGTAGGCTTGCTGATTAATTTTGATACTACTGTCAGAATTTTGATGAATTTCAAGTCCAAGATAATAGTTAACATTTTTGGTCGTAATTTGAAACTCTTTACGCAACTCATTTAAAAATATTTTTAATTTATCTTTATCGCTAGCAGCTACGAGCCCATCATCGACGTAGAGAGCAATTATAACTTTATCTTCTCCCCTCTGCCGAATAAAGAGACAGGGATCTGCAACAGACTCTTTAAAACCAGCTTGAATTATGAAGTCAACAAATCTTTTATACCAACATCTTGGTGCCTGCTTTAGACCGTACAGACTTCGAAATAAACGACACACTCTCTCGGAACCATCAGAATATCCTTCAGGTTGCTTCATATATATTTCGTGATCGTCTAGATGTCCATAAAGAAATGCGGTTTTTACGTCGAATTGGGACAGAGTCAATTTTTCTTTTGCTGCGACGCTTAATAAAGTTCTAATAGTAGTCATTTTAGCAACAGGACTAAAGGTCTGGTCAAAGTCTTCGCCTTTCCTTTGTGAAAACCCTTTCACAACCAGCCTAGCTTTAAACCTTTCAACCGATCCATCAGGATTAGCCTTAACACGATAAACCCACCTGCAAGGGATTGCCTTTTTGTTTTCAGGAAGATCATCAAGTACCCATGTGTTATTTTCATACAACGATTTTATTTCTTCATCCATAGCTTGACGCCAATCACTTGCTTCATTGCTTTTAAGCGCTTCACTGTAGGTTTCTGGTGTTTTTATTTTTGTTGCTACACTAGCTGCTACAAATGCTACATAATCTTCAAATCTTTCGGGTTTCTTTAATTTTGAACGATCCCTAAGAACTCTATCTGATGTTGAGTTATCTTGATTTGAAGTTGACTGTTTTTCATCTACATTATTTTCTGCATCTTTGGTTGAACTTAGTTTTGATCCTTCTGTATCTTCTTCCCCAAAAGTTTTGTGAAAATATTTATTTTCCTGATCATTTTTGTTTTCAAAAAAGACAGGTTGGTGTGAAAATTTGGAATCTAAAGTTTCTTCTTTAAAAGTAACATCTCGCGATCGAATTAATTGGTTATTTTCTTTGTTCCAAATTCTATAACCTCCATATTCATACCCAATTAATATTCCTTTTATAGACTTTTTGTCTATTTTCTTTCGTTTACATTTAGGAATATGAGCATAACATTCGCATCCAATTATACGAAAATGTTTAATACTTGGTCTCTTTTTAAACCATAGTTCATGAGGAGTTTTATTTTCAACACTAGAAGGTCCACTTCTATTAAGTATGTAAGCAGCTGTATTTACAAGTTCAGCCCATAAATGACGTGGAAGTTCATTGTGTGCGTGCATCATAGAGCGAGCACACTCAACCAAAGTCCTATTGTCTCTTTCACTGCACCCGTTGAGTTCAGGAGTATAGGGTGTAGTAAGACTTTGTTTTATGCCATTTTGTTCTAATATATTCCTAACTTCTTTATTATCGAATTCTCCGCCTCCATCACTGAGCAGCTCTCGGACTTTGACACCAAGATTTTTAGCAGATTTCAACATTATTTTTAGTTTTTCAGACACTTCAGATTTTTGTTTCATCAAGTAAACGTATCTGTATCTGCTAAAATCGTCTTTAAACAATACAAAGTATCGATATCCCGTGTTTGAAGTTGTGAAAGGACCACATACATCGCTATGTATTAATTCGCCAGGTGCTTTAGCTCTTTCCCTAGTACCAAACTTCTTGCGATGAGCTTTTCCATAGAGACATCCTTCACAAACATCAGAGTCTAGTTTTACTTTTATGTTAAGTTCTCTCTCAATGACCTCCTTGACATGTTTTTTATTTTGGTGACCCAAACGCTCATGGTAAAGTTGTAACAGATTCTGATCAGAAACAACAGAATTAAGATGTTCAGCTTTATTTTTCTTTTCGAGTTCAGGTATTTTGAAATCTATCTTATACAAACCTCCATTTCGTTCCCGATAACCCACCAAAACTACTTCTTTCTTAATTTTGAATTTACACGTCTTTGCATTTGAGATAAACTGACTTGATTTAGGATGTTTGTCTTGTGCAGACAAAACTGAGAACAAGTTCTTTTGAAGTTGAGGAACATACCAAACATCTCCTAACGTCAGATTTTTCCAAACATTATTAACCCTTGACTGTACACAAATATTTCCTTTTCCGACAGCTTTTAAAGTCTGCCCACTAGCCGTAGTAACTAAATGTTCATCAGTAAATTTGGTTAATGATTCAAACAAATTTTGGTTATTACACGTAGAATGAGTCGCTCCATTATCGATATAGAAATTAACTTCGTCTCGTTCCACCAAAGAAACTTCATTAGACATAGTTAATGACAATACATTATTGGTACTTGTACCTGGTTTATTAGAATTATTTTTATAATTTTTTCTTTTAGACCATTTTTTGTTTTTATTTTTTCTGCAAGTACACTGCTCTTCATCTTCAGCTTTTTTCTACAATTTCCTTTCCTTTAGGTTTGAATCTCGTAGCTAAAACTTCAGACTCTTCTACATTATCACTGTTTTTCTTAGCAAGCGCTCTTTCGTGGGAACATAGTTGGCTAGTTAGATTATCAATTGTTCGTTCACTTTTCGGCATTAGAAGCCAGCTCGACTTAAATGAAAAATATTCATCAGGCAATGTACCCAAGATCTTACAAATAAGCAAAATGTCTGGTAAACTATTTCCTTTATTACCTTCTTTTTCAATTTCAATACATAAATTAGTCCATACATTTTTAATTTTTGATAAATGCGAAGCAATATCATCATTTGAACTCATTTTGTACGTGAAAAATTGCAAACATAGATCGTAGGTTTTGTCTTCAGTAGGTCCATCATATAACCTATGAAGCTCAAGCCAAACTTCTCTAGCAGTTTGAAAACGCATAATTTTTTGAACATTTTCATTAGTCATATTGGTAGTCAAAGCTAGCAGCGCCTCACTGTCTGCCTTCAAAAATTTTTCGAGTTTCTTTTCATACTCAGCAACGTCAGCACGAGTAGCTGTAGTATCCAAACTTACATCTAGAGCTGCTGGCTTTACCAGAGTACCTTGAACAACATCAAGGCCTCCTGTTATGTTCCTAAGCAAAAGTTGTACCTTATATTTCCAGGTTGCCCAGTCACTTCTTCCTTCTAAGCGACCGATATTATATTTAAAATTTTCCATCTTAAAAAAATTTTAATATTTCTGTTTTGACTTAAACTTGGTAAACAAAAGTTTTTAAAAAAAATTCTTAAATATGTTTAAAATTCTTACCTATCATGCAGTCTGGAAGTACTGGGCCCATAACCAGTTGAAAAATAACACTTAGCAGAGTTTATACAACTTGAACATAACAAACTATATTGTACAGAATACAAGATTAAGATATTAAATTAAGGAACCTATTTGACACAACTTGACACGACAGATTATTGAAAGTAAATATATAAAAATAACAAACTCAACAGTAATTTAGAACTAAAATAATCAAAATGAACAACCAAATCTATATACATCCTTGGTTAAATACGGAAAAGAGCTTAAAGAAAATTTCACTCGGTACAAGGTCTTTGCTAAATCTGAGGTCTCCTTTAGGCTTCTTAAATCTCTCTGATTTTGTAAGGAGCTCTTGTAGGGAAGGAGAGCTAGAAAATATCTCAGTAGAGGGGCAGATCCACATTGATTAATTGCCATTTGGGGTATTAGCTTCTACCGCATTCTAAGGGAACGTGGAAAGTCTTCCGAATTCCTTTCTTATAGACGAAAATCTTAGGAAGCAAAAAATATAAAGTGTTAATAATACCAACTGCGCCATTTATTCAGATTTGAGTGTTACATCAATTACTTGACTTACCATAGTTGCATCAACGGTATCTGCAAAGCTGAATTACCGAGAGTTAAACACACACACATATATAATATATATATATATATAATATATATATATATATATATATATATATATATATATATATATATAAATATATTATGTGTATTTTGTATACTTCTTGGTCAATGACTCTATGACACCTGTTTGGTTCAATAGTACTGACCGAACACCCGTATTATATATATATATATATATAATATATATATATATATATATATATAATATATATATAACTCTATTCATAAAGGACATAGATAAAGAAACACGGGATAAAGATGCTCGATGATCAACTACCAAAGAGCACTTCTTGAAATCGGAAAGGGAATGGCTATGGTGATTAGGTAAAGGTAAGTGTCAAGCTGTAGACGATCAAAAAATATACTCTGACCTACGGACTTGCGACCGGGCCTTGACTTAACAGAGAAATAAGGATCTTTTAGCGTGACCACAAACGCTCCCCTCGTCAGGGGAGCATCTTCAGATCTTCTACGAAGTTGGAAAATCTGAGATGAACCTCTGAAACGGCTTTTAGTTATACTCTAATCCCCTCCATACGAGCTACCTTAGAAAAATATTTAAAGAATACACGCAAAAAATATTAAGCAGTAACACCAACAGAACAAACCAAAAATCTTGATTAAATCTGAGTTTTAACCAGATATTTTAATTAATTTAATTAGATTATATCCAGCTTTTTAAATGCCGACAGATGTTTAAACTTTAGATTAATTAAAACGAGTTTGAGTTAGATTTTATGAATATGGGCATAAGTAAATTAGATATTGTGTTTAACTGTTATTACATTTTTATTTTGCCGCATCTGAAATGTTAAATATGTACTAAATAACAATACAGTATAAGTAGTGAGTAATAATATAGTATATAATTTATTTCATGTATAAACCTTTTCTTGCAAGCAAAGAAAGCTGAAGGTTTCATTTAAAGTTATTTTCACAAACTTCATATTTTCCTCCCACAGAAACTTTACACAATGTTATAATTTTCTCACTAGATTTTAATAAATACACTTCTTGATGCTCCAAACAAAATTCAACGTTATATCACTAAATAAGACAATAATGGTGTACAGGGTTCTCAAAACGTTTCCTCGCCTCGGATTTGCTACGCTCGCCACTGCGGACTCGCTACACATGCCGTAAGAATATAAAATTGCCTAAATTACAATTTAGTACATCTACGGAAATATTATAAAACTAGCAGTCTCTCATCCACTAACTGACCACGCTCGATGCTGCTTTACACCAATGAACTGTAAAAATCCGTGGAATATTGAAATGAAATGTTGTATACTTTTTTTAAAGGTCTAAATTTGTCGAAAATGTCAACTCATTAGATAGATTTCCAATTAAATATTAAAATAACATTCCTATCTCCTAAAATATTTTTTTAGTAATAATTAGAACAATGTGTGTATTAAATTGTAAACCGAACCGATAATATTTTCCGAGTTTTGTAAATTAAGCAAAGTCGAAATTATGCTTAGTCATTATTTACGGTTAATATCAACGAATAGGTTTTTTAATAATTTTAAAACCAATATATGTTTTTTTTTTTAATAGGAGATCCTATATTCTCCTTAAAGGAGTACAAAAACTTCAAAAAAAAAAATAACAAGAATGAGTATATTTTTATTTAATTTATTTATTTGTGGTAGACAAAACCATTTATAATTCGTATGACGGCTAAATAAGATTTATTTTTTTATAAAAATTATTATTGTAAATTATGATTGTTATTTATCATTGACATGTTGCCATTGTACTTTAAAATTGTATTTAATGCAAATAAAATCTATTTAGGTAAATTTATGTTTTGAATTTTAGTTGCAAACACAATAATTTTTCTACGTGCCTACAGTATAAATGAGAAAAATAAAAATTCTGGGCGGTGGTCCGCATGTCGGGCAAATTTCCTTTGGATGCGTGTTTCCGTGCTTTTTACATTATGTAAGTTTACAACTACTAAATAAATAATTCCGGCGCGGTGGTCCGCTGTCGGGTGAATTTCATTTAGATGCGTGTTTCCGTGCTTTTTTACATTATGTAAGTTTACAAACTACTAAATAAATAATTCCGGCGTGGTGGTCCGCTGTCGGGTGAATTTCATTTTAGAATGCGTGTTTCCGTGCTTAAACAACCAATTTCTTGCTTATTGCAAGAAACCATGCCCATTGCGTGGTTCCGGTTCATGCTTTAGAACCTAAGCAGTTACTCAATTGTCAAGCACTGCTCGTAACTCATTTTGTCTGTATTTTCCAAAGGAAATGCGCATAATTATCCAGTTGGTTGTACAAAACTATGCCTCTAAAATTAGAAGTACGCACTATTATTTGCACTAGTTTTTAAAGCTTAGTTACTTATCTTTAAGCTTAGTCAGTTTATCTTTAAAGGTTTTAGAGCATTTCCTTTGGAAAATACAGACAAAATGAGTTACGAGCAGTGCTTGACAATTGAGTAACTGCTTAGGTTCTAAAAGCATGAACCGGAAACCACGCAATGGGCATGGCTTGCATAAGCAAGAAATTGGTTGTTTAGCACGGAAACACGCATTCTAAAATAAAATTCACCCGACAGACGGACCACCGCTGCCGGAATTATTTATTTAGTAGTTGTAAACTTACATAATGTAAAAAGCACGGAAACACGCATCCAAAGGAAATATTCGCCCGACGACATGCGGACCACCGCGCAGAATTATTTTCTAGTTGTAAACTTATATTAGGTAAAAAAAACGATAAAAAAATATTGTCCCTACTAGGATTTGAACCCAGGTACTCTGGTTGATTGCTCCGCATCCAATGGAAATTCGCCCAACATGCGGACCACGCGCCAGAATTACTAGTTGCTTATATTAAAAAAAAAACGGATAAAAATTTATCGACCCTTCTAGGATGTGAACTCCCAGGTACCTGAGTTTAAGTTGTCCTCCGGACTCACTGCCCATTCAACTCAGAGGCCCAAAAAACATTGAAAACGACACCTACTCGAAATTTATTTTTCAACGACCGTAAGTTTGGGTTTTCTATAAATTTTTGTGGTTTTTTCGACTTTTTGGTAACTTAAAGTGGTCGTAATCGACTTCGGACCGGTTTTCATTCGATTTAGCGCCCAAAATTACATAGAAAAAGACACCCTACTCGAAAATTTATTTTTTATCGACCTAAATTTTGGTTTTTGGTAATTTACAATGGTTTTTTCGATTTTTAGGTCACTTAGAGTGGTCGTATCGACTTTGGACCGGTTTCATTCGATTTAGCGTTTTAAAAAACATAAATATTGGCCTTTTTCGCGGCAAAAAAATATTAACCCCTGAATTTTGCTGATTTTTTTTAAAATTTCGCTGACTCAGCAAACCGGGTTAATGACGTCACAAAAACCTGGTTTTCAATAGGGTTCGTGTCCTCTCGAAGGTTGATTTTTGTACCAAAGTTTGCTTAAAAATATTAATCCGTTCGAAAGATTGAGTGTTTACAAGAAAGTGTCTAGAAATACATATATATATATATATATATATATATATTATGTATAATATATATAATATATATATACTATATATATATATAGTATATATTATATATATATATATATATATTATATATATACTATATATATTATTTATATACATATATTATATTATATATAATATATATATATATATAGTATATAAAGTCTCGCGAAAATTTTTTTTTCGTCATTAGGGACCTCTGAAACGGATTTGTGTCGTGGTCCGAGGTTCGAATTCCGCCATGACGCCTATCCCATTAGCGAATTTTTTCCGAAAGGAAATTCGCTAAAATTAGGAAGAAAATTACTGGAATAACAATACCACATTTTACTTTTCCTCATTCATAGCGTAATATAATATAGAAAAAGTATTGTGTTTGCAAAAAAATGCAAAACTGGTATTGCACCTAATTTTTTCGTAGTAGGGGTTTTTAAGCCCTCCCAAGTAATTTTTACTATGTTGTCTGTCTGTTTTTGCATGCGTGTCTGTTCAACGTATCTCCTAGTTTATATATGCAACAGAATAGAAAGTAGGCACGAATCTTTTTAAGGTCTATTGGTGCTATCAGGATAGTACTTATTCATGACGTCATTAAAAAAATAGTGACTTTGTCGAAAAAATTTGACGATCTGTTTTGAGATTTGGCACGTATGTAGGCATATATAAGACCAAAAAAAGTGTCGTTTAATTTCATGATCGGCATTACTTCAATTTTTATCAAATAATTTGTACACGTTTTTTAAAAAAAAACGTAATAATCATAAATTAGTACCAGTAAATGCACTAAATATGTATATTAATGCACTATAAATGTATATTAAGTTTCGTTTCAATACGGCAAGCATATGAACACGGAATGTATTTACTGTCTGAGGTCGAGCGAAGAGAGGCAGAAGACGAGCAGCACTACATTTAGTGATTTTTAAAATTTCAGGACGAGCGAAAAAATTCTAAAGCAGTGAGCATGCGCGTAGCGAATCCAATACGGTAAGGAAAAAATCCGAGACAACCCGTACTCGATTTTTAAACAAATTTTTTTTACTTAAAATCGTAAATTTAACGTTAAACAATTTATAAAATCAAAATATGTTTGAAAAACTTTCAATCCGATCAAATTAAAACAATAGAAAATAAAATATCTTAAATACTACTAATTATTATAAAACCGAGAACCTAACTCCATTTAAAATATTCTTTACTAGACAATGACTTCGAATAAAAAATGCAGCGCTACCAATATGACACTCGAAATGGACACCATCGCACGAAAAATCATACTAATACTGAATCTCAAAAACCAGACCGATTTTATTAACAATATGTTTTTACTCACTTTGACTGTCGAAAGAAAACAATGTGATAGGTTTTCAGAAAACACTCCTCTAGAAGATAAACAAACGAACAGTAAACAACCAAACCGACATTAAAAGAGCAAACAGACAATACAGCTCTTACCTTAAACTACTTAATAAATCAATGTCAGTAAATAATAATATTTATGGATTCCGATGTTTGCATAATCTAAATATTTTTTAATCTGGGTGGGCGAAAAAAAGGAAAAGTCGATAATATGTTAAAGGAGTGATATTTTAGTACAATTAAATTTCGGCGTTAAAAAAAACGGGCCCACGGCCAGACATTATTACTAGAGGGGTCCTATTGGTTGAATTATGAAACATCGGAAAAAATAACCTGACCACCTTCGCTAAAAATGTAATTAAAATAATCAAATAAATTAAACAAACAGTCTCTCCACTAATGTAAAATTTAATTTGCAGAGCCGGCTTTCACTGTAACAGCCATCATCAGTGCTACAAACAATGTAAAAATAAATAAAATAATAATATACACAATATCATACTTCATGCGCTCCTGAAGTATATTCTCTTAAAAGAGAATCATACTTCAGTGAGCGCATGAAGTTGCTTTATTGCATGTGCTGCCTAAAGGAAGGTAAGGTAACCTCTTTGGAAAGTCTAGAGATCCTGAGGAACAAATTGTTATAGTTATATTATTTATACTTTACATTGTTTTGTAGGCCTGAATGATGGCCTGTTTACAGTTGAAAGCCGGCTCGCAAATAAATTTTTAACATTTTAGTGGAGAGACTTGGATTGTTTATCTATTTATTTGGATTATTTTATTTACATTTTTTAGCGAAAGGTGGTCACGGTTTTTTTCCGATGTTTTCCATAATTTCATAACCTACCATAGGAACCCCTTCTAGTAAATAATGTCTGGCCGTGGCCCGTTGTTTTGATTAGAACGCCGAAAATTATTGTACTAAAAATATCACTCCTTTAACATATTTATCGACTTTTCCTTTTTTTCGCCACCCCAGATTAAAAAATATTTAGATTATGGCAACAATCGAATCCATAATATTATATTTACTGACATTGATTTATAGTAGTTTAAGTAAGAGCTGTAATTGTCCTGTTTGCTCTTTCTCAAATGTCGGTTGGTTGTTTTACTGTTCGTTTTTTTATCTTTCTAGAGGAAAAGTGTTTTTCTGAAACCTATCACATTGTTTTTCTTCGAGCAGTCAAAGTGAGTAAAAACATATTTGTTAATAGAAATCAGAAGTCTGTTTTTGAGATTCAGTATTAGTATGATTTTCGTGTCGATGGTGTCCCATTTCGAGTGTCAATAACATTGTAGCGCTGATTTTTAACATTCGAAGTCATTGTCTAGTTAAAGAATATTTTTAAATGGAGTTAGGTTCTCGGTTTTATAATAATTAGTAGTATTTAGATATATTTATTTTCTATTGTTTTAATTTGATCGCGATATGAAAGTTTTCAACACATATTTTTTGATTTTATAAATTTGTTTAACGTTTAATTTCGATTTTAAAGTAAAAAAAATTTGTTTAA
>JACMZG010001913.1:35603810-35778970 GCA_018340805.1 Microvelia longipes
GAGCATGGCCAGTGCTGCATGGGTGACCTCTGAGAATGATACGATTGCATTTACTACCTGAAGACGTGCAAAGCGAGCCCGAAGGCATGTTGCAGTGTAAATTTTGCCAACTCTATTTCTGAGGTCAAGCGAAGCGAATCGTATGTAATGAGAAAATTTCCGGGGTACCCGTACCCATTTTTTTTTAAATATTAAAAAAAAATATTAAATTTTATAACTTTGTTTTGACAAATATTATAAAATCATTAATCACTCGAGGTACTATATTGTAGATGCTGTAAATATGTAAGAAATAGTTGACAATCTTGCAATTGACTCAACTAATTAAGGATGAATGAATATGAAAGTTTACATATATCTCAAGCTTAACCTCAACATTTGTTTTTATTTATTTATTGAAACAACGAGCAGAGCTCAATAACAATTTTTAAAATACAATTCAAATAAAGAAGAAAATAATGTTTATCTGTCATCATGGATTTGTTTAGCTATTCAAGGAGATACGTATGGGCAGACTAGACAATGCTCAGTCTATGTCTACACTGTGTAACGCTTGGTTGGCATCTATATTGGAAGGATGGAGGCTTTACCATGACCCAACATGGAGCCAGCAATGCGGTCCAGGTATATACTTATTTCTCCGTATTCTATGTGCTGAATCACTCGTCCCTTAGGAGTGTGTCTGAATCTGTACAGATTAATATCGCAGGTGTTCATGTTTGGCAGTTGCAGTATACTGCCTGGCTTCAGTGTCTAATCCCATACTTGAGCTGCTCCCAAATTCAAATAAACATCAATTACTCTTTCCAGTGCTTCTATGAGTTATGGTTGTCAGTGCCCAGCACATATTTGAGTTAAAAATGCTAGGATTGCCAGTACTTTTCACAGAAAAAAGTTTCCTAGATCTTAACTTGGCAACACTAAATGCTCATTTTTTGTCTAAAAAATAAATAAATAAATTTTTCTCCAATGATTCTTAACTTCATCGGTAAAAGTAATGTTAATACCTTTGTTTCTGGGGCAATTAAACCTGTGTTTAGGAACAAATTAGGTATTAAATTAGGTATTCCTATTATTTAGAGAAAGAAAGCTTAGTCTGGCAATCGGGCACTTGTTGCTTCAAGTCAAGTATTATAACTTATAATAAAGTCATGGCTTTTGTGGATTGAGAACAAAATGCCTTGTGAGTGCTAATAAGTTAGAATACTTAAGTACTTGCTTGGTGATCCTCATCTTTCTCTAATTACCATCACCTTGACTTGAGTCAATTCTGTGGCTTTTCAAACACACCTGTAACCAGTTTTGTGCCTTGCCATTGTTTACAGCTCTTACAGTATCAGAAGCGAAGGGAACCCTGAAAGAGTGTGTGGAAGTTCATAGCGTGGAGTATTTGTGAAGGAGACGATGCTACAGACATACATGATGCTCTAGAGAGAGCCTATATGGTAAATACACTTTCTCTCTGCGTATTTATTCGAAGTAGCTTTGGAGATTCAATATGTGTAAGAGAGTCAGTTATTTTCAAGTTTAGACTGTCTAAAGTGGGGCTGAAATTAAGTCACATTTCTCTTGTTCTCAGTAAAATATTTTGGGGTTTAAATAACTCCACACTGTTTAACATAATATAGAGTGTATTAACATAATAACTATGCACCTATATGGACATAATACTTGAAATAATATATCAATCATAGCCCTACCTAACTAACAAAAAGGATTATCAGATCTCATCTCATTACCAGCATTAGTTCAGTTTTTATCAAATAATACTTTTATTGACAAATTGTCAAAAATGGAAAAATATAAGTTGAATTGAAATTTGTCGCTGTACTTTCCTTTGTGTAATAAACTAGTATATAAAGTTTTTTTAAAAGTAAATAAGTCTTTTTGCCACACCGAATCAATAGATGGGAGTACTTGGATAGATGTCCTCTGGGAATAAAAGGTCTAGGATTAGACAAATCTTATTTCTTGGATATGCAAAGCAAATTTAACAATTGAGACAAAGATCTGAGGACTGCATGGCAGTTTTTAATTTCTCAGTAGGTTCCTAGCAGCCTTACCTGTACTCAGATTAGTGTGGACGCTTCATCATGATTTATTGTTTCAGTTCATTCTGTGGTCATGTCGACTCACTGAAACCTTTTTGTACATCTTGGGAAGACCAGCTGTGGGCTTATACAAAAATCTATAGACATCAGAGTAGAGAGAAAATTAGAGATAATAGTCCAAAGACTTATGAACAGCTTCCAGAGAAGTACTGGAATTCATAGTAAGTTTTTATCTGTAAACACTTAAACACTTAATGTGACTTAATACAACAACCTCTTACTTCTTTAAATGATTATTTTTGCCTTTACCCAGTCATAGTAATGTGTACAAACAAAAATTAATAATAATTAAACGTTTGGATAATGTAACGTTCATCTAATCTAACAGATTATCTAACTTAATCTTAAGTTTTTTAATTAATCAAATTAAAGTTAATTAATTTTCTCTGTAACATAAGAATACCTGGGTCAGGAAATATAGTCGTATAAAGACTTAAGCAGTTGTTATTAAGTCCCTTCAAGAGTGTAAATATCTTTTTTCAAAATACAATGATGACAAATACTATTAAAGGGTGTGTTAAATGTATCCTGGTTATTGTTTTTGGTTTCAGTTTTGCCTGGAAGATTTTTAACAGATTGAAAGCGACTCCCGAGTTAAAGATGGAGGCCAACTCCATTTCTCGTGTTATTCAAGAGCTGGTGTGCCTTAATAAGTCGAGTGACATGGTGCAAAGTTATGTCGGCTTACTTGGAGAACTGGATGTAAGGGAGATGATGCTGTGGATGGAGAGAGTAAGGATCTGTCAGGTTCATGGCTCATATAGTGCTTGTGTTGAGGATGATCGGTGTCAATACTCCGACTCATCATGCTAATCATATCATCAAAACTTACGTCAGTAAAATAAATAAATACATGCTCATTACCACTACAAATAAATACATTAAAACCATCTCTAAACCATAAGTTTATATTATTACTTTGTGTGTGACTTAACAAAATCGTCAAAAGTGTGCCTCCGCTGTGAAGATTGAACTTGTGACCTCTAAGTTAGGGTCAGATTGTAAAGCATATACGGAAACTTAAGCAAGAAATTGATTGATAACAAGTAGTACTCATTTTAAAGAAATTGTTTTACACTATGATTAAATGAACATCTTTAACTTTAGTGGAAGCGAATTCTTTTTCTATATTTCAACATAAAACTCATTTCAAAAATTGACAACTTAAATCCTTCAATAATACAAAAATAAAATAAATTCCGCCTTGCGACACTCCCGCCGAATAAAGTTCAGATTTCAGTATTTTCTTCATTCATTCGCTAGCATTGAACCTTTTCGCTTTCATCATTCTGCATCCCTTCATTTATTTCGAGAGTACAATTTTTTGACAATATTGACCGTGTATGACTCCTATTACCGCAGGATCTTATTTCTACCTTTCGGAACTGACGTCATTTGAAGAAATAGCCTTTTCGATCACCCTAACTTCCAATTCAGTCGGAACATTCTTCTTCCAAAACTAACCTCCGTCCCGACTCGAAGTTTTTGATTCGCAGACCTCTACCTAATGTTGTGTCCTGTTTAGGATCTTTCCTACTTAGTGTAGTCAGTTAGTCTTTTGCCCATGTTTCCAAAATTTTTAGTAATTGCTGGCCTCTCTTCCAAATCATCGTTAAATGATACTTTTCGTTATTTAAGTTTAGGTTGTCTTGTTTTATATCTGTTTTAAGTCCAATAAAGTGGGCCGGCGTTAAAACATTGCTCCGCTTCTTCGAAGGTACGTGCACTAATGGTCTTGAATTATAACTGATTCAACTCAGTCAGTTGTGTACAACTGACTTAAAGTTAATCTAGCCTTCCTATTGTTTTCTTTAAGGCTCTTTTGACTACACCGACCACCTCGATACACCACCGGTCCAATGGGCGCGGGGTGTTGTAAAAACCCACTCGATGTTAGATATGTTTCGCTCCGTTGTAAGTCATTCTCTGTCATGTCCTCTCCGTTATTATTGTTTTAGCTAAATAAAATTGCTTGGCATTATCTGATAAAACTATCTCCGTGTTGTACGTAGCAGAATCGCTTTAAACTTAACAAAAATTCTGCTGTGGTCATATTCCAAACTATTTCTAAGTGTACCGCCCTAGTTGTTAAACATGTATATAAAATACCCAACATTTTTCATACGGACATTCATTTTTAAGGTACAAAGGTCCGAAAAAATCGATCGCTACATTTCTAAAACTTACGTTTTTGGTGACTCTATAATCAGGTAGTGGAGGAAATGGCTTTAGTTTAAAACTACGACCGTCTATTTTCTTACATGTGACACATTTTCTTAAAATATTTTTTACAGCTTGTCTCCCTTGTGGGATCCAATACTCTTTTCTTACCTCATTTAGGGTGTGGTCAGTCCCTGAATGTAACAATTTTTTGTGGATATCTTTTATCACTAATTTAGTGTAATAATGCTTATTCGGAAGTAAAATAGGAAATTTCGTTTCATATTTTAACTGAGAATTTTGAATCCGACCTAAACACCTAAGAACTCCATTTCATCTACCCATAACCTAGTTTGCTTACTAATTCATTGTTTTTCTTTTCTAAAATTGAATTGATCTCTTTTGAAAAAACATTACTTTGAATGTATTTTTCCCACATAATTTTACTTTCTATAATTTCTGCAATTTTTATAGGTCCTTTTATATATTGTTGTTTTTTCAACCCTTTCACAAACTGTTACAATAAACAGTTATTCTTAAAATTTTTGATGTTCGTTATATTTTTCTAAAATTAACCCAAATGGTGCTGTATGTATCCTTTCACTTTCGTCTTCCTGTCCGTTTCGTTTAAATTTACTATTTCAATTTCTTGTGTTACCTCTGCTTCATTTCCTTTCTGCCCACTAGTTGGCCATTCACTTATCGGGTAAGTGAGCCATTTGGGCCGTTCCACCACAAATCACGTAACTCCTCTATTTCTGCTCCTCTCGTTGCTAAAATCTGCCGGGTTTTCTTCACTTTTTACGTATCCAAATTTTCTTTGTGATTTTATTTCCTCTATTCTTCTCTCAACAAAAACAGGTAAAGGTTTTTTCGATGTTTCCAATGAAGAACGCACTGTGAATCTGTATACAAAATATGATTGTTTCCCTTAAGTTATACTGTCGGCCACAAATTTTAATATTCTTACCCCTATTACTGTTCCTAGTAATTCTAGCCTTGGAATCGAAGTTTCTTTTAAAGGCACTAACCTACATTTTGCAAATAAAAAAACCGTTTTATTAACGTTTTCCTCTTATACACGTAAACTATTGCTGCATAAGCGTACTTGGATGCGTCAGTAAAACAAACAAGTGTCATATTTTCACATGTTTCCCCGTAGTATCTTGGTATAGTAAAATTCGGTATATTAGTCAGATTATTATAAATATGGTCCCATTCTTGTTTCAGGCTGTCATTGATTATTTCATCCCACTCACATTTCGATAGCCAAATATTCCTAATTAGTATTTTTGCTCCTATCGTACACGCTGAAAACCACCCTAAAGGGTCAAATATTGAACTTACAAACTTAACGATTCCTCTTTTCGTATTCGGTGAAGTCTCGAATTTCGCAATATTATTTTTAATACTCAATATGTCCTTTGTTGTATCCCATGTGACTCCCAGTACAGAAACATTCTCTCCATCTGCTCTATCTTGTACCTGAATTGAATTTTTTACTTTTTCTGAATTCGTTGACCATTCTCGTAAATTCATATTGCCCTTTTTGAATATTGCTTTGCCTTCGATGTACAATTCAATCCCTTCTTTTTCCGATTTCGCGCCCAGGATAACATTGTCTACGTATATATTTTCTGATATATATAAGGCTAACGTCGTATTTTCTTTATTTAAATGATATTTAACTGTTGCATTTAATAAAAAAGGACTAGATACTAATCCAAATGCGCGCGTGTAAATCTATACTCGATTAAATTTTCGTCAGATATTGGTTTATTAATATCCTTAACCCAAAGGAATCTTGTAACGTCTCTATCTTCTGGATGTAACCCAATTTGCAGAAATGCTTTCTCGATGTCGCCTATCAAGCCAACTGCGTAACCTCGAAATCGTAATAGAAGTGTACAAACATCTTCCATCAACACCCGTCCTCTTAATAAATTTTCATTCAAACTCTTTTCCGATTTTTTGCTTTTTGCTGAGGCATCGTATACCACCCTTAATTTTGTAGATGATTTTAAAGGCGTAACTACTCCGTGGTGAGGTAAGTAGTGTTTTACTTTTCCCGTAATACATTTTTCATCGATAATTTCTACGATTCTTTATTTGCTTGATCAATAATTATGTCATTATATCTAACTAATAACTCTTTATCCATTTTTCTCAGTAGTGACTTCAGTCTATTATACGCCAAATAATAATTGTCTGGTAATTCCGGGGGGTAATCTCTCCATGGCCACGATACCACATATCGATTATCAATAAATTGAATACTCTCCGAGAATTTATTAATTGCCACGTCATCATCAATTATTCCAGGATTTTCCCTTATTCCTATCGATTCCAGGTCCCATACTTTATTCAAATCTAAATTTTCTTCCTTTATTAATGCTCTGTCAGGTGTGCAAAAACCTAAGTTTTCTCCGGTTTTTATATAAGAACAAAAACTTAAAGTGTCCTCGTCGTTTCTATTATGTTTCCTTCCGCTAACAATCCACCCGAACTTTGAATCCGCTAGATAAAGTCCTTTACCTAATTCTATTCTTTGTCTTTCGATTATATCATAAAAGTATCCGTTGCCAAGTAACACGTCTATATTTAAGTTTATTTCTGGATTATCTGCAAAGTCTAAATCTTTGTAGTTTGATTTTATTTCATTTATATAACTGTTTGGTTTAAAATTTTTTACTATTGTCGGTACCACATTCGCATTTATCTCTATATTTTGTCCATTTTTTGTTTTCATACAAAAAGTTACTCTAGGAGCCGAAATTTGAATTGGTTCCTCTGACCCAAACACAAATATTTGTAATTCCTCTGTTTCCTTGATTTTTAACTTTAATTCTTTAAATAACTTTTGAGTAATATAAGATCTCTGACTTCCGCTGTCTAGCATTAATCTTATATTTCTTTTATTGTCAAAATTTGAAACCTCTGCTAACGCAGTCTGTAAAAAAACAACCGAAGATTTGATGCTCATGTTTTCTAATTTTGGTTCTCCAACTAACCCCGTGGTTAGTTCATTATTTAATTCCTTTCCAGACGGTTTACTGGACACCCTATATTTTTTGGACAAAGACTTGAATGATGCTGTTTAACCGCTTTGCAGTGGTAGCAAGGCTTTGTAGCCGTACAGTCCTTTATAAAATGATTAGATCTAAGGCACAGGAGGCAACAACCTTTTAGCAACCCTTTTCGTTCCTCAATCGTTGTTATAACATCGCATTCGTCGCTAAAATGTGCACCTTGGCAGTATTTACATTTTATTTCGTACGCTGTCAATGCTTCCGCGGTTCCTGGTTTTATTTTGTTTTTGCTATCAAAATATAACGGCGTTCCTTCCTGTTTTGTTATTGTTTTGTTGCTTAGAACTGACGTTGGATTTTTATTTTCAACTTTTGACATAAACTCAATTTTTTCCCTAGCCCCAATAATACGATTTAACTTAGTCCTTAATTCTGATGGCGTTAATTTAGCAGTATCTATATCTTCTTCTATTTTAAGTAATAAACTTGCTGGAAATTTTGATAAAATCAAAGGATTAAAAAATTTTTGATCCGGATCCTCTTTCAATGCCTCTAAACTTCTTATACAGGTTTCAATTTCATCTAACGTTGAGCGCAATTTTTCTGTTTGATTTGTACTTTGGGGTATTAACCGTAACTTATTATATAATGATGTGATTATTAGATCGTTATTGCCGAATCTATTTTTCAGAATGTCAAGCGCTACTTGGTAGTTAGCGCCGGTGATAGCTAATCCTGCGATACTTTGTAGTGCCGTGCCCTCCAAATACCCCCTTAAATAATTAAATTTCTCTACATCCCTTAGCTTTTTATTAGTATTAATAGTCGATTCGAAAAAATCCCAAAACTCACCCCATTTCATTATATCCCCGTCAAATTTTATAATTCTCAGTTTTTCTAATTTTATGTTAAAATTACTCTCACAAATTTCGGTTTTATCGGGTTTTGTCAAATTAAGGATCTCAATTCTCGATTGCAAATCCACCAACATATCCTCGGCATCTAAAATCAATTCCATTTCGTCCTCACATTCATTCTCAAACCTTAACCGCGTAACGTCGTTATCGTCGTCTAAGGACATCTGCCTAAGTTCTTCCCTAAGACCTTGAAATTTCCCTAAGTAATTTTTGATTTTAGTTTCCGTGTTTAAAATTGTATTAATATCCGTTTCTAAATTGAATTCCGAAGCTTCCTTAATAGTTGTCGTAAGTCGTTTTTTGATAGGTCCGATACGTTGTCTAATAGTTCCTACGGTCGTCATATCGTTCGATCTAAGTGGGTTAAAAAAAATGGCAAAATTCTAATTTGTTTCGTACCTTTTCTCTGTTTTCTTGTCCGTGTACTATTGATCTTCAACCACGCTCTATGATACCATGTTTTACACTATGATTAAATGAACATCTTTAACTTTAGTGGAAGCGAATTATTTTTCTATATTTCAACAATAAACTCATTTCAAAAAATTGACAACTTAAATCCTTCAAAAATAATACAAAAAATAAAATAAATTCCTCGCCTTGCGACAATATTTATTATTATTATACATGATGTATGCATGGGAAATATTATATTATTATCATTAATGTTCTACCACCAAATGATAGTCGTATTTCAAATTGTAAAATACTAAAAAGAAGAGGTCCTATGGCTCCAAAAATAAAAATAAAAATAAAAAATAAAAACATAAATAAAAAGATGGTTTAAACAAACAGTGAGTAATATCGAACGTATTAAGTTAAAGACAAAAAAATAAGAAAGAAGAAGATGTTATTTTCATTATTATTATTTTTTTGTTTATTTATTATTACTGATTTTAATTATGATTTTATTAATTAGATAATTGTGTATTTATTTATATTTAAAAAAGTATTTGATTTAGCAAGATATCCCACTCTCAGTTTTACCCGAAAAGAAAAAGATTTATCCGTGTTATAGTGAAATGTCGTTAGTTTTTAAGTATTTTTTTAGTTTATTTTTAAAAGTTTTGTAGGGAATGGTATTAATTATTTTTGAAGGTAGTCTATTGTATAGTCTGGTTGCTGTAAAACTAGCATGATTAGACCCTGCAGCTGTTCTACAAGTCGGTTCTTCAATTTTTATTTCTTCAGATCTTCTAGTATGGTATGTATGGTTAACTACATTGTACATATAAATATTTCTTTTAACAAATAATACTTGTTTGTAGTTGTAAATTTTTAGCAAGTTATTTACTTTAAATTCCTTAAAAATTAGGTCTGATGAGTATCTAATATTTCTTTTTAGACAGATTTTAATTACTCTTTTTTGTACTATTTCTAGATGGTCTCTAGTAGTAGCATTTACTCCACCCCATCCCAGAATACCATATTCTAGGATAGATTGACAGAGAGCAAGATATACTATTCTAAGATTATCTGTGGATAAAATACTTCTAAGTTGGTAAAATTTATAAAGTATTTTCCTAATTTTAGAACACAGGTTTTGAATCTGGTTTTTCCATTTTAAATATTTATCGGCAATAATCCCAAGATATTTAACAGAGTCTGACTGTGCTATCGTTGGACATAAACAATTGCATCTGTGGCAGTCAGATTTATGAATCTTTACATTTGTTGTATTATTGCTTTCAATGTTACCAACCTCAGTTAAAGAAAAAGTGAGATATACTGTTTTTGAAATATTTAATGATAATTTATTTTTGTCTAACCATGTTTTAATATATTGCATTCCTGTATTAGCTGCATAAAAGGTGTCTGTCCATGTATTACCAGTAAAGATAGCTGTGCTGTCATCGCAAAAAGAAATAATTTGTCCTGATCCTAACTGTAAGTGCTCTAATAAGTAATTTATAAATATTATAAATAAAATCGGACCTAGGCAAGTGCCTTGAGGTACTCCTATATTGACATCCAATGCATGACTTAATGAGTTATTGATTTTAACTTTTTGTTGTCGTTCAGTCAGGTAAGATTTAAATAACTGAAGAGCAACACCTCTAATACCAAGTATCTCTAATTTTTTTAGTAAAACTAAATGATCCACAGTGTCGAAGGCTTTTTGTCAATCTAGAAAAATCCCTAACGCTTTTTTACCTTCATCTAAAGACTGTATTATTTTAGAAGTTATAAAATATATAGCATCTTCAGTACTTAAGTCATTACGGAGTCCAAACTGTCTTTTAGATAAAAGTTTATTATTTTCCAGAAACTCAACCAACCTATTTTTAATAGCTTTTTCAAATAATTTTGATATAGATGGAAGTAGAGAAATAGGTCTGTAATTATTTAAAATATTTGGCTCTCCACTTTTAAAAAGTGGAACCACTATGGCAGTCTTGAGTTGTTTAGGAAAATAAACTTGTTGAAAACATAAATTAATACAATAAACTAAGGGTTCAGCTATATATTGTATTGTATTTTTAATGATATTAGAAGAAATACCATCATGGCCCGGAGCAGTATTAGTTTTCAGAGTTTTAGTGATCTTAATTAATTCTTCTTCATCAATAGGATGAAGGAAAAAAGACTTTTGATATTGAGGTATGTTGTCAAAAGATGTCTGACCAGAGTCAGGTATCTTTTTGGCAATCTCCCTACCAATATTTGAGAAATAATTATTGAATTCAGTTGCAATCTCTTGTGAACCGGACACTGCTCCTGTTACATCATGCTTATTTATTTCTTTTATTTTAATGTTTTTCTTTACTAAAGTATTGGTAGCTTCATTAAGAAGTTCCCAAAATTGTTTAGCATCACCCTGTGTTTCTTGTATTTTGTTTGAGTAATACTCATCTTTGGTAAGTCTGATTAATTTTGTTAAGTAATTCCTAAAGTATTTGTACTTATTTTTTAGTTTCAGGTTGTCTGGGTCTTTACTAAGTCTCTGAGCTAGTGAGTCTCTTGCTCTAATGGATTTAAGTATACCAGAAGTGATCAAAGGTTTTAGTTTCCTATTTTTTGAATTAATCCGGATACACTTTTCAGTTTTATTATTATCAATCATCTCAATATACTTATCATAGAAGATAGAGAAGGCTTCATCACTGTCATCACATTCCATTACTGATTTCCAATCAAATTTTTGTAAACATTTTACTAATTCTGCTTCATCAATAATATATTTTTTTATTGTATTTGGATGTGACTTATTTTCAATCCTGTCTTTTTTCATACCAGTTATTGAAGCTATCACCATTCTATGATCAGTAATATGTGTGTCTAATATTGCTGTTTCCACATTATACAGTGGCTCAGCTTTTATGAAGATATGGTCTATGCAAGTGCCACCAGAACGACAGACTCTAGTGATACCATCTAAATATCTACTGAAACCGAACTGATTTAAGGTATCTAAATATGTGTGACTTGCATTATTTAAAATAGCTGAATTCAATACATTTATATTTGTATCACCACAAACTATATGATTTTTATATTTTTTATTTATTTCCAAGAAATCATTTAAACTTATTATTAAGTCCTCTTGGGATAGTTCTGGCGACCTGTAGAAGTCAAAAGTATTTCCACATTGGTATTTACATTTTTTAATAATAAATGTATTGAGTTTGCATGGCTTAAATCTACATTTTAAAACTTGGCTGGTAAGAGATGAATGTTTGATATAGACAATGAGACCATCACACTTATTAAATTTATTTGTTTTGATGTATTTGTCATATCCAGGAAGCTCATAACCAGAATCATGATCTATCCAAGCTTCTGTCAGTATCAAAATGTCAATATTGCTATCTAAACTATTCAAGAATACACATATTTCATTAAATCTCCTGGAAATACTTCTCACATTTTGGTGCATTATGGTAATTCCATTATTATTATTCAATGATAAGAAATCTTTCCATTGATGAGATACTGTCAGAAACTTGGTAGTTACTTTGTTGTGAGCATTTAAAGACTTTAATAAATCTGGAATATTATTAGAGTTCATTTAAATAATTAGAAAAAAAGAGTTATCTAATTATCTAACTAATTATCTAATTTTATGTTATCTTATTATTATTCAAAATTATATTATTCTTTAATTTTATGTTATTAATAAAAATTTATATTTGATTGTTATTATGAAGTTATATGTGCAGAATGCGATTATTTATAAGATTTTTATTTATTTAGTTATGCTTAGCCAGGTAAAGTATTTAATAGTTATTATGGTTTATTTATATAATACATTTTAGTTTATTTATTGATACTATTTATAACTACATTGTCATAGTATTTAATGCATAATAAAAGTAACATTATTCAACTAATTAATTTATATTATTTTATTTTAATATATTATTCTCTCTATATTATTTTAAAATTACATGAGGAGCATGCTTATTAAATTTATTACATGTTTTTATTTATTTATTTTTAACTTGATATTTTAGATATGGAAGTATCTAAAATAGCAGGTTTTTCAGTTACTAATTAATTATTTAAAGACTATAAACTATTTATTTTAAACCTAACGACTTAAAATAATAAATTGCATGGAATTTACTACATACGAATACATTCGTACTGTACATATATTTATTTTAGTTGTTCAAAAAAAAAACAAATTAATAATGAAAAAATAAATAAACTATAAATATCATAATGAAAATCATGCATTATAAAACTATATATTATTTGACACAAGTATAATTGTGATTTGCAAAACTCTGCAGAACTTAAACACATAAAGTATTATGAATAAATTATTTTATTTATTAATATATTAATTATTCAATTTATGGCATGCAATTGTTTTCAATGTATTTTTAAATCTAATTTTGACTAGTTTCACCACCAGTTGATCCATCAACCACCTCACTAGATCCTTCTTCATTTATTAATTTAACATTTACGAGATCATCATAACATCTTACTAATATGGCTCTGTCAGTATCGGATTTTCGTAACCATATTTTGCCTTCATCTGTCCAGACATACTTAAAATTAGATGCTACTTTTCTCGTTTCCTGCAGTAGGACTTTATTTTCTGGTGTTAGATGTTCGTACACATAAACTTTGGTGTCAACGGTATAATTTGGGTCAATATCTTTACACATAACTGGTTTTTGTCTAGATGCTTTAGCCATTTGTATTTTTAGTTTCCTACTGCTAAGATGTGCTATAATAGGTCTTGGTCTCCCAACCACTCGAGTAGGCACACGGTGAGCTTTAAATATATTCTTCTCTTTTAAATCTATGCCAAGTAGATGTCCTATTTTTAGCACTGTATTTATGCAATTTTCTTTTTTTATTTCCGGAACCCCCTGAATCTCAATATTCTGTATTCTCGATCTTTGCTGCAAGTCAGCTACCTCAAGTCCAAATTTTTTTGTAACATTTTTAATTTCTTGCTTTAATGCATTATTTTTGTCTTCTAAAAAATTGAGTTTTGCTTCAAACGTTGAATATTTATTTCCGATGTCCGCGATTTTATTATTATTTGAAACAGCTCTTTCTTCGACTGTAGAGACCTTTTCTTCTATTTTTTTAAGCCCGTCGCTTAAAAAACTTACAGTCGCATTAATTTTTTGTAGGTCAGATGACAGTTTTTCAAGCAAAGATTTTGAGCTCGATTTGCAAAAATCACATCTCCAAGTATTCCTCCTTGCACCCATTTTCGTAAATCCTTGTGGAGTTATTTTAGTACATTCTACATGATAAAGAGATTGACACTCCGTACATCTTATACTTTTTACTAATTTTGAACCATTTAGGTCGATCTCTTCTTCACATGAGCAACAGTTTTCCATTTTTGCAATTTTATTATGGAGTGTACTTAGGCAATTTATTAATAAAATTATGTTATTTTATAAATTAAAAAAAAAAAATATAGGTAGAAAAATGGGTTGCGGGAAGGTATTTTGAAGGGAGGAAAGTTGCGTATTTGCAAGGTAGATCGTGAAAGAGGTGGGAGTAGACAGTCGGCTTGGTTCTTCTAGTAGTACTCTTCAATCAAAATAAACTATCGAATAATAAATATGAGTTGTCGAATAATAAATATTTACCTGGTATTGATCTATCTAATTTAATTGAACATAACAATCAAAAGATCACTCTTTATACATTTAGATATTGCACAACTTAATAAAAACTAAAAGTTATTTGCTCAAAAAGCTTATTTAGCTTACTTTTTAACATGTAAGTTTATAACTAAAAAATACAGCGTCTTTTTATGAGTCTATAGAAACTAAAATTTAATAAAAAATTTAAAATTTTACCACATTTATTAAGATTTAACGAGAGCGCGCGTGTTTTAGATGTTTAACCTTTCGCTCGGCGACGACAACTCAAAAATACTATGTATGTTTCAAAAAAAAGACGATAATACATATTATTATAAGTATGAGTTCTGGTTTTATTGATTGACATATATATGTCAAACAAAAAGAATAAATAATTTTTCACAAATACATTTGAAAATTCGATTATATCGTAGTAAATAAGCGGTTAGTATGCCACTTATATAAACCAGTAATATGACGAACTGATAAAGTACAACCATGTGGTCGCGAAGCTTCCACAGGAAGTAGTGGGGGTCGCGAAGCTGTCCTTAGCGCCAACGCCGCGAAGCGGCTAAGAGGCCGAAGGCGTCTTGTTTTCTAATAAACTGTAATTAAATACAGTTAGTACTAACAAGTGATATCTCCTCTACAAACGACTTTATTTTAAGGTAGAGCTCATTTCATTAATATTTATTTAGTTTTAAGCTATAACATTACTTATCCCATATACAAACAGTGGTATGTGATGTTAACTAATACAAAACAAGTCAATTAGGCCCTATATGTCACATTGTCTATTTAAGAGAAATTAAGAGCACACTGTAGACGAATCCTCTGAATAATACATGAGCCCCACAACAACACAGCTAGCAAATATTATTGTAGGTAATAGAGAATGTTTTAGGATACTTAGTTTAACTAGCAATTTAACTCTTTGTTTATTTCTAAATCCCTCATTTTGTATTCAATGATAATGCATAGATTGAATGCATAATGTAATAAATGAATTATGATTAATTTTAATTCTAAATCAAACCACCAAAAACTACAAACTTGGCAACAAAAACTATCGTCATTTAGAGCAATTATCAGGAGGGCTGTAACCACACCCATGAAGGAAGAAAAACTGGAACAAGAGATTTTGATAATTCAAAAAATATCTACGACAACTGGATACCAAACATCGACTACCGACAAACTTGTCAGAAGTACAATCTTTGACCAAAGAACTAGTACGATACACACTAAAATCAGTTGACAGCGAGGGAAAATAATGCGAGAAAGCCAATGAGGTTAGTCCTGGATGTTAAACCACTCCCTCAATTTCGAATGAGACCAACCTTATTGGTTCCTCAACACTTTTTTCCCACGCTGTCAACTGATTTTAGCCGTGTGTCGTACTATAATGCAACGATACCTAAATGAATTATGTCTTATACAGTAGTATTATATACAGATACTTTGAGTTACAGAGTTATGAGGTAATTAAAGAAACATATTGAGGAACTTGCCCAATGTATAAACAATACTCTTCAAAGATACTAAATCAACTCTAAAATGAAGATTAAAGACAAAAAAACAGAGTGGCGTTTATAGACTTATCTGGATAGACTAACCTGGATGAAAGGCACAGAACATAGGTCGAAGAAGAAGAATAGTAGAAGAGAGGAAAGAAGAACATAAAGGTGCGGTAATAAGGTTAAAGAACCTTGACACCAAAGTAAACTATTTAATTACACAGGTGTTACATTAAAATAAGTTATAGTTATATGAATAATTTAAGTAACAAGTAAATAAAAATTCAACAAAAACAACTAAGAAAAAGGTTAACATAACATAAGGTTAAGCCATAAGTTAAAGCGTGAAGATGGCCCAAATGAGATCGAAATAATTATAGCTTAAAATATATTCGTTTTGTAGAACTGAAGTATTTCCTTTTAGCGAATATCGGCGTCTCTTTATAAAGGGGTCTTGGAAGGAGTCGATCCTAGGACCACGACACCACACACACACACACACATATCGTCGTCAGGACTTTTAACTCGCAGATTTATTCCAACTGTTAAAGATCGATTATCTCTTCATCACGTCAACATCAACCACCGGCTGACTCAGTTTTTAACCGGAAACGGAAAATTTCAGCTTATCTTCACCGGTTCAACATAGTTCAGTCTCCATCTTGCGTCTGCGATGATGCGTCACCACAAACTGTCGACCATCTTCTCTTCAATTGTCCATTACTCCTAGCTGAAAGGACCATTCTCCAGCGTCACATAGTCACACAATCTTTGCCCTGGCCTCCGCGTCTTCACATCTTCCTACAAGAGTCAAACTGGTCTTATTTTCAGTCCTTCGTATTTTTTACTTTTAATAAGTTATTTCTTTAATAATTATTTACTAAGGATATTTTATTATTTAATCATTTCATTATTAATATGTGTCGTTACTTAATTACATAAAACATATACGTAATAATATAATGAATGACTTAGTTAAATATAATATAGAATAATAATTGGTAATGAACCAAATAATTAGCTATTTTGTGTAATTTCTAGTTTGATGATAAATGATAGAAATCAACAAATCAGTGTCATGCAGTTATTTGACGCTGAATTTTTACTTTATTATGTGTACTTTTTTTTACATACTTTACTTGTGTGCTAGTCTATTCGGTTAGTTATGTGGTCTTACCGGTTCAAATTAAATAATTAAGACCTTCTTGAGGCGTTATAATTCTGTTATATTATATGTCAGGTCATGTTGTTTTCTACGTCATTGTTAGAGGGAATATTATATTGTTGTTACTAAGTTTTAAGTTAAGTAGATTTCAGTTTTATACTCTTTAGTTATGTAATATCTATATTCATCTTACACGTTAAGATTTCTTATATACTTACTCGCCATTAGTTTTATCACTAGGTTGCGAACTTTCTTTTTACTAAATCTATTTACTGCGTTAATAGCATGTAATACAATATGTGAAGCATGCTGTACAACTAGCAAAAAAAAAAAAAAAAACACACACACACAAATATATATATATATATATATATATATATATATATAATATATATATATATATTGTTCATTTCTAGACGGTAAATACGGAAATACGGGTTGACTTCCTTACCTCCTAAATGAGGGAGGGGGAGTATTACAATAAAGAAACCCCTAACACCCACTTTTCTTATCTAATTTCGAAGTATTAATACCTACAGGTCCCAAAAATCGAATACATGCTAATCCTATTTTAATGAAACTTGCAAAAAAAACCAAGTCCTGTGAGAGGAAGAACAGGTTAGTTGTTAAAAATAATCCAACGGGGCGCATTAAAATGGCGAGATTTCAAAATGTTTTGATAAAAAGTTTAAAAACAAAAATAATATATTATTTTTTTTATACTGACTCTTGACACCAAGGAAGTCTGGGTTTCGCATCTCAGGTTACACTCTCAGGTTATATAACATTATTGTTAAAATAAATTGTAGCTTACTCACTTACTTAAAATACACTTGAAGCGTAACTGTTGCCACTACAACTTGATGCAGTTTCCGCAGGAGTAATCCCTGATGAATGATTACTCCTTATTATATTATTATTAATATATAATAATAACGAACATTATTATACTACATATTGGCCTATAAATTTAAGGTTGAAGGTAGCAAGCCTTGTTCCACGATCGGCAGCTAGTTTGAAACATATTCTATCATTTTATAAACAGAATAAAGAAATATGCAAATATTCTATTAATACCAAGGGCCTAGAAAATGACCACAAAAAAGTAATGACTCATTCCGTCAAAAGGTCACGAAACTTTTCTTCATTTAAGCGGCTGTTAAAATCAAGTAGAAATTCATTTCTTTAGAGTCTGTAGTTAATAGTCTTATTCCTCTTTATTTTGAGCCCTCTGCCAAAACAAGAAAACTGTAAGGGTTAGCATTTTTTTCTCATTACCATGAACCTTTTCTTTTCAAATTTTCTCTCATAAGTCTATACAACCTTTAATCATACCTTCCTTGTAATCAAAACATAAGAAGTAAGCACATGCTTTTATAAAGGTTATAATAGTCGTAAAACTGTAAGCGTTTTTATAGTTATAATATCAAGAAATTCGCAAGTATTTATGTACATAGATAAATTCAGTAGGACTAAATAAGCTTAGGAGCAAAATGAGCAAACTAAGCGAGGTCCTACTTAAGAAAACTGGGTCAATATGCTTCCTCCTCGTTTCCTTCTTCATTACTTCCATAATTTCTTCTTTTTCCTATTACTTTTTGGTAGTTAAAAAGTGTTAAGATTTTTTTTGTTCTTCTTATGAGAAGAATTGTTTGTTGTTCTCGTTTGTTTTAGCGAATCTCCTTAAAGAAAAGCACTAATGAGACGGTTATGTTTTTATTTAGTGACTGTAATAACAAGGTAATTGAGTGGTTACAGAACTCTGATATCATTTTTCACCTAATATATTTTCACTACCTGGACGGATTGGGACCACTGAAAATAAAACTGACTTTTCTTGTCTAAGTATAAGTTTCTTGTCTGAGTATAAGTTTCTTGTCTGAGCATAAGTTTCTTGTCTGAGCATAAGTTTCTTGTCTGAGCATAAGTTTCTTGTCTGAGCATAAGTTTCTTGTTTGAGTATAATAGTTTAATAGTGTTGTGCCTATTTTATTATTATTATTTATGACTATTTTTATTGATTGTTTTAAATATTTTGTTTGTTATGTTTGCATGTATGTAATTTATATTGTATTACTGACGTGTTGTATCTTTTTTAAGACTAAAACAATAAATTGTAAATAAATAAATAAATAAGTTTCTTGTCTGAGTATAAGCAAAACAAAAATAAGGATACACTAAATTATAAATTAGTCGTTTGTCATAATCTAAGGACAAGCGAGGACACCTGTACTGCATTTATTAGATTAATAATTAGTAACTAAAATAGATAACGCCGCGATCTAAAACATATTATCTTCCAATAAAATCTGATATTAAACCTCACTTTTAGTGCGAACACAACACTTTTCTCTTTTATCTACAGTAGAAGGTAAAGAAAATTAAAATTAAGAGTTAAGACGCAAAGTCCTTTTTACTTTTCTTTAAATAAATAATTCATATAACTATACCATTAGAACTACACTACGTCATAATAAGTAATGGTTGCTTACCCAAAATTACAACTCATCTCCTATAGTAATGCAACTTGATACTCACCTGTAAAAGACAAAAATCACAATTATTACTTCAGCCCGATAAAAATCCAGATAAAAAACAGTTTATGTATACTTTATGATGGAATTCTTGACAAAACGCGTCTAATTTATTTTATTTTAATGTGAAATCAGACTTTTAGTATTATTAACACAAAGTTTTAAAAATTATAGTGTTTTATTAACCATATAAAAAAATCGGATACGGGATAACTCGGAACTTTTCCTCATAGCATCAAATTAACTAGGCTCATCCTTCCCGCTTTAGACTCGTTTCGCTCGTCCTCAGAATATACAAATTGTCAAATTTATATTGCAAAATATCGGACTCGCTTCGCTCGTCCTCAAAATATACAAATTGTCAAATTTATATTGCAAAATTCGGACTCGCTTCGCTTGTCCTCAGATAGTAAATCCATCAGCGTTTATTTTCAGTAACCACCTATCCAGGCACTGACCATGCTCAATGCTGGTTAACTATTATGACCTCACAAAAATTATGAAATACTTGTATTGAAATGAAACATAGTGTAAACATTTATTACAGAATTAAGGACACATCTACAGAATTTCAACTTCATATATCATTTATGCCGTTTTTTTAAAACGCACACAAGTCATTTTATACATCACATCATATTTTATACAGTCATACTTATCACATATGTTAATCAAATAAATGGCCTAATGCGTGCCAAATCTCAATCTGATCGCATCATTTGAGTTAAATGTGCTAAACCATTTAAAATAATTACATACACTGAGCTTTGAATAAAAAGCCCGATATCCTGTGCAGACCTGATTAAGTATAGGCTTTTCTTTCGATCAATATAATCAAATAGTACCTTTACTCTTTCGACTATAAAACATAACCCGAAAAAACTAAGCAAAAACAGATTGGTGAGCAAGAATAAATTGGTGAGTAAGAAAGCAAGCAATCCAAAGGATATTGATGAACTAAGGTGAGTGTTAATGGAGTTCATCTAAATAAAAGAAGTCTCTCCACAAAAATATATTTCTTTATAGCAAAGCGCTTTCAACCTAACAAAAGGCCATCATGAATAAAGAAGAGGGTGATAGATAAGTCTTACAGATCAGATATCAAAGAGTCTATCTTTGATATCTGATCTGTAAGACTCATCTATCACCCTCTTCTTTATTCAACGGCTAGCACTGATGATGACCTCTTGTTAGGTTGAAAGCGCTTTGCTATAAAGAAATATATTTTTGATGAGAGACTTCTTCCTCTTTTACCAAAGGATATTCGTCAAGCCTGCGGGAACTCCGCGTCAGAATTATTTGAAATACCTTTGTCCGAACTGATCTTTGGAAAATTCAATAACATGCATGAACTCGACTATACCTTTTTGTATTCATCCGGCTCGTGACGGAACTAAACAATTTCCGGTGTCGGAACTTAAACTTGATCTAATATTGAAAAATTTCATTGCAAAACAACTTTTACGTTGAATAAATTATTCAAACAACCGCCGTAAAACTTAATTGTATTTTTTTATAACTTTTTTCAAATAATTATAGTATTGTCTTTTATCCAACCGTTGAGTCCAAAAAAAGTTTATAACAAACTTGCTTGTAACACGAGGGTATATATTTACAAAGGTTGTAATTGGTAAGTAATGCATATATTATTAGTGACGTATTATTTATTACACAGAAATAATACCTTACTCGGATAAAATTAACCTAATGTTTTGAGGTAACGATAAAAACTTAAAATAAATTCGTGTTGCAAAACGTTCTGCCACAACATTTATCACTGAAATATTAACGTTTCTAGTTGAGTAAAAAAATAAAAAAGCTAGATCATCCTTATGCGCAATTTTAACTCACTAATAATAAATTACTTACCAATTACATTTGTAAACTTGTGCCCTCGTGTTATGTTTATTATAACCCTTAACAACCTTTCTCAACTTTTCGTATATCATAATTCAATATTGTGTTCTTTGTTTTTTACCACTATATTTATTTACTTCTTTCCAACACTCACTGAAATATTTATTAGACTGAGTCTTTTCACAAGGCTTTATAATTACAAGTCTGTCTGAACTATTTCATTTAATGTTTTTGTCTTCAAGCAATTTAATTCCCATCTACAATTCATCTTCTTTTATTTCTTACCCATAACGTGTTTAGAAAAGGCTCACGTTTCAAAGCATAAGAACCCAAATATTAATTTCAAATGCAGACACGCTTTACTTAACACAATTTAATAAGGAAATTATTTATTAAATATTAGGAAAGAAACATTTTAGACGCAACTACATTGCAAAAGATGGTCCTAGATTTTCGAAAACTGTCTGTAGTCCCATTAAACTAACTGTTGTGAGTTCAAATTTACCCTCATTATTTTGGTATCTTCTATCTAAACACGATTTGTATAAATTTGTATAAAAGCAATCATAGAAACGGATCAATACTTTAGATCAATAGTTTTGACGTCATTAACCCGGTTTGCTAAGCCAGCAAATTTTATCCAAAAATATTGGATAAAATTATTATATAATCTATAAAACTAAATTAAATTTAGCAATTAAATTTAACACTCTAATCCGGTTTTTTTAAGTTACTGTTTGATATATAAAATTAAGTTTAGTAAAAATAATCAAACTACTAAACAAAATATTAAAAAATAAAATCACTCGCTTGGTAAATTTGAACTCGCAAAAATCAATTACTAAGAGTAGGACTACTAGAGTATATTATTACTTTATTAGAGTCTAGGACCATGTTTTCTCCATAATTTAAAGGTTTAATGTTAGTGCCCCAAAAAATCAAGGACCATGTTTTCCTCACATTTTTAAGGATTTAATGTCAGAGCATTTCAAAGATTAAGACCATGTTTTATCTATATTTAATAAGGGTTTAATGCTACTCCATCTGAAAATCTAGTACCATGTTTTCCCATATTTTTAAGGATTACTTTTTTGTGCACTTAAAAGTCTAGGACCATGTTTTCCTCATATTCTTAAGGATTTTATGTTGGTCCAATTGCGGATAAATTTAAAGTTTATGAAGCAGTGATAAGAAGTGTTCTTTCATATGGAGCTGAGGTTTTTGGGGGATAGAAAATGAAAAATTAGAACAATTCAGACGCTACTATTTAAAAAGAATATTTCAAGCACCCTCATATACACCCAATTTTATGTTGGAAAAGGAATTTAAAATGATGACCATCTTTGAAAGAAATATTTCATTGCATATTAATTATATAAATAAAATAGTAACAGATATGAGTGAAAGCAGACTACCCAGACAACTAGTAAGAGAATCTATAAGAGCTAACACGGGTTGGTATAATGATTGGGTGCAGCTGGAAAATAAGTTTAAAACTAATTTTTCTTTTAATTGGGAAGATAGGAGGTTATGGAAAAATCAGATGCTCAGCTTAGTCAATTTATGGAAAGAAAATTATTCTAGAGAAATTGACTTAATGGTTAAGAACTCAAATTTCAGCCCCAACTGTGCAGGACTGCCACCCCTACAAGATGGTTGGTATTTAAATAATTATATGGAAATGGTAGAAATAAGATGGTTGTTTAAAGTGAGATGTGGCCTTATCAATCTCAATGCTAAACCATGGAATAAAGGAAAGAGGAGTGCATTATGTTCTCTTTGTAATCTAAATAAAGAAGAGACCACATTTCACTTTATTTCAGAATGTCCTATTATTAGTGAATACAGAATACGGCATTTTAAGTGTAAATTCTTTACATTAGAACATTACAATCAATTTATTACTGTAGGGGATAATATGAAAAAATTAGTAAAGTTTCTCAATGAGGCTCTCACATATAGATGCAACTTATAAAAGAATTCAATTTTTTAATAAATAAATTAAATTGATTTTTGTAAAGACATTATTTCTATTAAATATAAATTACAATTAACTAAATTGAATCATTCAAAATTATTAAAAAAACATATAAATTATACAGCAAAATTGATTTAGCAAATTTATCATTATTATAAATTCTGAAATATATTCTTTAGAAATTAAATATAAATTTTTAAATTAATAGTTTATACAGTAAATTTAAATTATTATTTATTCAGTTATAGTGATGATTTTTCTTTTTTTTTTCTTTTTTTAATTAGGAATTTTAGAAGTATATATATATATTTTTTCCTTTCTAAATTTTTATTACTTTTCCTTATTGCTAAGTATCACAATTCCAGGTAATTTTGATGCAAAATCTTAACAAGTTCTCACCTTTTAAAAGATAATTGATAATGCCAGTTAAAATAATATTAAACAGTATTAAAAAATAATATATTAAAAAAATAATTAAAAATATTTATAAATATATAATTGTATATAAATAAAAATAATAAGAATAATCAAAGACCGACGGTCTCAGACCATGGTCATAACGTTTGTTACAAACGTTTTAAATGTTATTGTAAGATAATATTTTGTTTTCATTAATATTGTAAAAATAAATATTTTTTCTATTCTATTCTACTATTCTATTATTTTGGTCCATCTGAAAGTCTAAGACCATGTTTTCCTTATATTTTTAAGGATTTATTGTTGGTCCATCTGAAAGTCTAAGACCATGTTTCCTTTATATGTTTAAGGATTTATTGTTGGTCCATCTGAAAGTCTAAGACCATGTTTCCCTTATGTTTAAGGAAACATATACATTTGATTTATTGTTGGTCTATCTGAATTGATCCACCGTAAAAGAACAGGCTGTTACTTTTGCTGACTGATAAATAAGTCAGTGGTTAATGTAAATTCTAAAGTCGTCAGCCTTAAAAGAGCAATTTTATATAAAAATTTACTAAATTGGTATAAAAATTTAATGTAATACATATAAAATGAGTGGAATGAAAAAATATATTCTTTAATATTATTACGCGTCATAAACCGTGTATAGAAATTAAATATAACACCAACTTAATATAAATTCAGTATTTAACACGTACAGTTGAATAAGGTAGTATAATTTATTTCTGTTCAAAATTAAAAAAAAATTAAATATAACAAAGAGAATATATAAATATTCTAAGCCCTTTTTTCGAATAATACAAAAAAATTAAAGAAGTATAAAGTAATAAGTAATATTTTTTGTTTTTACTTTTACACAATTTATACAGTAGGTATAAAGGAAAAGTATAGTGTTTGCAAAAAAATACGAAACCGGAATTATCCGTTTCAAACGTTTTTAAGGCCATCTGAGTAGTTATAGTGCTGGCAATGACATGAAACTTAGCTTATACATAGCTACATGCGTGTTAAAACTCAATGTGATCGCAGCCTTATTTCCATATTTAACAGTGTTTTGAAATTTTCGCGGAGTAATTTTTACGGGTTAATGACGTCATAAAAGACATATTTTGCGAATAGCGCAACTAGGCCTAAAGATTGATTTTTGAACCAAGTTTTAATTCTCTAGCACAAATACCCTGGGAAAAATATGTTAAAAGACACACACCCACATACAGACATACAACTATGTTAAAACCATTGAGGAGGTCTTGAAAACACCTGACACTGATAATACCGTTGAGATCCCAATTTCAGATTTTTTGCCATAACACAAAACCTTGTTGGAAAAGTAAAAAAGGAATAAATGTTATGGTAAGGAGTTAGTTTTAAAACTACCGCTAGATACCAGCACCGAGTTCACCTCTACCTTCTGACTGACGCTCTCGTATATCGTCCGACATTCTAAACCTACTATATTCTATGCATTAGTTTAAAAATAAACAAATATATCTTTTGGTAGGCTAAAGTGGGAAAACTTTAATTACTATAGTATTTAAACTTTGTAGACATTAATTAAGTGAAAATCTTCTGCGTTTTTAAGTACAGGGCATTGAAAATTTATTATTTCAATCAATTAAACTTACGTCAATAAGCTCTAAAGTTGTTATGATATTATTTAAACTGAAGGAATGATTAATCCTTTAATTTCGTGTTCAGGAAGGAAAAGTTATTCTTTAGGCAACATTTAAATTAAATATTTGAAAATAATTTATAATTTTTTTTTTGTTTTTACTTTTCCTCATTTATGCCGTAGGTATATAGGTGTTAAAAGGACTTTGGCGCAAATAAGGGAAAGATATTATTGGATCAACTGTAGAAAGATGTAGAATACTGGTGTAAGAGTTGCGACACTTGTGCTGAGAAAAAAGGGCCGAAGACAAGATGCCGTGGGAAGATGGGTCAGTAAATATCGAGTGCTCCTTTTAAAACAAGTGGGAATAGACATATTGGGCCGTTTCCTAAATCAAATAGAGGTAATAGATATTTACTAGAAGTAGTCGATTATTTTTCAAAATGGCCGGAGGTAGTTCCTTCACCGGATCAAGAGGCTTGCACAATAGCGGAAGCATTTGTTGAAATTGTTATCGCAAGACATGGTGTTCCGTTAGAACTACACTCTGACAGAGGAAGGAATTTCGAATCACAGTTGTGGGGAGAACTGATGAAGATACTGGAAATCAAGAAAACTGGAACCACTCCCCTGCACCCAGCATCTAATGGTTTAGTAGAACGACATAACAGGACTATTTTGCAGTATTTGGCAATGTTGGTGGACAAGAACCAGAAGAACTGGCAGGCTTTGGCGCCATTATTTCATTTGGCGTAGAGAAGGTCAGAACATGAAGCGACAGGTTTTTTCACCTTCTAGAATTGTTAGCGGGAAATAAATGGTTTTGACTGAAGATCTGCTAGTAAGACGAGTCCCTGAATCAGACAAGAAGAAGCAAATGCATCATTTTATTGAAGAACTACGTGAGAAATTAATGATAACTCATTTTATTTTGTAAAAAGTTGGTTCATATTAAATTCCGACAAAATGAAAGCCAGATTTTAATCCTCGAAGAAAAAGGGCTTACTCCAAAACTTCAAAAAAACTGGTAAGGTCCTTCTAAAGGTCCTTACGGTAATCAAAATATTAACGATTTGATTTATCGAATAAAATTAAATCGAAGAAGGAAACCTAGAGTTGTCCATATTAAGAGACTAGGAAAATACTTAGGCAACAATCCACCAACATGGCTCAAGGAAGGCCATGGCTTCTTATGGCTGTTCGAGGGCGAACAGCCTTAAGAAGAAAGGAGGCTGTGTTATGTCAAATGATGACAACTAATAGTGAAATTTGTAAAATTGATAAAAATATAGTTACTTATACATGTGTTGTTAAACTAATAGTAGAGTTTAAACAATATATAAAGATTTACGAAACATATTTTTCGATGATTAGGGACTTTTTAAAAAGATTTTGGGTCTGACTCCAGCCATAAGCGATGGGTTTTAAATATGAAAAGCTTTGCAATATGTACTTTTTACTTTTCCTCATTTATACCGTAGGTATAAATGAGGAAAAGTATTGTTTAAAAAAAAAAAAAAAAAAAACAGGATATAACTTGAATTATCCGTTTCAGGTGTTTTAATGCCTCTTAAGTGGTTTTCACAAAGTTGTCTAAGTTGTGGATGTCCACAAACATGTAGTTCCGCCCGAATTTAAAGCTTCAAACCCCTTAAAAAACTGTTCAATATCTGTAATAAATAAATAAAAAACCAGAAATGTTAATATTTCACCTTGTAAAAGCTCTTGAAAAACTTGGATTTCACCAGTTAATTTGTTATTAAACTTAATTCTAGTTTTGAATTTTAAGTATAGATTGAACATTATGTTTAAAATATTTAGAATAAATTTAAGTTCTTTTAATTTTTAAAATAATCTAGAAGAAAACTCGCTAAAAGAGATAAAGTGTATCTAAGTAAAACTACAAGGAAACTTACAAAACTTTATGGGTTGTAAAGCAAAACTTGCTTTTACTAAGTTAAATTTAAAAAAAAAATCATATAATGTTTTAAAAATATAAGGAAAAGGATTTTCTTTGTACAATTTTTTTTAAGAAATACTCTATTTCATAGCTAACTAGCTTTAAGCACGTTTCGTATATTTTTACTCTACTTTGCAGTTTCTTTCTTCTGATGTAATGTAATGGTTCAGAGGAACACAGAATCACAATATTTAAAAAAACGGGTACGGCGTACCTCAAAACTTTTTCTTATAACATCGAATTCACTACGTTCGTCCTCCCTACTACGGACTCGCTTCGCTCATCCTCAGAATATACAAGTTGTTAAATTTATACAACAACACGTCTTCAGACTCACTTCACTCGTCCTCAGATAGTAAATACATCCGTTTCATTCCCATCCAGGCACTGACCACGTTCGACGTTGCTTAACTTTCATGATCCAACATAAGGCATAGACAAACTTATCATATTGAAACAAAATTCAGTGTACTTATTTATTACGTAATGGCATACACTTTGTACCATAATTTCAACTCAATTGAATTATTTCCCAATTTTGTACAATTTTTTAAACAACGTACTAATGTTATCTGATAAAAATTGAACAGAAATAAAACTTTGCACATATATTAGTCTCCTACACAGCTATATTCGTTCCAAATCACGATTTGATCGCATTGTTTCGCGTTAAATAAATATTCGATATTTCTGCTGACTCATTATTGCGGGTTAATTGCGTCATAAAATTTATTTTCCGAATAGCACAACTACACCTATAGATTGATTTTTTAAAAAATTTTAAATCTCTAGCGTTAGTACACTGGGAGCTACGATGATAACAGACACACACACACAGACATACAACTTCGTAAGAACCACTCAGGAGAACTGTAAAACACCAGAAACGGATAATTCCGGTGACACCTCAGTATCGAATTTTTTACAAATATTTTTATTATTTAAAATATAACAAAGGAAAACAACTCATATAAATATAAATGAACTGATATCAAGATATAAATCTTGATAGCTGTGATAAAAAAATTAAATTCACTAAAAAAATTGGGGCCTACAATTAAAATCATTAGATCAAAAAAAAGACTAAGCATAGAGCCTTCTTACGGCGCACAATATTAAAACTAGTTCAATAAACCACAACTAGATGCTGCTACAAGCAGAATTCAAGCGTTCTCGCTAACTTATACTTCAACCTTAATACAATAATGATATTTTTATTTTTTATCAATTCTGTTTGATGATTGGTAAAGTAATGAAAATAAATTCATAAAAAGTAAAAATCATCTTTCGTGAAGAACTGTGAATGTGATTTTTCTTGTTAGAAAGAGGATCCCAGAAGCCAACCTAACAAAAAAAAGTATTTTATAGCAAAATTATTTTATTAGCAAATAGTTGGCTCTAACTTCTATAATAGGAAACAATTTTTATTTCCAAGCGAGAAAATGTTACGGTTTACTCCCAAGGGAGGAAAAAGTAACTTTTTCTCCCTAGGGTGTGAGAAGTGCTTGTTCACTCCCAAAAAACTAGTCAATAGACATTACTAGTTTATTTTCCCGGTTGTGCCAACCCCGGATAATTAGAAAAAAATGATCGGTCAACTGTATAATTTAAAGAATACCACTCCCCTAAAAAATTGGTATAATTGGCTCTAATAACCCAGTAATAGGAAACTCTTTTCACTCCCAAGGGAGAAAAAGTTACATTTTACTCCCAAGGGAGTGAAAAGTAACTTTTTCTCTCAAGGGTGTGGAAAGTGCATGTTCACTCCCTAAAAACTAGTCAATAAACATTACGTTACACCGTCTGAGGATAAAATTAATTCAGGAAGAATTAGCATACTAATCTCTGCTCTTATCTCTGCTTAATATATAGTTTATGGGATAAACAAGAACGTTTCCTCTGAAAAATTGAGTTACAAGACAACGTTACACTAATAAGACTTTCACATAGAAAGCCAAATAAATCAAACAGAATATTGGCTGTTAACCAAAAAATAAAAAATGCTATAGGAAAATCGCCCGGCTTGCAGAATCCCGCATTAGACTTATTTTAAAATTAAAGTTTTTTACTCATTCAATAAATGTGCAACTATCGACATCTCGGCTAAACAAATAAACCTTATAAATAAAATAATAAATATAAAGGTCTTACTAGGTCTGATCTTTGCATAAGGAGAGAATTGTAAATTAATCGAAGGATTGGTCAAATTGTAAACACAGAGCATATTTGCCAATTTTAAATTTTAAAGAGAATAATGCTTCTTAGACAGGTTAGTTAATATTCGGTCTAAGTAAGCAGTTTTCAGGGAGCAGTTTTTTTCCTGACCTTTATCGGATATTCATAAGTTGTAGCTTAGGTAAAGAAAACATGCTACCAGACTCTTTAAGATTTTTAAATAAAAAAGGAGGAAAAAATGCAAAATCTAGTTAACTCTAATATATAAATATATATATATATATATATATATATATATATATATATATATACATACACACACACATATATATATATATATATATATATATATATATATATATATATATATATATATATATATATATAATATATATATATATATATATATAACCCATGATATTTATGGTAATACCTGTACTCGTCTGCCATTTATAAATGACATTTTTCCGCTATACTTAAATATTTGAAATAAATATAACATTATTTAAATGTTTAAATTTAAAACATTAGTGCAAAGAAGGAATTACGTTAAAACAGATATTTCTTAAATAAATCTCTTAGTCACTGCTTTCGTCACACATTAGTGAGTCATCATATTAAGAGATCGAAATATGACTCTTTTTCATTTTTTCAACAAACTAAAATCTTAATTTTTAGTAATCTACAGATAGAATGATTGAAACATTCAGAGAATTAAATTTCGCGTCTACATTACAAGTACTTTAAAGATAAGCAAATTAAATTTAGACTCAAGTGGGATTGTGCAAATTTTGATTCACATCGAGTCAAATTTATTTCAACATTAGATTTACCCAGAACAGGTAAGATTCAAGTTTTTGTTTATTTTAGTTATAACTTCTTTAAAATGTTTAGTAGCTTTAATCTTAATACTTTGTATTTTATTACTTTATATTTGTATTTATTCTTCAGTTACATTCAAATTTAATTAAATTTATATTATATTATTTAATTTAATTAATATTACGTTCTAAGAATAATTAAAAAGAACAAATATTAATATTAAAAAAAGTAAGTTAAGATGTCTTTTAATAAAATTATACGCATAATAGCACATTCGAGGACAAAATATGATATGAACTTTCAAGTATTTGTATAATAATAAAAAAATTGGTTCGGGGTACCTTGGAATTTATCCTTAATACATCAATCACTACGCACATCCTAAACACTGCGACTTCGCATCGCTCGTACTTGCATACTTGCATTATGTCTTTTATCTTACTTCGCTCGTTCTCAGATAGTAAAAAAAGATCTGTTTTGTTCCCACCTTTCACCCATCTAGACACAGGCCTCGCTCTATGCCACTTAACTTTTATGCTCTAACAAAAAAAACATGGATATTATACTTGTATAGAAATATTTAAATTATAAGCGCTAGTGGATTTTTTACCATAAGGATGTAAATAAAAGTCTATCCACAAATAAATTTCAACCAATGTAATGATGACAACATTACATAACAATGAATGATGACAATAATGTCATGATTACATTGGTTGAATTTTTGAAACGAAACTTAATAAACTTATTTATTACGTAAAGAGAATAATGTACCTAATTGCAAACCGTTTGTAGAGTACGAGGTACAATAGGAGTTGTAGAGGGGTGGGGAAATATCTAGTCTCTCTCTTGGGAGACTATAGTAAGGGTAAGTACAGTTATGGCACCTAGTGAAAGCTGTCTCACTTCCAGACCCTTTATCACTGTGTTATTCTGCCTAAGTACACCCTCTAAGTATAAATCTTTTTGAGTGAATTAGACGAAAAATGCCTATACTAGGGCTCATAAGGTAGACACTAATGTCTATCTAAGGAGATATCAAAAAAGCCTAACTACGTGGCCTACTTGCTAGGTAAAATCACCTCTCTCTAATTACAATCACAATCACTACGAGTATTTTGTATCTTTAATCTCTATATAATAAGAAGGGAATGATGAACAAAAGCAGTATAAACAGTAATACGTAAATTTCCATTGAAATTCCTCAGTGAGGAATATCATCTAAATAATATAATAAAATATATGAATTGTGTCTGCCTCCGTGGCCGTGATCGTAAAGGCGTTCGATTTCGGCACCGGAAGTCCGGGGTTCGCAGCCCGGGCTATGCTCTAAGATTTTATGAATAGTATTTGTATTAAAAAAATTTCGCCAACTTTAATTAATTAAGTTAGAGTGTATAGTAGATGCAACCCACCTGAGGTGGTTCCCGCAAGGTTAATACCCTTATGGGCCGAAAGACCCTAAAACGGGCATTTTATTTTTATTTTTTATGTATGAATTGTAATTTTTATAAAATTAAGAGAAATTAAAAACAAGTTCCCATACTTTTTAATGTTAAAGTTATAAGGAACAAGACGTGACTCCACTAAGAAACTTTACCTTCTCTTGAGACCTGAAAGAAAAACTCTATCTTAATGATATTATATAACTAGAACTTATACTAGACTTCAAGAGGAATACCAGCCTTTCAAACCTTGTTCTTATGTCTCTTATCATTATTAATATCTAAATTAAGCAAGTAATTGCGTTAAAGTAAAACAATGTATGACAATAAAAAACCAATATTCATTCATATTCGAAAAAGCGTGCGAAAGTTATCGTGTTTCATCATGTTGGGTCATTAATAGAAGAGAAGATTAAATAGAAAATTATTAATTTTAATTAAATACTTAAATAGTACCGGACACATTTTCACGGACCACATGTTATAAACCAGTTTTTCATATTCGGTGTTTTTTTCTTGATATTACAGTTTTACCAACATAATTTTCAAAGCAAGATATCTAATATTAGATTTAGAAAATTATGTCCAACACATCCGTCTAAGATCAAAATCGTGTACATACATACTACACACATACACACATTATATATATATTATATATATATATATATATATATATATATATATATATTATATTATATATATATATATTATATTATATATATATATATATATATATTTTATTTTTTATTTATTTTTTATATACCTAAAGGACGTTACATCGTACAGGCCGAAGATTTTGTTCTCACTTTTTATTTGCTTGGAGCATACATCGTAAAAACTAATGGGTCCAAAAGGCTTTTAAAAGTAAGCTTAATAAAGCCAGTCAAAGTTAAAAGTACTCTCTTAATCGTTATATTAGGCTTTTAAAATTAAGCTTTATAATATACAGTCAAAAGTATTCTTTTAGCAGTTGTAAAAGGCTTTTAAAAATAAGCTTTCAAATAACAGTCAAAAGTACTCTTGTAGTCATCTTAAAATTAAAGTTAGCTATTTTATTTTAGGTCGGAGGAAGAGTACACAGACATCTAAAGCGAGATAAACAATTTGAAAACTCCTTCGATGGATCTGAGAAAATTAAGTTTGCAACACATCAACTTGATGCTCAACGCAGTTAATTTCGCAATATCCATATTCTGCTTGTACAAAATTAATAATATGCAATCGTCATCCAGCGCTAGAAGGTCAGGTAATAAAGGTGATGAATATTATAGAACCGTTTCGGCAAAAGGTGATGGGCAAGCTATAGGCGGAGATAACTTGGGTGATACCTCCAGGACAACATACAGTGGTGATAATCAACGTATTGACAATTCAGCTGACAATTATATAGGAGTTAAACATCTCAACCGAATCGGAGGCGACGTGCATGGCGGAATTCAACAAATTAAGAATAAGGGATACAATGCTTAATCCAGCAGGAAAGTTACTTAATATATGAATTTATCATTTGGTTTAATCGTTTGACAGCTCTCTAACAAAAAAATGTCAAATAGAAGCGGAGCTTGACTAGTAGACAACCTCCTCAGAGGGATGTTTTAGTTTCAAGAACCTTTAATCAATGAAAGATCAGCACATACCAAGAAAATTGAACCTGTCGCTCCCAATAGATACATCAAAAGCTATTAAAAAAAAAGAAGTTAACTAAATTATAAAATTAACAACTCATCATAGTGAGAGTAGTTCCAGAGAAGTGAGCAACCAGTTCTGAAATATTTTATTTGATTGGCATACTTGGTGACACTTATAGACCAAGAGCCGGACCTAAAAAATTACTCATTTTGTACTACTTCAAACCAAATTATTCTGAAAATATACCTTAAATTATGAAGGAAAAGCATAGTCTGTTTATCCTGAGTGGAGCCTTTCATATGCTCAATATTTAAAAATATGCACTAATTCAAGTTCTCTTGTAATAAGTGGCTCCCTGTAAGTCGTGTGCAATAGACGAAGAAACCAATTTTTTAAAGCTGATAAAATTTCCTATAAAACGAGTGTTTTTTCGTCAAAATTAGATAAATACAACCTAAGTTATGACATTAGTTAAATAGCCAAAAATGCACAAAAAGTCAATATTTTTTCAAAGAAATTCGCTGAGTTTGCATAAATTAAGCATTTTTTGGTGTTTTTTTTTAAGAGTACTACATACGAAGACTACATACCTTTGGTTGTAGTCATCCGATTTTAATTATTAAACACAATTGGAATAGGTAATTTTATCAGGTTTAAAAAATGGTTTTTATTTTTGGATTGGCAAACAATGATTTTCCTTCATAATTTAAGGTATATTTTAAAAATAATATGGTACTACTTCAAACCAAATTATTCTGGTTGGTTTGTAACAAAATGTGAACAAATGTGACAAAATGAGTCACATTTTTTTAAGTCCGGCTCTTGGACTATTACCTTTATTAATAGACCAAGAGCCTAGGGGTGTTTTGTTAATAAAAAGTTCAATGGCTGGAACCGGTCTCAATTTTTCGTAAATACCTTCCTGAACAAGGATCTGCAATTCTGCCGACTCGTATCAGATGGGTGTCCCAGGCAGAACCTTTGACCCCCAAAGTGCGTTCTGCCTGGGACACCCATCCGATACGAGTCGGCAGAATTGCAGATCCTTGTTCAGGAAGGTATTTACGAAATATTGAAACCGGTTCCAGCCATTACACTTTTTATTAACAAAACACCCCTGGGCTCTTGGACTATAAGAATTTTTGACTGAACCTTGTTAAAAAAGTAATCTATTAATTTTTACTTTTAATTAGTGATATTAATAAATAAATAATCATAAATAAACAAATATATTTAGAATTTTTATCCTTTTAATTAACAAATAAAAATCTCGGTGTTTCCTCTTTGGAAGTAATTCCTCTATAATTCCTGTTAGGCTTTCTGTACAAGATTGAAGAATTAATTCCTAAAGAATTATAATTCCTAAGGTCATCCTTTGGACGGACTAAAGGGAATGTTTAAGTTAATTAATTAAATTCGTTCCTTTGGGCTCTCGGGGTATAATGAAAACAAGAAAATTTTGTGAAAAACGTGTCTTTAATTACAGAGGAGAAATTAATTAAGGAGCCTTCGTTTTATTATGTTAATCCCGTTTTCCTCTTATTTACTCTAATAAATTATAAGAGAAACATTTTTGTTATTAAATAGGAGAGATACAGAGTTGTTTTTTTTTTTGTTTTTTTTTCGTCTCTTTAGTAAAGAAGATATATTCTTTTCTGCATGTACCGTCGTGACGACATAACATGCATGATGAATCTTCTTTTTTCGATTTAAATATCTTGAAATGTTAAATAATATTTTTGGTTTTGTAGTTTAATAACTTGTACTAGTTTTTTATGTATTGCTAATCTTGAGATACTTCTTACAGTTGAAATATAGCTGCGGGGTACGACTGTGAGTTGTTTAACAATTTGTTAATTTTTCAAAATCAATTTCTTTTATAAATTTAATAAATTCGTGCCGAAAGTCTTTGTCTAAAAGTGAGTTTTTATTATTTGAAGGAGGCCAAGATAATCCTTGAATAGTCCATAGTATCATGAGCGAGCACCTTATGTTGTCATGCAAAGGACAAGTGAACAGTACATGATCAGACGTCTGTTGGCTTGTATTGTCGCAGCTACATTCTCCTGTTGGTATAAGATTAAACCTCTTCAAGTAGCTACGCATTTTACCATGTCCTGTTATAGCCATCGTCAACTTATAGCTCTCATTCCATGGTCCTTGCTTAAGTCTTTCAAGAATGTTTGGGAAATACTCTTTTGTGAGACGTCCAGTAGTAGATCTTTCCCATTCAAGTTGCCAGGATCTTATGGCTCTCTGTCTACTGATCCATACGACTCTACTAAGCGGGTTATGTTGTGACTTTACAACAGAGTTATGTTGTGTTGGCAACAACACTCTATCTCTTTATAGAAAAGAGAGATATATCTAGGGAGTATATCTAGTAGAAGAGAGAAGATTTATCTCTATATTCACACGACAACCCTTATTAATTTAATAAGTTCCTTGCAACTTACGTATGTTTTATGTACATAAAACACAAATATTTCTTAATTAACAACTATTTAAAACAAGCTAATTTATTTAGAAACAAGCTAAACTATTTAAATAGTTGAGAATGAATTAAAGAATAATAAAAATCATGGTTATTCAACTAGATTTTATACAAATGTAAATATGCCATTCTCCAGACTTAGTAAATCAAGTCAATCACCGATGGTGAATGGAATCAAATGTGTTAATAAGCTGCCTACTAGTATTGTAGATCTTCCTATGGATTCCTTTAAAAAGGTAATTAAAGAAATACTGATTATTAAAAGCATATTACTGTGTCAATGACTTTCTAAATGACAGTATAGAGTATCCTGAAAAATTGTAAACTGGTACCTTTGTAACTTAATAATATCTAATATAATTTTATTTATTGTAATTTTTTTTATGTTATAATTTGTATTCATGAATTGACTATTGTGAGGCCTTAGAATGTAAGGCAACCACAAGCTTATAATAAATAAATAAAAAATAAATAAATAACCTCGATTAGGTAACGAGGCTTTTCAACAATTAGGAATAAAAATGATAATACAATAATATATGAAAAATTAATTATAGTAGGGCACACGGTTAAAATCAGTTGACAGCGTGGGAAAATAATGGGAAGGAGCCAATAAGTTACTTCTAAATGTTAAACCACGCAAACAATTTCATATTAGGTTAACCTCATTGGTTCCCACGCTGTCAACTGATTTTAGCCGCATGTTATACTATGGTGGCCTAATAATATTTTTAAATATTATTTTTTTATCTAATGATAATTAAATTTTATTTTTTCTTATTTATAAATAAATAAGAAATTTTTCTTTTTTCAGTTTAAATAAATCAATAAATAAATAAATAAATTTACACCGCAAGTATACATAAAAAGTATAATGTTTGCAAAAATCCGAAACAGGGATGCCACCGGAATTTTTCATATTAAGTGTTTTAAAGACCTGAACTTGGTACAAAAATCAATCTCTAGTTGCACTATCCGGAAAATAATTGTTTTAAGGCGTCATTAACCCGCAAAATAATGACAGCATATATTTCGAAAACTCATAAAACGCGGATAGATGTTTTGATCAATTTAAGATTTGGCACGCAGGTAGTGATATAATAAGTCCAAGATATGTGCCAAGTTTCGGCTGATTATCAAAATTATTTTAAATTTTATCGAGTGACTTGTAAAGGTTTTATAAAAAATATTCTACAAATCTGAAAATGATACAATTGAGTTAAAATTTAGTACAAGTGTGTCCCTTTACGTAATAAATAAACATACTAAGTTTCGTTTCAATATGGCAAGTATATCCATGGTTTTTGTTGGATCATACAAGTTAAGTAGCATCGAGGCGTGTTCAGTGCCTGGATAGAAGACCGTTTGGTATAAAACCAATGTAATTATTATCTGAGGACAGGCGAAGCGAGCTTTAAGACGTTTCGCAGTATACATTTGGCGAACTGTATTTTATTAGGAAGAGCAAAACGAGTCCAAAGTAGGGAAGACAAACGTAGCGAATCCGATCTGTTGATGAAAAATATCAAACCTAGTTATTTTTATTTAACTTTAAAGAAAAAAATAAAAATATTTTCTAACTAACAGAAATGTCAAAAAAGTTATCTTACATCCCTTATTTATTTAGGTAAACTTTACCATTTTCATGCTTATAAAACATGCACCAGGTCTGTCCTAAAGGAGATCTTTTCATCTTAAATCTAGACCAGAAGTTACTACTTTAACATTAAAAGAATCTTTTATTATTTATTTATCTTTATCTCTGCCTAGGCATCAAATAACTGCTTATCTTAAGGTTAGTCATATTAATTTGGGATCTTTAACCTACAAATATTAGAATCAGGATCAGAATCAGAAAAAACTTTTATTTGCTTTTAAACATAATAGTACAAGCATGCGTCAAAATAGATCATAACTTTCAAAAATTATATAATAAAAATAAAAAACTTTACGGTTAAGAAAATTAATAAAACCATATACATATCTGTTTTCAATTACTAAAATTAAAAATTACTTTTTAAGAAACTCTTTAACATTGTAAAGAGTGGAAGAGATTAATAATTCTCTGGTGTTTTAATAAATTGTGCATCTTTTTTTATTTAGATATTTTTTATTATAGATATTATTATTACTCATATCATATCATACAAAAAGTTTTATATTCATAAGATGCAAGGAAAGTGTTGTATTGAGGAAATTAATCGCAATCGACGGTGAATAAAGAAATCCCTGAAAACTCCACTTTGTTGTCCAGGTTTAATATATACCATTATTTTATAAACATAATTGTAATAATTTAATGAATTTAAATTACAAGAAGTGATTACTGAAAAAAGAAATTTTATAAGCTTCAGATTTAATTAAAGAATCAGCGAGGGAATACAGAAAGCGTTAATTTATAAAAGATAATGAATTAATCCCAAGCATTTCCTGCTTTTCAAGAGAATTATAAAAACAATTACCAACTTTATAAATATGATAATCTGAAAAGTCCAATTTAAATTAAAACTTTTTTTGAATTTTGTTTATAGTTACCTTGAATTTAGATATAATAATGTAAAATTAAATAACCCCTATCATTTAAAGGCATTTTCAGCTTAACCCCTCTAATTTTACCTGTAAGTAAATACAAAGTAAAAAATGTCTATTATCTACTCATTGTAGTGTAAGTTCTACTTACAGTCTTGTTATCTCACACTGTAAAGGTTCTTTTACTCCCTAGGGAGGAAAAGTGAAAGTGTTGCCAACTTGACAGAATGTTTTAGTAAAATGTTTAGGAATTTTAGGAAATGTTTAGGATTTTTTTCGATGTTATGTTGGTACTACGGGTAGAATATACAATGTACACACGCTAATGTTTAAATTACAAATATAGTATTACACATTATTCTATTGACAGCTTACAATAAAATAATGTAAAGATAGTGGCTTTATTTTATCTTCATCAGAGTAATTGACATGGTAAGAATAAACTAAACTAACACAATAACAATTAAGGAGCTGAAGAATATATTAATAGTTGTTAGTATTAGTTCTCTAGTCGTAGATAAAATTTAATATGCAGCAAGGGATGAAAGTTTTCACCTCTCGTATTATCTCCCTCGGCAAGCCTCGGGAGCTAACTAGTTTATCTCCCTCGGCCTACCGGCCTCGTGAGCTTATGAAGTTTCCTCCTTCGGCGCTGCCTTAGGACGAAACTTTAACTTGAGCTGTAAAACTTACTTTCATCCCTTGTTCCATAAATAACTATTTATCTACTTATGGCAGCAAAATTAAGAATTTTTAAACTAATTTGAAACCGAAAAATGTCGTTTTCCTAATGTAATAATGATTCCAATACAATAATTCCAAGAACATACTCGTGCCGACATAATGGTAGTGAGGACCGAGATTTTAAAAAAATAACATTTATTATTATTATTTATTTATTTTTATTATAATTTTTTTATAATAAAAATTCAGGCCTGGTGAGGCGCATTCAAAAGCAGCAAAGTTACTTTTTTTTAAAAAAACCTTTATTTTTAAAATATACAACTATTAAGTTACATATGTAAAATTAACCAGGTTCATTCCTCCACAAAAGATAAACAAGTATCTTGTGCCGTGGAGGGAGGAACTGTCTCGCTTATTATGATGCTTATAAATTAAATTAATTTATCAATAATTTAGGAAGCTTATACTTATATCTTAGATATAATTATTACACTTAATTTGATATTTAAATGTAGGGACATACTCACCTAAATTTACACCTATACTAACACATGTACATACGCATATACGCATACATATGTAAATAAATACATACCATCACACTTAAATATATACTTATACAAACAAACATGTATATACATACAAAAACACACATATACAGATAAATACATAAACCCACTTTGGAATGTATGTTTCCGTGCTTAAAAAATCCATTTCTTACTTAAGGATCCGTGTTATGCTTTATAACTTAAGCAGTTACTAACTTTTCAAGCATTACTTGTAACTCCGTAACAAAGAAACATTCTTTCGCGGGGTCCGCAAACCAGGCGAGCATTCATTGAAATGATCTCTTTCTTATTAATTTAATGTTTTTTTTTTAATTTTTAAGCATATAGGGTGAACCGTATAGACTAAGACTAAACGATACATGTAAATGACAAAAAATTTCATTTTTCAAAAAAAAAAATTCACACTTAATAAAAGCTCCTGTATGTTTTCAATCCAAGATTTATCATATTTTTTTATTTATTTTTAACGCTAGACTCAAAAACTGATACTTTTGAAAAATGAACAAAGAGTAATCTAACCTCAATTTTGACTTTTCGAAAAAAAAATATTCTTCGTACAATTGTTTATTTTTCCCCCTAAGTCAATTTTCCACAAAAAAAATTTATCAAAAGTTACCCCCTCCACTACAACTTAGGATATTTTGTAATTAAAATATCGCAGTTAGTGTTAGTAAATCGAAGTTTTTAATACTACCATTTTTGCTTCTCTAGTCAAAATCTTTAGAGCGATGAATCATTTATCTAGTTTGAACTATATTTAAAAGTCAGTTCAAAAGTTCAGCAAAGTATTATACTATTTCTATAAACAAATTTCTAGGAGTCTACTTTAGCAAAATAATCAGAATTAACGTTGACAAGAAAAATATTTTCATATTTTTCTTAAATAACCTAGTCAATATTCAGTTAGATAGCTTTTAGTTTTCTCTTAAAATTTGGTCCTTAAACATTTTTAAAATAGGAGAAACGTGTTTAGCTGGGAAGCAATCAAGTTTAATAGGAATTATCGGGAAAAAATAATTCGATTTCATAGATTGTCGAGCCAAATTTTCTCATCCGATAAAATCAACTTGAATTTTTTAATTAAGCAAACGATAAATTGTGTTTTGCCACCCTTTATGACTATGTCATTATAAAGATAAAATACATACGTAATATTTTTGGTAAACTTTTTTTGAAAAAAAAAAGATTATAAATGACATAGATTGTGTGGTAGGGGGGCGCCCGGGACTGTGTCAATAATTCGTTTTAGAGGTCCGAAACCACAAAAAAATACGTTTGGTGAAACTGATATATATGTATGTATGTATATTATATATATATATATATATATATAATATATATATATATATATATATATATATATATATATCTATATATTTATATATATATATATATATATATATATATATATATATATATATATATATATATATAATATATATATATATATATATATATATATAATATATATATATATATATATATATATATATATATATATATATATATATATATATATATATATATATATAATACGAATCAGGATAAGGCTTATAAAAACACACTCACTTCTCTCGTGCCAACGTTTCGAGCATGGACATGCTCTTCATCAGGGCAACCTGAAGACAATATAATAAACAAAAACAATAGAGACAAGAAATATACAAAAGTAAAATCAATAACTCAAAGCTACAGTAAATAAAGTACAAAACAATAAAAAACCAGCACTTACAGAGAACTACGTTAAGCGTATAGTCATAAAAATAAAAAATTACAATAAAAGTAAACTTAAATACATTTAAAACAAGGCATAAAATGTAAATAAAACAAAGGAAGGTTACCTAAAAAGAGAAGAACCTGGTCAAGCGCATTATGCCGTAAGCGCAACAACATGGCGGACAACAACCAGTTTCCGTATTAGTATTAATTATTAATACTACTACGGTATTATATAATTACGGTATTATAATTAATTAATACTACGGTATTATTAATAATACCGTATTAATTCCGTAAGTATTAAGTACACCACTAATTAAGTATTAAGTATACCACTGTAAGGAGGATAATGAAGGGAAGTTAAAGTGGATGGAGATGTTTATTATCAGGGATACTAGTAATAGTAGCAATGCTAGGACTGATATTAGTGGTGTACTTAATACTTCTTATTATATATTGCTTAACTTATTTAAAACTTAGGGTCTATCTGGTTTTCTCTTTTTTCTTATTTTTATTTATCTCTAGGGTTTCGCTCTTGATTGCTACCATTTTGCTACGGTTTTTGGGTTGGAACCTGTATGGTTCTTTCTGTGTTGTGGCAATTATGGTATCCATCATTGTGGCCCCCCCGCCCTTTCTCTATTCTTCCTTTTTATTTTGGTTTTTATTCCTTTTATCTCCTTAGGGTTTTCTTATGAAGAATGGGAAACTGGTTGTTGTCCGCCATGTTGTTGCGCTTACGGCATAATGCGCTTGACCAGGTTCTTCTCTTTTAGGTAACCTTCCTTTGTTTTTATTTACATTTTATGCCTTGTTTTAAATGTATTTAAGTTTACTTTTATTGTAATTTTTTATTTTTATGACTATACGCTTAACGTAGTTCTCTGTAAGTGCTGGTTTTTTTATTGTTTTGTACTTTATTTACTGTAGCTTTGAGTTATTGATTTTACTTTTTGTATATTTCTTGTCTCTATTGTTTTTGTTTATTATATTGTCTTCAGGTTGCCCTGATGAAGAGCATGTCCATGCTCGAAACGTTGGCACGAGAGAAGTGAGTGTGTTTTTATAAGCCTTATCCTGATTCATTCGTAAGTTATGTTCTGAGGCTGATTCTATATATATATATATATATATATATTATATATATATATATATTATATATATATATATATATATATATATACGAGGTCTGTCTACGTATAAAATAATTATTTAGATCTTAACAGGAATTGGAGAGACGAGACAGTGAGCTTCCCACACCACTAACAACCCAAGCAAGCCTGAGCCAGGTGGTTAGAGGTGGCTAGAGGAGGTGGACAGCCCCTCATGAGTCATCAGTCAGTATCTACAGTCAGTTGGTCCGACCCCTTTCTTAATAACTCGACGGCATGAAAATCTCTCTTACCGATCAGCACAAATCAAAATCTATTTTCTGGCTAAACTCGGCAAGAACGGTCGAGAAATTCACGAAGCATTAGTGATAGTGAACGGAGAAGATGCCTTGATAGAACCAAAGGTCCACAAGTGGTTAAAGCGGTTTAGAGAAGGACGAGAAGACTTCAAGGATGACCCTCGCCCCGGACGCCCCACCACTTCGTCTTCTGACGAAAATGTGGATCGTGTTCGATCAATTGTCTTCAAAAATTGTCGATCGACAGTTAGAATGGCGTATGAACTAAATTTGAGTAAAATACACAGTTACCTACAAGCACGGGTTGCTCAAGTCCGCCCGGAATTGGCTCGCGAAAAACTTTGGATCCTTCATCACGACAATGCTCCATCGCACGTCATTGGTTGCACGCGAATTTTTGGCGCGTAACTCGATCACAGTCACTGACCAGCCACCATATTCACCCGATTTGGCACCGTTTGACTTTTTTTTTGTTTCTTAAATGTAAAATGTTGCTTCGGGGTCGCCATTTGGGGGACGAGAATGACATAAAAGGAGCGACGACGAGGCAGCTGAAGGGCCTCAAAGTAGAGGACTTAGAAGGATGTTTTCAAGAATGGAAACGGCGTTGGACCAAGTGAGTTTTATCAGGGGGGAGTCCTTTGAAAGGGACAAAATGTTATTTGATGATTAATTGTAAAATAAAATGTTAATGATTTTTTTATACGTATTTATGGACAGACCTCGTATATATATAATATAAATAAATAAATAAATAATATATATATATATATATATATATATATATATATATATATATATATATATATATATATATCTGTGTGTTGTTGCGTGTAGTTCTAGTGGAATTTCGTAAGCACGCTATCTTTTCAACGGATGGATATTTTCAAATCAAACGAAAAATAAACCATCAGGAGGACAGGAACCCTTACCAGGAAAACCAGGTAGTTATGACGTCATTAGCCTGGTTTGCTAGGTCAGAATATTTTTCTAAAATCAGTAAAATTTAAGGTTAAACTTTATGTACAGACAATGGTACGATCTTATTTATAATTACTTACTAATATAATCAACTTACAAAGTACGATTTTTTTCATGTATGTTTATTTTAATTTTTCTACATGCAAAGTCTTAAATCGTTCTATATTTAATATAACTACTTCTTATCCAAATTTAGAAATTATTTTCATAACTAATTAGCAGATACAATATATTATGTTCAAAAAATGAAACCACGATAAGAATGAAGCTAGCAAATTCATCTTGAATATTTGTGTAATATAATGTTATACGCATTTTCACGAGAAATTTCAAAGGTCAGTAGGGCACGGGAGGTCACATTACTAAATAATTTTCCTCTTTATTTATAATATATTTGACAATCATGTGTTGCGGGTTTATTATTCAGCACTCTTTTACAAAAGTCAGAGATAGGAGTTCAGCAAACCACATAAGTGGGGCTTTGCTAAACTAAATTTTAGTGTATCGACAAAATTTAAGTACTATTTTATTTATTGTGGTTAAATAAATATTTCAATTCATTTAGATCTTTAGCGAGCAAAGCGAATTTCTTAATACATAATAAATAAGGGTTTATCAACCTAGCGAGCGAAGCAAGCCAAAATTAGTACATAACTTTTAAATTCAACAATCCAGCAAGAGAAGCATGCTCCTATTTACATATCTCATAATATACTTTAGCAATCTTGTGAGCCTCTTTTCCGATATTGATGCATATATTTATAACAATCTATAAAAAACGATAGCTGACGCTCGCTTGGCTTTCGCTAGCGAGCTAAGCGAGCCTCTTTTTTGACATTCACAGCAATATTTTTACAAAAAAAAACCAAGATAATAACCATTTAACTTTTAATAACTTGCAGTGCGGGTTAATCTAATTTTTCAGGGGGGATTCAAGTGACCCGTTTGACCCCTCCTGCGGACACCCATGCACAAGATAAAAGAAAATTTAAAATTACTACATTTTTAGTAGTCTGGACATAAAAAAACGACAAGGAGGATTTAACTCTTAATATAGCAAAAACATTATTTTACCAACTTGGGTCAATTTCAGTTTTAAGTTGGTATTACACGTGGAGCAAAAAGAAAAACTTTGTTGAACAAACAGCCTTAGATATAAGGAAGACTTTCTCAAGACAAAATAGGGTCAATGTAACCCTATATCTCTTTATAGGTCTTTTCTTTCTGCGGAACTAAAATTACCCTTTACTGTCTCGGTTTATCCTAGTTTATTCCTTCCTGACTTTCTTAATACAAATCCTAACAAGAGAATAAAAAATGAAGCAGTCAATTGTTTTCTTATAATAAATGAAGTTTGGTGGTTCAAAAGTCTTCCCTGTTTTAATTATTAAACCGTAAATGATAAATTTCTGAAACTTGAGGGTTCCCCATTGTGTATAATGAAGTTTATTTTTTGCATTGATGATTTCCACCGACAGACCGGAAAACCCCAAAGACATAAAAACCAAATAAAGATAATAATTCTAGTAGGATCGCTTTCAAGAGTAGCACTTCAATTTGTTAGTCTACTTCCTAAGATTTAACAAAGGATGCGCATTTCTACACCAAAGGTTGTTCAAATATACACTCGCTCTTTGCTTAATCAATTCTTGTGAACATTTTGCAAATAATAACTTTGACTCATTAAATTTTAAATGCCTATAACTAACATCTTGTTTAAGTGTGTAGTGATAAACACTTGTACCAAATTTTAGTAATTAATCTATTAACATTATTGCATTAATGTAAATAGCGAAAAGTATACTTTTTAGAGCTTTCATTTACCAAAAGTAATAACACCCTAGACGTTGGATCACAATTTTATTCTTGAGTCTAGTATAGTGACACCAAAGTAATAACACTTGAAGCTTTAGGTAAACATGACATGCTGAGGACCAGCTCAGAGAGACTATAACGTAAGAAGACTTAAAGGTTTGGGTAAACACGAAATGCTGAGGACCAGCTTAGAGAGACTTTAAAGTAAGAAGACTTGAAGCTTTAGGTAAACATGACATGCTGAGGACCAGCTTAGAGATACTATAAAGTAAGAACACTTCAAGGTTTGGGTAAACATGAAATGCTGAGGACCAGCTCAGAGAGACTATAACGTAAGAAGACTTAAAGGTTTGGGTAAACACGAAATGCTGAGGACCAGCTTAGAGAGACTTTAAAGTAAGAAGACTTAAAGGTTTGGGTAAACATGACATGCTGAGGACCAGCTTAGAGATACTACAAAGTAAGAAGACTTAAAGGTTTTTGTGAACATGACATGCTGATGACCAGCTTAGAGAGACTATAAAGTAAGAAGACTTAAAGGTTTGGAAAAACATGACATGCTGAGGTCCAGCTTAGAGATACTTTAAAGTAAGAAGACTAAATGGTTTGGGTAAACATGACATGCTGAAGACCAGCTTAGAGATACTTTAAAGTAAGAAGACTTAAAGGTTTGGGTAAACATGACATGCTGAGGACGATCGAAGCGAGTCCGAAATCATAACACCCTAGCATATACTTTTATGACGCATTATACACCACAAATTGGATGAAACAACCTTTATTTTAATAGTTTTGTTATTTGCGTGGATCAAGTAAAAAATAAGCAATAAAAAGCCCTTTCATACTGAAACCTAGAGCTTTCCCTTGCTTTCTTTAACGTGTTTTATTTCCACCACCGTTATCGTGGTGTTTCCGAATGGTTAAATAGACAAATCTTTCTTAACAAATTTAACTGGTTCAATCCATTTTATTATATTTCATGCATTATTTTACAATATAAAATCGGGTACGGGTTACCTCGGAACTTAATTTTATTACATTGGATTCGTTACGCTAATTCACCCTGCTTCGAACTCGCTTCGCTCGTCCTCAGAATATACATTTGCCACATTCATATTACCTTATCCTGAGATATTAAATGCATCGTTTAATTCTCAGCGGTCACCCATTCAGCACTGATTACGCTCAATGCTGCTTATAACTTTCATGATTCCACAAAATTCATGGATAGACTTATTGAAACGAAACATGGAGTACCTATTTATTAAGTAAAGGTACATACTTGCTCCAAATTTCCATTTAATGGGATTGTATTCCGATCTTTTAAAGTCACGATGTGGTTACAAAAAATAAACTACTTTATTACGTTATTACGATATTACTTTATTACGATATAACTTTATATTAAGTTATTACTTTATTACGTTATTACTTTATTACGTTATTACTTTATTACGATATTTTTTATTACGTTATTACTTTATTACGATATAAGTTATTACTTCATTACGTTATTAATTTATTACGTTATTACTTCATTACGATATTACGTTATTCCTTTATTACGTTATTACTTCATTGTCTGCCTCCGTGGCCGTGATCGTAAAGGCGTTCGATTTCGGCACCGGAGGTGCGGGGTTCGCAGCCCGGGCTATGCTCTAAGATTTTATGAAAAGTATTTGTATTAAAATGATTTCGCCAACTTTAATTAATTCTTAGAGTGTAGTAGATGCAACCCACCTGAGGCGGTTCCCGCAGGGTGAATACCCTGATGGGCCGAAAGGCCCTAAAACGGGCATCTTATTTTATTTTTATTTTATTTTACTTCATTACGATATTACTTTATTACGTTATTACTTTATTACAATATTTTTTTATGACGATATGACTTTATTACGATATTACTTTATAACGTTATAACATTATTACTTTATTACGGTTCCCGATATTACTTTATTACGTTAATACATTATTACGATACCACTTTATTACGTTATTACTTTTTACTATTTGAAACCATTTATGGAAGGTAATATTGCCTAACTGTAACACCTGCGCAATTAATGTAATTATTATATACACGGGCAGATGTTTGGCATATGTTTCATGATAGATTCTTCTCCATTATTTATCCTCAACGGGGTCATTTTGTTATACAGTAAATTGACTTTGCTCATTATCCCGTTCATTCAAGAATAGGAATAAGAACTTTATTGTTTTCATTAAGATACAAAATTGCACAATAGAAAAAAGTCAGAAAAATGCATTAAAAATAATAAAAGTAAAGGAATTACTTATTTATGGTTTTTTACAAAATCGAACCACTCATTGAGTGTGTAAAATGGGTTTTCTAATAACAAGGATTTTATTTCTTTTTTAAAAAGATTAAACTCAATATATTTTATATTAGAGGGAAGGGAATTGAATAATTTAATTCCAAGAATTTTATGTCCTACTTCCGATTTTCTTAAGCGATGTGAAGGAATCTCTAATATATTTTTGTTTTTAGAGTGGTACCCATGGTAGTGACTATTTACATCAAAGCTATTTAAATTAAATTTTATATACAATAGTACATTATATATATACAAGTTATAAATGGTCATAATTATGGATTCAGTAATGATCCTGATGCATTTTTTCTATAGCAATAAGCTTGAAATGTTGCCATGACCCCATAATATAATTGCATAGGCCAGTCTGCTCTGCACCATGGCTAAAAAAACTAAACGAGATATCTCTAGAGGTATCAAGTTGCACCGCTTTCTTAAAACATAAATATATGGAGAAACTTTTTTATGAACCATATTTATATGTGGTATCCAAGTTAGCTTGGAGTCCAAGATGATCCCTAGAAGTTTTACTGGGGGTTTTTCAGTTATATTCCTAAGAGTAAAGGTACCTTCATAACAGCTAGAGTCGTGGACATACCTGGTCTGTATCCAAAATGGTTATCACTCAGTAACTTATTACATTCCAAATAATTAACCATTTGTTCTTTTACAATAGTCTCCAGCAGTTTTGAGAAGACGGGTGTCAACGACAACGGTCGATAACTCGATGGGTCGTCAATATTTCCTTTTTTACATAAAGGTACAACTTTAGTAAGTTTCAGAACTTCCGGAAACTCTTCCCACAATAAAGACTCGTTAACAAGAGTATGCAAAGGCGTAAGTATGGTATAAATTATTTTCTTTAGTAGGTTATTTGAGATACCAAAGCAATCTTTTGTATTTGAATTTTTAAAGTGTGTTACAATATAAATAATATTCTCTTTTGTTACAGGTGCCAAGAAGAATGCTGAGTCAGGGGTCAGCGTCAAGAAAGGCATCTACTGTCATTATAACAACAACTGCCTTAAAAGTATTAAAATACATAGGCTATGAGTATTATAATAAACGTTAAAATTTCCTGATGATGACAGCGTATATCTAGATGATGACACCATCGTTTCGCTTTTATTGTGTGAACCGACATGCTGCAAGTCTTAAAAATGATAAAAATAAGAGAATCTCAAAATTTAACAATATTGTGTTATATTATCTTTACACGTATGTGAATAACTTACCTCAGGTATCATGAAAACAATTTCAAGTTCTTGAACATCGCTCATGTTAATCATAATGAAGATTTCAAGACAAGGTACTTCTTACAAATTATACATCTCACGACACCTCACATTATTTAATATCCCAAATTATGATAAATTAAATTCATCCTCATCACAGTTAAATTAATGTAACAAATATTTGTTTAAACATAAAAAGGTAGAGAATTTCTTGCATCTAAACCAAACATAGGAATATCTTGCATCTAAACTAATTTATAGGAGCCCAAATTTATCACAAAATACATTTTAAATATTTTGTTCATTACAAGGTAATTTTTAAAGAATTTGTATAACTTTAAGCTTCAGTGTGCATGTACTTAGAAAGGACAGAGAAAACTTCATTTACGAGTAGAAAAAAAAATCCACATTTTTTATTTTGATGACCTCCTTGACATCAAGGAGGTCCGCAAGACGAATTTTCTTTAAAATACGCACTTTCTTACTTGTCAATCCAGTTTTTCGGTAAATGTTCAATAAACTGAGCAGTATCGTCACAACTTTAACTTATATTTTTCGATTTTTTTAAATGAATATTCGCTAATTTATCCCATACAATTATAAACTATACGACACAGAATTATTTGCACTCATTTGAACCTTAGCTTACGCTAATTTGAACGCATTTTCTTTAGAAAACTAGGTAAAATAATTTAATCATCTTGACAACTTAATCATTCATCGTATGAAATTAACAATAAAAATTCTAAGCTATGAATTTAAAATGATATAGGATACAAAAATGAAGTTAACACAAAAAAGACAAAATTATATTGTCTCTGTAAAAATGAAAATCATAAAAATCGGATACGGGGTACCTCGGAACTTTTCCTTATCACATTGAATTCGCTACGCTCGTCCTCTCAGCTTCGGACTCGCTTCGCTCGTCCTCCGATAGCAAATATTTTATTTCCTTCCCAGTAATCATTTATCCAGGCACTGACCACACTCGATGCTACTTAACTTTTATAATTCACCTAAAATCATGGACAAACGTGTTGTATTATAACAAAACTTAGTACACTTATTTACTGCGTCAAAAGATACACTGGTACTAAATTTCAGCTCAATTCGATTATTTTCCGAATCTTTACAATTTAAAAAAAAAACGTATACAAATCATTCGATAAAAAGTGAACTAATAGACCAAGAGCCCAGGGGTGTTTTGTTAATAATCGGATAGGTGTCCCAGGCAGAACGCACTTTAGGGGTCAAAGGTTCTGCCTGGGAAACCCATCCGATACGAGTCTGCAGAATTGCAGATTCTTATTCAGGAAGGTATTTACGAAAAATTGAGACCGGTTCCAGCCATTACACTTTTGATTAACAAAACACCCCTGGGCTCTTAGTCTATAATGTTAAAAATGAGATTAAACTTAGCACATATGGTAGTCTTATACATGGCTATATGGGTGCCAAATTTCAATCGGATCCCATCATTTTTCCGTATTTAATGATTTCTCGAAAATTTTGATGAGTCATTATTGGGGGTTTATGACGTTATAAAAAAGTATTTTCCGAATAGTATAACTACAGCGGTAGATTGATTTTTGTACAAAATTTCAACTCTAGCATAAATATGCTGGAAGCTACAATGATAACAGACACACACACACATACAGACAGACAACTTTGTGAACACCACTCATGAGGCCTTAAAACGCCTGTAACAGATAATTCCAGTGACATCGTTTTGCAAACACAATACTTTTCCTATATACCTACGGTATAAATGAGGAAAAATAAAAAGGACTGGGAACTTGAATGGACTAATTCTAAAGCCCTTTTCTTACACTACAGTGATTGTACTAAATATTTACTTCGCTTGACTCATAAAGGTAATTTATTTTTGTAATTTAATTTAATTTTAAATTAAGAAATAAAACTATAAGCGCTCATTTTAATGGATTCAATTTTGTAATTAATTAGATAAGTTCTTTCAAATAAATCACTCCGGAAACATTTAATTGAGAAACGCTGAGTCAAACATTAAACAGTGTAAGAGAAGTCATTGGAAAAAATTCGGTTAAACTGAAACCCTCGAGATGCTGTTAACTAGTACGTAAGATCGAAACCTAACTAAAATACTGACGAAAAGAAACTAAATATAAAATGAATATTTTTCACAAGTCATAATGTATTAACTAATAGGCTTTTAGTTCAACGTCATTATATAAACACGTTAACATCAGGCATTGTTACTCACGTGACTTAATGGGAGCTCGAATGATAACAGAAGCACAAACATCTACATATAAAGGATAAGTAACGGGCCCCATTTTACAAAAGTACTTGTCTTGTATACTACAAGTAAAAAGTACTACTTGTAATAATTGTAAGAAATTTGTAAGAAATTGTAAGAAATAATTGTAAGAATTTTGTTTCACTAATGTACAAGTGTAGACTAGTAATTATTAGCGATTTTCATTCAATATTATAAAAAACACTAGTAGTTTACAATTTTTTTTAAATCTCCTAGGAAACGGGGATATTTGTGTCAAACTCCAATCAAATTAGATTATCTCCCACACAAACCTTACAAAGTATTGTACAAAACAACTTGTAACTACAAGTGTCAAAATTAAGCGTTTCACGAATATAATTTCAATTTATTGTAAACTACAAGAGTTTTTGTAAACAATGAGTCAAGATAACCCACTTTCATTCATATGAGTTAATTATATCGAATGCAATTATTTTTAAAATAAGAGAAGTAATATTTATAAAAAAAAAAAAGTTTTACAAACTCATATTGAGCCCTAGATTACTAATAACCTAAAAGTTATATCATTTGATACTACAGAGTTTTGCAAAACATAAATAGTTGACACAACCTAAAAGTTAGCGATAAAAACTAAGCTATATATTAATAAAATGAACTTGTAACTCAGTCTATCTAGGTTTATACTTGGGTAGAAATTTTACAAGTGAATAATGTTACAAGTAATTGTAATAAAAAAAATAAATAAGTTTCTACAGAGTTTAAATGCAAATAAATATATAATTAACAAAATGTAAGAAGTAAATAGTGAATGAAATAATAAATATTATTTATCAATAAATAGTAAAATAAAAATAGACAAATAAAATACGGGCTTTCGGCCCGTAGCCGCTACGCGGTCTCGGCGCTTCGCGCCTCGCCCGCTCCGCGGCGTCGGCCCACCGGGCCGCTTCGCGGCCCGGGGGCCTCCCAGTGACCGCTTCGCGGCCACATTGTTGTTGTTTTGTATTAATGTATGGTTTCATTATCGTTTCTTGTTACATTTTGCCACGTATTTAGCGAATTTTCATAGCCTCGTTTCACAGGCCCGCTTCGCGGGCCTGAGAGGCTTTCTCACATATTTGATTTTATTAATCCTCTATTATTAATAGTAAGCAATAATATTACAGTTAACAAGCAATATAAAAAAATAATAAGTATATTTAAATACATAACTAACTATTTTTATAGAGGTATAAAGAATACAAGAAATAAATCCACACGTTGCAACTGTTGGAGTAACCTTGTATAAAGAGTAAGAAAAGATTATAGTTTCATCTTTCATCAGTTTTAGTTATCGTCCACCATACAACAAAAAGGCATTAACTCTTACACACATTTATGATTGTTTATACAATTTAAAGAAAAATGTCAAATTTTTTTTGTAACCAAATTGTTTATTTGAGTATAACCTTAAGGTTAAAAAAATATATCCATGATTTTTTTAAAATAAACATACCGTTTTCGTCACTTAGGATTGTCCGATTGAGCTGAAACCGGTCGCAATAGTTTTAGAATGACTTCGACCATATAAAGACTACTTCGAGGTTCTTCCTCTTTACAGGCCTGCTTAGCTCGGCGTGGATTTGTGGAAGCCATTTTTGTCCTGTCTCTCTGGGACAGTAGGCTTACCAGGATGAAGCAAGAGGTAGAGGCTCCTCTAATATACTACATCCCCACCCTCTAACACTACTGAACCCAACAGATATCGTACGAGTCTTTGACCTAGACGTATACATATATACAAGATTATATATATATGTATACCGTTTGCGCCATTTGTGATGGTTCGATTGAGCTGAAATTGGTCTTAATCGATTCAGCTAGCCGTCTACCTAAATAATAGATACCTTGTTTTAAAGCCGTTTCAGTTTCAAAAAAATTTTTTTTTCATGACGTCATAACTTTGGTTGATGACGTCATAATGTTTTTATAAACAATAGGCCTCGTAACCTCCACAACATCTCGCGATTTGCAAAGTTTCGTTTCAATTTGAGAACGCCTTCAAGAGTTATCGTTCGCCATACGAAAGGGTAGAAACTTACATACATATATATATATATATATATATATAATATATATATATATATATACATAATATATTATATATACATATATATACATACATATATATATATGTATATATATATTATATATATATATATATATATATATATATATATATTATTATATATATATATACATATATATATAAACTTTTTTGGGACATATATTTTTGTTATCAGGAAGCCAATAGGAACCGATTCCGCTCACTCCCACCCTCAACTTCCGTCATCCGAACAACCTCATAAGCGTCATTTTCATAATGAAAATTCGCTAAAAGAAAAACATAGAAATGAAATAAGTGATAGCAGGATACCAATCTATTCCTTGACTTCAAGGCTCCACGGCTCACAGCCGAATTGCTTAATAAGTGATTAAAAATAAAAAGAATTGAAAAATTGTAATCACAATAAATGTGAATAAATACTGGTTTAATATAAGCATAGGGTTATGTTTGTATATGTGTGTATAGGTGTGTACATACATATATGTGTATGTGTGTGTATGTATGTATGTATGTATGTATATATATGTATGTGTGTATATGCATGGGTATGTAAGTATATATATGTATATATGTGTATATATATATATGTATATAATTAAAACTAAAGACTTAACATATTATTTAAATATTGTAATACCCTATTTTTGTTTTGTTTAAAAAATACGGGCCTTCGGCCCGTAGCCGCTACGCGGCCTCGGCGCCTCGCGCCTCGTCCGCTCCGCGGCGTCAGCCCGCCGGGCCGCTTCGCGGCCCGGGGGCCTCCCAGTGACCGCTTCGCGGTCACATTGTTGTTGTTTTGTATTATGTATGGTTTCACTGCCGTTTCTTGTTACATGGCATTTTGCCACGTATTTAGCGAATTTTCACAGCCTCGTTTCACAGGCCCGCTTCGCGGGCCTGAGAGGCTTTAAAGAAAAGATTATAGTTCCATCTTTCATCAGCTTTAGTTATCGTCCACTATACAAAAGGGTATAAACTCTTACTTACATTTATGATTGTTTATAGAATTTAAAGAAAAATGTCAAATTTGTTTTGTAAACAAATTGTTTATTTGAGTAAAATCTTAAGTTTGAAAAAATATATTCATGATTATTAAAATAAAAATACCGTTTGCGTCACTTAGGATTGTCCGATTGAGCTGAAACTGGTCACATTCGTTTTAGAATAACTTCGACCATATAATGACTACTTCGATGTTCTTCCTCTTTACGGGTCTGCTTAGCTCGGCGTGGTTTAGTGGAAGCCATTTTTGCCCTGCCTCTCTGGGACAGTAGGCTTACCATGATGGAGCAAGAGGTAGAGGTCTCTCTTTTATACTATATCCCCACCCTCTAACACTACTGAACCCAACAGATATCGTACGAGTCTTTGACCTAGACGTTACATATATACAAGATTATATATATATGTATACCATTTGCGCCATTTGTGATGGTTCGATTGAGCTAAAATTGGTCTTAATCGATTCAGCTAGCCGTCTACCTAAATACTAGATACCTTGTTTTAAAGCCATTTTAAGTTTCAAAAAAAATTTTTTTCATGACGTCATAACTTTGGTTGATGACGTCATAATGTTTTTATAAACAATAGGCCTCGTAACCTCCTCAACATCTCGCGATTTGCAAAGTTTTCGCTTCAATTTGAGAACGCCTTCGAGAGTTATCGTTCGCCATACGAAAGGTAGAAACTCTTACATACATATATATATTATATATATATATATATATATATATATATATAATATATATATATATATAAACTTTTTTCGGACATATATTTTGTTATCAGGAAGCCAATAGGAACCGATTCCACCCACTCCACCCTCAACTTCCGCATCCGAACAACCTCATAAGCGTCATTTCATTATGAAAATCGCTAAAATGTAATGTATATTAAGCAAATAAATGGATATTATTATTATTATTATTATTATTAATTGTAATAGACAAGAAAATGTAGTTTATTAAATAGATAATGCTACTAATCTACAAATATATCCTTGGTAACACTTGTAAATTTGTCATTACAAAGTTGTTTTTTACAATAATGTACAAAGATGTACTATTTTTATTAATGTACAAAGATGTACTATTTTTATTAATTTACAAAGACTTGTACTTTTGTGAAACGGGCCCCAGCAACTTCTCAAAAACCACTTAGGGAAGGCTTAATCGTTTCTGAAACGGATGGTTCAAGTGAAATCTCGATTTCAAAATTTTACTTCGAACACAATACTTTTCCTATACATCCACGGTATAAATGAGGAAAAGTAAAAAATCGAAATCAGGAAAATATGAAGCTGAGTTTGGTCTCTAGGGAAACAAAGTTTGATTTTGTTAGTAATAAAATGTTTTATTTTATAGAGAGATGTCGAAATATTACAGGAAAGAAAGGGTCCATGAGATCGAATCCCTCGAGGTTGAAGGTAACTGCGTATAATTTCTTTAACTCGATACTCTCTCTAATGGCTGCTTACAATATTTATTTCCTAAACTTTAACAGCCTCATTAAAATTGCTTCCATATCAGTTAAAGAGGGGTTTAATCAAACCACAGGTAAAATAGAGATGTTCAAGAAAATAGAACAGCACAGCTTTTCTATTTTGGTATATGGTATTTATACCAAGTATTTTTCAACACCTGGCACTATACATGAATAAAAATTATTAGTTGGCTGCAAAAAACAACGTAAAATTTGGTTCTTTGTGCGAAGTTTCAACTCCTTAGATTAAACACATGGAGTATAAACTGTGGTATGGATACTCATTCACACACAAAGACACAATCCTAAAAATCAGAACCCTTTAAAATTTGAACGGATAATTCTGCTATAATTTCAGTGGGAAATATCAATTTTTAACTCAGATAACAAGCTGAAAAGCAAAACTGAAAACATAAATAGGGCCTCCTTCGTCTCCATCTTTAGTTCAGTTGTGTAGAAACACAATGCTCTACAATCCATAATGTCCTATATCCCTGAAGTGAAGATGCCTCCCACAGTGGAAGCGAAATGGAAATGGAAGAATCGATGGATTCTTCATCTACATTAACGCGGTCACCACCGGAAGATCTAAATCTTTATAACCCTACACAACTTATGCTATGGACAATCATGACATTTTCAAGACTATCGAAGGGAGTCCGAAGTTAAGAGAAAATGTACAGAACTATGCTATCTAAAGGGCAATTGCTATCTGTATCCCACACATGTACTGACGCAATAAGCAAAACAAAGGCAAAAAGATAAAATGTATCTTATACCTGAAGCAATTTTTACGTAGATAATGACATTCTGGTTACCACCGCTCCTCCTGAAACAACATTATGGGTCAATTAGATTCATACAAATTGATAATATATTAAATTTTAGTTCAAGCAATCAGATTAAGAGCTAGTTCAATCAAACTTAGGCCCGTATTCAAAGACATCTTTCAAACATTTTCCTAACATTCTCCTTGTTCCTTAAGGAGAATGTTAGGAAAATGTGTTTGAATACGGGCCTTAAACTTTTATCAAGCACGTAGGATTTATTTGTTGCTTATTCAATCATACTAAGCCGTCTTGACTACGACCAAGAATAAATATTGGCATAAGTCCACCCCTTAAATCAGATACCACGTCGGGCTTTTTTGATCACTCTAAAAGACTTTCATAGTCGAAAGGTTGTTTCAATATTTTTTATCGAATTTTCAAAGAAAAATGCGCTTATGATATTGGGGTCTTAGGGGAAAGAGGGAAGGGGGGTGAAGGAAGTAGACTTTTTGGAAAACGGGGAGTCTCCCCTGATCAAGAATTAATATATTATATATATATATATATATATATATATATATATATATATATATATATATATATATATATATATTATATATATTATTATATATATATATATATATATATATTATATATATGAGGTTTATATATATGTATGCACGAGATTCTTGTGTGTGTCTAATACGTTTCTATGGGACCCAATAACATTCGAACGCTTTCTTGGGTCGAAATGAAACTTACAAAAGTAAACCTTGTTAATATCCCGAACCCTATCAGAAACTGGTTTAAGATAGGCCCTTTCTGACATGGGCCAGATGAGCCGCAAGGCTCTAAACGGGCATTGCAAACATTATTATATGCTAACAGCACAATAAAATCATAAATAGTGGGCCTCTTCAGAGAATCAAAGTTATAAATCGCACTTATAATCAATATTGAGATTTGAAAGACAATAAAAATTTAACAGCTATTTGCTTAGTCACGCTATATAAAAAAAAAATAGTATCATTTCATAGGATTTATTTACACCTTAACCAAGATTGTGATAACTCTATACCAAATGTTTATACTTAGATTTGTTATCAATTTATATAATTTCAAAATGCTTGTTAACTATTTACTGAAAAATGTAAGTGAATTTAAGGCAACAAAAAAGATAAGTTAACTTTTCTCGAAAGTAAACGATGTTTTTCTCATTTGAGAAAATTATTACATTCAGCTAACCTTAAGATTAGTGAACTTAACTCGATATTAATCGATGTTTTTCTTATTTGTGAAATATTAACATTGGGCTAAAATTAAGATAAGCGAACTTTTACCGAAAGTAAACGAAGTTTTTCTTATCTGTGAAATAATAACATTGGGCTAACCTTAACATAAGTGAACTTTTATTGAAAGTAAACGATGTTTCCTTATTTGAGAAAATAATTACATTTAGCAAACCTTAAGATAAGTGAACTTTTCTCGAAAGTAAACAATGTTTTCCTTATTTGAGACAATAATTACATTTAGCAAACCTTAAGATAAGTGAACTTTTCTCGAAAGTAAACAATGTTTTCCTTAGTTGAGAAAATAATTACATTTAGCAAACCTTAAGATAAGTGAACTATTCTCGAAAGTAAACAATGTTTTCCATATTTGAGACAATAATTACATTTAGCAAACCTTAAGATAAGTGAACTTTTCTCGAAAGTAAACAATGTTTTCCTTATTTGAGAAAATAATTACATTTAGCAAACCTTAAGGTAAGTGAACTATTCTCGAAAGTAAACAATGTTTTCCTTAGTTGAGAAAATAATTACATTTAGCAAACCTTAAGATAAGTGAACTTTTCTCGAAAGTAAACAATGTTTTCCTTATTTGAGAAAATAATTACATTTAGCAAACCTTAAGATAAGTGAACTTTTCTCGAAAGTAAACAATGTTTTCCTTATTGAGAAAATAATTACATTAGCAACCTTAAGATAAGTGAACTTTCTCCAAAGTAGAACAAAATATTGTAAAAAAATTATTACATTTGTCAAAACATAACATAAACAATATATACATATCAGACACAAAATCTAATTTAAAGAGTTTTTTTTAATATTATTCCTTTTTTTAACTTTTAAAGTAAAAAAGAAATGAAATCCTCACTCTTTTTATCTATTATCTATTGTTTGGAAAAACTAGACAGAAAAAGTAAAAATATCAAAGTTATCTTAAAGTTGTATACAACATGCCAGAAGAAATCCGATCACTTTTTTATAAAGTGACAATATGTATAAATCACATATTTCTTTTGCATTTTTATAAATTATTAAACATTCTTTTTTATCTTTCGGATATTTTTTGTATTATATAACAAAAGCAATTTCCCAAAAGTATTTTTTATATGAAAAAATAAATGAATCCATTATTTAGATTTCTAGATGAAACGTTAAATTGTAAAAAAATGGTTTTAAAAAAGAATGTTTCAATTTTCCTTTTGGTTAACCAAGTAAAAAGTTAAATATTTTCCGTCAAGTTTTCTAATTAGCTCAATTTTTTGTGTGGATTTTTCATGAATTATTAAATAATTAAAGTTATACTTCCCGCATTAAAGAAGGAACATTTTTCTTTTTTACATAGCTTTTCAAGCCTAATTTTAAGTTTCAAGAAAAAATTATAAATGGTATTGATTAAAAGAATCGGGGGGGGGGGGTACCTCAAAATTTTCTTTACTAATAAAATCAATCAAGAGACAAGAAATATTGTAATTTATACTCAAAAAAAAAAAATAATAAATAAAAACAGATTAGTTACACAAAAGTCCTTTATTTTTTAATATATAATAATAACAACTAAGCTTTCGACTAAAAATTAGTCATCATCAAAGTTTAACAATTATAAAATGAAAATACAATTTTACAGACTACTTCATATTGCACCTTGGGATGGTTTGGTAAGCTATGAAGTAGTCTGTAAAATTGTATTTTCATTTTATATTTTTATGTGTTAAACTCTGATGATGACTAATTTTTTAGTCGAAAGCTTAGTTATTATTATATATTAAAAATAAAGGACTTTTGTGTAACTAATCTGTTTTTATTTATTATTGTTTTATAAGTCCCAAATAAGAAACTTTTTAATTAAAAATAAATAAATAATAGGTACCACATGAAATTACATCGCATTATTTGCTCTTATCCATACTGTTGACACAGTATAATTGTGCGAGAGACACCTACGAAATGATGGAACAGTTCCCAGATGTAGCATTGCATTTTGCTTGTTACAATTCCTAGGTGTCTCTCGCACAATTATATTGTGTCCACTATTCATGTTTTGCAAAGCTCGGTAGTACCAAATGATATATGTATTGCTTGCCATGCATGATGGCAGTAAGAGAGCACCGCTTTCTTTGGTAAATACTTCACATTATATTCTTTGGAATTAATTTAAGGTCAGAGTGAGTTCAGGCTCTGTCAGCGCCCTGATGAGTTAGATGTAACGAAACAGAGTGGGACATGACATTATGTCGAGCCATCAATGATGACGAATGTCGAATGATGGAACAGTTCCCAGATGTAGTATTGCATTTTGCTTGTTACATTTTCTAGGTGTCTCTCGCACAATTACATTGTCATATATTTTTATGCTCAACATGAAAAATATCATTAAGAGTAAACTTTTTAAACACGACGACAGATCTGCCAAGAAATTAATAAAGATTTTAACGTAGCATTCCTCACAACCTTGTTCGTACTTTTCAAAATAATTTTCTGTTTAACTTTTTCCTCCTGACTCAAGATCTCTAAAGACTTATTATAAGAGAGGAAAATTTTCCAAGGAGCCGAAGTATGACAGCTCTTCAAATCCTAAGGGGTCTCCTGATAGACGTCCCTTATAAACTCTTACTGTAATAGAAACATCATTTTCAAAAAACAAAAAGTAAAAACATCCAACATTAAGTCCAAAGTAAAATCAAATAACCAAACAAACACAACGAAGTAATACTATTCACCAAGTACTATGAGTACATTGAATTCTAATTACCATTTTAATTATGTCATACATTTTATTAACTAACATGTATAATAATAAATGTTTTATTATAGAAATAAAATAATAATACAGTGAACTCGTTCCAAAGGAGGTAAAAAGTAAAATCAGACGTCAATGTCACTCATTCAGCGAATATTCAATAGAAAATGATGCTAATGAAGGTGTTTATAGGTCAGAGGTCAAAACTCCCTAATTTTTTGATAAATTATTTTCATCTATTCTTTCACTTCTATTTTTAATTTTACTTAGTCATACCGTAAATATAGAAAAAGTATTCTGTTTGCATAAAAAAACCAATAATAATTTGTTTTGACCACTGAGTGTTCTTAAAAACATAAACAAGTTCTGTGTATTTGTGTGTTTCATCCATATGTATATATATATAAAGTCTCGCGAAACGTATTTTTTCGTCATTAAGGATCTCTGAAACGGATTTGTGTCGTGGTCCGAGGTTCGAATTCCGCCATGACGCCTATCGCATTAGCCAATGGGGAATCCCAAGTTCATATTTTTAAGTAACAAGTCAGTATACTAACTTTCGTTACAATACGGCTAGTTTATCCATGCTTTATGTAGGATTATAAAAGGGAAACAGCATCTAGTGAGGTCAGTTCCTGGATGGATGACACTTGGAATAAAACGAATGCATTAACTACCTAAACGAAGTGAGTCCGAAGATTTATTTGAGTATAAATTTAGCGATTTGTATAATACGAGGACGAGCGAAGCAATTCCGAAGTAGGGTGGTCCGAAAGTTTCAAATTCTCTAGCATAAATACACTAAACGCTACGATTATAAAAGACACACACACCTATACAGACAAACAACTTGGTGAAAACTACTCGGGATGTGTTAAAACACCTCAGACGGATAATTCCAGTGCCATCCTAATTTCGGATTATTTCGCAAACAAAATATTTTTCATAGATATTTTATTTTTAGGCATAAATGATGAAAAAACCGAAAACTATCTATAATTGAGAATATCCACTTAATTAGAAATTTGGCACGAGTAATGTAATAAACCCAACGTGAATAAAGCTTAAAAATAATCATAAAATCTAATTCAAGACTAAAGCTTTTAATGAGGCATTAAGGTAAAATTTCCCTTAAAGTAAGTCTTGGTAAAGCTTAAAAAGGTTCATTAAATTATAAAGTTAAGCTTTTAATTCAAACCACTTGTGCTATTCTAAAGATAACGGAGCATTCAGAGGCAGTTTAAATTTAATAAATTTACGATAGCAGCTTATTATTAGCATCAAATAAATAAATAACCATTTATATGCAGTAATAAAATGCAATTAATAGATATTCAATAAATTACATTCTAATTAGAAACACCTGGGTCAGTCCATTAATTTAAAAATTTATGATTTTTAAATTCTTTTTACTTTTCCTTATTTATACCGTGGGGTGTATACAAAAAGTATTGCGTTTTCGAAAAAAAACTCCGAAACTTGGATTTTACCTGAATTATTTGTTTTAGTACTTTTTAAGAGCTCCTGAGTGGTTTTTACACAAAGTGTGCGGAGTATGTTATATCTTCTTATCTTCCATTCGATCTATCTTATATTTCAGTGTATTTATGCTAGAAAGTTGATACTTAATACAAAAAGTAATCTTGAGTTCAATTAGTTTCTAATTTGATTGAATATTATTTGAATTTTTTTTTAATTTCAATATGGCTTAGTATATGCACGGTTTTTGTCGGATAAGCAAGCACTTGATAGTGTTAAACAGCATCAAGCGTGGTTAGCACTTAGATGGGTGGGTGACTACTGGAATTATTCAGAAAAGACTGATAATTCCTGTCAAAGAACGAGTACTACGATTCCGATAAGGTAATGAAGTTATTCTGTACCCGATTTTCTCGAGTAAAAGAAAATTTCTGGTGCGTAGGTCTGCAAAACGGGCGAATTTCCTTAGAGGTAAGTGCTTCTGTTGCGTTCTTACGACTTGGTATTCAATCTTTATTGATTTCTTTAAAGGAATGCACATATATATTCCGTTGGTTAATTAAATCTATGCTCATCTTACCAAAATTTGCATAATTTCTATCTCATCAAAGATCAGCATAATTTAGACTAATTAGTCTTAGCTCATGCTAAATTATTTAACACATTATTCATTAATAAATAAGAAACACAAGTATTAATAATCTTAGTATTTTGTTTATTTTAAAGATTATTGTGAAAATTGAGTTCGAGTTCGAACTGGTTTCATTTTATTCAACTTTCCAAAAGCATAAAAAAAAATTTCGGCCGACAATTTCAATCCTTGATTTTAACAATGTTCTAAAAACGTTTGTTGACTTAACAGACCGGTTTAATGACTTTCGCATTATGTATATATATATATATATATATATATATATATATATATATATATATATATATATATGTATATATTAATGGCTCGATATAATGTCATGTCCGTCTCTGTTTCAATACGTTTAACTCATCTAGCAGAATGATTAAGATATTATATATATATATATATATATATATATATATATATATATATATATATATATATATATATTATATATATATATATATATATATATGAGTATGAATATTGTAAAGTGCCTGTGACTGTGTGTTTGTAAAATAAAAATAAGAAAGATATAGTTTGTGTGTGTGTGTGTTTGTTTATAAGTTCACAAAAAAATAGTGTTTCGTTATTTTAGATTTCTGACACAATAACGGGTCCGACTCTCGACATACCACCCATACCTAGCGATTGTACCACAGGAAAATCGCTAGAATGAGTTCATGAGGTTATTTAATCCTCTAATACTAGTATCATAAACTATCAGTAAATATGACAATCACCCCTTATATTTCATAGTTCCATTAAATTATCATAGAAACCAACAAGGGAAACAAGGTTAGTTCAAGCAAGGATAGGTAGCAGATAAATCGTCTAACAGTTATATAAGCTAACTCTACAACTCTCCAGGGTAAAATCAGCACCAAACTCTAGGGTACTATTTTTTCAGTTTTTTTTTCTTTTATCTTTTCCCTAGTTTTATGTAAACATGTTTATTTACATTTACGTATCATGTGTTACTATTTTTAACAAATGTTTCTTTTTTAAAAGATTCAAATCCTTAGAGTTTATTTAAAATAGTAAAGCAATAAAAATTAAGTGGGTGCATTTATTTTTAGGCCTTGTCTCTAAGACAACGTTAAGAAGAAGTTGTTTCTTTCGCTCAATGGAAGAAACAAATACAAAACAAAGGTAACCTTAAAACCTTATTACTTTAGTATAAGTAAGACAAATAAGAAAAATGTGTTACCATTAAAAACCTTATTACTTTAGTATAAGTAAGACAAATACAAAACAAAGATAATCTTAAAACCTTTTTACTTTAGTATAAGTAAGACAAATACAAAACAAAGATAACCTTAAAACCTTATTGCTTTAGTATAAGTAAGACAAACAAGTAAAATATGTTACCTTAAAACCTTATTACTTTAGTATAAGTAAGACATAAGAAAAAAAGGTTACCTTTAACCTTTTTAATTTCGTCTATGCAAAACTTATTATCAGTTGATAAACGGGGCCACAGTAAACTTAATATTTTATTTCCAGAAGGTATATAATAAGAAATTTAACGACTAATTTTTAGGGAGTAAGGAATTACTTTTCTCTAACAAGGAAAAAAAGTCATTTCACTGCCTCAGGAGAATAAAATAACTTTTACTGTCGTGTGAGTAAACTTTTTGTTAACATTGGGTTGGAGCCCCCTAATCTTATAAGAGAGTTTCATTTTTTTGGGGTTGTTATTCCTATTATTTTTATTTATAATGGGGCCCAACCAAAAAAAAGGTTATAATCTGTAATAGGCCAAAAAGAGGTTGTTCATACAAAAACAAAACATATGATTTTTTTCAAGGCAGCACACCAAAAATTCATGAAGGGAAAAACAAAAAATAATATAAAAATAATATAAAAATAATCAAATAACATTAACATTTGGAAATAAAATCTTGTCGCACCTCGGGAGTTAAATGCAATTGTCCCTCGCAATAATTACCTTCCTTGGAATCACCACGGGATTTAATTGTATTGGATCCTTCGGCTTTCACCTCAGTAACCAACTAGCTCTGGTATATAATAGAATTCTTTATTTCCTTGATGCATGCAAAACTATACTTGGTGGAAATATAGTTAATAGCTAAAGCTATTAACTGTAACCGATATATATATATATATATATATTATATATTATATATATATATATATATATATATATATTCCATCCGTAATCTGTATATATAATTATTCCAAGCAGATTACTTGCAATCCTGTAATAATTACTGACAATATACATTTTTCTATTAGGACTGATTTATTTATTTCATAAAGATTACTTGCTTTTCTGTAATCATTACTTTGGTAGGAATTATTCATTTAAATGATTGATATGCGGTGTATGGAATTATTTCAAAAATTATACGGAGGAAGAGAAATTGAATATTCAAAAACAATAATACAATAAAATGAGTACGAGTTTGGTGTTATGACAATTAGAACTTTTTAAAGCAAGGGTAAAAGTTTTAAGGGACTATTGAGAGTGCCATTTTATTTAACAATTTTAAATAAAAAGAGCTTCCTATTTTAGCACCCCCCCCCTTTATTCCTTACAATAGAAGAAAAATGTGAGCCTTTACGAACCCTATTGTTAGAATTCTTTAAATTGTTAAAAAGAAAAAAAACTTTTTCTTCTAAAAAGAATCTTTTCGATTTTTTTAAGGAAAAAGTTAAAATTTATAGAATTCTTAACTACTTAACATTGTAAGTCGTTTTATGGCTAATTTTTAATGCTATAATAATCTCTCTATAAATATATATATATATATATATATATATATATATATATATATATATATATATATATATATATATATATCATGATATAAATTAAAAAAATGTATGCATGTTAAATTAAACTAAAGCGGATAATGAGATGAAACTTAGCACATTTAATTGTCCAACACAGAAATACATGCGTGCTGAATTGCAAATTGATTACAATATTTTTCGGTGTTTTTAGTTCGATTAAAAAATAAAATCCGTTCTAGAGAGATCGAGTGTTATGTCTTAATCGGAAACTTTCACAACTCTACTAAAGTAAAACCAAAGTCCCGAGGAGTTGGTTTTCCGTTTGGAACCTTCACTAAAGATTTAAAAAATTTTCTCAGTTGGCTTTTTTGGTTCGATGATTTTAAGTCATACTCAAGCAGCGAGGAAATTGTTCAATGTGATCACATTAATCATAATAAGAAAAGGTTGAAAACCCATAGAGGCAGTGACAGTGGTCCTGGTTTAAAAACCTGGTTTCAAGACATAAGCTTGTAATTTTATAAGGTGATTCACGAAATCAATTGTTTTTCATGTTAGGTTATAGTCCGGCATTGACGTCATTGCAGGAATAAATAGTTAATATCCAGTGTTAACCGCCTATACCGAATCCTGCGATGACATCATAAACAAATTCATAAAAAAGTCAGGTTATAACTTTTGAATACGTTTGATTTGTTTACATCAGTTTACACCTTTTAAATTTATAACATCTTTTCTAAGACAGGAATGCAGTGAATCTCAAATTAAATTCTTGTAAATACCTCATTTGGCATTAGAATCGGTTCATAATTACGTTCTTTCATTAGAATCATGGTTCCGGTAAAGGACCATAAGAAACAAAGAACTCCTTAAAGAAACAAAAGAACTTTAATAGTAAAATAAAAGTTAGCAACTAAGGTAAATGTTTGACCCCAAATTTCTTCTAGCCTAAGTGGTATGTCATTGCCAACAAGACTCAAGAAAATGGTTAAAATAAGGTTAAAGTAATAAATAATGTCTTTTACAAATATGCATTGGTTTAAAATCCGAAAATCTCTACACTTTTTAAAATAATTCTCAGATATTTATCCATGTTCACTAAATTCAGCTATTGAAAACTGAAGTACTTGACATTTGTGTTTAGGGAACAACGTTGTCTGTAGAGAAACGCAGTTTTTTCCACAGTTCATAGTTAGGGTCTCAACAAACTTCTAAGAAATATATAGTTTTTCTAAAACAAAAGGCTGCTCTAGAAAACTCCAAGTTTCATATCCCATCTTTATAACAAGAGACTTAGAGTGAGAAAATAATAGAAAACTCAAAAAACGGAAAAGGCGATGAAGTCAGTATGAAAATCTCTTGGGAGATTTCAACCTTCAGTATACCCCAATGCCCTTAGCTTACCGACATAACAACAAATAGGAAAACTGAAACCTTTTTCTATTCTAGTATTTTTATAATAAATAAATTTAACAACAAAGGTGACCCAGTAAGAATCAAATTTCCAAGTGAGCAATACACACGATAAAGTTTCCAACAAAATTTTCGAAATTTCTACTTTTTTGTAAAACAGGATGGAAGAGAATCCCGTAATTTGTTTGATTTAACAGCTAAAACGACTAGAAACCAACCAAAAACTGGATAAACAGAAGTATAAGTTGTTCAGAAAAGTTAGATTTTAATTTAATAGAGACTTGTAATAAGTAATAACGCAACCAGCGATGGAAAGAATGTTTACCATTCTATTCTCCACAAATTATCCTGTCAACGCAGCAGACCATCTAGGCAATATTTTAAGACCAATTTAGTACTCCTTCTACACACACAAAGATTTACCTCCTAAGGAGGATACTTTAAATTAAAGTCTTTGAATACGGCCTACATCTATTTATCTACACATAAACCATACATGCAGACTTATAAACCCTTTTAAAGATTTATAGGAGTTAAAACATACAATTATTCTTCCTTTCTTATACAAGATAGGACAGTGAAGTAAGGGGTATTAACACAAACCCTAGTTCTTTATCTTTAGGAAAATGAAAGGGCAAACAATTCTTTGTCAACACCAGGATAGAAGTAGGGATCAAATTTAGGATAATAGGGTCAGGATTAAAAGGATCTAGGAAAATGGGTCAAACAAGTCCTGCTTTAGATTTTGACTAAGTTTTTAGATTATCTTGATAAGATTGTAGAAATTGAAATAAAATATACATAAAATAAATTAAGAAATTCTTTTATTAATTGCTGCGCATAGATATATATTACACTCTGTAGTAAAAATCTACAAAAAATGTAAAAATGAAGAGTGTAAAAAATATTTAAATTTAACCTCGCTAAATCTGAAATTATTGTTTTTCTCGCTATAGTGCCAAGATTAACGTAGTTTTCCTTGTAGTAACGAAGCATATTGGAAAAAATTGTTTTTCCAAGTTCCGTCTCAGAAGTCAAATTGTAAATATCCAAGCCTTAGCAAGGTAAATTTTACACGCACCATCGCTTCCTACTCAGAAGGCTAAATTTACTACTTGCTCAGTAAAATTTAATTTTCTAAGCTAAACGTAAAAGTAACATAAATAGTAATTTCGTCACAGTAAGCAGCATTTGTTTTATCACAAGCAAATAATTAATAAAACATCACCAGTTTTCGACGTTATTAATCTGTCTAAGAGTACTTAGCTATAAGTCGTGGCATAAGAAACCGGCATAGTATAATAAGAATCATCTCCCCAGCATTGATGATAATCTAAAGCTGGCTATGTTTCATTAATTATACGCTTGTGGCAAGACAAATACCGTTTACTTTAATTTGATTATTCTATGTCTCAATAATTATTGGATTATTTCTTAAAATTAGTAAAAATCGGGTACGGTGTACCTCGGTACTTTTCATCATCACATCGGATCCGCTAGGCTCATCCTCCTAGTTTTGGACTCGCTTCGCTTGTCCTCAGAATATACAATTCGCCAAAATTATACTGCAACATGTCTTCGGACTCGGACTTTTATGATCCAACAAAAATCATGGATATACTAGTCGCATTACAACAAAACTTAGAACTTAGTGTACTTATTTATTTAGTAATGGTATATACTTGTACCTAATTTCAACTCAAATCATTTTCTGGTTTTTTACAATTTTAAAAAAACCCGCACATATGTAATTCGGTAAATATTAAACTAATGCTGATAATGAGATGGAACTTAGCACATATATTAGTCTTATACATAGGCACACACAGCTCTTGGCTGATTAGGTCTCGTTAAATTAAGAACCTAATAAATGGTTTATTTACATAGGCATATGTAATAATTACATAGTCATTATTGCGGGTTAATGACGTCATAAAAAATATTTTCCGAATAGCACAACTAAAGCAGTAGACTTTTTTGTAGATTTTTGTACCAAATTTTAACTCTGTAGCATGAATACACTAGGAGCTACGATAACACACACACACACAGACAGACAAAAAGGGTAATAATATTAATTATTCAGTGTTTTTATATTCAAACAATAATTTAATAATAAATAGTAGTGGATAAAGTATAGTTTAGTAAAGCTCCTGTGGGAAAACAACTTTGCCTAAATTCCCAACGCTTAAATAGCAAACCCATACTTTCCAACAAAGTCATTTCACGTAATACCAATTATTATCGTTTATCCTCCCATTATTTGTTATTCTCGTTAAAACTGGATGAGCACGACTCTTATTGTAAAGCCTAACTACTAAACTCCGGCCGGAAACTTTTCAACGATTTACTATTTAGCCGAAAACCGTCAGTTGAATTTAATCGATGCGTTGTAAATGTTTCAGAGGCTAAATTATACTCCTAGAAGTAACTTCAGTGTATAAATTAAAATTAGTGTGTACAAAAAATTAAATTAAATTAGTAAACTTGACTTATGTACATCCATAAAATTTTACTTATGTAAATTGCCTCAATGCAACGTTTCATAACGCCACACAAGCAATAATAATAATAACCGGGCAGTACCTTGGGAATTAATAGTCCGATGTTACCCATAATTACTAACGAAACGTGTGAACCTTCAACATAAAAATAATAATAACAAATAGTACTGCTATACATACACCTATTTATTTTGTACGCATATTATATGTAACTAGTAAGATGTGTATTGCAGATGTAATGTTAAACAAAGTTAGTAAAACTGTGCCAAGTAGTTAATCATAATTATTAACCACACATAATTTTAGCCAAAGAGATTGGGCTACTACTTCCATTCACAAAAGAATTGAGAATATTTGACGAGTAAAACGATCAATGAAGCGTTGAAGAAAGAGAAAAGATAAAAGATGAGACATTCGAAGAAAAAATTGGGTTGTTAAGATGGCTAGATAAATGGGAGGAAGTTTGAGGTGGTAAAAAAGTGAAAAGAATAAATGTTTAGAGGTAAGTTTAGATGAAGGTAACAAACCTTAGAGTATGCTCTTCCTAAGGAGCAAACAGAATAAATTTCATTCAATGTAACTCGACGAATTATACTAGAGCTGTCTTTTTCATCATATCCAGCGAATTACAAACTTCTTCAATAAAATAATACTAAATAAAAACAGACCAATACAAATGTCGAAGTAGGTAGGATTAACTTAGTGTTGGATGCGAATACTCCTGAAACGGTAACGATTCACTGCTTAACGCCGCCTCAGCAGCTGATGCAAAACAAAACGTTTCAACTAATAAGTGGAAATCAGTGAATAATTTCTCGTCTCATGAAGAATTTAACTGATACTATCTTATTACTAAAGAGTTCGAAAGCTGTCTCATCAGACGATGAAAGTGTTCCATCGTCCTGAACCGGACGATTTAATATCCCTAAATCCAGGTTCAGGGATATTTATGACAAAGAATCATTGGAGCTGATTCTTAATACCTCTTAAATTTATAAAACAGTTTTGACAAGAGGTAAGTCATCATCAACAATTAACTAAATAAAAATTTAAAAAATCTGGCACGGGAAACCTCTGAACTTTGTTTGACGTAATCGGATTTGCTACGCGTATGTTCACCAACTTCGTCTCGGTTCGCTCGTCCTCAGAATATGAAAGATTACCTAATTTATATTGCAGTTCGTCTTCGAACTCTTTTCGCTCATTCTCTGACATTAAACATCTATTTCATTCTCATCTTTCCCCTATTCAGGTACTGACCTCACTCGATACAGCTTAACATTATTAACCTAACAATAAAAAGCAAAAAGTCGTAAAAATACTAGCTAAAATAGAAATAAAACTTATTTCGAAGAAACACTTTTATTTTGATCTAAAAAATACTATTTAAAAATGTAATACAAAAATCCATTGGTCATTAATGACTTATTTATTGCACCGAATTTCAACCCAATTGTATAATTTTACGATTTTTAACAATTTAAAAAAACAAAACTTTACATGTTATTCTATCAAAGTTGAACTAATGCTAATAATTAGATGAAACTTGGCACAATTGTTAGACTTACATAATACTGCCGAATTTCACATTGATCTAATCATTACTCAGTGCTTTATTAATTTTCAAAATTTTTGCTGAGTCATTAGTGTTGGTTAATGACGTCATAGAAAAATTATTTTCCAAAAATCACAACTAGATCTATATTTGATTTTAATACCACGTTTAAACTCTCTAGCATAAAAACAGTGCTAGCTCCCATGAAGATAACAGACAACAGACTCAAACATACAGACAGGCAACTTTGTAAAAACTACTCAGAAGGGTTTAAAACATCTGAAACCGATGATTTAGATAAACCAGGGGCTCAAAAGGTTTAAAAGCTAAAACATTCTTAGCTGAACATCACTGTTATAACTGGGTTTGAAGTTCGGTGGTATCTGTTCACATGCTGCGGCGGCGCATGCTGTTCTAAAGATGTTCTTAACCAGTCAGGCATTGGTAACTAAGGGCCCTATAATGAGAAAACTTCTAGGGTTTGAGCATTTGGTTCCTATCTCTCTTTGTAATTTAACCATTTCAACTTTCATCACGACAGTTATATAATGCAACGTAGTCAAAACAAATTGATGATCTTATACTCGACTAACCCTTTTTTAACTCCATTTTCTTCAACAAACAAATAGGCAACATATTCTTAGTTAATTCGCTAAAAACCATTCTAACGTTTCGAAATTCGTTGATATCTGAATAAAATAAAGGGAAAGGGGTATAAATAGGATTCTAGAATATCCTAAAATAAAACATTGACTGCTTCTTCCCATCTAGCAGTGAACTACAGGCTATGCTTAGGGACAGGGGAATAAACTTGAGGTGACAGGCTTTGCCTCAACTTAGGCACGATAATTTTGTCTCTTAAGGTTAAACTTTGAACCAAGCTAGTAAGAAGAACAGAAAATACATTATTTAGACTTTGAGCAAGACGTTTATATTATTTTCAATTTATCAGGGTACCTCTAGATATATCTAAAATAAATTACTTCGATTCTAACTGAAATTGAAATTTAGTACATGATGTTTTTATTGGGCCTAAGAGACAAAGATCTAGGCATTACTTAAAAGATTTCACTTTATTAAGACACATTATTTTATATTTAAGGAATCAAGATATATTGAACCAAACATATTACTCTGTAATAATTACGGACTAGACCTATCATCTTAGATTTAAAATTGAGAACATGACCTATATTGTCCCCTTATTAAATTAATTACCTTCCACTGGAATAGGGCATTTGCTGCTAAACCTAGAGGACTTTGCTGTGTTACTCATTTAGCATGTTCGTTAATTTTTTCCAGTATAACCATCCCTGGACATGGATCTTAATTTAAATTGGCTGCTTTAATTGGACAGTAAAAAGGTGGAGAAACAAATGGTGGTGATATAACGTTTCTTTATGCAATATTTAATTAATTTTAATTTTGTGTCGTTTCATATAAACCCCTTTCTGGAGGTAAAATTTGTGTTAATTATTTCATTAACAATTCAATTAATAGTTCCCCATTTCTTGGACTGTGTTGTGTTGTGACTTTACCCCCTTCAGAGACAACATTCAGCAATACTGAAGCTGCATGATTTTGGAAATCAACCACATGGATTAGACTTATATAATATATTATTATATATCCCCCCCCCCATCAGCTCAGGGCCAGTCTTACCCTAAAGATGGAGGATAGTATTTGCATAACTTAATAAAAAGTTAATTTCAAAAAAATAAGACAAGTACAATATTGTAATTTGTAAAATTATTTATATTGTTATATTTCGTTCAAATAAATATTGTTTAAAAAAATTATTATAAATAATATATTTGTATGTATGTATGCACGAGATTTTTGGTTCGTAGACGTTTCTATGGGACACAATAAATTTTAAATACTTTCTTGGATCAAAATGAAACCCTGCAAAAAAATCAACCTCGTTAATATCCCCAACCCAATTATTTATGAAATATTTGTGTCGTCAGAAACCCACTATAATGACCCCACAAACATTAGAGCGAAACAGAGGCCGAGGGCCTCTAGTTTTTAAAAGTATGATCTTAGGCACTATACTTCTTTTATTTTTAAATCATGCTGGGGAGATTATTAGTGTAATTTTCTTCGTGAATTTACTAGAAAAAGGAAAAGTGAAAAAAAACTTTAAATCGACATTTATGGCCAATTATAGTAACTTTTTAACTTAAATAAGAAAGCATAAAGTAATTAAAGCTGCGTGACTGGTTGTGCTTATTTCCAAAAATCCAGACAGTTGATAAGTTTTTACAAACTTAATTCTTAACTTAATTACAAACCTAACTTCAAAATATAATTCTGTTATAAAACACGTTTAAAATGAACAAATCAACTTTATTTCAAATCAAGACATCCTAATTTTTTATCTACCTAATCCTATATCTTTTAAATTTATTAGCTTGATCACTATCCGCCATTTCATTTGCGTATGCTCTATTTATTTTGCGTATGCCCAGCAGCCAGTAGTATTTTTATTTCGCAGAAAAAAACCGTACCATGAATAATGCTATACAGGGGTAAATTAGAATTATTATTTTTCTGCGCGAGAAAGGTCCTTATTTATGTTTATAGGGGCGCTGAATCAAATAAAACAGGTCCAGAGCAGATTCGACTACTTAAAATGGCCATAAAGTCGAAAAAACGGTGGTCTTTACCGGAAAACCTAAAATAAACAACATATTTCATGTAATAAGGGGTTTAAATAAATTAACTGCTTTTCTACTAACTGCCAGTGAAAACCCTTAAAAACCATTAAAACCATGCTTAAATATTAAAACTTAAGAAAACTTAATAAAATATTACCAAATTTTTGTAGATAACTTGGTTTTTTCATCCTAAATGTTTAGTTTCTGACGTGTTTGTCGTCATTTTATGTTATGTTTCTTGTGTACACTGTGTATTTGTTTGATTTCATTGAACAATTTTGACAAATGAGAAACTTTAAAAATGTTGGTAGTTTTGTAAGAACCTCAAGCATGATGCACATAAATAAATTAAAAAATATGACTATCCGCGAATTCAACGTTTATCACCCTAGATTTTTGTACATTAAAAGAGTATAATAAAGACTCCAGTTATACTTTTCCCAACAACAAGTTTTTTAAATACATTAAAATTATGATTAATGAGAATTAATTTATGAGAATAAATTATCTCATAAAATAATACAAGAAGCGAGGATATCAAAGGAAAGACTGGTAAGCTAAAGAGACTGGCGAGATTACTGTAAGTGAGATATAATATCACTTTTCTTCGCTATTTCGCTGAGCAGCAGCCATGTATGATAATAATAGTCAGGATAGTAACAATATGGTCGCAAAGCATATAGTCTATGGTCCGAAAACAAGGAGCGTACACGCTAAGGCGCTCAAGAGGCGCAGGTTATTCTTAATTAGCTTTCATAAAGCTGGTTAAATAAAGGATGTTTCATTTTACGTAGTTGTAACAATTAAATGAAAGATCTGACAAACAAAGTCAGTTATCAATGTTATACTACTTAGTTTTCTTTCAATGAGGTAGAGAGATAAGTTACAGCGTAAGTAAGCAATAGAGATGCGTAATAATAATAGTTTTTGTAGTAAAAAAATCACTAAGACACAGTAATTGTATATATAATTCATATCTATACTATTTTAAGTTTATAAGCATTATTAAACAAATAAAATTTGGGGAAACCCAACATTCACCAAAAAAAGTCAAGTTAAGAATTGAGATTTTTTTAACTTGAAAATATTTTAAGGGAAGGGATTGTTATAGTGAAGTTACTTTTCCAAAACCATGAAAAGCATCACGGAGAGGAAAACGTATGTGTGAAAATATTTTACTCGCATTGAAAAGGTCCGGAAAATTTATGTGGAAAGACTCACAAACAGAAGGAACAGGATGAGACCAACATTAGAGCCTTGAGGCACACCATACAAAATCATTTTGCAAAGGTTTATATATGTCAAACGATAATTGTTTAATTACAATACAAAGTTATCAAACTTAATCTCACATAATGTCATATCAACGTATGCTTACCATTTATACTTATGATAAGCATATAAATACATGAAAGTGTACATTAAATAGCAATTGATACACAACGCAAAAATTATTTCATATATATTTAGATCCAACAGGGTTGCGAGTCCGTAACCACTTTTTAAACCTAAATTCTCACATTTCTAGTCCTCCCGTTTATCTTTGTCCATGAAATAAAATTCAACACATCCCCAAAATTTTATTACTCCTAAACCCAATAATAACAATATGTAATAATAATAACATTTATCGCACATTCAAATAGTAAAACGTTATTATCAAGTTTCGACTGAATAGATATAAACTGCAATAAAATAACGAACTAAATGTCTAACACAGACTTTAGTCTGTGTTAGACTATGTGTAAAAGAATAAATTTACCAAATTATTACCATGTACAAATGTATAATATTATTGTAAAAGTGTTAGAAAATTTTGGTCTTATATAGGGTATTACGAATTTTAAGTATACTTACAAACAGATCATTTAGTAACATAAATAAGTTTTCGTTCAAAGTGAAGATGATTTGTGAACGGAGATAAAAGTTTTACAATAAAACTCTTTCTTAGTATTAGGAGTATTTAGTAAAATAAAGTCAGTGTAGGTAAAGATATTATAAGTATCATACTATACACATGGATTTAGAATACTATACTAAATGTATCTCTTTTATTATCACATTTTCTTTTGGACATTAAGGATTGCAATGTCTATCCTAAAAGAACTACAAGATAACATACGCAGATCAGTATTCTACAGATATGGATTTTACACTGCAAGAATTTTACTTTTGAGCTCTCTAGAAGATACATTAATATCGTCATGAAAAAAAATATTGGAATGAAAATTATAGATCAGTAGATAAATTTAGTTTTTCAAAAATTCAATAGCCGAATTCCCATACACTTCACTTAGTTTAACATTCAAATATATTAATGCTATAAGAAAATTAGTCTTGTTCTGAATTGTTATTTAATTGGAAACTTAAGGAAGGAGCAGGTTAACATCCCTATAATGTTTAATTAATGTTGTGTATGTGTAATTAATAATTTACCTAATTTCAAGGCCTGTTTAATTCTTATAGGAAAATTTAAGCACAATTTATACACAATATTTAACAGCAAAACTGTTGAAATTATTATTTTGTAATCCTATTTTTATTAGCATAGGCTTACTGAAGGTAACTGCAATATAACCATTAAAAACTCAAAAGCTATCAAACTAAATATTATCTAACTATCTTTAGTCTAACTATTTATAGTGTTAAACTATGTACCTCCCCCTTTGATAAGATCTCCTAAAAATGGTGATCATGACTTTCAACTTTTAAAACTATGCAAATCTTTAATTTTAAATTAAAAAAAAAATATTAAATTTATTATACATAAATTTAAATATTGAATACAATGAGAAACATGCATACATTTTAACCAACCTATGGATTCTTATGTTATGTTAGGATTATCGAGATAAGAAAAAATGTATTTCACAGAAAAAAATTTTTTTTTATACATTTTTATTAACAATATAATATTTAAAAAAGTAAAGACAAAAAGCTATTACGTCACTTGAGTTATACAGTTGTCCTAAACTAACAAATGTCCAAACCCCAGTTTTAGTTATACCACATTTTATTGTATTGCGGGTCATTTTTAGACCTGCAATGCTCAAAATTGTCATATAAACCTGGGTTTTTATATTTTTTTATATTCTTTATCTTGTAATTTTACGGGATCTGTAGTATTTTAGGCAACGCCGTTCGGATATCAGTGAAAAAAAATCATTTTTAATTTATTGTTGTTTACCATACGTTTCGTTCAAATTACAAAATTATTTCTTAGAATTTTGGTAAATAGTTGTTAGTTTATTAATCTGCACCATTTATTGTGATAAATGTTTTTATCTATTGTACAAAAATCACTTAGATTTTGCAAAGTTGTCTTTCTGTATATATATATATATATATAATATATATATATATAATATATATATATATATTATATATATATATATATATATATATATATATATATATATATATCTGTGTGTGTGTGTGTATGTCTGTTATCATCGTAGCGCCAAATGTATTTATGCTAGAGAGTTATAATTTTATACAAAAATCAGTCTACCGCTGTAGTTGTGCCATTCGGATTTTTTCCATTAACGTCATTAACCAGAAATGACTCAGCGAAAATTTCGAAATAAATGTGCCAAGTTTCATCTCATTATCAGCATTGGTTTAATTTTTATTAAATGACTTGTGAAAGTTTTTTTACAAAATTGGTAAATGGTCCGATTGAGTTTTTGTACATCTTGAACAGGTATATATTATTAATATTTAATAAATAAGTTGTCACGAATGGATTTGGATCCAATTGACCAAATTCATACACGTGACATTCTGTCCTAGTTTAGCTTAAAGGACATTAACTCCAGTCCTTTCAAATTATAGTTATTTCTTGATTAGATTGCATGATCTAATTCTAAGTCCAAATATGATTACCTCAGCTAGAAAATAGGGAGGTTCATCTATAACTAGAGAAAGGGGTAAGATGAGAGAGAGGGAACACAGAGTGGGGAAGCAAGGTGGTTGGCCTGGTGAGGGCAGATTGGTTTTAGGTTCCTGAGTGAAAAGTACCACAGGTATGAAATTATGACATGAAATTATAGATGATTTAGAAATAACCCCTTCAGGGAAAAATGAGTCAAGTCTCCTTCTAAGTTTAATAATGATATTGGTCAAACATCTTTTACAGTAATATTAATAAATTATTAAAGTTAAATAGTTTGTTGTTCTTATAACCTTCATTACTTGAGGATTGGAGCTCTGATATATGTTGGGTGATCGAAGCATGCTAAAACTTCAATTAAGATCCCCACAAAGTAGAGCAAGTTTCGTTTCAATGCGTCAAGTATATCCACGATTTTTGTTGTATAAATGCTTTATGGGTGAAAGCTGAGAATGATTCGGATGCATTTACTATCTGATGACAAGCAAAGCGAGTCAAAAGGGATGTTGCAGTATAAATTTTGCGAACTTGAGCAAAGCGAGTCCGCAGCATGGAGGATGAGCGTAGCGAATCCGATGTAATGAGGAAAAGTTCCGAGGTATCCCGTACCCGATTTTTAGTACTTTTCTTTTTTTTTGTAATTTTGTTTATATACCTACCCCTATACATGCTCTTTAGTATTATTTGACTTTAATTTAGAGAATTCCCAATATCCCAGAAGTCTCTAATTCCCATGACATCTAATAATCTGTATTTCAGTAACAACATTTCTTATTACAGTATACAAGGAAAAAATTGTATTTAATTCAATATCTCTTTTCTTGTCTCAACAAAATATCAATTTTCTGTCTTATTAGAGAGAAAATGAATTTCCCTTGTTGTAAAGGGTTCCTTAAGGGTGTTAACTTTTTCTGGGAATTAGTACTGTTATAAAATATGAAACTGGTCTATAAGAAGTTTTTACACCCACAGCTTGGATTTTAATAAAAAAATTGATGAGATTTATGTCTGAAAACTACATTGTTAAAAAGAACATCTTATTAGGGATATTTTCTACTACTAACAACTAATGAGTTTTTTCATTGGGAGTTTCACTATTTATTCTCGGAAACTAACTGAGATATCGAGATGAAGTCTTTAGGGGTTGTTTTTTTGGTAGAAAAAATCACCAACTTGCTAAGGCTGAATTCTTTGTTTTTAAATTTAGCTACAGGAAAGTTTTGCGAAAGCTCTAAAAACAAAGACGAATTGTGAAAACCGCATTTAAATATGACATTTTTAAGGCGAGGTAATGAAAACTCGCTAGATACATGGCAAAATGCCATGTTAAAACAAGTAATGATACAACAATAATGATACAATACAATACAAAACATAATAATAATACAATGATACAAAACAACAACAATGTGGCCGCAGAACGGCCACAGGTACGAAGCACCGCAGCAGCACAACGGCTACGGGCTCGTATTTTGATGAATGATCCGGACACCCTGTATAGTTGCAATCACGTTATGGCTAACTTCAAAAGGGAGAGTTAAACATCGCACTGTGGTCATTAGATGATTAAATCATGCGTAATATGATTGTTATGTTTGTATGCTTAATGTGTTGTAAATATATCACATAGAAGCTTAGTGTTTGTTTTACATATATGTTAATCAATATACGTGACAGCTCAAGACTTTATACCTGTGTTATATATATATATATATATATATATATATATATATATATATATATATATATATATATATATATATATATATATATATATAACTTAATTATAGAGAATAAATAGACACATTTAGAAAACTTACAATAAAAACGTAGCGTTTCGAACTGTTTTAGTTCTTCCACAGACGAAGAGAAACTCATATATATATATATATATATATATATATATATATATATATATATATATATATATATATATATATATATATATATATATATATCATATTATGTACTTTCATGTATAACGAGAAATTATTTATAATTTATTTCTCATTTCATTGTAAAATTTTGATAAATGAGAAACTTTGTAAGAACGTTTATAGTTTCGTAAGAATGTCAAGCATGTTTCACCTAATTAAATAAAAACAAGAGCGCTTGGGCCTCTTTGCCTCTCCGCGGACTCGTCGCTGGGGCTATGCAATAAGACGTGATATGATAAACTTTTAAGACGACTGACCATTTAAAGAATAATAACAATACTAATAATAATAAGTTTAAATTATCCTAAACCACTAACTTGTTGAAACATTAAAAAAAATTAATCGTTTTTAAATATGAAGATCTCGAGAAATCACTAACTAAATATAACAAATTATAAAATGGAAAAATGTTATTTTAATTGTTACGTTTACAAAATTCAATGGAGTTAAAAGATAAAAAAAGAGAGGGCTAAAAAGAGGTTTGAAATTAGCTGTAATTTTATTTATAAACTATTCTAACCACAGGTTTCTAAACTATCTTTAGTCACCCAAAGAAATGACATTATTAAATAGAATTTTATTTCCAACAGCAAAAGTAACTCAAATTAATTCTAAAAGGTGTCGTGTTATAAGGCTTTAAATTCAACCCCATCCAGTCCCCCCCCCCCGTGTCCTTTATTTACCACCCTGATTGTCCTTCCATCATGGTAACCGAATTCAAACCCTTTTTTGACCCTTATTCTAACCCTGGAATACATTTATACCCCAGCCTCAAGCTTGGAGAAGACCCTTTTTAAAAATAATCCAAGGAATTATTTATTTAAGGATGTTCCCTTTTGCCCTATTTTCATGGAAATAAATTACTGACCTTATTCTCATAATCGTTTAAGAAACAAATTGTATAAAAATGAGTTTCTCGTCTATCTTAGATTTTTATATAGAAAACCTTTTTTCCTTAACAAATGTGTCTGAGCACAAAACTATCATATATTTAATAAAATGCATAGATTTGAAAAAATTGTTTACATGTGATGGCAGAGTTCAATATTTCCTAAAGATCCTGATAAAAGCACTGCAAGTTTATTGAGCTCGCAAGAAATCAATCATGATTCATCAATTCCAATTTTAACAAAATGCACTGGACCCAATAAATTTTGAACAAAAATAAAACCCAATTACCCTGATTTGGCCAATGACGGCTTTTAATGCTTACTTAAAGACTTACAGATTACTCCGAGACCAAGAGTCACCCGTGGTGTAGTGGTTAAGCTACGCCGCGGCCAATACACAGAATGAATGGACTTTAAACTTCCGAGTTTATTTAGTCACGGCTTCAATCCCAGCACGGGCCTCTGGGATTTTTATGAGGGATAAAAATTCTGCGTACCACGTCCTTCAGAAGGGACGTAAAGGAAAAATTTAGGACCCTCATAGCAAATACATTATAATACTATAGTGTGTCTGCCTTGTAGTTTAAAGTGTATGGAGGTTTGGTTTAACAGCGAGGGCACGTGTTGTTCCTAGTTTTCACTAGACAATAAGAGTCAGTGAAAATATGTATGATTGCTTGAAAAAAGCATGAGAGGATCCATAGACATCCACGGCTCTTCTGTCTAGATTAGATGAAACATACCTACACTTGAAATTAAAAGGGGTAGAACACTATCTTAGGGAGCTGACAAAAAGGGCCCAACAACGTGGCCTACTTGGCTTGGTAGTTACTACCACTCCCCCCCCTTATTAATACTACTACAGATTACTCCGTTAATTACTACTCTGCTCGGGAGTCATTCGTGGTGTAATAGTTGAGGGATCTGATATGGAGATCCCATAACTATATATTGAGGCGGCTGTTATGGTCAAAGTAACCTCCAGACTCATGCACTATTTGAATTCCACAGATCTATCACTTATTCAATCCAGGTGACAAGTGTTCATAAGAAAAAACTAGAATTCAGACGAAGGGTTTTTATTTATTTTGAGAGTTATTAAAAAGGGCCCGACGTAGCCAACTTGCTTCGCTCAGATACACCTATTTGTACTACCTCCGTGTCGGAGGTAATACTAAAATGGAGGTAGGTAGTACCAAAGATATTTTACAATTTTCAGCGGAATACTTTTAAGATGGCAGCGATATAATATTTATAAAAGTTACATTTGATAAAGGCTTTCAGAAAAAAAACTTTGCTTTTTCATGGCTGTGCTGCTATTTTCCTAAATCCATTAACTGCATCCTTAATATTTGCTGTTGTCATTTAAAATTTATACACATGCTCAATAAAGTAATGATTTCAGTGTCTTCTGAACTTAAATATTATGTTTAGAACGTCAATTTTCGAAGCACAAATTTTAACTCAGAGTTCAAATGATCGAACGACTCAATTCGCAGTTTGAGAAAAAAATATAATTGTTGAGTATATAATTAGCACGTAAAATCTCAATGTCACTAGATGAACATAAGCAAGCAAACCCCAGCATAAGATTTCAAAGATTTTTTGAGAGTTTGATGATGGAAGTAAATTTCGAATTTCCTTTGGAAACGATTCGCAATTATAGGATAGACGTCATGTCGGGGTTTAAAGTATGGCCGAAATCTGTTTCAAATATCCCTAATCACGAACAAGCTATAGTATAAAAATGTTCACTACTTTTGGAAAATCTAGGGAAATTGACAAAAAAGTACTGCTCCAGCTAAATAGTATAAATCAAAACCCTGAGCAAGAACTGGATTCTTGAACAAGAAAGCACGAATTTCAAATAAAATTTACCAGCATTGTCATGTTTAAGTGGTTGTACTTGTACTAAAGAAGCAAATGGCTTTCCCTTCAATAACTGTGAATTTAAAAGGATTTATTTTTTGAGATTATGTTTTGATAGGAAATATTAGATAATAATAAGAAGGCATTGATAGAATACTTTTCTTCATAAATCACTTGTTAAAACTTTATATAGCCATCTAATACTCTCTTTATACACCCGAAAATCCCGAGCCTTCTATTATAAAGACTTGAATCAATATTTGAGTAAATCCTTATAAAAAAATCCATAGAATAAAGTCAGATAAAGAAAAAATAAACTGACAAAAGGAGGGAAACTGAAAAAAGGATGAGATTGAAAACATTAAAGACTGAAATAGAGTTATTCGAATAGAAGAAAGAGAACTTGAAAGAAAAAGAAACACGCAACGCCAAAAGTGGAAAAGAGAAATAAAACGTTTATGTTGAAAAATTAGTACTACAGTAAAGGTAAAAGGCTACTAAAAATCCTTTGGTCACTCTCATTAAAACTACATCCTGTGTATTATTCAAGTTTTTATCTCGCTGCCTTAGCAACGAGATAAAAAGGTCCTTAAGGTACTTAAGGACCTTAAGGAAGGATAAAGAGGTACTTAAGGTCCTCTTATAGTATATAATATTACCAGAAAATAAATTGACTCTTAACATTGACTAGATTTAGATTACGATAAAACTCTAAATATTGTAAAATCATTTGAGAAATAGAATTTTAAAATTTAAAGAGATTAGAAACTTTGAATTTTGAACAGTTTCTCCTTTAATTTAGAAATTTACAGAATAAATAGAATACACAATAGATTGACAAATAGAGCATAACTCTAGTAAATAAAGCTAACAGAGTTTCTTTGAAACATATGAAGAGTTAACTTTCTTGTCTACACTATAGGCGAATATCTCAATACTCCAAACCATATTTGTAGGCAGTTTTTTGGTATTTTATTCGTCTTTTTACTTTTTCTCATTTATACCGTATAAAGTATAACAAAGAGTATTAAGTATAACAAAAAGTATAAAGTATAAACAGGAGGCCTGCCTCTTTGCCGCTCCGCGGCGTCAACGCTGGGAGCCGCTTCGCGGGCACATGGTGGTCGTACTTTATCAGTTCGTCATATCACTGGTTTATTTGTGAGGCATACTACCACGATATAAGCGAATTGTCAAACTTTATTTGTTTATATTTGTTGAAGTATTTACAAATTAACAAGTTGATCAAGTGACTACCTGTCTATCAAAGTCATAAAGTCAAGTATTATTTCAAAGAAATAATTAATTGTATTCTAGCATTGATTAAAACAGTTCAGTTGAAATTGGGTTTGATATAATTCTTAATAATATTATGTCAATTAATAACATTGTTTTGTTTGACACTTATATGTCAATCAATAAAACCAGAAATAATACTGATAATAAAATGAAACTTAATATTTTTGTGAACCATACATAATTGAGTATGAGTAAAAAATTAAGCCTAATCTAAACACTATATGAAGATTTGCGATTGCTTAAAGCGTTTCTGGGATCATTATTGGGTTTCAGTGACATCACACATCTTTAATAAACGATAGGGTTCGGAACATTAACAAGGTTGATTTTTGTACCAAGTTTCATTTCGATATGAGAAAGCGTTCGAAAGTTGTTTAGTCCACAAACATTTTTCTGAATTTCCACATTTCTTTCCATTTTTCCACATTTCTTTTCATTTTTCCAAACTTATCTCATAACTTAACATTTGGCTTGGGGATTCTTTCATAAGCTGGGCTTACACTAAAGGAGTTAAGTGAGGCTTCCTTGGCTAATTCGTCAGCTTTTGCATTACCATCAATACCAGAATGACCTTTGACCCATTTCATTTGAACAGATGATCCCTGTCTCAAAAATTGTAGTAATAAACACCTGCAGATTCTGCTAGAGGATAATGACAGGCTTGGTTTTTAATACCTGACTATATACTAATATTTCTAATAGACCTGACTATATGTGTAAATAAATACTTTGTCCTCTGGAGAGATATCAGATATTAGCCAAACAAGTGCTTTCTCAATACCTAGTAGCTCAGTCTGATTATTTGAACAGTGTTGAGAAAGTTTAAATACATCCAAAAAGAAAATTTTAATTTTTTTATACACAACAAAAGCTGTCCCATGCCTTTATCAATTTTACTTCAGTCAGTGTAAATACACACATTAGGATTTATAATATCCTTCGAAAAAGCCTTAGCTGGATAGTCAGCAGGGTGAAGCCAGTTTTTATGAGGAACAGGTTTATCAGGTAAAGAGCAGTAAATATTCTCTATTTATTTAAACGAGGGAGGTGTTGAAGCTCTAGTACTATGAGGAGAATATCTGCTACCAATTTTGCTGCTTCATAGGATATTGTTATATAGACTTTAATTGATCTTAGAGATATTAACCATTGCTCTCTTTTAAGTTTATTCAAGTTATATTTTTTATGAAGGGACTCTATCCAGCACGGTATTTTGTAAAGTAATAAAGTTCACAGTAAAAATCATAAAGCTGGTTACCGTTTATGATCAAGAAAATCCGTAGACTTACTGTTCATATTAAAACAAAACTTGTATTAAATTTTAACTAAATTAAATCAATAAAACATTATTAATAAATTAAATTAATAAAATATTATTAATAAATTACATTAATAAAATATTTATAATTAAATACCACAAGTAATTTAATAAACAAACAAAATTAGATTTATTTTATCAAAGGCATATCTAGAACAAATATAGATAAATTATGTAAGTCTAAATATTAATACAATTAAGTTAAGTTTAATGTGTTTAAATATTAAAACTTTATTAATAAAAAGGAAAAATCTCAGTATAACTAGAAAGTCACAAACTTGGGAAAAGCAAATCTTCAAAAATAAAACTCAAAAGTAGTCAAAAAAAAGTGAAAAAGGCAAAGGTAGAATTCTTTAAGGTAAAACAAGCAAATCTCTAGGTAGAGAAAAAAAATTGAGAAAACATGCAAACAGAAAACAAGTAGGTGGGTAGAGATAAAAATCTCCGAATAGAAAAGAGGAAAAACTTCACATATCAAACAAAAGAAATAGAAAAAGTAATAAAAGAGATCTCTAATGTAAAGGCAATCTTATTTAGCACACATTTTCTCTATGCATGTGCTATTCAATAGCACGTGTCCGTCATTCTGTAGCTATAATGTATACTAAGTTTAATTTATCATTGCTAATAATAGTAGATTATTTTACTAGGTGGTAAGGAGTCACCCGTGATGTAGTGGTTAAGAACACACAGAATGGACTATAGTCATATGTTCTAGGATTTCACTAATCATGGGTACTAGGAGTTCACGGGCCTCTAGGATTTTTATGAGAGGGATAAAAATTCTGCGTACCACGTCCTTCAGAAGGGACGTAAAGCCGGTGGTCTCGAGCCTGTGAGTTGTCAGGTCCTCGTTAAAGATCCCTTACCCAAAATGAAACTAAGTATAGGCAAAATTTAGGACCCTCATTGTAGAATACTGTAGTGTTTCTGCCTTGTAGTTTAAAGTGTGTGGAGGTTTGGTTTAACAGTAAGAGCACGTGTTGTTTCCTGTTTTCACTAGACTATAAGAGTCAGTGAAAATATGTATGATTGCTTGAAAAAGCACGAGAGGAACCATAGAAATTCGCGGCCCTTCTGTCTAGATTAGATGAAATATACCTACACTTGAAATTAAGTGGAGTAGAACACTATCCCAACAACGTGGCCTAAATGCCTGGCAGTTACTACCACTCCCCCATATTACTATTACTATCACTACTAGGTTGTAAAGTTTATTTTATGTTAATTTGTTTATTAAAGAGCAATAAATGACTTCCATCGCAATAAGATCTATTTACCGACATTTAAGATATATATATATATATATATATATATATATATATATATATATATATATATATATATATATATATATATATATATATATATATATATATATTGTGTGTGTGTGTGTGTGTGTGTGTGTGTGTGTGGTGTGTGTGTGTGTGTGTGTGTAATAGCTACTATAATAAAAGTTTAAATCTTACACGCCTAAATTGTATACAAAGCGCTAAGAGGTGATCAATGTATTACACAACATTTATTCTCGTATTTAACCAATACGTATTTATCCGTTTTAAACGTATCATATTTTTGCTATAAAATGTTTGTGGGACATATTTTATATAAATAAAATAACCATAGAAGCTTTGTGCTATACTAAGCAGATTATTTCTTAAACTATTAAGCTAAAACATTCACATTATTAAAATAAAATTGAACCAACGAATAAATAAAACAAAAAAATAAAACTAAAAAACAAAAAAAGAAACTACTTCCAAAATAAATAATCCCTTAAACTAAAAACATATTTTCTTTTTTAACAAGAAAAATATGGTTTGGAACCGTATTTTTGAAAAGGGAAAAATATTTCCAAAACAGAAGTAGTCATAAAATTGAAGCGAGGTGCTCTTGCATACGAAATATAAAGATCGGATCCTGAAGTATAGCCCTGAGGCACACCTTTAGCATAATATGTTATTACCGCAGCACAAACACCTATATCACATTACCAACATTAGTTCACACTGAGAAACATAGCTGGATAAATTATATCTATTTTTCAGACACTTTTAAGGAGACATTAAACATATCTGCGATTTCATTTCAGTACTTTATTTGTTTTTCCAAACCCTATGCCGTTAGAAAAACTGCTTTAATAATTTATGTACATATATACACTATAAATATTTTTTACTTTTCCACACCTACCACGATATATATATATATATATATATATATATATATATATATATATATATATATATATTATATATATTATATATAAACACAACACTAAGAACATAAAACCCTAAGTAGACACTTCAAAGAAGGATGGATTGATTGTTCGATATACCGTAGTGAATTGGCTAATTTCATCGATGTGATGTCGACAAAAAGCTTGAAACGTACAGACAACCTAATACTTATATTATCCTTGATAATAGAGGTTGAAACTTGAATATAGAGCAGCATTGGAAATTACGTGAAGTAATTATCTTTTGTAAAACGCTTCTCTATCTCTATCCAACTCTATGATTCCATCTATCACTATAAATCTTCGTAATAAGTATACATCTATGGTTGTAAACTCTAGATATCTAATGTTTATTATAAACTTCAAAGTTAGGAATATCTTTAGAATAGTTAATCTTTCTGCTTAAAATCCATCTATTATTGTATTATTACAATTATTATCTCTTTATCAACTTATTGTTATAATATTATCTCGTTATAAACTAAATTTACAGATTTTTTTTTATTAATACGCATATTTAATGTTTAGAAACATATTGTGTTTATAACTAGAACTAGAAAGGAGAAAGCATTAAGCAATAATAATAATAATGCATGTTTACAGACGTCCGGCACATCAGAGGCAACCCCTGCGGAAACCGCCACGCTCCAATCGTATTCTAAAATTATCAATAATTGATTTGATATAATCTGATTTATACTGAGAGCGTAACCTGGGATGCGAACCCCAGACCTCTATGGTGTCAAAGGTCTGGGGTATAAATACAAACGCTATAACGACCTCGACAACAGAGGCGTCTAGAAAGAGAAAAGCACAGAAGGCAAAAAATATGGGACAACCAAACTTTTCATAAAATTATTACTCAATCCATCACTCCATTACTCAAAAATGTCTGGATTTATTCATTCATATACAGATAAATAGAATGATAAATTAAGCGCGCACACATTAAGCCAGAAAGATAAAATTAAAAGAAACTTTGTACAAAAATCAAGTCTTTAGATAAAGAGTTCTTTATCTTATAGTAAAAAGTCATTAGATTTTTTGATAAATTTGAACCCAATTTGTTGTCTTAAAAAGTTAGCCTCTTTAAATTTTAAGCTATATTAAGAATAAACTGATTGTTATTTTCATTTGTTTTTAAAAAGGTTGACAGGAAAAGCGGAAATGCTATAATTAAAGCTATATTTCCTCTTGTTTTTCCATAACATTGCCTACTACTTCTTTTTTCTAAACTCACAAAAATCGAAAATGATACAGCTTTTTCCACCTAGCCATTTAAATACTCCACACTCATCAATCAATTTATACCCATCTGTATCTAATAATATATACACCACGAACTCGTCTAACCAAGAAGTAGGACAGAGTGTAATATGCAAAATCGATACGACAGAGAAATTAGTAGTATAGAAGACAGGACGAGATTAATCAACTATCTCTTTGATCTTGCAACACATGTACCAACCACAATTCTACGGCTCTACTGAATAAATCTAAAAATATACAATCCTTCAACCCTATAAATAATTGCTCTGTGGTTAGACCAGATGTGCCCATCTAAAAGTAATCACGAAGTAGAGTTTATAACGACAGAATACAAAAAAAAAGAAAAAACGAAAACACTGAGCTAACGAGGCCAATATTCAACATCCACTATTAACCTTTTTCCACTTCAATCTCTTTTTAATTAGTTCTGTTTATAAAGAATTCGAACGGTGAGAAATAATGTAAAGAATAAATGAATAAATAATGTATTTGTTACAAACTAGTCTAAAATTATTGTTTTTAGTGAGACGTGAATTACGTGTGATCAATAATGACGAATATACTGTATTAACATTGACAAATAAAATAGGTCATTTGGGTTCGTTTGGAAATTTTTAAACCATAATTTTCTGAAAATACACCTTAAACTATGAAGGAAAGGTATAGTCTGCCTATCCAGAGTGGAGCCTTTCATATGAATGCGCTCTCTCAAAATATGAGAAAATCGCACAAATTTCAGTTTTCTTGCAATAGGTGGTTCCCTGCAGGTCGGGGGAAAAAACATAAATAGAACATTTTTTAAAGCTGATAAAATTTGCTATAAAACGAGTGCTTTTTCGTCGAAATCGGATAACTACAACTAAAGTTATGACATTTGTTAATTGGCCAAAAAAATGAACAAAAAACCAATATTTTTTCAAACAAATTTTCTGACTTTGCATAAATTAACCATTTTTTTGGTGTTTTTAAAACAGCCATAATTTTGATTGTAGTCAGCCGATTCTGATGCTTAAACACTCGTTTTACAGAACATTTTATCATCTTTAAAAAAAGATTTTTTCAGGTTTTCCACACGACCCACAGGGAACCACTTATTTCAAGAAAAGTGAAATTTGTGCGATTGTATAAAATTTTGAGCATGTGCAATCATATGAAAGGCTCCACCTTGGATATGCAGAGTATGTTTTTTCTTTAAAATTTATGATATATTTTCAGAAAAATTTAGTTTGAAGTAGTACAAAATGAGTCACATTTTTTCAGGTCCGGCTCTTCGACATTTATTGTTACTGTAACGAAGTTGATACATTTGAGTAAATTGAGATAATGGTATAGAAATAGGAAATGCTTTAATTATCAGTATAAAGGGTACTTTTTCTCGACATAATGTTATGTCTCACTATTTTTCGTTAAGTCAAACGAAAAATATAATTAGGACAAAACACCAGGCTATAAAGTCTTAAGCTTGAGACTCTGATAATATAATTGGATCAGTAATAAGTCTGTCCCGGCATACCTCTGAAACTATGAAACTCTTTGAAAGTGCTGGGTCTAATTATCTGGTCTAGACGAAGAAAAACTTTAATCAATGGAAAACAATCAGGCATAATGTTTAGTTAAATTATGGGAATGACTAAGGATCTTTCTTGCTTTAAACTACAGGACTTTGCTCAACAAGTTTTGATCAACTACCATCATCAGTTAGCTTAAAAACAAATTGGCTTTGAAGTAAAACCGAAGGGTTTAACTACATTATCTTTTCAAGCGTAGCTGAGAGAGTTAATGCTAATATAATTATTTCAAGAGTTGAAGAAATAACTCTTAGAAGTTAAACCATACATAATTAGCATTAGCACAAAATTATCATTGCAATAGAATTCAATTCAGAAGTAAAATATCCCACAGTAATAAACTTTTTTATTCGATAGCAGCTGCAGACAAAACATTTACAAACGCATCAGAATCGTTTTTAGTTATCAATTCGAGTAACATTTTCTGTAGTTTTGCTAACGGTATCAAATAGGAGAAAATAAATCAAAAATTCTGATCAAACATTGAAATTTAAGTGCTCGAAAAACATAGAGTGAGTAACTAAACAACATAAAGATTGGCTCTTAACCAATCACCTGCACCACTGGAACAAATCCTCTGGCATGAGGCACAATAAACTTATCTTAAAAGGACCCAGCCCTAAAGTAACTGAAGACCTCCTCAGTCTAAGCAGAAGGGACCTTAGAACAGTAACTGGAATACTGACTGGTCCCTGTCACCTACGAATACATCTCCATACCATTGGTATCTTTAAAGATAACCCAGTGTGTAGGCTTTGTGAATCGGAAACCGAAACTGCCTCTCAGATACGTCTGAGATGTGAAGCCCTAGCCTTTCAAAGGTTCTCCAACTTTGGTAGCAGCACTCTCGCTAAGTTTGACTCTACCAATGAAGCACTGGTCAAAAAGATCCTAGACCTAGTCCGGGGAAAAGGATTATTCTGACCTGGACCAATTGAGGGGATTGTACAATAGACTTCCAGTCACAGTGCAAATGGGGTCTATTCTCGACTCCAACCCCAATTACTAATAATAATAATAATAATAACTAAACAACAATTATATATATATACTTTAATGGAACGAATATAGACTAAAATAAACATGATTTTAACATCGTATAACTAAAATTTTCTTTTGAAATTATTCGATGATTTTGAAAACGTATTTATATTTCGAAAGGCATAAGTTTACATTAATGTATGAAATAAAACTGTTAAAAAACATATTATAAGAGATAACTGGATGATATTTAGTTCTCAAGTTTTAGGTTTAGGTTCTAACGATTATTTATTCGTTATATCTTAATCTAAAATCTTTTGAATTATTAGTTTGTCTTTATTCTCATTTGTCTTTTGCATTTTCTCATAATTTATAGTAGAAACTTAATTGAACATTTCACAAATTTGATCCTACTTGTTCACATGCGTGTCTAATAATATTTTAGCTTTGATTCTGCACCCGACCTATTATTTGATTTACAAGTTCAAAACTTTTTATTGAAAACCTCGTTAAAGAGCAAATTGGAAATTTGACGGTTTGTTTCAAGTTTGAAAATATTATTGAGAATTCTAAACATTGTGATGTTGATTCAACGTAATACACTCAAACATTTAAACGTTTGCATAATAACATCACTTTTTTGCATTATTTTGTATGTCCATTAATAAGTTTTATAGTGGAACCATGAATAAGTTTAAAAGTGTAACCATCAATAAGTTTGATAGTGAAGCTATCAATAGGTTTGATGGTGGAACCATCAATACATTTTATAGTGGAACCGTCAATAAGTTTAAAAGTGTAACCATCAATAATTTTGATAGTGAAGCTATCAATAGGTTTGATGGTGGAACCATCAATACATTTTATAGTGGAACCGTCAATAAGTTTAAAAGTATAACCATCAATAAGTTTGATAGTGAAGCTATCAATAGGTTTGATGGTGGAACCATCAATACATTTTATAGTGGAACCGTCAATAAGTTTAAAAGTGTAACCATCATAAGTTTGATAGTGAAGCTATCAATAGGTTTGATGGTGGAACCATCAATACATTTTATAGTGAAACCGTCAATAAGTTTAAAAGTGTAACCATCAATAAGTTTGATGGTGGAACCATCAATAAGCTTGATATGGAACCATCAATAAGTTTGATGGTGAAACCATTAATAAGTCTGATGGTGGAACCGTCAATAAGTTTGATAGTGAAACCACCTATAAATTTCATGGTGGGAACCATCAGTATGTTTGATGACTCCATTTTAAATTCAACAGTTGATTATTTGCATTTTTTAAGGAACTGTTTTCATAACGTAAAACCGTATTTAAATATGTTTTGTCCGATCAATAAAACAATGATCAAAGTAATCACAATTAAAGCCGTAATTGATATTAAAAACGAGTTTAAGACAGGAGCGGGGAAATCAGTGTTAGAGTTGGGAAAATCAACAGGGAAATACAGAGAAAGAGGTTTGCTTTGTAAGAGCTAAAATAAACAAACTAAAAAAAATTAAAAAGGTAAATAAGTAGAACTCAAACAAAAAACAAATAGATCAAATAAAACATTTTGATATGGAATGTGTAAGAGCAACATAACGCCATGTTTACAATTATTGTATAACTGCTTCTTCTACTCCGTGTTCTGTTGAGAGGTTATTCGTCTCCGAACCCTAAAAACTAGACAAGTAATGTCTCTGAATGAAATGGCAGCTTTTCATATATTAGAAATATCCAGATATTATATTGTGTAACATTTTTTTTGTTAAAAAAATATATAGCACGAAACAAGATCTGTCATAAAGGTCATCGGCATAGGTATAGAATATAAATATATATTATATACATATAAATACTCTGTTAATATTAAATACTCTATATAATATTACATCTTAAATAATTAATCACGAAGAACCTATTGTAGGAGAGCAAGATATTAATATTTCTATCTTTAAGTCCTATATTAATACATGTTCCATCTCCAAGACAACAAAATTATTAAGATAATTGAAAAATAATCTGTATTTTCTATTGGATGAATTCTTTAAAAGTAGACCAGTAAAACGTATTAACACACAGTCCTCTCTAACCTTTTACAAAAAAAAAAAAAAAAAAAAAAAAATATATATATATATATATATATATATATATATATATATATATATATATAATATAATATATATATAATGATTGATTTATTTATGTGCATATTAAGTTTTGTAAACCTTCTTTTTTCGTGATCAGGAACCTCAAGAACGGAATTTGAACATCTTCTCCGGTCTCCCTCCGCTACACAAGCCAACTCAATATTGATTTTTTTCAAAGAAAATTCGCTGAAACTGGTCAATCCAAAGCAATAAGACTGCTCGGAAAAATGTCGAAAATGTCATGCTGACCAACCCACAGAGCTTAGAATCTTAATCTCTAACACAGGACACAATTATAAAGGTAATTGACAAATAATCTCCTCTACCTAGTAGGGTTAATTTTTAACTACACTTGTTAAAACCACGTATGTCAATCATTACCAGATCATCAACCTAACGTAAATAAATAATAACAATATTACTTTAAACAAGACAAAACATTTAAATACTTATAGCAATAGCGAAGAAAATAATAACTAGTTTGTACGCCTTACTAACATTTAGTGTCTTTCCTCTCCTATTTTAATCACATAAGACACAAGATAAAGTTTAATTTTAAGAAACTTTTAAAAGTCTGGGCGTACTCCGAAATATATTGTTACGTATATAAAATAAAATCCAATTAAAGAAAAGACTAGCGATTAAACAGTTTCCCTACAAAATTTCACAGAAGGGTGCACCTGTTCTGCAAGCAGTCGGAATCTCCCAATGTTTAAAAGAAAATTGTTTAACGATAAATGTGCTACCGATTGGAAAGTGAATTACCTATAATGGTTAAAAAGAGGGATCCCCTAATAGTACGAATTTCCTAATGACAGGGAAGTGAATCTCGTAATAGTTTGAAAATAAATCTCATAATAGTTGAAATCTTTTAACAACTAGGAAGTTAATCTCCTATCGGTTGATTTAATATGTTATTACAATTAGGATGTGGATCTCCTCTGGATTGGAATCTTTTAAGGGTAAATAAGTTGATTGGGATTTTAGGAGAAATAAGCACATTAAATTATAATCTTACATTTTATTGTCAATCAAAAGCGGTTTTCTGAATCATAATTAGAATTTAATGAAGACCCTGAAATATCTTTAAGGAAATTGTTTGCAGCCAAATTTATTGACTTGGAAAAGGATATTATGTCTGTGCCATATTGATTGAATTTGTTGGCTGGCTTCTGGCATGCAACGTGAAATTTTAATTTTAATTAGCTATTTAAAAATTGGCAAAGGGTAATGATGGCACTAAACGTCATGTACGACCAAAAAAAATTATGAATCACAAAACAATTATCAACATGGCGTTGCCAAATGAAGTAAATGATTTGTAAAAATAATTTTCGTTGATTTATGTAAATGTTATCATTTTTTGGTTAAATTGATCATTTGAATTGAAGACCAAGGAATACGTCAAGTTTCATATTATTTAGCATTAGTTCAATGGTTATTATGAATGTATGTAAAAAGAATGGTCAGGTCAAGTAAGACCTAGGTAACTAATCTATGGCTGGGTCTTCTTTTATACCCCTTTCCTTAATGACTGTCCAATTAAATGTGCTCTTTATACCACTCTGATATTTGAGCAAACTCACATATTTTTTCCAAGCAATTTCAGAGCAATCCAATTACAGTCAATCCAGACATTCTAAACCTTAGACTGCTAAAGGCCTCACATGCGCCAAGAAATTAATTGACTACAGATACAGATTTTTTATTACGATAAATTACATGTTGTAACAACCTGTACATTAATTGATTGACGTCTAATTCTTTACATGAAATGATGACAACGCATCTAGAATGTACCACACTTTTATGAAATAAATAGGTATAATAATTTTAGTATATCTATTAGAAAACAAAGCAAAACGTGTCTGAAGGTAAACTTACATGTTAATCGGAATTTTTCATACTTATATCGAATATTTCGTATTCAGAATTTGTCATATTCGAGCCTAGCGAATTCGAAGCAGTGAGGATGAGCCTAGCGAATTCGAAGCAGTGAGAACGAGCCTAGCGAATTCGAAGTAGTGAGGATGAGCCTAGCGAATTCGAAGTAGTGAGGATGAGCCTAGCGAAATTCGAAGTAGTGAGGATGAGCCTAGCGAAATTCGAAGTAGTGAGGATGAGCCTAGCGAATTCGAAGAAGTGAGGATGAGCCTAGCGAATTCGAAGTAGTGAGGATGAGCCTAGCGAATTCGAAGCAGTGAGGACGAGCCTAGCGAATTCGAAGTAGTGAGGATGAGCCTAGCGAATTCGAAGTAGTGAGGATGAGCCTAGCGAAATCGAAGAGTGAGGAGAGCCTAGCGAATTCGAAGTAGTGAGGATGAGCCTAGCGAAAAGTCGCGAAATCGAAGTAGTGAGTGAGCCTAGCGATGAAGCCCTAGCGAAATCGAAGCAGTAAGGATGAGCCTAGCGAATTCGAAGCAGTAAGGATGAGCCTAGCGAATTCGAAGTAGTGAGGATGAGCCTAGCGAATTCTAAGTAGTGAGGATGAGCCTAGCGAATTCTAAGTAGTGAGGATTAGCCTAGCGAATTCGAAGTAGTGAGGATGAGCTTAGAGAACCCAATAGAGCGAAGAAATATTTCGAGGTACCCCGTTCCCAATGTTTTTTTTCTTTTCTTCACTTGTGACTCAAGGTATAAAGAGAAGCAGTACTGCGTGGATTTTAAAACCTAAAAGTGATATTATTTGAGCAAAATTATCCGTTTGAAATGTTTTAAATCCCTAATCTATTTTTACCGTGCTTTCTTTTTCTACCCGTATGTGTATGTATATGTGAGAGTATTTGTATCTCTTATCATTGCAACCTCAAGTGTATTTACACAAGAGAGTAGTGACTTAATCAATCATTATAAATCAACATTCAGGCGAAATTGTTTTAAACAAAAATTAAATGAAATTAATATGACGCACAGGTATATCTAATTTATATCTTTCCCATATTTATAACAATAATAATTAAAAATAATTAAAATTCTCTTCCCGCCAAGAACAAACAAACCGCAACTTTTAACTAAAATCTAAATTTTTAGACGTATTTTCAAAAGTAAGTTTGTTTGAAGTGCCAGGTCATATGAAAAGGGTATTTGGTGGAAATTACAGAGTTTAGAGCAACGATATTACAGTAACCATGTAAACTCTGTATGTAGTTAATAAATATGACGTCATAGGAAATAGATAAAGTCCTCATGATGTATGCGATGAAGATCGATTAGTCTCTAATATAGATAAGTGCAGATGCAAAATTAAAGAAGACACGATTTTAACCATGAATTTGAAAACGGTTCCAAACAAAATCTACTCTTATGACGCCTATACTTCACAAGACAAGTTTCTCCAAAAAAAAATCGCTAAAAAGCTTAGGTCTGTTTTTAAAAAACAGGCAATTTTATCTCGACTGTTGTAAATTAGTGATCTGGTAGAAATCAAAATATCGTTACATCATTATACCGCCGGGGTTTATCATTGCAACGTCAACGTCCAGTGTATTTACACGAGAGAGAAGCGATTCTTCTTAAGAGTCACAAGATTTACAAGATTAGCGAAACTTTTCCAAAGGAAATTCCCTAAAAAAAATTATATTATAACTTATAGTTGTAATATTAGGAAAGGTGACAGGCCACACAGAGCCCAAGTTACTATAAAAAATGTTGTATTTACTGCAAGTTGAAGAAGCAATAGAAGAATCAGCTACCGTCGATACTTGCTGTTAGACATTAATATCCCTGAACCGGTTTCGGCATAACGCCATCATCAGCAGGCGGAGCAAAACTCGAGCTCTCAACTAATAAAGTTATATCAGTGAATAACTTCTAGTCTCAATGAATTACTAGAAGTTATTCACTGATATGACTTTATTAGTTGAAAGCTCGAGTGTCGCCCCGCTTGCTGATGATGGTGTTATGCCAAAACCGGTCCAGAGATATTCATATCCAACAGCAAGTATCGACGGTATCGACAAGTATCAAACAGCAAGTAGCTGATTCATCGATTATTATATTAAGTTACTACTTAAACAAAACAATGGAAAGTTTAAACAGATCCTTCAGTCCAAAATTTGAATGTCGATTATCACGGACGCAGTAGATAAGTTTTTTATCCCGCACATAATTTCCATTCCTCGCATTGGTACAATTCGAACTTTCTGGGTGGTAGCTTAATGCGCTATTTGTTACAGCATCAAGGCACACCAAGTTCATCACATTATATTTCAGGATTTTTTTTTACAAAACCTTGTAAGAAAACCACTCATTTTCAACCACAGTTGCTAATTTTATTACGGGACTAAAAAATTATTACCACACCATGTAGCGGTGAAGCAAGTAAAACATATACTATCCTGAGAGGGATTTCAACCCCAGTCAGAACAGGTATAGTTGTTCAGCTGAAAACGCATTGGCTAGAAGGGTCCAACTGCGTGGCCTATTAGCCAGTCTTTGTTTCCAACCCTATTATTTTAACAAGAACGTAAAGCAAAACCAAAAACCACTTTTCAGCTCATATTTCCACCTAATGGCTCGGGACCATAATTATAATGTCCATCCAGTATTAACAATAAAAACCATCAACTCCGTCTTTTCCACAAGATTTTTATTTATTAAGGCAGAACCGGCTTTCAGCTTTCAACTGTCCAGGACCTCTGTTAAGAGTTTGGAGATTACTCAAAACACACACACACACACACATTATTAACACATGTTTTGTATCCCTTGAACAAAGCTGGTTCATTTGATACAGTGTTAGAGATTTGGGATGCGAGATATTTCATTCACACGTCAAGGAATCAACTGCTCTTCTCTCACACTAAAGCTATGTCTCCATACGAAACTATTCCCTTTCCTGAGACTCTCAGAATTGCTCAACAATTTATTGCCCCTTTGAATTGTACTTAGATTGTAACAAAGCCCTGTACGGATTTTCTATGTCTTAGATAATAAATCAAGCTGTAAAATGAAAGCCGAGAAGTTTAAGTCTCTAGCAAGAAGTATATATATATATATATATATATATATATATATATATATATATATATATATATATATATATATATATATATATATATATATATATAATATATATATATATATATATATATATATATATATATATATATATATATAATATATATACGTATATACTCTTTGTCTCTAGACACTAAGAGACAACTCTTTAGTTTAAATTGTCATTCAATAAAAATATAAAAAGTGTTATCAACATAACTTTAAAGAAAACGTGTGCGTAGGACCTTGGAACTTTTTAAATAAATAAATAAATAATTTATTTCTCACTAATTTACAGTTATAGAATAAAGTTGTATCTTTTGACAATATTATATAATAAATTATTTGAGTAAAATTAATATTCATAATAATGTACAATTTTTGATATAATTAAATATTACAATTTTGACAGAGGTGAGCGCCCCCAAAAAGCATAAGGCTTGAACTAGGGGGCGGCCGCTATGTATGACATTGTTATATATATATAGTTTCAGTACCATGCAAAGTACCATTTTATGACACATTAGTTTAAATTGTCATTAATAAAATTATAAAAAGTGTTATCAACATAACTTTAAAGAAAACGTGTGCGTAGGACCTTGGAACTTTTTATGACACATTAGTTTAAATTGTCATTAATAAAATTATAAAAAGTGTTATCAACATAACTTTAAAGAAAACGTGTGCGTAGGACCTTGTAACTTTTTATGACACATTAGTTTAAATTGTCATTAATAAAATTATAAAAGTGTTATCAACATAACTTTAAAGAAAACGTGTGCGTAGGACCTTGGAACTTTTTATGACACATTAGTTTAAATTGTCATTAATAAATTATAAAAAGTGTTATCAACATAACTTTAAAGAAAACGTGTGCGTAGACCTTGTAACTTTTTATGACACATTAGTTTAAATTGTCATTAATAAAATTATAAAAGTGTTATCAACATAACTTTAAAGAAAACGTGTGCGTAGGACCTTGGAACTTTGTATTTTCTCCTTATTCTCCTTATTTGCTACGTTCATCTTATCTACTTCGGACTTGCTTCGCTCGCCATCAGAATAAAAAAAGTCGTCTTTTTTCGCTCGTCCTTAGACAGTAAATACATTCTCCTTATTCCTCGCGGTAACCAATTCACGCGCTGGCTTCGCTAGAAACAGCTTAGCATTTATGATCTAACAAAAACCGCAGATATACTCGCCGCAATAAAAAAAACTTATTATATTAATATTTGAATTATAAGCGCTAGTGGATTTTATACCATAAGGATGTAAATAAAAGTCTATCCACAAATAAATTTCAACCAATGTAATGATGACAAAACCGGCTTTCAACCTAATACAGGTCATCCTCAGTGCCTACAAACAAGAGGACGAAAAAATTAAAAAGCACGAAAAACAACAAAACCAAAAAAATAAAATAAAACAAATATAAGAAATAAAAAATAAATAAAAGACTAAAAACTGTAAAAAATATAAACATTTACCGGTGAGAAGAAGCTAATTTTTCCTCTTGAGTCTTGTTACAAGATTTGAGACTGGATGCAGACTGACTTTATCAATTTGAAGTGGGGAGACGGAACGTATTAATTCTTTGATTAGAACTGAGCAGGCGCATCTCTCATTCAGGTTATCATCGCCTAAAGCCTTTTGACTCCGCGCAATTTCAAATTTCTCAAGCGAGTCCATTTTTTGGGCCTTTAGTAATACGATGAAGAATGCCAACCTTGTGATCGCTATTTTTATGCCCCATACGCTGAATATGTTGATAAAATTACTACTATTCTCGGTCTTTAACGTAGATTCGCGGACGTGCTCGCCCGCCCTTGTAGAGATATTCCTACCAGTTTGGCCAACATATTGCGCGTCACAAGCACCACACCGCATTACATAGACTCCACAGCTATCCTCAAACTTAATCGGGTCCTTAACATGCGAGAGATGAGTGCGTAAGGTAGTAGGAACGCTGAAACTCACTCTATGATTATTCCTTTGCAAAACACTAGCTACTTTATTTGAAATATCACCTATATAAGGAACCGACCATATCTTGGGTACCACGACTTGCATTATTAACTCCCATATTTCGAAGCACCATTTGCTTAGTTTTTCTACTAACGAGTTTATCAATTATGGAGACATCATAGCCATTTTTTTGTTTGCTATGTATTTAATAGTAGATAATTCAATATCGTACGCATCCGTACCAAGAGGATAATACACAAGCCGATGAACCATTGAGTTAAAAGCCGCCATTTTGTGACTCCACGGGTGACATGAACGGGCATTAATGACTGCATCTGTTGCAGTAGGCTTACGATAAACCTTATACTGTAGAGTATCGTTAAATCTGGTTACAGTTAGGTCCAGGAAATTAAGGCTTTGTTAACTTCTATCTCACATGTAAATTTAATTGAATGATAACAACTATTGAGGTAATCTAAAAATTGTTCAATTCAGGTAAACTACCAGTCCAGATTATAAAAATATCGTCAACATAGCGGCGCCATTTTAAAATATATTTATAGTAAACATTAACAGCATGAGTTACAAAATTAGTATAAAAATTGTGCATAAAAACGTCGGCTGCTAGTCCAGACAACGGAGCACCCATAGCCAAACCAGTACCTCCTGAATAAAGTTCACCATCAAAAAGAAAATAATTTTGGCTAAAACATAACTCCAGAAGTTCAATGAACTCTTGGTTCAGGATCTTATCGGCAGATGACCTATGCAACACTCTAGTCATAAGGAAAAAACTTATATCCGATGGGACGTTGGTGAAAAGGTTGACCACATCAAACGATACCAAAATGGCATTAGCCGGAAGTTTGGTGTCTTGAAGAGATTGAGTAAAATCTAAAGAATTCTTAACTGAGTCTATCGCTTTAAAATTGGTTATCTGATAAAACTTGGTATTTAAATTTTTACTTAACAATTCAGTGACTGGACCGCAATAAGATACGACCGGTCTTATACTATTATTCTTGTGAACTTTAATTGAGCCGTACAGTCTCGGAGGTAACGGGTTCATATTTATAAGCGAGCCTTTATAAAAGTTATCAGCAAAAACAAATTTACTATTATTTAATGCTTTACGTAATTTGCCCTGGAGGTCTGAGGTAGGGTCCTCGGCAATGCTGATCTTATTAAAATTATTAGATACCAGGAAATTAGTAACTTTGTCGATGTATAACTGTTTTTTCATTACTACTGTTGAGTTGCCTTATCAGCCTTAATAACTATAAGATCTTGTTCCGTTATTTTTTCTTTAAACTAATAAGGACTTTCTGTTCTTTAAACATATTAGATTTATTTCTAGTGCTATATTGTTTAGGTTTATTAAAGAACTTTTTAATGGTTTTAGCACAGTCAAATTTTATGATATCATCATTAGTAATAGAATCAACAGCAGTAGTAAACTGGATTAAATCGCTTTCAGATATGAAACGTTGAGGAGAGTATTTAAGGCCACAGTCAAGCAAATCCATTTCCTCTGTAGTAAAGGGATTAGGTCCATTCATAACTATAATAGTACGAGGGTAAATGAATGAACTGACTCCAAGGAGGTAGTGGGGGTCCAGATATAGATGCGACTGACTGTGAAATAACGGATCGGACTCGTAGTGAGAGGCGGAGTACTATCATGATCAATATTATGATTATAAGTGTTATTATTTTTTAAACGATCTATTTTAGTTTTTATGCACTATGTCAGTTTTTATGCACAATTTTTATACTAATTTTGTAACTCATGCTGTTAATGTTTACTATAAATATATTTTAAAATGGCGCCGCTATGTTGACGATATTTTTATAATCTGGACTGGTAGTTTACCTGAATTGAACAAATTTTTAGATTACCTCAATAGTTGTTATCATTCAATTAAATTTACATGTGAGATAGAAGTTAACAAAAGCCTTAATTTCCTGGACCTAACTGTAACCAGATTTAACGATACTCTACAGTATAAGGTTTATCGTAAGCCTACTGCAACAGATGCAGTCATTAATGCCCGTTCATGTCACCCGTGGAGTCACAAAATGGCGGCTTTTAACTCAATGGTTCATCGGCTTGTGTATTATCCTCTTGGTACGGATGCGTACGATATTGAATTATCTACTATTAAATACATAGCAAACAAAAATGGCTATGATGTCTCCATAATTGATAAACTCGTTAGTAGAAAAACTAAGCAAATGGTGCTTCGAAATATGGGAGTTAATAATGCAAGTCGTGGTACCCAAGATATGGTCGGTTCCTTATATAGGTGATATTTCAAATAAAGTAGCTAGTGTTTTGCAAAGGAATAATCATAGAGTGAGTTTCAGCGTTCCTACTACCTTACGCACTCATCTCTCGCATGTTAAGGACCCGATTAAGTTTGAGGATAGCTGTGGAGTCTATGTAATGCGGTGTGGTGCTTGTGACGCGCAATATGTTGGCCAAACTGGTAGGAATATCTCTACAAGGGCGGGCGAGCACGTCCGCGAATCTACGTTAAAGACCGAGAATAGTAGTAATTTTTATCAACATATTCAGCGTATGGGGCATAAAAATAGCGATCACAAGGTTGGCATTCTTCATCGTATTACTAAAGGCCCAAAAATGGACTCGCTTGAGAAATTTGAAATTGCGCGGAGTCAAAAGGCTTTAGGCGATGATAACCTGAATGAGAGATGCGCCTGCTCAGTTCTAATCAAAGAATTAATACGTTCCGTCTCCCCACTTCAAATTGATAAAGTCAGTCTGCATCCAGTCTCAAATCTTGTAACAAGACTCAAGAGGAAAAATTAGCTTCTTCTCACCGGTAAATGTTTATATTTTTTACAGTTTTTAGTCTTTTATTTATTTTTTATTTCTTATATTTGTTTTATTTTATTTTTTTGGTTTGTTGTTTTTCGTGCTTTTTTAATTTTTTCGTCCTCTTGTTTGTAGGCACTGAGGATGACCTGTATTAGGTTGAAAGCCGGTTTTGTCATCATTACATTGGTTGAAATTTATTTGTGGATAGACTTTTATTTACATCCTTATTATATTAATTTTTTACGCAAAAGAGTACACTTATATAAATTTCAACTTAATTACATTTTTTTCGATTTAAAAAAAAACGTATAAAAGTCATACGGTACAAATTAAAGTAATGCTGACAATGAGAACAAAATTGGCGCATATGTTGTTCTTATATATGACTATATCCGTGCCGAATCTCAAATTGATCAAGACATTTTCCACGTTTTCTATACATGAATGCATGTTTGCAAAATTTCGAATCAATTGACACATCCTCGTTTTATAAATTTTCGACTTTTTTGCTGGTTAAGTTTCAACACTTGGCATAAATACACGGAGTAATTGTGTCTATTTATGTGTTCGTTTGTTTGTGTCTTATAACAGACACAAACAAAAACATGTGTGTATTAATATCCTAGGTCATTCTAGAATACCAGGTAATGAAAGGGCAGATTTAGCAGCCAAAGGAGGAGCCTCTCTACCATTCTGTGGACTAGAACCCTCCATTGATTGGTCTAGAGGATAAGCCAGATCCCTGATATAAGAGTGGATATGGAAAAAGGCTAATACACATTGGTACAACTCTAAAGGTTGTCGGCAGGCAAAGATGATGAAACCAACTATCAACAGGAAAAGAACTTGAAGATGGCTAGATGGCTTCTAGAACTGAGCAAATGCAATATCAGGACGATGGTAGGGGTCTTGACTAGATACTGCAAACTCCAAAGACACCTCTCCATTATGAAGGTAGTGCAAGATTCCACTTGCCCAGTATGTGGCGATGAAGAGGAAACAGCCTATCACTTCTTAGGTAAATGTGGAGGTTTTGGTAGAATTCATTTCCAGACCTTTGGATCCGGAGAACTGGCTGAGGAAGAGCTGGAATCACTCAAGTGGCAGAACATCCTCACTTTCATAGGTCAATCCAGGAGATTCAACAGGGAATAGGAGGTGGAGTCGTATTGGTGAGAGGGTGATTAAGTTACGGGGTTGGTGAAAAGGACCTTAAAGTTGGTCTACTCACCAGGCTTGACCCCCCCACCCCTCTACCACTACTACTAACACATGTGTGTACGATATAGACAGACAAATGTATGAAAACAACTCAGGAGGTCTTAAAAACCCAGACAGGGATGATTCAGGTGAAATCACGGTTTACGGATTTAAGTGGGAACACAATACGTTACCTATATACCAGCGACATAAATGAGGAAAACTAATAATTTAATACATCCTTCCTCCTACAATACAAGTACAAATTTATTTCGTAGTATTAAGAATATAAAACTAAAAATAAGAGTCTACATTGCTAAGCTTACTCACTCATTTTTAAATTATCATTATAATCAGCAATCCAAAGAATACTTTAAGTAAATACCTGAAAAGAAAAAGAGAAAATTAATTAAACATGCACCTTATGTTTGATATAGATCAATAAAATTTTGAAAAACATCTGCTATTAGTTTAAATGATCTCATAGTTATACTTGTGTCAACAAGAAATAGTTTCACATATGTTAAGACGAAATCGTTTTACTTATGTCAATACGGAATAGTTTTGATTATGTCTACATAGTCTTAGATAGTCAAGTCATGATAGAGAGAGGTCCTAAAGCCGTGTTATCTAAAACAGGGGAGTTTTGAAACAATATTAAGTTTTTAATTATGTTGTATAAATAAAGATATTTATTATTATTGTTATTTATTATTAATTCTTTCCGCTAAGGATGTAAATAAAAGTTCAATTTCAACCAATGACATTATGACAAAACAGGCTTTAAACCTAATACAGGTCACCCTCATTGCCGATGAGAATAAGCTAATTTTTCCTCTTAAGTCTAGTTACGAGATTTAAGACTGGATGCAGACACAGTCTCAAATCTCTCTGCAACACACAGTTACGAGATTTAAGACTGGATGCAGACACAGTATCAAATCTCTCTGCAACACACAGTTACGAGATTTAAGACTGGATGCAGACACAGTCACAAATCTTTCTTCAACACACAGTTACGAGATTTAAGACTGGATGCAGACACAGTCTCAAATCTCTCTTCAACACACAGTTACGAGATTTAAGACTGGATGCAGACACAGTCTCAAATCTCTCTGCAACACACAGTTACGAGATTTAAGACTGGATGCAGACACAGTATCAAATCTCTCTGCAACACACAGTTACGAGATTTAAGACTGGATGCAGACACAGTCTCAAATCTTTCTGCAACACACAGTTACGAGATGTGAGACTGGAAGTAGACACAGTCTCAAATCTTTCTGTAACACAGTCTTGTCTGCATCCAGTCTCACATCTCGTGTCTAGACTCAAAAGGAAAAATTAGTGAATAAGCTAACTCCCCAGTTAGAAATGGCACCGGAGAATTCTCTGTGATAAGACGGTTACGGTGACAACCGGTACTAATGATGATCTGTATTAGGTTGAAAGCCGGTTTTGCCATGATTACATTAGTTGAAATTTATTTGTGGATTGACTTTTTTACATCCTTAAATTTTTATGATTATTTGGCGATAATCCACGGCAAAACAAGGATTTAATTATTTATTTTAATAACTTGTTGAAATTAAGTCAATTAAAACATAAATTTAAAACTTCGAGAAGTACTAAGTCATATTCAAAAGCTCAATTTAAAGCATTTGAGTTACATCACATGTTAACTCAATTAAAGTGAGAAAACATTAAATTGCGTTTAGTTAAAGTTTAATTAATCTATAATCTGCCGCGACTTCAATCTCTTCTTTGGTTCAGATTTTATGATTTAGCTTTAATTATAACGTTTACAATAAAACAAGATAATGAGAAAGAAAGCATTTCCCTTTAAATTTCACAAAAAGCCGTAGTAGATACTTGCACTAATTAAACAAAATTAAAATTAATAATACAAATTAAACAATTATATTTCTTTAACCATTAAATTTAATTAACGTATTAAACTCCAATTATAAAGGTATAGGGATTTTTCATTTCAGTAATCAAGGATAGGGAATGGGTCAAGCGACCATTATAAAGGTTTATCAGATTAGAAGCCCTGTAATTGTAACCTGTGCTCTTAATATTTAAAGTCCTTCCTTATTATGTCTTCAGTCCAGAAATATTTTAGTGATATAATAAAGTTACTCTAAAATGCAGATATTATTAAAGTCCAAATGCCTCGGGCTTATTATGAATACTTAAAAGTCACAACCAAGTTTGTATTAACATAGATACGAAACTTAGCTTCATTTAGAGACAAGTATAATATGATTACAACTGGCAGAGCATAACAGTTATGTGGATTTATAATTTGTTTAACCGTTGTTTAGCATAGCAATTTTGAAAAACATTTTTCAGATTGTAATCTACTTAAGAATTTATAATTGGATTGTTTCTTGTACACATTAAGTCACTAAAATAGTATTAACTCCAATAATAATAATAATAATAACAATGGCAACTAAATGAAACCGTCATCATCCCAATAGTAATGTCAGCGACTGCCATAGTCCCTAACAGTATTCACGACTCATTCAAACATTTAATTCTTCCTGATAACATTTACACAACTCTGCAGAAATCAATAGTTCTAGACACGTGCAGTATTGTTCGCCGTTTTCTGTCCAGATAATTATAAAATAAAAATAAAAAAATTGTAGAAACTTGGCACACAGTGTCCACTCTACAATTAACCACTTTCTAAGTGAGAAAAAAACCCTAAACATAATAATAGTAATAAGCTGTTCCAAATAGTAATAACGTACAAACAACAGTAGCCGAGAAAATAAGAAAGTACACAGAGCTGTCATTTGAAATTCAAAGACTATGGGAGATGAAAAAGGTTGATATCCTTCCATTTGTAATATCCACTACTGGAGTTGTACCTCATAATCTAATTACTAATATTAAAGCTCTGGACTTTAATCACAACACTCTTCACGACATTCAAAAGGCTGCAATTCTTAACACCTGTAATACCGTCAGAAAATTTTTAAATCAATAAATACCTTAAATTAGCCTTAGTCTTAGTACTTTATACCCGACTAATGCTAACGAAAACTGGCAAAAGCTAAGAAAAAATAAAATAAATAAACAATAATAATATTATTATTATTATTATTATAATTACTATAATAATAATAATAATAATAAAAAAAAAAAAAGGAAGAGTGCTTGACTTAGTCCGTACCTTCCTCTAACCAGTGGGAACACTGAGAATAAAACAAAACAAAATAATAATAATAATAATAATAATGTCAACTAAATGAAACCGTCATCATCCCAATAGTAATGTCAGCCACTGTCAAAGTCCTTAACAGTATTCACGACTCATTAAAACATTTAAATCTTCCTGATAACATTTATACAATTCTGCAGAAATCAATAGTTCTAGACACGTGCAGTATTGTTCGCCGTTTTCGGTCCAGATAATTATAAAATAATAAAAAAAATAAGAAAAGTTAAATTGTAGAAAGTTGGCACACAGCGTCCGCTCTACAATTAACCACTTTCTAAATGAGAACGAAAACTTAAAGATAATAATAATAATATAATCCATTTTTTGCAAAATAAAAAGAAAATATACATAATACAACTAACTTATAATTAGAAAGAATAAAGTTTAATACAATTAAATTTAGCAAATCGCAATGCTGCGTGGAGACCCTAGCAGGGTATTAATCAGTTAACTGCAATACTTGAGTGTAATTATTATTATTGTGTAAAAGTTGTGAATCAAAAGATTGGATTACTTTTTAAAACGCCCACAGTTTAAAATGATCCTTGTGAGTACTGCCAAACAATAGTTTTTGGGGTTGAGTTTTTAGTTAACTTTTACCTCAGTCATCTAGGGTTAACACATACATAAATGTGCCTTTGGTTGGTCCGTATGTAGCCTCAATCGATTTAGCTCGCCGACAACCCGAATTTGTGATACCTTACTTTAAAGCTATTTCAAGTTTAAAAACAAATGCATGAAGTAATAACTTGGATTGTGGAGTTATAAACCATTTACAAACAATAGGCCTCGTATCGTATGCAAAGCATCGTTTCAATGTAAAAAAGCCTTCTAGAATTTTCGTTCGACATGCGTTAATTTTTCGATATTTTTTAAATAAATTCGGAATTTCGCAGATATTTATGGTATCAGAAAGCCAAATTGAATCGTTCCCCTCCCCCACTCCCTCTTAAATTTCGTCGTTAGAACAACCTTATAAAAGTTATTTCCTTTATGAAAATTCGCCAAAAAGTACAACTAATCATAATTCGATATGTGCGCGTTAGTTTATTCATCTTTGTAGAAAAGTTTAAATCACTTGCCTTTACCAAGTTTCGCAATAAATAAAAAATAGTTGACACAATATACTTGTCCAAGACACATCTAGCAACGTAAAAAGCAACATGCTAAGCTGCAGCTGGGTACTCTTCCATCATTCGAATTGGTTTGCCATAATATCACGATCCACAGTGTTTCGTGACCTTTATCTAATCTGGCGGAATATGTTAGACAAAATAGAGTGAGACATAACATTATTATGAGCCATCTATAATGAAGTATGTCGAATGATGTAGTTCCCAGTAAGTTTCCAGGTGTAGGAAAACATTTTACTCGTTACATTCCTAGGTGTACATTCCAACATTTCTTATTATTTGAAAGCGTTGCTATTTTGAAAGATTTATTTTAATTATTTTTCTTATATTCTTATATGTTTATTTTTGTTATATATGTATATATATTATACTCTTCTGATTAATTTTCAATTTTTTTTTGTTAACAGTTTTTTCTTTTATTTTAATAGATATCATATTTCTAAAATTAAATTACTACAACTTTCATTTTTTTTTCAATACTATGTTCTTTCATTTTTTCTTTAACCAGATTTTTTTTAAATTTCAATAAAAGCCACTAGAGTCTAAACTGAGCCCTCACTCCAGCATTAGCTGTTGAGGGCTCACATTTTTGAAATAATACTATATGCTCACAAATTTGTATCTAGAGATAAGTTTAATTAATTATTGTTTTCTCGACTATTGATTGATAATTTGTGTATAAATTTAAAATGGGATTATATATATATATATATATATATATATATATATATATATATATATATATATATATATATATATATATATATATATATATATATATATATAATATATATATATATATATATATATATATATATATATATATATATTATATATATATATATTAATGGCTCGATATAATGTCATGTCCGTCTCTGTTTCAATACGTTTAACTCATCTAGCAGAATGATTAAGAGGTAAAAAATCATATTGGGACATAAAAGTACGTCGATCCATCAATAATGCAGAATGCCGAATGATGGAACAGCTACGAGAATAGTTTATGTTTAAAAATTAATATTTAATTCCTTTGATTTAGCATAAAGAGTAATCAAACAATAGAAAATATTAATAAAAGATTGCCACTGGTTGACTGTCGTCAGACGAAGAGCAGTATTTAGTTTGGTTATTATTCTCTCAGGCAAAAGTTTTCTCTTACAGAATAAAAACCTTTAGTTATAAATTACACTATCAATTCAAAGAGCTTTGTAATGAGAGAACAGAAAACCCAAGCATATTATTTCACTATAGAGCTTACTTAAAACACAGAAGAATATTAGAGTAAGTAACTAGGCTGTAAAGATGCATTTTATAGCACCTGCAACTACATCGAGTTATAAACTATTTCAGTAAGTATTTTACTGAAATTTTGTACTGATAACATAGCACACCAAAGCCGATCGAATATCAGTATTGGCTAGTTTGATATTTAAATGGATAATTAAAGGTTTTTGTCACGTCATTACCTCGGTTTGGGGAGTAGGCAAAATTATAAAAAAAATTATTAAGGTGAACATTTATTTTCAAATATATTTTTTTTAAAAAAAAACCTCTATTTTTAATGAATAAAAATAGAGCAGTTTTTTTTCTCTTCACACATTATATTTATATAATGTATAATAATAAAATAATGCCCGTTTTAGGGCCTTCCGGCCCTTCATGGTATCCGCCCTGCGGGAACAACCTCAGGTAAGTCACATCTACTATGCTCAAAGTAAAGCTAAAGTTGGCGAAATCTATTTACATACTACATGATTGCGGCTACGGAGGCGGATTATATTTATATAACAGATTTAAATATTTATATTTCAACCGTTTACGGCCATCATTAGTGCCCACATGACAAACAATTAATCAATTAATATAATAAACAAAAAGAGTAAAAATAAAATAATACAATTAAATAAAAACCCTAAAACAAAAATTATCTATATTTGTTTTTGGGGGGGCAAATTTTGGCTCAGGTCCGAGGTTCGACTGCCACTATAATGCCTATCCCATTAGCGAATTTTTCCAAAAAACATTCGCTAAAAATATTTCATTTTTCCAATCTGTATTTTCTAATATTATTGTCGCGAAAGCGATTGTTATTGTTTATACTTATTAGAATATTATCACGTTACCGTGGAGACGAAAAAGAGGAAGACGGAAGAATTAATAATTGTAAAAAGAACTTACTTTGTTGTGTGTAATAAAAAACGTTAATTCAATATCTTTTTTTCTATCTAAACTTCACGACAAAGAATTGGTAGCAGAGATAAGTAACTATGTCTACGGGAGGAGCCTTAAGAAAAGCTATGGGACCTGCCAAAGCCCATCTGATCAAAATAACTAAACTTTCTGAAGATTTTTTGGGCATAGATAACAAGAACCTAGATGAAGGTATGTCTTTATTTTCTAGACTTAAAACTGCTATCGACCGTTTTGAAGGTATCAGAGGTCACCTTCTAGATATATCACAAGTGAATCCTGATGAGGCTGAGAAATTGGAGGAAAACGCCGAACTTTACGAGACTTTACTACTGGACGCAAATGACGTCTCAACACAACTTCAAGTCTTTGTATCGAGGCAATCTTTAAAACTAACTCTGCCTCAAGTAACTGATAGTGATAATATCACTCCTGAGGGTACTTCTCAAACAAAAACTATGCCTTTATCTAGGTTACCTAAACTTAATTTGCCAACCTTTTCAGGTTCTATTCTCGAATGGGAAACTTTTTGGGGCTCTTTCAAGGTCGCTGTGCATGATTTAAACATAGACAATATTACGAAATTAAATTATTTGGTAAGTTTACTTAAAGGGGAGGCAAAACGATCTATTGAGGGTTATCAGATCTGTCCTGAAAACTATAATACTGTGGTTGATGTATTAAAAGATAGATTCGGGGATCCGTCTGTTAACGTTCATGCTCACTATAACGCTCTTAGGAATTTAGCTAAAGCTGATAATAATACTAAATCTTTGCGTAGAACTATTGATGAGATGGAAATGCATTTGCGAACTCTAGCAGCTTTAGGAGAAAATACAGATGGTAATTTATTTATTTCTGTGATCTATAGTAAACTTCCTCTCGATATATTGGTAAAATTAAATGATAAAGGTGTCAAAACTGCAAAAGAAATCAGGGAATCTTTATTAGAAATAATTAAATGTAGAGAGAAAGCGGAATTTTTCGATAGTAACTTTACATTAGTACATGATCTCAAAATTGATTGTGTTGATGTGTCAAATTTAGCCGACGGCGTAACTAAGCAACATTTTACTACAGAAACTTTAACTGCTCCAGAATTTTCTTATAAATCTAAACATAGACCTTCGATTCCAAAACAAATCTCTGAAAATTTGATTAAAAACAAAAAATGTGTTTACTGTCAATCTAATCACTATAGTGACGAATGTCAAAATTATAAAACAATTAAAGAAAGAAAAGATAAAATAAAAGGTCGATGCTTTATCTGTTTGCAAAAACATTTAATAAAAAACTGCCAAAATTACAAGCCGTGTGCGCACTGCAAAATCAAACACAATCACCATAGAAGTTTATGCCCTAATAAATTTTCCGAAGTCAACGCTCAAGTTCCTAAAATTATTAAGAGTAATAACGAAACGACTGATGTGTCATTACTGTCGATCGGAGAAACAGTTATTATGCAAACTGCAACGGCTATTGTTAAAGGCCCGAAGGGATCATTTGAGATTAGAATACTTTTGGATGGAGGTTCACAGAGAACATACGTAAACTCTCATTTAGCTAAGAGACTAGGGGCCCCAACGCTCGAGTTGCAAAGTCTCTCTGTTTTCACATTTGGCAATTCCACTGCCAATAATTTAGATACTTCACTTACTGAACTTGAACTATGTATAAATGATAAACAAAATTTAATTATTCAAGCTAATATAGTACCGGTCTTGTCGGGAGAATTTAAAACTAACCTATTTAATCCAAAAAACTTTGATTCAAAATTTTTAGAACTTGAATACGCTGATAAAAACCCGGATTTACCAATAGAAATGATCTTAGGAAACGACTATTATTGGGATGTTGTCAGTGGAGAAAAAATGTACGTTAAATCTGGACTCTATTTGATAAAAACTTTATTCGGATGGATGCCTTCAGGGCGTTGCTCATTTGAACTCTCTTCTCAAAACAACGTAACAAGTATGATTGTAATGAACAACGAACTTTTACCTTTATTAAGCCTAAAAAATCTTTATGCGCTTGAAAATATTGGCATAACCGATTCTCCGTATAACAACGAAGAAGATACTGCTGTCCAATATTACTATCAAACTACTCGCATTGTTGATAACAGATATGAAGTCAGATGGCCATGGATAAATTTTCCTCCAGACTTGCCTACTAATTATTATTTATCTTTAGGTCGTTTAAAAACTTTACTTAAGAGATATAGATATAATAAAGAATTTATAACTACTTATAATCAAATAATTATGGAACAACTTAAATTAGGTATCATCGAAAAGGTGAAAACTCATCACAATGAAACTCACTACTTAGCTCACCACCCGGTGTTTAAGGAGAACAAGAGCGTTCGTATCGTATACGACGCTTCTGCTAGACAAAGTAAAGAACATTGTAGCCTTAACGATTGTTTATACAGTGGTCCTCTCTTATTAGAAAATTTGATTGGTCTATTGATTAGATTCAGAACTTATCCTATCGCTTTGTTGCTGACGTAGAAAAGGCGTTCTTGCAACTTTCATTGTTTGAAAGAGATAGAGACTTTGTTCGATTTTTATGGATTTCCGACTCTGAAAATATAGATTTTGATAACTTAGAGAACTGTTTGCAAATATATAGATTTCGTAGAGTACCTTTCGGAGTTGTTTCAAGTCCTTTTCTTTTAAATATGACAATACTTTCCCAATTAAGAAAATCTTATAATCCTTGGAAAGAGGTTTTGATGAAATCATTTTACTCTGATAATATGGTAACTGGATTACAAAAAGAAGGGGAGATAGAAGAATTTTATCTTACTACGAAAAACGATTTTAAGAATGCGTCTATGAATTTACGGCAATGGTCATCTAATTCTTCATACTTAAATCGAATAACTCTTGAAAGTGACCATGTTCCAAATAGGCAAGTAGATGTATTAGGATTAGTTTGGAACACTGAAAATGACGTTTTAAGCTTTAAAAATAACATTAAACATGTTTCATCTACTGTGAATAAAAGGTCAGTTTTACAATTGGTCGCGTCTATTTTTGACCCATTAGGCTTAATGATTCCTGTTCTATTAAAAGCAAAATTATTTTGCGTAATCTCTGGGCCAGCCAGAAGAATTGGGACGAAACAGTTACAGATATATTACAATGGGAATATATTTGTAAATCAACTTTCCCAAATTCATACTTCAGAATTTGCACGACTAGTTACTCAGCGAAATTGCAGTTATGAACTACATTGTTTTTGCGATGCTTCTTCAGAAGCATACGCATGTTGTGTATATATTGTGTCTATATCACTAACTAAAACTACAAGCAATTTAGTATTTGCTAAAAATAGATTAGCTCCACTAGGAAAACATAAAATCAGCATACCTAGGATGGAATTATTGGCTGTAACAATAGGAGTTAGAACCATGAATTTGTTTTGGCCAATATTGGGTTAGATGTTTCAAATACTTACGTATGGACCGACTCAAAATGTATTCTTCACTGGATAAATTCAACGAAGGTCCATCCCACTTTTATTAGAAATAGATTGAAGGAAATTAAAGCTAAATCAAATAAGTTTATGTTTCGTTACGTACCTTCAGAAGAGAATGCAGCTGATTTAGCCACGAAACCTTTACTTACTATTGAAAATATACGTCATTCTATGCTTTGGTGGCACGGACCTGATTTTTTGTTACAAACTAAAGAAACTTGGCCAGAAGAAAAGTTAAACTTTTCTGACGATGGTGATTTGTTACCTGAGGAACCTTCCTTCGCTATGCATGAGGTAACACAGAAGAAACTTATAACTCCTTTTGAAATCAATTATGAGAGTATATAGTGATTTAAATTCTCTATTAAAAATTACTGCAGTATGTATTCAAGCGGTTAATAAATTTCGATCTTTGTCACATAACCAGAGCTCCAACAGTGATTACGTTAAAGCAAAAATTATGTGGGACTCGTATGTACAAGCACAATTTATTGACCTACAAAATAATAATTTAAAACAACAACTTAATTTATTTTATGATGAAAAGGGTTTAATTAGATGTGGGGGAAGACTATTAAATCTAAACGCTAAATTTGACACTATTCACCCAAAATTAATGCCTAAGAAAAATTGGTACTCAGACTTAATAATTAGGGACGCGCATCATTCTAGCTACCATTCCGGTGTAAATCACACTTTAGCTGAAGTTAGGAAAGAATATTGGATCGTTAATGGTAGGTCTGAGGTGCGTAGAGTTTTAAAAAACTGTATTCGGTGTAAGAAATTAACTGGTGGTCCCTATAGGTTACCCCCTATGCCTGCATTTCCTACTGAAAGAGTCAATCGGTTGAATCCGTTTTCGGTTGTAGGTGTTGATTTTTTTGGACCCATGTATGTTAAAACTAGTCTAGGAGAGCAAAAGGTTTATGGTGTAATTTTTACATGTTTAACTATTAGAGCCATTCATTTAGAGTTAGCCAGGGATTTAAGTGCGTTACAATTCTCTTTTGTACTTAGAAGGTTTGTTGCTCGGAGGGGAACTCCTAATTTGCTTATATCCGATAACGCAACACAATTTAAAGCTGTCAGTTCCGTCATAAAAAATACTTACAGTCAGGTAACCTGGAAATTTATCCCTGAACTAGCTCCTTGGATGGGCGGATTTTGAAAAGGTTAATTTCCAATGTTAAAAATTGTTTGAGAGGACTTTAGGGTGTGTAAACTTACTATCAGTGAGTTAGAAACGATCATCACTGAAGTCGAACACGTCGTAAACAATCGTCCTCTCACTTACATTAACGACAGCGATTCAGAAAGAGCACTATGTCCAGCAAACTTCTTAATTCCTCGTATTGATAATGCCAACATTACCTTAGAAGACACAGGTCTACCAACAATATGTCAGGCGGATGTTAGAGATACCTGGCTAGAGCATCAGTCTCTAATTGATAATTTTTGGAAAATGTGGACCGATGTTTACCTTCCAAGTCTAAGAGAGAGGTATCAACTTCAAATTAAACGAGGGCGCATTCGTGCGGGACACCCACAAATTGGTGATATTGTCCAAATTAAAAGTAACGACCCAAGAAGCCGTTGGAAACTAGGGAGACTAGTTGAACTGTTTCAGGGTGCTGACGGGGCCGTTCGAACTGCCAAGGTTAAGCTGGCAACTGGTGGAGTCTTAACCCGTTCAATATTACACCTATATCCCCTAGAGCTGCAGGCCACCCAAGAAGCTGTTTTAAATTCCGATAAATCTTCGCAGCCCTCGGATGCTTCACCAAAATTTCAACGCCAGGCGGCGGCTGAAGCAAGAAAAAGAATAAAATCTTGGGCAGATCAAGTTGCAACATTTAATGTCTTGGATTTACCTTTTTAAGGAATTTGCTTTTGCGGGGAATGTCGCGAAAGCGATTGTTATTGTTTATACTTATTAGAATATTATCACGTTACCGTGGAGACGAAAAAGAGGAAGACGGAAGAATTAATAATTGTAAAAAGAACTTACTTTGTTGTGTGTAATAAAAAACGTTAATTCAATACCTTTTTTTCTATCTAAACTTCACGACAATTATTTTCCATGTGGCTATAAACTCTGTTATCATTTTTCAGTAAACAAGTTAAAGCACCCGACCTCTTTTTATGGCCCGGTATTTTTTTTTAGAACAGTCTCAGTCCAAGAAAAGCGGTTACCTAAATAGCCTCTGGCTACGTTTCCAATTTTTCACTCACAATGATAACGAGGCGGTTTAGTATTCAAACCGTTGCCACACATACCATTTTGCTGGAGATATTAGCATCCAACCAAAGTTTGAAATATGTTTTTGTTCTTATTTATCAACATTTTTTATATAAGGATGTCAAAACATATTTGATCACATAAAGAGGCCAAAAAATGCATTTATGTTAGCAAAATAGATCCTTCCTCCTTCTCTTAATTGTATTGTGAGGAATATGGTTTTTGACTTGCTTATTATTCGGTTTCTAGTATTAAGAATGGTTGTCCATTTTAAGAATCACAATTCATGGAGTTGTGAAATCCATGCTTCTGTTTGATAGCATAAGTAATTTGTTGAGCACTACTGATAATACTATTCACTTAACGCCTTTTTCCTAATACAAGCATGATTAATCGCATGACCTTTCCTGACATAAATGTTTATTGATCAGCCTTTCTTGATTTTCAATGACTGATGTTTCGATGATACGATTCAGTGATCGCCCGTTTCCCTACTTCATTTTCATCAATCGAGTAGAAATTAGACACAATTGTGCATCTATAGATGGTCAATCAATCTTAAAAATTTCATTTCAATTGTGGCAAACATTTAGCTTATTTGACATATTACGTTTTTAAATTTTTAGGACCAATAAATTTAATTTTCTTACTGCTTTTCAACGTTCGACACGCTATCGTCAGATAGGGAAACTCATAACAAATTAGTAGAGCTAATTCCATAGCTATTAAACTTTTAGTTTGTATGTTTTTGGCGAACATGTAAATGTTTTGTTGGGACACTTAAAATTATATGAAAAAGATTGTTGACAAATCCGTCAAAATCATGACGTTTTGCAATTTAAAATTTAATTCATTACAATAAATTGATCAAGTGCTAGTATTCTTTTAAAAAAATAAATTACAAAAACTAGCCCAGTATAATCACATATCTTTCATGCATTCCTGGACATGATATAAACGTAAAACACGTATTATTTGATTAAATGCTTATTTACCTAAAATATTTCTGTTTTTAATTATTAACCTAAGACTATAACACCCTAGATATTTGGTTACCTAATAATTCAGTAGATCAGTGTAGCGAGGCCGAAGTAATATCACCTTACGCTTCGGGCAATCATGACAATTGAGAACGAGCGAAGCGAGTGCGAAGTATGACACCCAAGGCTTCGAATGACAACATTATCCTGAGATCGAGCGCAGTGAAAAGGAAGTAATATCTACTTAGGTTTTAGACAATCATGTCATTCTAAAGACGAGCGAGGCGAGTCCAAAGTTATAACTTCCTAGACCTTGGAAATCACTTATTCTAAGGTCGAGCATAGCGAGGCCAAAGTAATAACACCTTGAGCTTCTGGCAATCATGACAATCTGAGGACGAGTAAAGTGAGCACCTTGAGTTTCGAACAACCATGACAATCTGAGGACGAGTGAAGTGAGCCCCTTGAGCTTCGGGCAATCATGACAATCTGAGGACGAGTGAAGTGGGCACCTTGAGCTTCGGGCATTCATGACAATCTGAAGACGAGTGAAGTGAGCACCTTGAGCTTCGGGCAATCATGACAATCTGAGGACGAGTGAAGTGAGCACCTTGAGCTTCGGGCAATCATGACAATCTGAAGACGAGTGAAGTGAGCACCTTGAGCTTCGGGCAATCATGACAATCTGAAGACGAGTGAAGTGAGCCCGAAGATATAACACCCTAAACCTTAAATAACCATTTTATTCCGAGGTCGAGCGTAGCAAGTTATACCACCTTAAGTTTTGGAACTATGGCATTCAGGAAGAGCAAAGCGAGTCCGAATTGTAATGAAAAGTACAGAGGTATCTTGTGAAAGATTTCATTTTTCATTTAATTAAAAAAATTGATAAATCCAATACAAAATGTTCGATACATTGTTTTAATTTTGTAATAGTATTAAGTCAATCTTAACAACAACCAGGGTGACCAGAGCTCGTCACTCAAAAGACCAAGAATTTTCGTTGCCCTTTCTAAAACTTTAAGCTGCTTCTCTATTTCTCTCTTTCGTACTATTAAACTCTTTTTGAAATTACTAAAAGTTTTTTTGTTATTTTTCGAACTTAAAAAGTATAACAGTCATATTTGCATTGTTGTAAGCCATAAAACAAGAAAATAAAAGAAATAAAATCAAGCATAAATTAGCCCATCGGCAAAAGTCATTCTTTATTTTGCACTACACGTGGCCATATTAATAAAAGATGATAATAAAACAAGCTTGTAACAACACTTGACTGGTTGCTTCAACAGGGAAACAGGAATTCTTAAATAGGTCTGTGCTTAGCCTGAATATTCGGCTCTAAAAATTTCGAGGGGTAATGCACTGTAGAGCATATTTACATTATTTATTCCGTTACTCAAAGGGAAGGGGGGTTTTTATAACGTATTACATCCTCATTTTCTACATCTATGTAATATATTATGTTAAACATATATTTTTATATACTCTTATTATATTACATGTACTTCGTTACATATTGCGTACATATGCTGTAGATAGCTCAACTTTTTTTTTAATTCTTTTATTTTTTTACCCACTCGAATCGAAAAATGATTTATATTTATTTATATGGTAAATTTTTCAAATTACATCTACTGCTTTTTTGTTTGTAAAGCTCAATTAACTGAGCTAGCACAATACATTATAATGCATAATTTAGATTTTTAATAATTTAACAATTATTTCAAAAATTGTATACGAAAATAATAAATATTCTTTTTGCCTCACTTATCAAATGTATAATGTAATATTTAACTAAAATTATTTTACATCCGATATTTTTAAACCTTACAATTGTAACGTTACCGTAGATAAGTTGATTAGTTAGAATCTCTTTACCTGAGCGAATGAATACTTGCCTCAGTTTTTGAATATGCTCTTGAATTCGTTCTGTTTCATATAACTACATCAACTAATTCACCATGGAGATCCGCCACTTTAGACTACTTAGAGCTGAGTCCATAAGACTGAATAGTCAGAGTGGGCAAATTTACTTAATCCAAATGCCATGACTTCGAACTGAAAGAATCCTAATGACGTCACGAACCCAGTCTTCTCCTTGTTAGTTTTGTCCATTTTGCCAGCACCCAGACACCAAATCTAACGAAGAAAACTATATTGCACCTTTCAAATAACCAAGAATTTCATCGCTTCATAGTGGATAGCACCTTTCTTAGTAACAGAATTTAACTTAGGAATCGTAAATGCAGAATTGCGTGCTCCCACATGTCTCACATTTGTATTCTTAGCCAATAAAATCGGACTTTAGACCATGGTAAATGGAAGGTTATATTAGTATTTGCTTCAACAAGTATTGCATAAGAATTATATCTTCTCCGCGTCATTTATAAGGTACCCTTTTGGCCGCATATTGCATATTCGTCAATATCGAATGCTTTACTACAAATCTAGGACCTATGTAAGCATTGCTAGTGGAAATAATGTCTTAATACATTTTGTTTAGCATATTTATCGGTCCGTCTTTTTGTTCAGGGGATTAAATTAACACCAAGTTTAAGTGAAAGAGCTCCACCACAGACCAAGCTTCGCCAGGAAAATCTTGAATGAAGTTTAAATCTTTTAATGAGCTATAGGTTTATGTACTGATCCATTAATGTAGCTCAAAAAGTGTAGCGGAGAAATAACTGCGTACTCTAGAGCTGCGCCATAGGATAGGATACTGTGCCCGGGAAAACAAAAGTTAGACAAATTTATTTTTAAGCATATCCATATTTTGTTAATATGTATATAATACCAAGATTAGGGCCCAACATCAAGCACATCCATTGCATTCAAGTAGCAGGCCCACTAGCTCTGAACTTTAAATGGTTTCCTAATTTCACACTATTATAGCACTGTGGGAATATGTCATGGTTAGGGCAGTTTTTGGTATCTTGCTCTCCATTTCAAAGAACACAAATTGATTTAACTTGTTCTGGCATCTTGTTGTTGGCCACGCTGCTTTGCAACGTGGCCAAACTTATGGCATCTGTAACATTGAAATGCTACTATGTAATCTTTTTCAATGGAAGACGACCACTCAATGTACACTTTCCCTTCGTATTGATGGGTCACATATTTCTGTACCATTCAGGGAACAGTTGCTAGGTTACTAGGATGAACTTTACTCTTTAGGATAAAACTATATGCAATAGCATCTTTGTCGCTTATTATCAATCACTTTCTCAACGATATATTCTTTTTCAGCACAATAGGGTCTCTATACATGGCAGTTTAGAATTTTACTATCAGGGATTTGTAACAGAAAATATGCCAGGTTTGTCTAATCCGCTGTACATACATATTTCATCTTGTCTCCTGGTTCTTCCAGCACCAATAGAAGGCAACTTTTTTGTTTCTTACATTTCTTGCCTCTGGATATTATTTCTTAAGGCTACTATTGTTCTTTTATTTTTGTGTTCTTGCTCTCCTTTAAGATCCATCGGATATATAATTAAGGCATCATTCTTAGGTTTAATTTTTCTTGTATTTGTTTAGTTTTTTTTTCTTTTAGTTTTTATTCAATCTCATTAAGTTTTAATAAGGCTAATTCCTTAAAAGCGATAAAATAAATCTGAGACAAAAGTATTTAAAAAAAATTAAAAACTAACAACAAAACTAAATATACCACTCCATATATTAATCCTACGATTGCTGAATTCAAGACTGCTTTTTTAACAAACGCTTATAAACATGTACGTTTCAGTGTGATACTTCAAGTTAACAGCGATGCATTAAAACAGTGAAGACAACACGTGAAAAAACTTCAAGTATACACCAATCTCCAACGAAAAATGTGAACATCAATGTTTATATAAACGCAGATGTCCACATAAGATCCATGTTCTAGTGAGTTAACAGGGAACCTGATGCGAATCAATATACTATGCAAAATAACAATCGACACATTGAAAATGCAATCAAAACTTGTAAGATTTTGATATCAAGAATCTCACATCAACATTATGTTAAATTCTTAATATGTTATTTAACCCTCATAAAAATAAAAATATATATTAGGAAAAAATTAATCCGTTTTATAAACGTTAAAGGAAAACACGATAAAAACCAAAACCTCTTTTCAGAAAGCAAAAATCCTTTCTCGCACAACATAAAATAATATCAGAGATAAAATAAACTGACGCTTTCATTTCTGATCTTTTACTGACCGAATGTTTAAAAATCACCTCGGTTCTAACAGAATTAAAGTCTTTAAACACTATCTCTGTAGCCTTTGAAACTCTCGCCCTAACCCTGAAATCAATGACAATAAGTTTACTTATAAAATTTATATAGGTATAGCAATAACTACTAAAATCAAAACAAACAGACCTATAATAAAAACTGTTATGAATAAAAAAGTATTTTGTACGTCGAATTCAAACAAAATTATAAAATAAATGTAAATCTTATGAATTGATTTGCATATTAAAAGTTTGTTAACAACATTATTGTGTTCTTAACCCTTCTGATCCCAAACTTCATCCAGCTTGACCCATGTCTAATGTTTTTCCTTACATTGATTCAAGGATAGGACTAAAAAGGATGTTTAAATATATTACAAAAAAACTTTAATGACGTAATAATAATATTGAATCATCGCCAATTGAGTACTATAGGTATACATAGCACAGCAAACTGGTGAATAAACTCTGAAATGTTAATGCAATATGTTAATTTCAACTACCCCACATTAGACTTTACTTTTACGCATCTAAAGGAAATTCGCCCGACATGCGGACCACCGCGCCAGAATTTTAGTATCAAATGAAAAGATATATCATTTGATACTACCGAGATTTGCAAAACATGCATAGTTGCCTCAGTAAAATTGTGCGACAGTCACCTAGGAAATGTAACAAGCAAAATGCAATGCTATACCTGGAAACTGTTCCATCATTCGACATTCGTCATCATTGATGGCTTGACATAATGGCATGTCCCACTCTGTTTCGTTAGTCTAACTCATCAGGACGCCGACAGAGCCTTAACTCACCCTGACCTTCAACTAAAATTCCGAAGAATATAATGAGAAGTATTTACTTTTTCAAAATTGTTCTCTCGCACAATTTTATTGTGTCATATGAAAAGTGCTCTCGTAGCAAAATAAACATACTAACCTCAACACAATTGAAGACTTTGGTTCAATCAGATTTCATATTGATATCAATGTTTAACAATCTCACAAACACTCTACAAGCAAATCGCATGAATCGATAATACTTATACACTAATAATATGAAACATAAAACTAATAAAGTAGATTCCATTGATTAGAATGTCAATAATCCTTAAGATGTTTAACTTTGATTGACTTAAGACGATACTCGGCTAGCTTTAAATCAAAAGATTGCGGCTTCAAGTTTACAAATAGATTAAATTAATTTAGGGAGTTTATTTTGTTTATTCCCTGATGTACAGAAGATAGAATGCAAAATTTTATTCTAAACTATAAAATATGTAAGACTTTTTCCTACATCTAGTTTTTATCTATTTGTCCACATTCTTGTTATAGTCTACATCCGCTAATTAGCATAGTTTTAACAGTATAACCTTCTTTCTGTTATTTATTTCATGTTAATTTATAATCAAAATTAAATTTATATCAATCATTTGTATTTATTCATTAGAAATAAAATTATAAAACCAATTTCTACTAATTATTAAGTTTTTTTAATTGTTATTTATTTTACTCGTACCTTAAAAAATACTTAATTTACTTTTTGTACTTTACCTCCTGTTACTTACTACATCCTAGTAGAATAATATACTATTTTATTGCGCTTTATAATAAGATTTATAAAAGTTTATAATAGTTTTATACAATTATAAAATTAAAAAAGATGTGTGTTCCTCATTATTGTTTCTAATTAGTTTTTAATAATAATACAAGAAAGCCTTTTAATCAAACAACAAGGTACAGGAAATATACCAAGGGCCTAATATAAAATAAGAAAACTTTCTAAGAGTAATAATTAATCAAGGCAAGTAACTGTTTTCGACTCTCTACAATTAGTTACTGGAGAGGGAAATTGCAATTAACCCAAGACCGCCTATAGTATCAGGTTAGTTATATAAAATTAGCATAATAAATTGTATCACTTCTATTTTTATTAGTAAAATTTAGAACCCTTCAAGCTCTTTTTCGTGTTTAGAAAATTTAAACCTAAAACTCAAATAAAATATTAGTAATCAAAGAATCAGGTACCGTCGACACTTGCTGTTGGATATGAATATCCCTGGACCGGTTTCGGCATAACGCCATCATCAGCAGGCGAGGCAAAACTCGAGCTCTCATCTAATAAGTTATATCAGTGATTAACTTCTAGTCTCAATGAGCACGACGAGCCCTCTGAAGATAAGGGAGGAAGTAGGAGAGGGTTTATAAAGGAAAAAACCTCTCCTGCTTCCTCCCTTATCTTCAGAGGGCTCGTCATGCTCATTGAGACTAGAAGTTAATCACTGATATAACTTTATTAGTTGAGAGCTCGAGTGTTGCCCCGCCTGCTAATGATGGCGTTATGCCGAAACCGGTCCAGGGGTATTAATATCCAACAGCAAGTATCGACGGTAGCTGATCCTTCGAATGCTTCTTTAACTTGCGGTAAATACAACCTTTTTAATTTTAAAATATTAGCACTAAAACAAAAATATATTAGCGTTTCCTATTCCATCGAAATCACCCAGTAGAGTAGTATTGTGCTTATGGGACTTCATGGTACTACAATCATACTTGCTAGAATACTTGTATTAAGAACATAGCTGAACTAATATCCATATGAAGAAATAAACTTGACTAATATCTGAATTATGGATATCCAACTATAATACGACGCAAGGTTAAAATCAGTTTACAGCAAGGGAAAGTAGTGTTAAGGAACCTAAGAGGTTGGCCTGATTTGAAATTTTTCTCTAGGACTAATCTCATTGGTTCCTTTGCATTATTTCTCCACGCAGTCAACTGATTTTTAACCTTTTGTAATACTATATCTGTGTCAAGAACAAAATAGAACTAATATCTAAATCAAATCCTAAGTAATATCAAATATCAGTTAAAATAACGATACGAAACTATAATTTCGAACAAATCAAACAGTAATATCTGAATAAAAACGAGCCCGCATTGTAATTTAGAACAAAACTAAACTGCAAAATCTAAATCAAAAACAAAACCGAATTGAAATAATATTCAAATAAAAAACAAAAACAAACTAATATCTAAATCAAGAACACAATCAAACTACCATTAAATATTAAGCAACAATTAATATAAAATTAAATAAATTACACTAGATCACAAAAGATAAATTATTAACGACAAAATTATAATACACTAACTTGAGGAGTACAAAGCAAGCAATATTTTGCTAAAAATAAATTATTAAATTACTTCAAAGCAAGCGAATTTCTTAAGTAATTATTAAGTATATTGATACCATATATATCAAACTATATATATATATAGATATGAATATCCCTGGACCGCTTTCGGCATAATGCCATCATCAGCTGGCGAGGCAAAACTCGAGCTCTCAACTAAGTTATATTAGTGATTAACTTCTAGTCTCAATGAACACGACGAGCCCTCTGAAGATAAGGGAGATAATGATACTACTATGCCATCTTTTATGTCCTTCCTTTACAGATTTTAAAAGTGTTAAATGTTTACTCAGCTTTCTTACTTTCAATAAATGATAAGTATAATATATTTATAAAAGGGGGATTTCGTAGCCAGGACAGCCCCTCCCTTAACTACGCCACTCCATTTTTAAACCCATTTTGTTGGAAATATCATTCTCATAAGTAATTATTCTACAGGAAATTCGTTGATATAATTCAAAATAGCCCAGTGTTGAAATAACAGCAGGATCAAAGCATAATATAAAGCAATTATTACAGATATGTAATATAGTAAGTGATATATTTATCTTGTAGAAGTAGAATAATATCGTTAGCACATACATATACACACCACTCAGACATCTTCATAACACTAATATACATGGCTACAACTAACTATTGATTTTATTGTGTTTGGTCTCATATATTGCATGCCAAATATTCAATCACCATTCCAATAATTCGATACGTGTCTTATTAATTTTTACTTATCCTCATTTATACTGTAGGTAAATTGGTTATTTAAGCTCTTCTTTGTCGACTAAGTGAGGATAGATACTAATTTTTTGGTGATAGCTCTATAAGAAGCTAAAGTAGTCGATGTGATGCATATGAAATTTACCCCCCTGTATATTATTGAAAGTAGCTCTATGTATATGATTTTATGTCTACTCGGAGTGAAGACTTCTAAGGTGAATTATATACAGGGTGTTTCATATAAAGTGTCCACCAAAGAAGGAGGTAATAGTACTCCTCAAGGGGAAAGAAAATGTTTTATAATATATAAGCCGATCTCCAACCGTTTTCACGAAATATTTTGGAACTACTGCCCGAAAATTTGCATGAAAAATGATTTTTTTGCAAAAATTGAATTTTATGAAATATTTATGGTAAAGCTTTAGAGGAAGTAAGAGATAAGAAAAAGTTTAGCCAAGAACGGAAAAAATTCTCTTATGATTGCCTTTTAAGAAAACCAAACTTCATCATACATTCAATAGTCAAAGTTTTAAGCTATTGTTGCTAGAAGTTGAAAAAACTAATAATTTTTGCCATTTTAGCAAATCTCTACAATGTTAATTAAATGGTACACAAAATAATTAAAAATCTGTAAAATGAGGAAAGAGTGGTTTTAAAGAAAAATGTATGAGAATAAAATATGTTCATTTTACCCCCTAAAGTCTAAATAGCTAATTATTAGTTCAATTTGCAAAAAAAAATTGTAAAAATAACACATTGTTTTGACTTTTATACAACAAAAATTATGAGTTTTTGCAACTTCTAGCAGCAATAGCTTATATTTTTGACTATTGAATGAATAAAAATATTTGGATTTTCCGTTCTTGGCTAAACTTTTGCTCTTGGCGTTTTACTTTGGCTTAAATAAACTTGCAATATTTATATATTTAAGTATTGAAGGTCGTTTGTGTATTCGTTTATGTATTAGGTACTAAAGATAGGTTTGTATATAAAAAAATACAGGAGCGCATGTATTCAAAATTCGTTCGAATCTAGTTTTTCTTTTTCCAATTAAAACTCTCCTCAAGAATAAAACCAGTAAAACATCCCCCATTGAATTTTATTTTGAACTCTTTCTTTTCTTCTCGATTGGCCACATACCTCCCTTCATTCAAATCAGAATTCCAATTACATCTAACTTAATTGGGTTAGATAATTTTTATCTACTGAAAAAGTTAATTTAATTTGATTCAGCAATCAAAATAACGGCTTTAAACAAAATAGACAAATAAAATTCAGGCTGAATTTATTCAAAAACACTGAAACTAAAAAAAAACTACAACGTAAAATCATTAAAACATTAATTTTATATCTCATATAAAATAAAAGAAAAACTTTTATTAACTAAAATACTTGGTGATTGCAATAAAAGTAATATCCTATTACTCATTCTGATCCATAGTCAAAAAGTATGGCCTTGAAACCAAAATCGAAGTTTATAAAAAATTATGCTATGATGGCTTGTATAGCAGGAGATGGACCTAAGAGTTTAACCAAAAACCGTGTCAGAGGTCCCTAATGACAAAACAAAGTTTAAGAAACTTAATACACCTAAAATCAATCTAGGTCTAAAGTCGTCATAGTCATCTAAAGAATTGATGACAATAAGTCACAGTCATCAAGTCATTGAAAATCGGAGTCGTTCTACAAAAAATTGATGACGTTACTACATTAATTGTCATTAATAACTCATCTTAACATTACATTAATTCTCATTAATAAGTTATTATGACGTCATTATATTAATCTTCATTAATAACTCATCATGACGTTATTAATGATTTTTTGACGTTATTACATTATTCGTCAGCGCCCCTAAAAAAATAAATAAACTTTTCTGTACTGAAAAAGTGTAACCCTTAATAGTACGCATTTTGAAACACAAAAACCGATTTTATGACGTCACGACAACCTAGTTCTCAATAGAGTTAAATTAGAATACAGTAGTGGTGAAAAAATTAGAATACACAATTTTTAAAATGACAAACTGTTGAATTTGGTCTATCCATTTTTAATTATTAAAAATTTCAAGTGTCTAGAGAGGAAGATTGTAATGAAATCTTCTGGCGTTTAGTGAGAGAGTCTGACAGATTTCGGATTCTATACTCTAACAGCAATAGGAGAGGTAAAAGTATTTCAAAATGCATACATTGAAGTTTAAATATCCTATATACGCTAAAACCAGACTACAACTCCCTTTATTTATATTCTAACTAGCAGTGAATAGGGAAGTAATTAAACAAATCATAAAAACAGCAATTATTCCAAGTTATATTTGTGGTCAGAATAAATAATCCATCGATTTTATTCTCCGATGAATTTTCCTATTGAAATACTTATGTTTTTGTTTAAAACCAATAATTACTTCGAATTGATCAATTTGTTATGTTTCAATTATTTCACAAAAGCAGAGTAATTTTTTTCTTTAATTATCTTTATTACTGGTAAATATCGGGGTTTAGTATTGAACAAATAAAAGTAATTAAAATGCATACACATTTATAATTCATATAGATATTTGTAAAATAAACTTTATTAAGAATAATAGAAATTTGAAACGAATAAGAATTGACGTAATTTAAAATATCACATCAATAAAATCAAGTTGACATTACCAAGTGCCTGTTAATATTACCAATTTGAATATTTCATGAATGTTGTTAATAGTAATTATTACCAACATAAAATTTTGAAGTTAATACAAATGAATTAAGTTTGTGCTTTTCAGATAGGGACATAACCCTTTAAAGGGCCTGACGAGATATTTTGTTAGGGTGGAAGAAAATTTACGCTTTAAAAGGAAGCTTTTAAGGCGGAAATTTTTCATAACCAGTCTTTTAAGTCCTAATAGACATTTTAACACCGGTAAATAACAGCAAACGTTAATAAATTTTAACCAATTAATATTATGTTTGACAGTGATTTTTTCTTTTCTTTGATAGTGTTGAGAAATTCAATTTAAATTTGTTAAGATTGATTTTTTGAGGCAGCATGATTAACTTTTTCAATATCTAATCGGTACTTAGTCTTTTAAAACTCAAAATTTGTAAGTTTTCCCTTAATCGGTTTTAATTGTTCTGTAATCGTGTTCACAAGAGATTCGTAAAAGCACCCAGACAACAAATTCGTACACGTACAATATACATACATCAATGAGACCAACTAAATTCTAGTTTATGGAACCCGTATAAGTCAAAACCACAATTTTAACTTTAATTGTAAGTCTAACAAGGGCGTGGTTTCCAAATCAGTTGGTCGACAGTCGACGGAAAGATTTGTCGACTCAACAAACCGAATCATACCGTCGACAAATAGCTTTGTATCATAGCTGTCTCCGAAATGATTTGTCGGAGGAATGATTTGTCGGAGGAATGATTTATCGACGAAGTGATACGGAGTCTCTAAAATCAGTATAAGTCGCTGATTGCACACTTAACAGACCTTTAATGTCCCAGCAAACCCCAAGTTTTCTAAATAACCATAAACAGTCTACATTTACCACAAAAAACCATTAAATTGAAGAATCACCTGCCGTTGTATATGACTTGCTGTATAATTGCTGTAGTATATTCTTATCCAACAACAAGTATCGACGGCAGCTGATTCTTGCGGTAAATGCTATCTCGATTATTTTGACAAACTTTTAATTGTCTTACTAACCAAGTTCCAACCACCCCACAAATAACCATACCCAATAGCCCTAATATTCAACCTGTACAATGAACAGCCCGCAATCTACCCAATGATCATTGAACACTTCCCTATCGCAACAATGAACAATCTTCGACTTCTAAAATACCAAGCCTCTAATTAAAAATACCAAAACAACTAAACCCTTATTTGCAGAAATAACAAACCCTAATAAAAACAACCTCTAACCCATCAATAACTAACCTCTAACAAACACCCCACCTTCTTCCTCTTCTCTGAATAACCAGCCCTTATTTCCACGAATAAAGAAATTTTAATAGAACAAATAATCAACCTCTAATTTCTTCCAATAATAAACTCCCTTAGTAATACTATTATTAGCAGTCAATATCCTGCGTAGGCCAATTGTCTCAAAAACTATACTTAGTTAATCAATTTTCTTGAATAAAATATACAACAATAAAAGTTCATAGAAGTTAAAGAAACTATTACAACTTTATTCCTTTAAGGAAGGATGAAACAAGACCGATTATTGCTTTTCAAAGCAAAGTGTAGGGTTGAAACTTATAGTCAGCTTTTCCAACAGTTTATACAACTTTAATATTTAATATGTATTTTTCATTTTATACATCGTGTTAACAGACACTAGTCAAAGAGTTTAATGATAAAAGGTCAACAAATTCAGCTTATTTACCAGGTCGTTTCCCTTGCTCTTTATTCCGTAACAACTCTATACTTTTCAAAGAAAAGCAATTGACAGGAGTCAGCTGTTATGCCAATTGACCTATCAGATGACCCCACAACCCCTATTTACTTCAATAGGACCTACTTTTTGCTCTATACTTTATTATAGATAAATATATTTATAACAAGGAAAAAAACTAATAGGACACGGATTTCTTTGAAAAAATGTAACGAAAGAAAACAAAATACACCAGACCATTATTTTTTTAGGGATATTTAACACTGGGTAATTCGTTTTGGCAAACCTGACCTGTCATCATTCACTACGAAATTGACGAATAAAAACGAATATTCACTAAAAAATTGGGTTTGCAAGGTTGCTTGTATCGCGGTATTAAAAGAGATTTAGAAATGAAAAATCGAGAACAGGGCACCTCGGAATTTGCACTCAGAACTTAGCAACAACCGGATTTGGTACGCTCAACCCCACTATTTCAGAATCGCCAAATTGATACTGTAACAGTCTTCAGCATCACTGGGCACGTCATTAAAATCTAAATACATTTATTTAAATTCCAAGTGGCCGCCCATCCAGGCGCTGACTTCGGTCGACGCTGATTAACATATATGATCTGACAAAACCATAGGTATATTTGCCGTATTGAAACAAAACAAGTGCACGTATTCATTACGTGAAGGGGGTACACTTGTTCTCAATTTAGACATAATTCGATTATGTTTCGATGTTTTAAAATTCTAGAAAACACGTATAGAAGATTTTCGATAAAAATTTAACTAATGCCGATAATGATACAAAACTTTTGTATCATTATCGCATTTGTTGGTCCTTAACAGTACTAAATTAGTGCCATAGAGGGTATATACTAGAGGGTGCATGGCCTATCTCAATACATTGAAAGGCCTGAAACACCGTATTGGGGCTCTTAAGGGCTCTATGTAACCTCATTGATACCTCCTTCAAGAGTGATTTAAGTTTATAAAAAATCTATTGTTTTCGGAATAAGGCAACGGAAACAGTCCTTCAGTCCTTTCTCGGCTGGATTTGAACCCACGACCTCCAGTAGGCAAGTGGTTTACCACTATAGTACAACACAGGGCTAAATCAGTAACCACGCCCTCAATTTCAAATCAGGCCAACCTTATTGGTTCCTCAACACTATTTTCCTAAGCTGTCAACTGATTTTAGCTGTGTGTCGTGCTATAATAAAAATACTTGACTAATTTGGTCACCTGAAAATTCAGAGGTCGAGCGATACAATATAGAAGATATACTATAAGAAATGATTACTAAATTAATGATAATATAGGTCATGATTGGGTTGGGTAATCATGGAATTCTGAAAAAGAACAAAGTTCGATCATGACACCTTCAACTTTGGATAAATATTTTATTCTGAAAGTAAAACCAACTTAAGACATTCTGATGACGAGCGAAGCTATAACAATACAGAGTTCAAATCAAGATCTTATTCTGGCGTCGAGCTTGGCAAAGTCAAAGTAATCATACCTTAAGCTTTGGCTACGTATGACATTCTGAGGACGATTAAAGTGAGTCCGAAGTTAATTAATTAAGAGTCGAGATTACCCTACCCAATTTCTTTCAATTATTTTATTATTATGTTCATAATTTTATCAGCCAATATTATTAAAAGCTATAGTTATATTAAGCTCTATTGTAATAGAAATTGATTTAAACACCAGAGTATTTCAGGAAGTTATAGTAAAATAAAAATAGGGGTAATAAAGATCGATCAGTTTCGCCTAAGCAGTTGATGGTTAGTGTCATCACGCTATCTTAATAAAACGATACGTCCATCAACATGTTCCAATGCTTACGTTTTCTTTAGAGAGTGGACAGAAATAGTTATTTAGGCACCAAGGGAGTAAAGAATGCTATTATTATCCTGAGCAGTTAGTTGGTTCCTAAGGCACAGCATACTACACAACGTGGAACAGCATATGCTGTGGGAACAGCATATTACCCACTTATTTATTATTTAACAGTTCCATTTTATTTAATTAAACCATATATAAAGTGCGTAAAAATATTTTGTTATGTTCTCTCAAAATAAAACTCTCGGTGTTCTTAATTTAGGTGTGCTCTACTAGGTAGCGGTAGTTGACAAAATGCATCTTTATACGTAAAATTGAGTTTGGGATTACTCTAAAGTCTACGATTGCTGGAAGTGCCTTAGACTTTTTATAAGTGAGTGAGTAAGTGAGTGACTGAACGAGTGAGTGAGTTAATGTGTGAATGAGTGTGTGTCAAAACTGCTAACTTTGAGCCATTATATCTCATCACCTGTGGATGGTAAAGATATGAAATTCGGTAGAAGTACTCAGCTCAACAACATTTTTTATTTAATATTAAAATTATATTTTTCAATGTCCTTAATAAAAAGATACGAGGGGACGAAAATAGCCTTGAGATGCTTCCTATAAAGGATGGTACACCAGTGACCCCTAGACGGTGGGGGCATCGCCATGACCCCAGATACTAAGTTATTACTTGTCATTTAATGTAAAATATAATTTAGTTCTTGTTCAACCATCAATCCACAAATAATATAACCCTATACGGCAAAATTGTCGACTTTTCTCATCTTCTATGACAGATTACTAGCGCTGGTCCGCCAAAATAGCGATGAAAATAGAAACACCTAAAACTCCTTCCCACCTTTTCACAAATGTTAACTTAAAACTGGGACATATTAGCTCCATGAGCAGTTAAGAAATCAGAAAACGGCACAGCGTAGTACTGTCTATTTTATTTGCAATTAATAAAAAATGTCACACAGAATCAAAAAATTCGGGCTCTGCTTTAATTAAAAATGTATTGTATGCATTTACAACTTCGTGCTTATCAGACTTTGGCAGAGGGTTCAACCCCTTAGGGATCCACCTCCAACTTTTCACACGAAAACTGTCGGGGAGGTTCATTCCCTTACGGAATTGAACCTCCTGCCAAACCTTGCGTGTGAACGAAGTATATGTAACACAAATAGTCAAAGCATGTACTTATGCCACATTGATTTTAATAAAAAAATCAATAAGACTTCAAAAGAAGCTTAAAAAAATTATCGAAGGGAAAACATATACATTTTTTCAATCAACGTTCACAAATGGTTATAAAATTAACAAATTGACATAACAAATATCCAATAATCCAGTAAACCAAGATGTTAGAAATGTATAAGGTGATTCAATTCGATGTAAACAAACCAAACGCATTTGGAGGTTATAACCTGACGTTTTTATGAATGACGTGTGACGTCATTGCAGGAATCGGTATAGGCGGTCAACATTGAAAATTTACTATTTATTCCTGCAATGACGTCAACTCCGGACTATAACCTAACATGTCAAAAAAATTAATTACATTCATAAAAACCCTCCTATTGAATCACCTTATAAACTCGATCAGCTTGCCCGTAAACATTGAGTATTTCAGTTTTTCTGTCACATCGAAAAAAACGAGTCTATCCAATTACAACCGACAAGCTTTCTATTTCCTCCGCTACCCTGGGGTACCGGCGTTGCTATACGTAACAAATGAATGCTAATGCTGGACCCGAACTCCCTCCTTCAATCTGTGTATTAACTCTGTAAAAATGTCTTTATATCACTAAACTCTAAAACTAATCCATATCAAAACTAAACTAATCCTTACACTATCGGCCACAGTGTTATTGTTTGGTATTATTTGTTGTTTTAGCATTATATATTGTTACTTGGCATTTTGCCATGTATGTAGCGAATTTTCATAACCTCGCCTCAAAAGCCGGCTACGCGGGCCAGTGAGCCCGCGTAGGTTTGCTATGTACCCTTCGGGACCACACTGTTGTTTTAGTATTTATTGATACTTGGCATTTTGCCATGTATGTAGCGAATTTTCTTTATTAACATTATTTCTTATAGTTGTTTTATGTTGTCCATAGCATTTTTTGGTGCGAACCAAAAAAATTAACCCTCGTATAAAATATTTTATATGAGTATAATCTTTAGGTTTAAAATCAATATAATCACGATTTTTATTTTTAAATAAATACCGTTTGCCTCACTTAAGATGGTCCGATTAAGCTGAAACCGGTATCTATCGTTCAAAGATGGAACAAGAGGTGGAGTCCCCTCTTCTTTACACTGTCCCTATCCTCTATGACTACTGAACCCAACAGATATCGTCTTTGACCTAGACGTATACATAATATATATATATTATATATATATTATATATATATATATATATATATATATATATATACTTATTATAAAGAAAGATATAGAAACATTAAGAAAACTTACAATAAAACGTAACGTTTCGAACTGTTAAAGTTCTTCCACAGACGAAGAGAGACATAGATATATTATATATAGATATTATATATATATATATATATATATATATATATATATATTATAAATATATATATATATATATATATATATATATATATATATATATATATATATATAAAATAACCCTATTTGTGATGGTTCGATTGAGCTAAAAATCGATATCAACCTATTAAGCTTGTCCTCTACCTGAAGACGAAATACCGGGTTTTATAGCCATTTCAAGTCTCAAAATATTTTTATATCATGACGTCATAATTTTTAATAATCAATAGCCCCTCAAACCTTTTAAACATCTCGCAATATGCAAAGTTTCGTTTCAATTTGAGAAAGCCTTAGAGAGTTATCGTCTGCCATACGAAATGGAAGAAACTCTTACATCCAAACATATATAAAAACATAAATACGTATAGAAACTAATGAACTAAGTTCATACTAAAGAAACTATGAACTACGTTTATACTTAAGAAAAAATAAACTATGATCATGCTTAAGAAAATATATATAAACTCTTTTTCAAGAACATTTGTTATTTTACCAACAAATAAATAAAAATGTCAGTGATTAGTGATTAGTACAATTAGTATCTGGTAATTGAATTAAAGGGCCTAATAAAACATTATTTCCATTACAAAAATATTGTAAGTTGGAAGCAAAAAAATACAAAACAAAAGAATACTTAGATAAAAGGAAAATAGAAGGCTATTGAAATATTAGACATTCTGGGAAATATTCCCCGCCCTACAGGGGGAATGTACTTTCTCCCTCCTCCCTAATAGCCTTATCCTTTTATCAATCATATTATAAATAAAGTTAAAACACTAATAAGTTATACTTTATTTCAATTATTAAACTGGAATGTTTTAACTGATAAACTTGAGATCCTACAATCTTTTTAAGAAATATATATATATATATATATATATATACTATGTTATTGTATCCGGTTGTGTTAAAAATCAGTCTTTAGGTGTAGTTGTGCTATGGGAAAAATATTTTTTATCACGTCCAGAAAGATTTCTCAGCAAAAAATCATAAAAGCAGAAAAATGTTGCAATCGAATTGAGATTTGCGACGCATGTAGCTGTTTATAGGACTAACTTGTGTGCCAAGTTTCATCTTATTATCAGCATTAATTTAATTTTATTAGATAACTTGTGAAAGTTTTTTTTTTAAAATGTAAAAATAGGAAAATAAACCAATTAATTAAAATTTGGTACAAGTGTATACCTTTACGCAATGAACAAGTATACTATGATTATTGTTGGATCATAAAATTTAAACAGCATCGAGTGTAGTCAGTACCTGGATGGGTGACCACTGGGAATGAAACGGATGTATTAACTATATTAGTACGAGCGAAGCGAGTCCGAAGACGTGTTGTAGTATAAATTTAACAACTTGTATATTCTAAATACGAGCAAAGCGAGCCCGAAGACGTGTTGTAGTATAAATTTAACAACTTGTATATTCTAAGGACGAGCAAAGCGAGTCCGAAGACGCGTTGTAGTATAAATTTATAAATTTAACAACTTGTATATTCTAAGGACGAGCAAAGCGAGTCCGAAGACGTTTGTAGTATAAATTTAGGTATATTCTAAGGACGAGCAAAGCGAGTCCGAAGACGTGTAGTAAATAATTTAACAGCTTGTATATTCTAAGCAGCAAAGCGAGTCCGAAGACGTGTTGTAGTATATTTATAAATTAACAACTTGTATATCTAAGAGAGCAAAGCGAGTCCGAAGACGTGTTGTTAGTATAAATTTAACACTTGTATATCTAAAGACGAGCAAAGCGAGTCCGAAGACGTTTGTAGTATAAATTTAACAACTGTATATTCTAAAGACGAGCAAAGCGAGTCCGAAGAACGTTTTGTAGTAAAATTTAACAACTTGTATATTCTAAGGACGAGCAAAGCGAGTCCGAAGACGTGTTGTAGTATAAATTTAAAAATTTAAATATTCTAAAGACGAGCAAAGCGAGTCCGAAGACGTGTTGTAGTATAAATTTAACAACTTGTATATTCTAAGGACGAGCAAAGCGAGCCCGAAGACGTGTTGTAGTATAAATTTAACAACTTGTATATTCTAAGGACGAGCAAAGCGAGTCCGAAGACGTGTTGTAGTATAAATTTAACAACTTGTATATTCTAAAGACGAGCAAAAGCGAGTCCGAAGACGTGTTTAGTATAAATTTAACAACTGTATATTCTAAGACGAGCAAAGCGAGCCCAAAGACGTGTTGTATATAAATAACAACTTGTATATTCTTTGATATTCTAAAGACGAGCAAGCGAGTCCGAAGACGTGTTGTAGTATAAATTTAACAACTTGTATATTCTAAGGACGAGCAAAGCGAGCCCGAAGACGTGTTGTAGTATAAATTTAACAACTTGTATATTTTAAGGACGAGCAAAGCGAGTCCAAAGACGTGTTGTGTATAAATTTAACAACTTGTATATTCTAGGACGAGCAAGCGAGTCCGAAGACGTGTTGTAGTATAAATTTAACAACTTGTATATTCTAAGGACGAGCAAAGCGAGCCTGAAGACATGTTGTAGGTATAAATTTAACAACTTGTATATTCTAAGACGAGCAAAGCGAGTCCGAAGACGTGTGTAGTATAAATTTACAACTGTATATTCTAAGGACGAGCAAAGCGAGCCATGTTGTAGTATAAATTTAACAATTCTAAGGACGAGCAAAGCGAGTCCAGAATTGGAAAAATGAGCATAGCAAATCCGATGTGATGAGGAAAGTTCCCATTTATTACTTAATAGCTTTATTATCAATTTTTAAGTAAACAACTTTTAGTTTTAAGTGTTCCGGTGGTAACCGCGTCTATTCAGAACCCGAAGTTCCGCTTTCAAAGAGGGAAGCATTATCTTCAGGGATGTAGACATCATGGATGTGTTTACAATACTCTACTAAACTGAAAGTCGTATTCATGATCCGATTTGAATATTTTAAATTAAACTAATGAAAAACCATCCAACTGTTATTTATTGTTTACGAAAACATTATTGTTTTAACTCTGTTATATTTACTTGTTTTTTAAAAAATAAATTATAAAACAAAAATTATTATCAGCAATGCAGCAAAAAATGTTAAACCCCTCTTCTAGGTCAAAGTAAAAGGGCAAACTTTCAAAAGAAAAGCAGGACTTTAATTTAATGACTCGGAACCGTCTTGGAATTTTCTTCATTTTAACAGAAAAAGGTTGTGGAAAGCGAGCTAAAGTTTAGAATAACTTCGAAAAAAAGTTAGTTTAACAGTTCATTTAGAACTTTAAGACTTAGTGATAGGTTTGGTTTTAAGATCCCTTTATTTTATAGGAAAGAAAAATTTGAAAGAATCTTTTAGCGAATTTTCGATAGAAAAAAGATTTTAATACCAAGGGAGAAAACAGAGTTGTTACGCCTCGGTTTTTTGTTGGGTTCTGAGGCGTAAGCAGAGGAAACAATTATATTTAAACCCAGAGGCATAGCCAAGGGAACCAGCAGGTTTAAGGAAATTAAAAAGGGGTGTAATGACAGTTTTCTTCCGTGGTGCGAACAAGATTTTTCTTTAGAAGGGAGAAATGTATGCTTAATTTAAAATAATTTTAAATTAATTATTGTAATAAATAATAATTAAATCAAAGTAAATCATATATATATATATATATATATATATTATATATATATATATATATATATATATAAAGTTTCACGGAACTAATTTTTGGTGGTATAGAAAATTCAATATTTCAAAGAAAACTGGTTAAAAGCGGATAAATCAGGCATCAAAAAGGTTTTATGTGCGCACTGTTTTTAGTGCGTCATCTCGCACTAAAAACTTTAAATTTAATTTAAACAGAATTTTTATAACCTACAAACACCATAAACAAAGTCTTTTTAAATCATCTAAAAAATGTTTTAGCCAAGTGTTTCACTCATATATCATCTAAAACAAAAATTTACTTTCAAATCTATAACCTCTAATAACAAAATCTATAAAACCCCTTCCCCATAACAATATAAAATCGAAAAGCACCGACTATGAGAATATTAAATTCTCAAAGGCAATAAACAAAGGAATGGAAGGAAAAATAATAGAGAACCAAAACTTAAATAAATTATGGGAACAAAAATCTCCCATAATTGGAAAAAATGTATGACTTAACTTGGATTTATATCGAAAATTATAAAAGTAATGAAAAATCATTAAAAATCAAATATGGTGTATTCATCACATTCTAAAGTACTTGAGACCATCTACTAAACCATACAAGTAAAACGCTCCGATAAATATCTATGTGTATTAATACTAGGGTGAAATAAAATGTATTCAAAATTCCCCTATGTTAATATGACTTTCATGCCTTAGAGCAGCAAAGTGTTTCACATTTATTAGATTTATAAACTAAACCTACCCTCAATGACAATATAGGTATAATAAAGGATGAGCTGAAATTCAGAAGATGAGTTTTTTCCTCAATCGATATCAAGGTAAAAATTCACGATTATCTGTTTATATTATGCTATTAGTTTTTATTAAATAAACCGTTGAAATGCAACAAGGTATCAACTGAATTATTAAAGGGACGTATAAAATTTTTATAGCAGTATTCAAAAAATACATTGCATTAGTTGGTTATGATGCTACTGTTTGACATATTTAATTTTTAGAGATAAATTTATTGAGTTTCGACACAAGAGGCAATGACTTGATTAGTTTCCTGCAATGATAAGCCACGTCTAAAAATCCTCTTTAAAAATGTTCACTTTCTCTCTTCTTTACCTCTTGTTGGTATAGAGGTTGTTCGTAGATTAGCATTATAGCGTTTTCGAATTCAGTTATTATAGCAGTCAGCTCTTTCGTAAGAGCTGCAGATGAATGTCAAACATAATAAAACTGTGGAATTTATTAAACTGATCTAGCTTCCGATCAAAAGGAGCAGAGAATGGTATCGTGGCTACAAGATTCTTGAATAAAAGGGATGACACGCAAAGTCAATATAACAAAGTAAAACCGATGAGAATAAAATATAGAAAAGATTCTATCACAAAACGCGAGTCAAAACAAACTGCTTATGGTTGGTATGAACTACGCATGCGTAGCGTACAATAATTAGATTAACTGCGTATGTCTTAAATTTAGAGGTAAACTTACCTTCCTACGAAAGGTTTCTTATGGTAGGTTATAGGGGTTAAGGTTGTTATGATTAGTATAATAGTGTAGTAGTATAACAAAAAGTATAATAGTGTGTAGTATAATAATATAGTGTAGTAGTATAATAAAAAGTATAATAGTGTAGTAGCATATTAATAGGTATAATAGAGTGTAGTATAATACTTAGTATAGTAGTGTAGTAGTATAATAATAAGTATAAAAGTGTGTATTATAATACTAAGTATAATAGTGTAGTAGTATAATAATAAGTATAATAGTGTAGTAGTATAATACTTAGTATAATAGTGAAAAGTAATATACTATTATTTGCTAGTTACCTTCTTGTATCTCCATATTTTTAATAAAAATGAAGGTTGGTCATATAAATGTTTTATTTGCCCGAAAATGTATAATATAAGATGAACTTATCTTAGTTACATAACCAGCGTTTATAAATGCTAGGGAAGGTAAGATTGCTCCTATTACTTTGTATCATACGACGTTGATGGGGTCAGTTAAGTTCCCTTATCGCGTCATCCCCTTAATTCAAACCGTTTGACAAATAATACATACGCTCTACATGAGCTCTTTTAATTTCCCTCAATTCACCGACACATGTTTTTCATGTGTCAAACATTTAGCCTCACATGTTCATCAGTTTAAAGCCTACAAATCTTGAGCATCGAGTGGAAGATTAAGTTTTAGAAACATGAGAAACAAGTACTCTTAGGGAGGATTTCAAAACAGCAGCAGATGTATTAATAGAAGTTTATCTGGATTACAATGATACCGGTTTAGGGCTTTGTGGTTCCAGGTTCAAGGCCGCAAGGCTTGTCGTTTCCTGCGAAAACAATCGGGTGGAAGTGTCAACCGTTACGTTCTAATTATATTTTAAAATTAGCGACGACTTATTTGTTAACAAAAATCTTATACAATCTAAGAGCGTAACCTAGGATGCGATCCTCATCCAAGGTCCTTGGTCTTAAAGGCGGAATCATCATCACCTGAGTTATGAAGAAGTCGAATTTCCTAACATTCCTTTTCCACAGGGGGGAAGAAACCAAAAGATTGCACTCTTTAACAAACTTTTTGTTATAAGTCAACACATTGATGCTATACGCCCCTGAAGACGTTTCGAAATGTGGAAACAAAACATCGATGTCGGGGAACTGCAACTACTGGTCAACGCAGTCACCTCTGGGAAATTTAAAATCCTAGATATTGAATTGGAAAGGCTAACTTTCATAAGCAAACTTCATATTTACTTTAACTTTGTAACAGCCTAATAGGCAATTTGGGTCAAGCTGACAAAAAAGAATTGCCGTCTGGATTCATCATATTTGATTTAAAATAAAGTAGAATAGAATAACAAGTGAGTGATTCCCCTTGAAAGCTTGGGGGAAAATCAAAATATTGTGTAAACAAAACCACAGTGTTGTTCTTCCCCCAAAAGAGTAAAGTTTTATTTTTTGTTATTGTTCAGTAAATGTTTTTTGTTAAACAATAACCTTTATCAATGATAGGCAAAATACATTTGCATAACCTCCTCTACAGTAACTCAAAGCACTAAAGTAGCCCTTTTTGACAAAGCCCAAAATACTTGAGTAAAGTCACTTGTTGAGAATGTCTCACAAAAGTTTTAATATAAAAAGATAATAATTTAGTGAATTAGACTACAATTGATAAGATAAAGCCTTAATACTCTAATTTAAATCTTCGTATCAGATTTATTTATTTGATCCAACATGCTTATGGTATGTAAATGCTTGTAAGTGCAAGTCAGAAATCAATGCATTGTTTTCTAATAAACAGAGACCTTATAAGATAACTGTTGTAAGGTTTCCTTACAATGGCATAGCTAAGCATGTCTAGTCATGCAATGCTTGGCTAAATTATTATAGTTCTATATATAGGACAACTAGGAATAAGTTAGGCATAGGGTATAGAACAGATATGTAGCGAGCTTGAAAAGCATTCGCCCACAAATGTGTCAATTGAGCACCATAAAATAGGCCAATTGTGTCATAATAAATACCAAAACATGGACACGAGCATTCGCCCCCCCCCCTCCCCTCCTGTTAGGACTTCTCCTAACATTTATTTATTTTTGATAATATTTTTTAATTTAATTTATTCCAGCAGAGTGATATACCTTAGTTCCTATTTAGATTTTAATTTACTCCATATTTAGGTCCCCCTGGAATTAACGAAGTATGCTACTCCCGCGACGCACCCATGTTTTGCAGATTGCTGGTCACAATTTATTAGGCAACGTAGACTCAGCAACTTCTAGATCTTTCGATGCAGATAAGTTGTGGTACCACAGGTGATAAGTTGTTCAGTGCACATTTTTCTATAAATAAATTAATCAAAGTATTTTCTGTCACCATTTTCATGTTTCAACTCCATTTCTTGGTAGTTTTAGTTGTGTGAGAGTGTTAACATCGCCATTTCTTGGACATTGCCACTTCTCACCAACTCACATGCATCACCACCACCAGTGGATCAACTTTCATAGTATCATGCCATCAATTAAGGATACGTAATCACCACCTTTAATTCTTAGCACAGGTTTAGAATATAAACACATCTTATTTTATATTAAGAGGAAGAAAGAGAAGAGGACACATCATCATCTTTGGGTTCCTGGGGTCTCTTTGCACGCTAATGCTAAATTATTTATCTTACCTATAATATGTACAGGGCTTATGGTATTTAATAATAACGAAATTTATATCATAAAGTGTTTTTTGTTATCCATTCCATCACTTCAACAAAAAGACAGTCCGATCTATTATTTATTTTATGCTAACCAGCTTATAGGTTGTGAGGTGAATCTTGGTTCGGCCAATTCTCCCCAACACCTTCCCTTGTTTTAATCGGAGAACACCATCCGATTTAAAAAATGATTTTTCGGCGAAGGTAAGTCATTTCTCGGCTCATTTTGATTGCATTATGATACACTTATAAACCAAAGCTTATTTTTAACTAAAATTTGACAGGAATGAAATTTAGTGAAATGTGTAATTGCTTTACCCTCGGTCAAAATGGTCTACTAAAATTCTTTATAAATAAATAAAGCATTTACCCCTTTTTTACTTCTTAACGTTTATATACTTTTTATGTTATTAACTTTTTATTATTATGTTATTTATTCTAGTATTTCTTTTAGTTTTGCTTTATTGTAGTTCTTTGTTGATTATTCTTTCTTCTATGTTTGTTGGGATAGGCACTGATAATGATCGAAAATCGAAAGCCGACTCTGTTTATGTAAAGAATTAAACATTTTGTGGAGAGATTTTGGTGTTTTGTTTGGCTTTATAAGTTAACTCCATACTCAGTATCTTAGTTATAATATCAATTTCAAGTTTTGTTTCAATACAGCAAGTATACATATATATGTTTTTGGTTGGATCATAAAAGATAAGCAGTAACGAGCGAGGTCAATGCCTGGATGGATGACCTCTAGAAAGAAAACCAAATGTATTCAATGTCTTGGGACAAGCGAGGTGAGCTCCAAGACGTTTCGTAGTAAAAATTTAGCGATTTGTTTATCCTAAGGACGAAAGAAGCGAGTCCAGAGTGGTGAGGATAAGCGTAGGGACTCTGATGATGCGAGTTAAAGTTCCGAGGTACCCCGCACCCAATCATTATATCTTTGAAAATATAAATGACATAATGAATTCGTTTTACAATCCGGTGAAACCAAAGAGATGAATTAGAATCTATCAACTGGCATAAATATTTACTCACAGAAGATTAATATCTGTTTTAGACAACCATTGTCTAGGTTTTAATAGAATTAGCAGAACAGAAATTCTAACAAAGGACGAAATTGACCCTAAAATTTCCCCTTGTTCTGGCATTGTAAATAACAAATTACTCAGGTAATATCAATTTTGGACGAACCAACTTTTCAAAAACAAAAACTCTTTTGTATAATACATTTTCGTGTAAATGTTATTTTTGTATATTTCACGTTTACAAACGAGTAGACATTTCTTTAGGTGCCTCAAAAAATAAGGTATTTACTTAACTAAGACTTAACAATGATTAATTAAAGATAGATTGGGCTAAATCGTAAGTTGTTTTGAGGTTGATTTTAAACTCATAGGCTCATCATGAAGTTCAATAAATATTTATTTAGATATTAGCTTATTAGTTTGAGCTGATAAGCTAAAATGTTTATATTTTTATTCTTTCTCTTTTATACCGTAGGAATATAGGTAAAGTATTGTTTTTGCAAAAAAATCTGAAACCAGGATTCCACTTGTTCCAGTTTTAGGCGTTTTTAAGGCCTCTTAAATGGTTTTTGCTAAGTTACCTGTCTGAATGTGAGTGTATGTTATCATCGTAGCTCCAAGTGTATTTACAATAGAGAGTTGAAACTTTGTACAAAGTATATTCTTGAATGACAATGAAACTAAAATAAAAAAAAAAATGAAGACAGCAGCCCTACACATATAAGAAACCAATTGACCACAATAAATAAATGTAGAACCGCTGCATTCATTAAAGTTAATTGTACTTGTTTATATATTTTGTATTTTTTTAATTGTGATCATTTGATAATTGCATAATTTTCCGTATGATATATAAGTGTAATGTTCTTTTTCAATTTTTAATAAAAATTTGGTGTAATAACAGTTCTGTTTTTTATATAAATTACAAAACACCTCCATGGACTTGGAATATTGTATGTTTTATTTACTATTTTCCTAACACCTGAACTATTTCATTTCACTAGAGTCAGATGTGCACTTAGTTTGTGGCTAAGTGTTTATGATTATTAATTAATGTTTATATTTAACAAAGAATATGCGTACATTTGTTCCATGTATAGGTATTTGTTTCAGTTATCTAAATGTAGCAAATGCACCTATTCTTTGTTAAATATATAAACATTAATCAATAGTCAACGATAAGCCATGCACAAAACTAAGTGCACATCTGACACTACTAAAATGAAGGGTCTACTGGCAAATTAGTGAAGGCAACTACAATGTATAGTAGATACTCTAGGAGATCTCTACTATAGTGTAGTAGAATCTACCAAACATTATACCAGATCCTACTGCTATAGAAGTAGTAGTAACCAGAAAGTATAGTACAACATACTAGAAAGTATAGTAAAACTTACCAGAAAGTAATGGTAGTAGCAAAAACTTACAGTATAAACTACCAGAAGGTTAATGGGGCAACTAGAAGTTATAGTAGTTTAGTTACTATTACGTTGGGACCAACTAAACATATAATTTGCACTTAACCAGAAAAATCCATATTAGGTAAAATTTCACTGAGTCTAACTACAAAAATCAGTCAACCGCTGCAGTTGTGCCATTCGGAAAATATTTTTTATGACATCATTAACCTACGATAATGACAGCTAAATTTTCGAAAAATCATAAAACGCGGAAGAATGACGCGATTGGATTGAGATTTGACACCCATGTAGCCATGTATAAGAATAACATATGTATCAAGTTTCATCTTATTATCAGCACATTCACTAGCACTTGTGACGATGGGTCTTATGCATGGGCTACATGCGTGCTAAATCTCAATCCAATAGCATCATTTTTCCACGCTTTATAATTTTCCGACAATTTTTATTGCAAAAATTATTTTCCGAATAGCACAACTACAGCGGTAGACTGATTTTTGTTCAAAGATTCAACTCTAGCATAAATACAATCGGCGCTACGATGATAGCAGATACACACACATACAGACAAATATCTTTATAAAAACCATTAGTAGGCCTTAAAACACCTGAAACGCATAATTCCAGTGACATGCCGATTTTGAATTCTTTACTATCACAATACTTCCCCTATATACCTACGGTATAAATGAGGAAAAGTAAAAATTAAGATATTTCTTAAAAGAAAGAAATATTAAAATACTCTAAAGAAAATTTAAGGAAGCTATTGTATAATAATAGTAGGTGCAATAATAAGTTGAATGTGGTGTTTTTTTTAAATATATAATAAAACTAAATATATAAGTTCTACAAGAGACTTTGTAATAAAACTTGAACTATACCTGTTAAACAAATACACCTCTCCGTGACATTTCTTTATGGACCCTGAAACACAAGTAATAAAGAAAATTAGACTTGTCTAGAATATTATATAATAGGTGCAAACAGAACTATAAAAGAACTGATCTCTATTGAAGAAAAACTATTGATACTTAAATCAAAAGAACATAATTGTATTTGAATACAGATGATGCATAAAATAATCGGTAACGGGGAGCCACGGGACTTTTCCTCATTACATCGGACTCGCTATGCTCATCCTCCTTGCTTTGGACTCGCTTCGCTCGAACTCAGAATATACTATTAGCCAAAATTATACTTTCGAAACAACTTAGGACACTAGGCTTGAAAATGACAAAAAACACAGAGAAAACAATCAAGTCATTTTGTAAAATAAATGCTTCATAAATCTTTACAAATAATGCCACTAGTACTAAATTTCAACTCAAATTTTTTTGAAATTTAGATAAAACATCATTTGCTGCTCATAAAAATTTAATGCTGATAATGCATGCCACAATGCCAAATTTAAATTAGATCGCATCATTTTTCGCATTTTATGATTTTTCGAAATTTTTGCTGAGTCGTTATTGCGGCTTCATAAAAAAAATATTTTTCTAACAGCACCATTACAGCGGTCGACTGATTTTTGTACGAAGTATTAACTCTCTAGGATTAATACACTAGGAGCTAAAATGATAGCAAACCACACACAGACAACTTTGTTAAAACCACTCAGGAGGCCTTTAAAACACCTGAAACGGATAATTCTAATTTTCATCTCGGTTTCGGATTTTTTCAAACATAATACTTTTCCCATATACCTACGGTATAATTGAGAAAAAGTAATAAAAATTCTGGCAAGAATGTCTGAATCCCTGGCAAATTTCCTTTGAAATGTGTGATTCCGAGAATTTATCAGGATTTTTCAAACGAAATGCGCATATGTATGCCACCTGTAGACTAAACTATGCTTATCCTTCCAAAATTATCAGTGCAAACTATTATTTGCACTAATTTAAGGCTTAATTAATGCAAACATTTTAATGTTTTTAGCCTATTTCCTTCGACAAATGCAGAAAAATTTAGTAATGAGCCATATAACGGAAGCACGCATTTCGAAACAAATTCGCAAGCGGACTTCAGCGGCAGGATTATTTTCTATTTGTAAATTTCAAATCTTAAACTAAGTCTTAAAGTTCCCTCAGAACTTAAAGAAGTCCTTTTTCGTCTTTTCAAAACAAACAATTTAAAAAAGAGTAAAGCATACTTTTAGAGAACTTAAAGTAACTCGCTGGAGTACTTAACTTTTTAAGTACTTTCATTGTCATTGTATTGAGTACTTTTATTTTTAAGTAGAGGAGCATTACCCTAAATAATTATTTCATAAGATAAATGATTGAAAAAGTAAGCGTAGAATATAATATAATAATAAACAAGATAGATAACGTGTTAACCATTGTTGTAAAGTGTTAACGTAACACTTAATTGTAACACTACGTAATTGTAATTAAGTGTTAACCAAACTAAGTGTTGACATTGGGGCGTCAAACCAATGGTTAACTCAAGGCTAAGGATCTTAAATAAAGGGGGTGACGCATTAAAGAACATTTCTGACCCCATGGAAGTTAAATTACACAGAGAAATAGGAGCAAACTAGGCGTCAGACCAATGGTTAACTCAAGACCAAGAATCTTGAAAATTAATAAAAGGATGGACGTTAGATCTAATTTTTTAGAGCCCATCCATTTTACACAATTTTCCCCATTTTCAAAAATTTTACTTTGTGTGTTTTGCTTTTTAGCGAATTTTCATAATGAAAATGACGCTTATGAGGTTGTTCGGATGACGGAAGTTGAGGGTGGGAGTGAGCGGAATCGGTTCTTATTGGCTTCCTGATAACAAAAAAGTATGTCCGAAAAAAGTTTATATATATATGTATATATATATATATATATATATATATATATATATATATATATATATGTATGTAAGAGTTTCTACCCTTTCGTATGGCGAACGATAACTCTCGAAGGCGTTCTCAAATTGAAACGAAACTTTGCAAATCGCGAGATGTCGAGGAGGTTACGAGGCCTATTGTTTATAAAAATTATGACGTCATCAATCAAAGTTATGACGTCATGAAAAAAAAAAATTTTGAAACTTGAAATGGCTTTAAAACAAGGTATCTCGTATTAAGTAGACGGCTAGCTGAGTCGATTAAGACCGATTTCAGCTCAATCGAACCATCACAAATGGCGCAAACGGCATACATATATATATAATCTTGTATATATGTATACGCCTAGGTCAAAGACTCGTACGATATCTGTTGGGTTCAGTAGTGTTAGAGGGTGGGGATATAGTATAAAAGATGGACCTCTACCTCTTGCTCCATCCTGGTAAGCCAGCTGTCCCAGAGAGACAGGACAAAAATGGCTTCCACTAAACCACGCCGAGCTAAGCAGGCCCGTAAAGCGGAAGAACCTCGAAGTAGTCTTTATATGGTCGAAGTCATTCTAAAACGATTGCGACCGGTTTCAGCTCAGTCAGGCAATCTTAAGTGACGGAAACGGCATTTTTTATTTGTAACTTAGTTTTTGTGTAAATAAACCAATAATCTATATTATTTATTTAAGTTCTCTATCGACTCCAAACAGTTTTCATTAAATGTTTACCTGCCGTACTTTACATTGTCTGTTTTTTACCACCATTTTTCATTTTTTTTTGTCATTTTAAGTGGTCGTATCGACTTCGGACCGATTTCAGATAGATTGATGCCAATTTTACAAGTAAGAATTGTTCATATTTTAAAGTAAAGTTAAACTTGTTTAATTAATCAATATAGAAAGATTCCATTCAAGTTCAGGGACAAATTGCCTATGGAAGCACAATTTAAAACTTTCAACTCTATCTTTAAACCCTACGGTGAAAGGGCATCGTAAATTTGATTTGCGGGACAAAGTTTTGGTATAAAAAGGGACAGTGCCTTGAATCCCGATACAATGTAGGATTCCTTAATCAAGATTTCAGTCCTCTTAGGAAGGGGAATGAATCCAAGTTTAAAGCAATCTTTTCCCACATTACAAACCTAATTCCAATGCTCTGAATTTCATTTCCTTTTAGTGGGGCATTCATTTATAAAATGGTGTCAATTTGATGACATTAAATAGTTAATTATCACTACAGTGAAATATTGCAATCGTTATTCATTCAATTAAATGCCAGATTATTGACCATTTTATTAGAGTTGTAATAATAAAATTGATTATTTTATTTTTAACTAGAGGAGCATTACCCTAAATAATTATTCCATAAGATAGATGATTCAAAACGAATGCGTAGAATATAATATAATAATAAACTAGATAGATTTAATCTAAGTGTTGACATTGTGGCGTCAAACCAATGGTTAACTCAAGGCAGTCTTTTCACAGAAATTCTTTTTCCAAAGGGTTTCATGATTGTCATTCAAGATCAGGTCGTCAGTTGTCATTGCCGTTAGCAATCCTAGGCTTAATTGCTATCTAATTATTTCTAATATCTATTTATCCCTAACTTTTATGTATTTATTTATGTCCTACCTGTTATCTTATTATTTACTTTTTATATGTATATATCTACTATACGACTTAGACAGACAAGACATGACATTAATAGGAAAAGTAATGATTTATAGTCAGTAGTTTTTTTTACCTAGAAAAGGAAAATTTTACACTTACAAACAGTACAAATAAATAGTTCAGTTACAGAAAGTCTTTTTCATTAGATCTAAGAACCGCGCTGTCCTAGAGGCAGCGACATCAGTACTAGAAACTATGGGAAATTCATCATCTAGGATCAATCACTAGACTATGTCAAGTGAAGAATATGTAAAGCTACTAGTGAAAATATACAGCATATTACTTCAGGATGCTCTGTGCTAGGGTGCTCCTACTGATTATACGCATAGACAAAACCAAATAGCGAACATTGTACATCAGGAACTAGCAAAACAGTACAACCATAGAAACAAAAAGGAATTCTGTCCTTAAGTATAGGCTATCGGCCCTTTTGGAAAATAACCTATTAAAAATTTACTTTGATACAACTATATACTTACTGATAGGACATTTTATAACAATAGTCCAGATATAGTACTAGTAGATAAGAATGAAAAGACTACTTATTTAACAGACATAGCTGTCCCTAACACACACAACCTTTCAATGGCCATAACCGAAAAAAATCCGAAAATACACAGAACTGCAAGATGAAATAAGGGATGTATCTCTGGAGGAGCATGGATCAAGTATACATAATTTTAAGTATTAATGGTATTATTAATACCATTAATAATATCGTCGACTGGAGCTATACCAAGACAAGTTCACTACGGTTTAAACTGATAAACTTAACACCAAACATATTCATAACCATGTAAAAAGCAGCCACCTTAAATACATGCAGGATTGTCCGAAAATTTATACGTCAGAGTCAACCATAAAATTCTAGAGCGGTGGTCCGTAATTCGGGCGAATTTCTTTTGGAATGCGTGTTTCCGTGCTTAACAATGCTTATTTTTTGCATGCTAATATCATTTTGGATTTGGGGAAATATGGTCTTTCTTCTGAGGAATCTCAAGTTTTATTAACTGTATAAAAAATTTAAGTATAATAAGAAATCAATAGAATAGAAAACCAATAAAATAGAATAGATTCTATTCTATTTTATATCAAATTCAATTACATAAATAATATTAGATAAAATTTAAGACTTATTAATAAGATATTTTTTTATCTTAATAATTAAGAAATTTAAGATAAGATAGTAATAATTAGATAAAAACTAAAAACTTTAGGATAAATCTAAGATAAGCACGGTTCATACGCGTAAGGTTATTTATTCTAAGTTTAAACAAAACCTTCGCCCACTAAAAGTGAAACTAACATTATATAGATCTTATTTCAAATCCTATTCAAAGGTAAGATACATTAAGTCAAAATATAACAAACTCTAAGACAACTTCATCCTAAACTTTAAAACAAAAGTTTTAAATCAACTTAGAGTTGAAGCAATTATAACTTCACTTTGTTATCGATTATTCTTTACTTTGTTTAACAATATTCGGTTGGTTGAACAGTCACGGTGATTGGTTAATCTGGATAAATTTGGCAAATAATTACTTACGGATATAGATATAAAAGAAAACAAAGCTGTCCTTAAAAAAATTGTACAGAAAATTCTATTATAGCTATAACTGGGGAAATTATAACAACAGTTAGTCATAATTTATTTGGAAGGACATAATTAAATATATAACAGTAGTTATATCTACGGTTAGATATACCTCATTTGTAACTATGTACCTTTAATTATAACTACGGTTAGTTATAATTTATTTGTAACTACGTAACATAACTAAAGTTATAACTACGATTAGTTATAATTTATCTGTAACTGCGTAACATAACTAAAGTTATAACTACGTTTAGTTATAATTTATTTGTAACTATGTAGCTTTATGTAGCTGTTTCAGGTGACAAATTTTCTGTGTGTATGTATGTGTATGCGTGTGTATATGTGAGTGTGTATATATTTGTAATCATCGTATCTCAGAGTTGAAACTTTTTTTATGTATTCTGAACCGTGGAGGTAGTGATTAAATAAATAAAGCAAATAAATAAATAAACAATGTAATATGTATATATTACATTTGTGGAGAGACTATTGCTTTATTTATTTAGTCGAAACTTGGTACAAAAATATATCTTTAAGTCTAGTTGTACTATCCAGAAAACAAAATTTGTTGACGCCATTAAACCGCAATAATGACTCAATTTATAACACCCAATAACTTTTCTATAAAATTCCTAATATTCCTATAAAATTCCTATAAACTTTCTATAAATAAAATGTTTCTAAGGTCGACCTTAGCAAAAACGAAGTAATGCAACCAAAAGCTTTGAATAATAGTAACATTTTGAGGACGAGCGAAGCGAGTCAGATATTAATAGAAAATAACCGAAATACCTATTCTTTTTAATAGTTCTTATTTTTTTAACACAAATATGCAGTAAAAAAAATTACCTCACTATTGCTAAACAGTTATGTTTTTCTTTTATTACAAATCGTACCCAAAAGGTAATTACTGATTTGAAAAACCTAATACATTTCAAGATACAGAACATTTTATTTTTGACTCAAATAGCAGAAGACATTAAAGTGAAAACAGGTAAAAAAAATAATCCCTCGAGAGTTATAAAGAGAAACACATCGTTAAAACAAAACATCGTAAAAATGTTGCAGTAAAATATTTTATAACTTTTTGCAATCATAATGTTTCTGTCTGTAGCGATAAGTTTTACTTTTCAATCTTATGATAAAACATACAGATGAAGTGGATATTATTGTCTAAACTTTCAACAAGTAACGCCTGATTTAACTTTTTAGTGTAGAGGTTGAATTAAAAATACAATCAAACAACTTTATTATTAGAAATAAAAAAAATATAAATCAAAATTACTTAATTACATGCATTATGCCCTTATAGCTTAAGAGTTTTTCTCTTTTAATGTGGACAAAATCCCTTTGATTGTATACTATAATATATTGTAATGTATACATAGAAAATAAAGGAATTTATATAAATATAAATATATATATATATATATATATATATATATATATATATATATATATATATATATATATATATATATATATATATATATATATATATATTATATATATTATATATATATATATAAATTATAATTTAATTTATAATAATCGTAATTTATTAGAAACAAAATTATAATTACTGCTTTATTTTGGTTTGTACACTTTAATAAATTATTTAGATTTGTACTTAAAAAAATTATTTTTAACACAATATATCGTGCCAACTATTCATGTTTTGCAAAACTCGGAGGTATCAAATGATAAATGATTTCTACTTTCCTTATCTCTACCATGGGTAATGTAGGAAAAGTATTGTATTTGCAATAAAATTCATACCGGGATATCACCTGAAATCTCCGTTTCAGGTGTTTTAAGGAATCATAAGAGGTTTCCACAATGTTGTCCACCTGTATGGAATGTAATGTGTGTGTGTCTGTTATGATCGTAGCTTCCAGTGTATTTATTGTACACATATGGTAATGCAAACTTAAGATCTAAGAATAAGGTATATTTTTCAACTAAATATTTTAACCATTCTTTCGTAGAGGAAATAACCTCTATGTAAAGTAAAATTGTAAATTATTGGGTTATAAATAAAATAAATTGAATTCTTCAGTATTTTGGTTCTTTATTTTACAGGCGGTTGTTTCAAATTTAACACCTAAAGTATTATAAAGAAGGTAATAGTCAGGTTTACGATAAGGTCATCAGTTTGCCGAGGTGGTGAGAGCTTTTCCTGCCGCTGAGCAACTTTTACCGCCATGAGTGACCTTGATAAATAAACACAAAACTCATCTAGTACTCATCAAATGTTTTTACTTATCAGATGATTAACTTATCCAATAAATAATATCAACGAACACACAGCGTATTTAACAGGTGACCGTATTTCATACGCATTAAATACGATAAGGTTCTTGCACCTTAGGTGCAATACGATAAGGTTGCAAGAATCCCGCCAAACGTCGCGTCTTTTATGGTGAAGGTTCACTTCTGGTTATAAGGAAGTTTAAAACAAAAAATATACTTAATTATATTGTGATTTCTTCCCATAATAATAAAGTTACACTAAAAAATCGGGTACGGGGTACTTGGAAACTTCTCATAATCACATCGGATTCGCTACGCTCATCCTCCCTGCTTCGGACTCCCTTCGCTCGTCCTCAGAATTTAAAATTTATACTGCAACTTGTTTTCGGACTCATTTCGCTCGTCCACAGGATGGTAAATGCATCCGTATCATTCTCAGCAGTCACCTATACAGCACTAACCACGCTCAATGCTGCTAAACTTTTATGATCCAACAAAAACCATAGCTATACTTGTCATATTAAAACGACTAGATGCACTTATTAATTGTGTAAAAGTATACACTTACACTAAATTTCAATTCAATTAGATAATTTTTTGGTGTTTTACAATTTAAAAAAAAACGTATACAAGCCATTCGATAAAATTTGAAATAATGCAGATAATGAGATGAAACTTGGCACATATGTTAGTCTTATACATAACCATATGCGTGCCAAATCTCAATTGGATCGTATACTTTTTCCGCGTTTTATGATTTTTTGAAACGTTCGCTGAGTCATTATTGCAGGTTAGTGACATCATAAAAAAAATATTTTCCGAATAGCACAACTACAGCGGTAGACTGATTATTGTACAAAGATTCAACTATCTAGTATAAATACAATCGGAGCTACGCACACACAAGATAGATAGCTTTGTAAAACCCATTTATTAGGCCTTAAAAACACCTGAAACGGATAATTCCGGTTCCATCCCGGTTTCGGATTTTTTTGTAAACACAATACTTTCCTATATACCTACAGTATAAATGAGAAAAAGTAAAAAAAATATTCCAAAAGTTATTTGATGAAAAAAAGTAATATTGAAGTGAAATAAAAGTTCGACGAGAAGGTTATCCGTTAAATACGATCGCCTCTAAAGGTACATACAGCGTATCGGAAGATCCATATAGATTCTATTTTCCTAGTTCTAGCGTATGCAATTGTATTCCCTCCGCATGGTTCATAAAGCTATCCGTATTGAGATATCGTACTGTATACGATCCGGGGATTTAGAAGTGTGTGTGAACGTACTAATTATAACTTTAATTATTAATAAATTTAGTACGTTCACACACACTTCTGGATCCGCGGATCATATAGAATACGGATCTCTCAATACGGTAATATTAGCTGTATGAACCATGCGGAGGGGATCCGATCGCATACGCTAGAACTAGGAAGATGTAATCTAAATGGATCCCCCGATACGCTGTCTTTTTGTGTGTGTACCTTTAGAGACGATCGTATTTAACGGATAACCTTCTTGTTGAACTTTTATTTCACTTTTATATAAACGTTTTTGATCAAATAACTTTTGGAATATTATTTTTTTAGTGTAACTTTATTATTATGAAAAGAAATCACAATTTAATTAAATATATTTTTTTGTTTTAAACTTCCTTATAACCAAAAGTGAACCTTCACTATGAAAGACGCCATGTTTAGGCGGGATCAGTTATCACATAATCTCACTCGATCGACTAAACAAATACGCTGTAAGAACCGTAAAGTTGACCGTATTGCATATGTATGCAATACGATCGCCTGTTAAATAACGCTGTGTGTACGTAATAATTGTTACATACCGAATAGGAAGTCATCATTAAAAATTTACTATTTATTCTTGCAATGACGTCAATTCCAGGCTACATACACATAACGTATGTGTAAAAAATAATATTCCACTCCTAACTCCCTCAAATTAAATCACCTTATAAAGTTTATCAGCTTGGCTCGGCAGCAAAATGATCAATTCATTTGACAAATATGTAATTTAGCAAGGAAAAATAACTAATCACTTAATATTTCTATGTCAAACAAGGTATCATATGTTTATCGATAAAACGATGTACAGATTTCGTTGCTTCTATATCATTTCTAGTGAGTTTTAAGTGAAGATCCCTCTCTTAAATTGATAAAGGAAGCAAGGCAAAGATTAATAAAAAAGGTTTTGCAGTAATACATACATTAATAATAACAATGGATCCATGGATACATTAATAATAATGGGATCCACGATCCACTGAATACCGTATTAAGTACTTCACCTCCAAAACAATTTTTAGGTTAAATTCAATGCCGAATTTTAAACTTAAAATAAAATATCATGTTAGTTAAAATATTACGTACGTTTAATTAATACGTAAAGATTAATTATTAATAGTATTTAATTGATTTATTCACATTAAATATTAATCAAAATGCCCGTTTATTTAGATTAGATTGCGAACAAAAAAGGCGTGAAACAGATCACACAAGTGACTGAAGGTTCTAGAACCCGAACCCCCACTCCTATCGATTGCAAACATGCCCTTTCATCGACCTAAATAATCGATTATAAGCATAGAGGTATATTACTAGAGGAGGCATTCCTTTTCTTATCATTAAAATTCTCAAATTCTAGAAACCTTTTCTGAAGTGTTTTAAGGTTATATTGAGGGGTTTCGCATATTGTTTGTGTTTTGTTATATAAACGTTGTTATATTATACAAGTTAATGTCGTTTTGTTTATTTGATCGTATAATATTAATCAAAGGAGTTCAATTTACATTTTTGAGTTACATAATTCAACCGCTAGGGGTCTCTCTAGTTACAATATCTCTGTGATTATAAGGAATATTTAATTATTTTATCGGATTACTCTGCCTTCTTGATTTAATTTATATTTTTATAAATAATTAATTATATTAATTAAATAACGATAACGTTTAAAAATGCTCGAATGTCATTTTTGAATAAAATTATAGGGCAGCAATAGAAAGTTCTAGACCATGATGGCAAGTCAAGCGAATTTCCTTTGAAATGCGTACTTCCTTGCTCTATAATCTAATTATTGGTAAAGTTTTCAGGAAAATTAGGTAATGAGGTTGTGGTAATAAACGGAAAGGGGAGGGGGTAGATTTTTAAAATAATCGAAATGAGCCTATTTATCCTACAAGTTAACAAACCTATGATCATCATTTAAAAATCAACTTTTCTCAGGATTGAGCACTGGTGAAAATTACTTTTGCCGCATTTCTTTAAAAAACTCGGGAACGGAGTACCTCGGAAATTTTTCTCATCACATTGGATTAGCTACGCTCATCGTCCCTACTTCGAACTCGCTACGCTCATCGTCCCTACTTCGGACTCGCTACGCTCATCGTCCCAACTTCAGACTCACTACGCTCATCGTCCCTACTTCGAACTCGCTTCGCTCATCGTCCCTACCTTCGGACTCGCTACGCGCTCATCGTCCCTACTTCGGATTCGCTTCGCTCGCCCTCAGGAATGGTACAAGTGTTAAATTCTATACAGCAAACAGCGTCATCGAACTCGCTTCGCTCATCCTCAGTTACTTAATTAGTAGCTGAGGTATGAGCGAAGCGGAGTTCGATGACACCACCCTGTTGCCTGTATAAATTTAACAACTTTGTAATTACATCGATTTCATTCCCAGCGGTCACTTATCCAGACACACGCTAAATTCTGCTTAACTTTTATGATCAAACAAAAATCATGAATTTACTTGTCGTATTGAAACGAAACTTGGTGAACTTATTTATTAAGTAGTGGAAATCAAAGCCAGGATTCCCAAGTTCAAATTTTGGTACCAGCGATAATTTATTATCATTATTTTTCCACTGTATAAGTTTATATCTACAAAATAATTCTAACATTATTTGTTATTTTATTATTAATTTCATTAAATGGCACTTTGCCATGAGTACTATAGGGCCTTATTCAAACTGTAAGGCAATCATCAGCTTCTTCTACTTGGCGACAAGCCAGCAGTGGGAACAAATTGTATAGCTTCTTTTGCTATATTTTGAGATACCAAACAATTCAAAGGTTCGTGGAGATTAACCACAACAGATTTTAGCAGTTGTCATAATTGCAGCAGTTTTACTTACTTAGATCCAGGAATATACAAAACAAAGGAATGAATGGATAAAATGATGAAGGTACTATATAATCAGGCACTACACCCTATATTCCATTGCCAATACTACCTTTCAAGTTGATTCACTTTTCTGGCACGCCGCCCAGGAGAAGAAGCTGATGATTGCCTCACAGTTTGAATAAGGCCCTTTAGTATTGCCAACCTAGCAACTTCACTTTGAAACGCCATTGACCGTCTTCACCTAATACGGACATGATTTGGCGGGACAGAAAAGTTGATTTCCCTGCTTTCTTAGACCAAAGACTTGGCGGGGAGTATTTTACCACGAAAGTGGTTTTTGGTAAGATTTCATGACTTTTTGTACGGCTCCTGTTTTATGTAAAAAAAAGTAAACAAAATACGTGTTGTACGCTATAAAGGGTGTCAAAGTAGTCTATACACTACTCATAAGCTCTGTTTTTTTGCGGCGCGTACAGCATAGGAATTATGAATTTTGATATGGATGGATACGAGAATGTTAAAAGGCATCAGACAAATCCAAAAGCACAACACCAAAATCCATTCATTAATAAAACTAATGTAATTATAATTTTAGGACGAGCGAAGCAAGTCCGAAGTTTGCTGCTGTATAAATTTAACGATTTGTACATTCTGAGGACGAGCGTAGAAAATACGATGTGACGAGAAAAAGTTCCGTAGTACCCTGTATCCGATATTTTTTATTGAACTCAGATCATCAATCACTCTTCTTTTTACTAGTTTACATTTTCTAGTGTGTACGAGAGAGTTTAGTATCACTACACTATTAAAATACCCGAAATTTCCATATTAATGTCCTAAACTACAGATTACGGTCAGAATTTGCATCCCCCCCCCTCTCCTCACCAACATGACCCCTACCTCATTATCTTATTTTGACTTGGGGAAATTTGCTGAAAGATAAATAAAGTCGGAGCAAAGCTCAAAGCTTTCTCTTGAAAATGTGAAAATATTCACCTATTATACTTAGTTTTATATTAGATTAAGTGTATACGAGGGAAGGGGAGGGCGTTTTAAGTATTTCATCTGAGTGTTCTTCAAGGGCGTTTTAAATTTCGGCCTTTCACTTAGTGTTTTACTTCTATGAAAGTTTATCTCAGCGGTTGTGTAGAGCTGTTCTCAAGTGTTTCATTTGTGTCTTTCTTGTTTTATATTTAACTCTTGTCTCTGAGTAAATAACTGTTTAGTTTAATTTCAAAGGATTAAACAGCTTCTTCGAGTTTATACAAAAGGATGTTTTTTTTAAAGTTGATTACGCACAGACTTAATGAAAAATGGCTCTCTATATGAAGTTAGATCAGAGATACCTTTAATAAATGAGTGCAGAAACTATGCATATCATGACTAATTAATTCAGAGCAATATACTGTAGACCACTTCACCTCAACTGAATGTCTTAATACATACTCAGTGTAAAATACCTTATTATTAATAAACCACAAGTATATTCCAGTATACAATGTAATGCAGTTTAACATTAATAGGCCCCTGCGTCATTAGTAGGAAACGCCTATGGTATTAGCTAATTATTCAATAGACATGTTGCTTTGCAAAGTAAATTGTGTTGTATTAATCCATGTATGTGAATATTACGTAAATTAATTAATAACCAATTTCATTAAAAGTTCGCTATTATTCTTTCACTTACCTTCTATTACCGAAAATATATTAGACCAAGAGCCCAGGGGTGTTTTGTTAATAAAAAGTGCAATGGCTGGAACCGGTCTCAATTTTTCGTAAATACCTTTCTGAACAACGATCTGCAATTCAGCCGACTCGTATCGGATGGGTGTCCCAGGCAGAACATTTGACGCCGAAAAAGCGTTCTGCCTGGGACACCCATCCGATACGAGTCTGCAGAATTGCAGATCCTCGTTCAAGGTATTTACGAAAAATTGAGACCGATTCCAGCCATTACACTTTTTATTAACAAAACACCCCTGGGCTCTTGGTCTATATAGAGAATGTAATTTACATTTACAATAATATTTTACAATCTCCTGTGAGTCTTGTCTGGTTTTAGCGCAATTCCGAAAAAAATGAGCTATTGAGATTAGAGTCGTGGAAGTAAAAACTGGGGCCGAGGTAGTAGTTTAACTACTATTCTCTACCATAGTCTATGAAGAGTTGGAAATTCGTACAACAAAATTTCCAAAATTCATTAAACGTAAAAATGTGTTTGGATTAATTTTAAAATTAAATCAAAATTGCAAGCGAGGCTTATATATGGCACGCATGTAGTCATATAAACGAACAAAACATGTGTCAAGTTTCATATCATTATTAGCTTTAATTAAATTTTTATTAAATGAGATACACGTCTTCTTGAAAACAGGTGATTTTACTATCTAAGGACAAGCGAAGCGAGTCCGAACACTCGCTTCAAAATAGTAATTTTATTCGCAAAACAAAGTGATTTCCATGTTTTGAAGGAACATAAAAGCGTTAAGAAAGAATTTGAAGCGAGTCAAAGTGGCGAGGATGCGCGTAGCAAACCCGAAATGCGAGTAAATAATCCCAGACACTTCGTACTCAATTTCTTTAAATAAAATAAAACAAAAGTTTATTTCAATACAAGAAAATAAATAAGGAAGAAAGTTGAAAAACTTGGTCCTGTTGGAAAAATAAAGCGGTATCTTTGAGATCCTGAGAAAAATATTACCCTCCGGGCTCAAAATTCCTTCCTTTTACTTTGTTTTCACCTCTAATAATTGTGGTACGGAGCACCGCATGCCGAGCGAAATGCGTGTTTCACCCACTCCAAGTATTGTGTGGTATGTTTATTTTTTTCAACTTTTCTATTTCTGTAAGAGTTAGTACACACACATACACACACACACACAAATATATATATATATATATATATATATATATTATATATATATATTATATATATATATATATATAATATATACCATGTTACTCTCCTTAGCCCTGTCGCAAGTCCAGGACCAGAGCAGTCCAACTTCGTTTTTATTTCTTAATATTACATGCTATAACCATTTCCTTCAAGAGGCCTGTCAGAATCGAATCCCCACCCCACTTCCCCTCTCATCATCTGAACAACATCATAAGCGCCACTTTCTGATTCGCTAACAAGTTATTATGGTGGGAACACAAAATATAAGTATTATGTCAGATGCGATATTGTCAATCCTAGAATAATACTATATACAGAAGGAGCACTACTGATAACACGAAAGCCGGTTCACTGGTGGTCTTAAGTAATGCTGCCATCCTAACAATATACAATTTTCTTATAAAAAGATGGCAATACTTCTGGTTGCTGAATTTTATATTAATTAATCATTGATTATTCAAAAAATTTTGATGAATTTTAATTTTAAAATATCATCACAATATTTTAAGCACTTTCATTGTAGTTTAACGATCTAATTAAAATATATTAAAAGTAGTCCTCGTCAACTAACTGTAGAATCTTGTATTCCACCATCCTTTTGTCATCTAAGACCGGTTTATTAAATACTCAACAGGTGTTTAAGTTATTTGTTCGTTAAGATCTTTCTTCATTCATGGATTTTATGGTACATATTTAAAATATTGTCTTGTTGTTAGGGTGTGTACCCCTACTTACAGTGGCGTAGCCAGATTTAATTTCGGGAGGGCTGAAAGTTAAAAATTTTATATGTATATATATATATATAATATATATATATATATATATATATATATATATTATATATAAAAATATTAACTGAGAGGTGAAATAAAATTCAGTGGCTGAATAAAATTTCAACAGTTTTTTCATTCTACAATATAAACACAACACACACACAAAATATATATATATATATATATATATATATATATATATATATATATATAATATATATATTATATATATATATATATATATATATATATATATATATATACAGGGTGTTTCATATAAAGTGTCCACCAGAAAAGGAGGTGATAGTACTCCTCAAAAGGAACAAAAAATGTCCTATAATTTAAACCCCGATCTCCAACCGTTTTCCCACAAGGTCAAATTTAATATTTTAAAAAAATATTTGACCTCTCATCATGAAATTGTTAATAGGGATTTAACTATTCAAGCTAGAAAGGCAAAATTGGTATCATTAAAAAGCTGAGTAAATTTCCTAAAGGACAAACTACTAACTATGTCAAATATTTTGGAACTACTGCCCAAAATTTTGCATGAAACATGATTTTTAAAAAAAAAATGAATTTATGGTTTTTTTTAGTAGAGGGCATTAGAGAAGTAAGAGATGAGCAAAAGTTCAGCCAAGAACGGAAAAAAACTTCTTTATGACTGCCTTTAAGAAAATGTAAATATTTTCATACATTCAATAGTCAAAAATGTTAGCTGTTGTTGCTAGAAGTTCCAAAAACTGATCATTTTTGTCGTATAAAAGTGAAAATAATGTGTTATTTTAACCAAATATTTTATTTCGGAAATAATTTATAATACGATTTTAGACTCTAGAAGGTAAAATAAACTTATTTTATTCTTCCACATTTTTCTCTAAAACCACTCTTTTCCCTTGCTTTAGAGATTTTTAATTATTTTATGTACGATGTAATTAACATTGTACATATGCAAAAATGCCAAAAAAAATATCAGTTTTTGCAACTTCTAGCAACAATAGCTTACATTTTTGACTATTGAATGTATGAAAATATTTACATTTTCTTAAAGGGCAGTCATAAGAGAAGTTTTTTCCGTTCTTGGCTGAACTTTTGCTCATCTCTTACTTCCTCTAATGCCCTACTACAAAAAATGCCATAAAATTTCATTTTTTTCTTAAAAAACATAATGACAAGCTGACTACTTGATCTTTGAATTGATCTTAATCATAATACCTATTGACAAAAATAAAAATGTAGAATGTTCTGGTGAAAAAGCACTGCCTTGAGTTACCATTGGTTTTGAGGCCACAATGGTCAAACCACTTATATTAAAAATTCAGTATTCTATGTTTACTCAATTATATATAATTGACAGTATTTCTACGCTATTACGGTTTATCAGTTTTAGATCACTCTTATCTAGTATAGGAATAATTATAATCTAGTCAGTGAGGGTAACCTCCTCTTAGTTATAATTAATAAAATAATCTCTTTCTCAAGTTTTAACTCAATTATTTACAACTCTAATAACCATGTTTCAATATATCATGCATTAATTTGATGAATAGTTAAAATGAATAACACCTGATATAGTCTAATATTTATCACAATAGTAAGATGATAAATTATAATATTTAATGTCATCAAAATGACACCGATTTTATAAAATGCGATGAGATGGGCTCACCACATAATATATGGCATATATAATGTATATATCAGAGAGAGACTATTTAGGAATTTTAGGAGCGTCTTGTAATGTGGTGAAAAGAGTTGCGTTTGATAAAACTGTGATCATTCGCCCTTCGCGTAAGAGGACTGAAACATCGTGTGATTAAGGAATTCCGTGAGCCATTTGAAATAATCTGGGTATTCAAGCCACTGTACCGCGTTATTCTATTTATTACTCTCTCACACACAACTTTTCCGCAGCAGAATCAAATTTACATACGATAGCTCCTATTCACCCGTTTCTAGGGTTTAGATAGGACACTAGAGTTGAAAATGAGTTATGTAAAACATCCCTGTGCTTTCCATAGGCAATTGTCCTACTGATATACTTATAATGGTAGAATCTATTATAGTCTATAGATAAGTAATTAAACATAGTCTTAACTTTACTTTAAAATAAGATGAACAATTTATACTTACTAATCGTAAAATTGGGCTCAATCTTATATTTCAATCGTGAGGATTTCGTCAACGATTATTTCTCTGATATCGTACTCTCCATCTTACAATTTACATGATGCAAAAATAAAAATGTAATTTTATTAAGATATATGAGTTGGTTATAAAAACAGACGAATAGCTAAAAGTATTAACTGTGATCAGTGTGATAGAGTACATAATTTAAATAAAACTGATGTATTGATGTGATCTGTAAGTAGTATATGTATCTATTAATTATATTTATAGTTATATATATAGTTATTTATTTGGTGACACATTTATTTGCATGTTACACTAATAAACTAAAGTGTATACAAATTTACTTAAAAAGATGCCGGGCGAAGCCCCTCTCTCTCACTTAAGATGCTGACTGAGCCTGGCTACGAGAGCCACGGCTTCGCAATCGTTTAGAATGATTCCGTACCTTATAAAAATGACTACTCTCACGCAGCTGATATATCTCGCGTTCCTCTCGCTCTCGTTTACGGCCTGCTTATAGCTCTCTGCCATTGAGCATTTAGTGTGTATAGCCCGATCATATTCTGCCTCTCTGTCTCTCTATGGGATATCTAGCAGTGTGATTACTCCTAATATACTCGTAGCAATGGGTGGAGCAACTTAAGGTTAGCGCAGGTCACGAATATAACTCGTTTCTATCTCAATTACATAATATACCACCCCATCCCCATAACGAACAAGCTGCATATCTTCTTAACAAAATGATATTGATATCTAATGTCATACTCTTGCGAAATCGTTCTTGCTTACTCTCAAAGCTGGCGTCAATGATTAAAACAATAATGGAATTGTTATCTATCGAATAGACGCTATAATAATATAAAATGAGTACACAGCATAATATATATACATCAAGACTATATTACCATAGAGACTAGCCAAGTATACGACAATGCATGGTAGAAATTGGTTCAATGTCGTAGCTCGACAGTACATGTTCTGGCGTGCTTCAATACGTATACAGCATAGTCTCTGACAACCTGCTATTCTCTATGAATTACGTACTAGCGAATAACTCAGTTGTTTTCTATATAAGTTCTCATATCGAAAGTTTATCATAATAAATTTATTTGTATTTTATTTATCCCATGTGAGTACCATAACTATGCATTTTTGTATGGACGCATAATGTTTTTATTAAACAATAGGCCTCGTAACCTCCTCGGACATCTCGGCGATTGCAAAGTAAATTTCGTTTCAATTTGAGAACGCCTTACGAGAGGTTATCGTTCGCTCGGTATATAGCTATATAAGAGCGGTATGCTCTAGAAACCTGAGCGTTATAGGTCTATACAAATATATTTGATATTATTCTACTGATAAATAATATATATCATGTTCATAATTTTTATTTACTATTTATAGATAAAAAATTTAATATTTATTATTTTTGAGAAAATACATATGAATATTCAATCTATGAGATATAGTGATGAAATAAATTTTCAGGTAATCAGTGGCTGAACATATACTTAAAAAATGTCGTATACTCAGGTATATTCCTAATAAGCAACCTGTCATCTCAGCAATCACTCAAACTCAACCCATACCAACTATCCGTACATTATACCGATACAACCTCATAAGCGTCATTTTCATTATGTGAGTAAAAATTGACTTAATAAAATAAGCATAATACACTACAAAGTAAAAATTTTTTGAAAAATGCGGGAAAATTGATTAGGTAAATATGAGGTATATAAGGGCTCTAAAAAATTAGATCTAACGTCATCCTTTTATTAATTTTCAAGATTTCTTGGTCTTGAGTTAACCATGGTCTGTATATCGAGCCTAGTTGCCTGTATCACTATTATTCTACTGGTTATAATTTATACGTGTCGCGAATTGTGTGGTCTGCAGAAATGTTCTTTAATGCTGTGTGTGTCTACCCCCATTTATTTAGTGTGAGCGCTGTGAGCTTTGAGTTTAACCATTGGTTTGACGCTGTTTATATATGCTGTCACCTATAGGGTCCCCAATGTCAAACACTTAGTTTGGGTTAACACTTAATTACAATTACGCGTAGTGTTACAATTAAGTGTTAAGCGTTAAAGTCATGCTTAGTAGTCTAGCCTAAATGAAATCATACTGTTTGACGACATGTCACATCTTATACATGGTGTGTGGTTTTATATAATTATTATATTATTAGTTCTATATCGACTTTAACATAGTTCTCATTCTATATTAATATACTTATGAACTTATAACTTAAGTTTTAGCGAACTTAATTTTTGATATCAAAGTGTATGATGCGTCCTGGTCTCTATCGTTAAAAATATAATAGACCTATCTTAAGTACACATGACAATATGAGAATAATACTACAAAGACGTTAAGTAGCTTACTCATCGAGTTACGTTATAATAACAAAATCTGTGGCTAAAATAGTACATGCATTATTACTCTTTTTTAATTGTGTGTTTTGAAAAGACGAGATAAAGACGTACTTCTTTTAATTAACTCGATTCGTATTGAGAACTTAAGACTTATGGGTTATATATATGGATATGAAATTTACAGATCAGTAAGATAATTTGCGCGTAGATCTCTCTCACGTTCGTGGATTATATGCCGACTTGCGAATTTGTTTCACTCCTCGGTAAGATGCGTGTCTATATAAACGCATATGAAAATATATCGACGTTCCCGGGACTTTTGACTGAACTGTATCATGGTTTCTCGCATTGCACTATAAACTTTTTAAATTTTGAATCAATTAATTATCAATACTAATGGGTCATGTCTCATAGGAGCAAATTCAACACTGAGTTATGAGAAAACTATCAAAAATCGATTATCATACAACAATTGTTATGGCGAGTGTGAGATATTAAGCCTTAGAGAGTTCTAGTATATCGAGCGAGTAATAACTAATGCTAGATGCGACATATAGATAACATCCAGAAGGAGTATTGCATAGTCTTCACGTTCTACATGTGTGGGGCAGCCATATGCCGCACTACACCGACTATGCGCATTTCGTTTGAAAAAAATCCTGATAAATTCTCGGAATCAACACATTTCAATAGTAGTATTGAGTGTATGCCTATTCGAAAGGAAATTAGAACTATTCTGCCAGATATTCATTATCATTACTCTTTCGTCACTTACTCAACCGTACTGGCTTGGTATATGGGTGTATCATAAATTCTGAACTTATAGTTTGTAAAAAAATCGAGGCGAAGACCACTCTGATGATAATATTATGAGAATGGAGTGGCCGTGTTCGAAAGCTGTAAATTAGCGTTGGTCTATATACTTTGCTACCTGAAAGAAGTTGGTCTTAACGATAGACGTTGTTCTTGTGTGGGTTTGCTTATTCATGATAAGTTTAGCATTCACTATGTGTATATAACACTCTGCGTAGAAAATTAATACTTCAGAGTTATATAATCACAAGAATATCAGCGACACCGACAATGCCAAAAAAAGTGTGTATGTCGTGTGCTTCGAGCGGGATATAGCGTGGCCACGCGATACGCTACCGTGTCCAATCCCATGCAGTCTCATAAGTATATATATCCTAATTGTGCTGTTAGAAAAAGTGAATTTCTATTTTTACTGAAACAGTGTATCGCGGCTTGAGGTTGAAATTTAATTTTATACGAACAATCTAGTGTCTCAAAAATTATATTTCTGATATGAAAGATACATTAAGCTATTTATTGCTGAATAATAATGCATGCGGAATCTAATTTAATAATTTGTGAGTATCACTTCATATAGAAAACTATCTGTTGGCTGCATATGCTATAAGTTTCTATTATCCCAATTCAAGTATTATTCAGTCATTTATATAGTATATCTAATTAATGCTATCGTTACTATGCTGAAACGGTCAAGTGTAAGATTTCAAGCAATGCAGTTATCCAAAATAATAAACACACAAAATTCATGCTGACTATCGTCTCGCGTATGTATAATTTATCAATATTTTGTGATATGGTCATAAGTAACGTTTTAAAATATAAATATATTAAAAGAGTTTTATTAATTCAAGGAAGAGATTCACACCATCCTCTCGAGCATGCGGCAATATGGAGTCTTGCGAACTATAATAAATGTATGCAGACTAGATGTACTATGCGTGGGTGTTATTCTTAATCAGCTACATATTATAGGTGGTTCCTGTCCTACTTGTCATCAACTCTACAGGATCAAGATATTAGATTAAATCAGGTGACATATTTCGGATTACACATAAAAAATGTACTTACTTTGAGTTCGCTAACGTGAAGATCGGAATGAAAGTAATAGGATCAGGTTACTATGCTTTAAGTACTTGTCCATAGCAATACTTGAATGGAGCTATGAAAAGCGCATAAAGGTTATTCAACCTTAAATCACACGTCGAGCTCAGTCCTCAAATATCCATGTTCGCAGCTATGTATGATAATTAATTGGTAATGTAATAGCGAGGACTATATTCAGTGAGATGGTACTGACGTCGCAATAGCGCTGAGTGCCGCACAAAGACACACGGAGGATGAGCATACGCCCAGATCGAACGTGTTGGATGATAGAGCGATGACTTTCACAGTCCATATATATGGACTCCACTCTTAAGCTTTAGCGAGATGATCTTTATGCGATTCAGTGTATCTTGTTATTCCATAATAACACTTTATCACATTCTACTTGCGTTCTCTTCGTATCTTGAAGTTTATCTAGTATCAATTAGTTTTTCTTCAATAGAATCAGGTTCTTTTATATGGTCAAGTCTTAGAACGATCTCATTGATTAATAACATATATCATCATAGACAAGTCTAATTTCTTTAAATACTTGTTATATATACAAGCCGTCTTGTCCGATAGAGAAATGTCACGTTACTATAGAATTTTAAATGTATATATATCATGCTCTAATATAACCAGGTTAACTAGGTTATGAATACACATGCTTCATCACTATCTCTATCTAATAAGTCTACTATGTTTAGAACTTTATATTAGCAGTTTAAGAGCTTTATTGAAAAAATTTCTACCTTTCAGAACGAAGAGTGAGTGACTATCCATCAATTATCAAACTTTTCTCATCTCGTATTTACGCACGCTATCTTGAAATATAGACTATACAATATAGATCTGAAACATTCCTTAAATTTCTCCAATTTACTGAGGTATTTACCACAGAATTATGCTGATGTCTTTAAGGAATATAGGTTATCTTACATTATTACATTGCTTCTTCTACATATTAAATTATATACCGTAAGGTTATGAAATCCACTATAAAGAGATAATTCCTTAACTTAAGGTCATTCTAATAGCGGTTATTATGATTGTGGTAGAAATCAGTCGTAAAGAATCTTCATTCGCGATAAAATCACGAAGAGACACTCTACACTGAGTCCCAGAATCCGAGTGCATCTGAAATTACAGAGTAGTTGTGACTCCATAATGGCCTTACTAATGGTTTTTATAAAATATTTGTCTGTATGTGTGGTTGTATCTGCTATCATCGCTAGCGCGCGATGTATTTATGCTAGAGTTTTGATCTGTACTACGTTTGTAACACCAATCAGTCTACCTCTCGTTTCTTGAAATGTAAGTTGTGCTATCGGAAAATAATTTTTGCACAACTACTATATATTATAGTATGACGGAGAGAGGAGATTATAAAGAACAAGTCTAGTTGCCTTATCCGAGTTCAGTGGAAGCGGAAAAACTTTTTTATATGATTGCGCCTTTATATTGATGCCGCACTTAGCGTATATTGATATCCTCAGTTTTCGTCATGCAGATCAGTAGCAGCCCACTGTACAGTAATGATGCAAACCATACGTACAACGCGATATGATGTGCTGATAGAATGATTAAAGTGTGACTTTGCACTAATAAGAACTGAAACTGATAAGTGAGTTGTTTTAATCATATTCTCAAAAATACTGAAATGACTCAACCTCAATAGAGTTATGGCTCTGTTGCAATACACAGTCTCCAATGCCATCAAATCTGTTATCGGCGGCATTCTGATCCGAGTTCAGATCTTAGCACGTTATATGTTGCTAGAAATTCTAGTGTGCTATCATATCGGCTATAGGCTTATATCACATGAAGAATCTAAATGACAAACAGAGTGATATACATACACACGATCATATGGTCACTCAATCATGAGCACTCAGACACTGAGTTATTCATGAGAACAGCGAGTTTTTATGAGAATATGGAGACTCAGTGAAAATTTAGGTGGCGTCTGTAGTTCCATGAATCGTAAGCGGAGCTTTAACTCCGGTTAAGAGAGCTCCGCAGAATTCAGATAGTTTTAAAGCCTCTTGTCCTGCAAACTGCAAACGCTAAACTGATGTAACTAAACTAACTTAACAATCTTTTCTCTGTGTCTTGCACCTCACCAGTGTATACCATTTTCTTATTCTGGTAATGTTTATACTGTTAAGTTTGTAGTGTTCTTTGTCTTATATTCTACTCTCGATACGTCTGTACTCTTGGTATGTATGTATTTTATCGGTTATTATGCTTTTGTCTATGATATTATTGATAGTTTTTTATCCTTTTACATTGTTTGTAGGCACTGTGATATGCATGGCTAGTGATCTTACTCTCGTAGTACTACTATTGCAAAGTAGCTCAGGCTCTGTAAAAGTAGGTGACTATTGTTTATAATGTTAGTACATATTCTAGCTGGTGAGAGCAGACTGTTAGCGGTTATAGTAGATATCCTCTAATAGAGTATATCTATCTTATTTCTATAATAGTGTGAACATATGATATAGATTTGTCAACATTTCACTTCTAATTATTGCACCTTCAGTTTAAGTACCCTTAATACTCTTCAGTATGAGGTAGGTAATACAGATAACGCGTGCAGCGTGAGTCTCTCGTGAAGATGGCCTCTACGGCTTAGTGATCTTATGCACACACTTACAGGTAGCCACTTATAGCAAGAAATAAGTGGCGATTTATAAAAATTTAGAGCATGCGCAACTATATATAAAAGGCTCCACTCTGGATAGGCAGACTATGCTTTTTCTCCAAAATTCAAGGTGTATTTTCAAAATGATTTGGTTTAAAGCAGTACAAAATTATTCATATTTTTCTGGCCTGGCTCTTGGACTATTAGATCAATGGCAGTGTTGCCAACCAAACATCTTCGTCTTGAATCGCGAATGGAGAATTTCATTAAATTACTCAATAGCATTTTAAATGACATTAAGTCGAAAAATTATTTTTGTATAGTGGCTTTAGTAATACTGGCATTGACATTGGAACAACAGGGTGATAAACATAATTTTTTAAATGGGAAACCAGTTTCCCACGTTTTTTAAAAAAATTAATAAAGAGAATTAAAATTAATTTAAAAAATTGGGTATGGGGCACTGGCAGTATTATGGGGGAGAGTAATGGGGGTAATTCCCCCCCCCCAGGAATCCAAGAAAAAAAAAGAAACAGAGTGAAAAGGAAAAAAATGAGGAGGAAAAGCGTCACTTTTAGTGAGGATAAAAATATGAAATAGAAAGGAAATTAAGGTCTAATCACACTTTAAAATTTTTCTTTGGGCCCTCCGGCCCCATATAATTTTTTTTTTTGCCATTTTTTTTAATTTGCCCTCTGCTCTTTGAAACAAAAACTACTAGCTTCAGGCCCGTGCCCCATATAGTGCCTGTACATCAGTATGTACATGATATACAGGCACTCTTGACCCCCACAACGCCACTAATCGAAAAAAATCTTTTATAATGCATTTCACGAATTTGAAATTATATTTAACTTCGGCTTGGAATTATAATTCTTGGCTTTATTTCGGCTCGCGTGTAATTTATTGTTAGTAAGGCCCTACCCCTACATATATTTTCACTTTTGAAGAACCTTTATTATTTGAGAACTATATCATTGTTAAAATGTTATTTAATTTATTCTTATTTTTTATAAGATATATTTTTATCATAATTTATTTTTAGTTCTCCTTGCTTGCATCGCTTAATTTCCTTTGGAAACAATTCTCTAATGGGATACTCGTCATAGCGGGAGCCAAACGTTTTAAAAGCGCTATATTTCGAATTGATTAATATGTTTTAATCAAACTTGGTACAAACATCTATCTTGAAAAGGACACGAACCATCTTGAAAACCGGGTTTTTGTGACGTCAGTAACCCAATTTGCTGAGTCAGCAAAATTTCAAAGAATCGGCAAAATGTAAGGATATTTCGCTGCAAAAAAGTTTCTTTATATGTTTTGTGGGACGCTGAATCAAATGAAACTGATCCGAAGTCAATAAGACCTCTTAAAGTGACTAAAAAGTCGGAAAAAACAATAAAAATTACTGGAAACCAAAATTACGGAGTATGGTTCGTTCTCTATGAATTTTTGGGAGCTAAATCAAATAATACCGGTCCAAAGTCGACATGACAATGCTAAGTGACCAAAAAATCGAAAACGGTTGTCAAGTACCAGAAAACTACTGCTGATGAACCATATATTTCAAGTCAGGACAATAATATTTATTTGTTTTATTACATTATATAAGTTTCTAACTAAAAAATAATTCTGGCACTTTTTATACCTACGTTATAAAAAAAACTATTTTTCACGTTTTTAATAAAATGCATCATTAATTATACGTGTTTACATTATTTATCATTAACTAATGTTTTATTAGTAAATTGATAAAAGAGTTTTAATAGTACTGGATTCCAAGGGTGATTTTCAATGTCATAAGATTTATAAACCATAAGGATAACATCAGATCATAGGAGTAACAGGACAATAGAGTAGAGTAAGAAACCGCAGTTCTAAAGGGTGGACCACATTTTCGAGGTTGGACAATACGCTGACTCAGCAAATTTTTAAAATTATTACGACTGTATTATTTTTAAAATTTCCAAAAAACGGTTTCAGCACTCAAGAAATAAACTCACACCACACTGTCGTTGTTCCGTATAATTCGTTGTTTTTATTATTTTTTGGTAACATGGCACCTTGTAATGGATCTAGGTTTTCTAGTTTTTCATCGCCTAGCTTCACACGAGGCATATAAGGCTCTCTTTGGCCAATTCAGGCGTACTTCGAGTGGCTTTATTGACTCCGAACCGGTTTTAATAGATTCAGTGCCCTAAACAACTTTAAAAACGACACCCTATTCAAAATTTTTTGTTTATCAACTGCATTTTAAATTTTCCAATAATCAACTTTGGGGTTTTCAACATTTTGATTACTTGGAATGGTCGAATCAACTCTAAACCAGTTTTATTGGATGCAGCTTCCCATGAACGAATTCATCAGCTTCCGCATTGCAAACGACACCCTTTTGAATCTCAATGTCTACAGTTACAAATTTTTATTCGCGGTTTTTACCATGGGTTTTTAAACTTTTTGGTTCCTAAGATTAGTCGTATCCTCTCCTGACTAGTTTCATTCGATTCAGCTTTCCAAAAAACTCTTTTCTCGGAGAAAATTTTTAATTCTATATTTGACTGTTTCTTTTTTAATTTGGTGACTTAGCAAACCAGGTAATTGACGTAATAAAACCTGGTTTTCAATAGGGTTCGTTTTCTCCTCAAGGTTGATTTTAAAATATTATAAATTATAACGATGTTATAACCCTCTAGCATCAATACACTAGGACTACACACACATACACATTCATACACACACATACATACAGACAGACAACTTTTTGAAACCCACTTAGGCGGTCTTAAAAACCCCTGACACGGATAATTCTGATGGAATCTGTCTTAGATTTTTACTGGAAACAAAATACTATATATATAGATATATATATATAATATATATATATATATATATTATTATATATATATATATTATATATATATATATATAATATATATATATTATATATATATATATATATGGGCCTAGAGGATGAAATGTAATGTAATGATTATCATTATTACTCGTTGTTGATGTATGTCATGAAAGATAGTTATGCAATGTGTAAAAATATATACAGCACAAACCCTAATAAACTAATTTAGTTAATTAAATAGTTAATTTTAATACAAAAAAATGAATTTATCTACCTTTAATCTTGTATCTCCATGTGAAAAAAAGTTTTGGTAATAAATAATTATTTCACAATTTTTAAAAAACAAAACAAAATACTACAAACTGATACAATAATGCCGCCAGTTTTAAATAAATTAAACTCAGCTTATAAAAAATGAGTTATTATTAAAAATTAAATTTTTCAAAATACATTATAAAGAGCGTACAAAAATTATTATTATTAAAATAAAAATTCGTTAATGAAGAGTATTACTCAAATAGGTTTTTTTATTTCACTTTTAAAGTCTTTAATTTACTATTAAGACTCGAGTTGGTTTAAAAACAAGATTGTTTATTTAGTTGTTACATATAAATAATACGTGAAAAAACAATGAAATTCCGAGCTCCGCCGGAGAACGAAGTGCCCGCTCTAGAACCCCGGGTATATCTGAAGTATGATAAGAGCCAAAATTCGTTTATATAACACTGTGCTGGAGTTTCGCCGCCCTTAGACCGCCCCTTTACCCCCACGACTACTTCAAACACTCCTTTTACAGTACACTTCAGCGTGATTTGGACTTATATGTCAATACATAAAATTGATTGTATACATTTTTTACCTCTATGATTTTATATGAATTTAACAAGTGGTTAGATTTTTTCAATGCTTCTTCATCCTACTTATAATAAATATAAATAATTATTATTAGCTGTTAATATAATTACAAATAAATTATGCTCTATAAAAGTAACAGAATTTACTTTTATTATTTATTTTTATATATTTATGTTAAATTCATGCTTTATTATATATTATTAGAAGAGAGTTAACATAAAAGAAAAAGCACCATATTTAAAAGAATACGTATATTAATCTTTTATCACTAAGTTCGATTAACTATTTTATAACGATACACGTACATACATTTTAATATATGTATATATTAAGTAGAGTAGTAGCATAATTGAGTAACATTGTTATATGAATTAACTGTTAAGGACTAAATATTATTTTAATCTAACAGAAAATAGTCGGTGCATTGTTGTCATATAAAGTACGAATGTTACGCACAATGATTAACTGAAATTAAAGAAGTTCAAGGTAAAAAATCACTTATAACAAACTATAACACTGTCGAACGAATTATATGTTATACAGCGATACGTAGTGTGTCTTGTAGAATTTTAATAATGTAAACAAGCAAGTAACAAGTATTATGCATAAAACAACATGTAGCCACTAAACTAATAGTTGCAGCAAATCTACTATATGTTAGAATTACTATATATAGAAAATATGGTCTCACGACCTTAAGATGATTAGAGAAGTACTATTTAAAATAGTAAAATAAAGGATACTATACAAATATTTATCTTCAAATGTTCTCACCTATGTGAGTGTTGTGTTCTCATGAATGTCCCAATATAACTCAGTTAAAAAACAGTGAACTGTTATACACCAATATAGTATCTATGTCCTAAAAATTGTGAAAAAGATCAGACTGGATAATAGAGCACTTATAATGGAGTCTCTACTCAATGACGGCCACAAATTAGCATATTTACATCAATACATGTTGATCATCAAGATTAAAAAAATAGGACCCATAAGAGAGTCATATTCATAAAATACCACCAACAATATAGATTTATTAAACATAGTAGTACATTGGTCAGACGTTAAAAATTTCCGATTTGGAAATTTATCTATCTAAACCTTATAAGTATGTATTTTACTCTCAGCTGTGGATGTTGGGATCCCTTCCCTATCTTCCCATACTAGAAGTTTATTTGGTTTATTTTCTTACCCCTTAATTTATTAAAATTTGTGTATAGGTCTGAGCTGCAAGTATTGTCATTCTATCTACTTATTTATTTTTAATTTACTGAAGTTATCTATTTATGTATTTCTTACTTATTTATATTGTCAATTTCACTGAAGTTAATGAATTTATACTTTATTGCCTAACAATATTAAATTTTATTTTACTGAAGTTAGTTTTTTTCATACTCGTCTATTATTAATACTATATTGGCAGCTTACGCGTATGACTTTATATATATAAATTCAATCTGAATGTACACTCACATTTCTAAGTACATTATTCTTACTGTATGTATACTCTAGACTGCTTATATTGTAAAAA
>JACMZG010001913.1:35779970-35826139 GCA_018340805.1 Microvelia longipes
TCATCTGAACAACATCATAAGCGCCACTTTCTGATTCGCTAACAAGTTATTATGGTGGGAACACAAAATATAAGTATTATGTCAGATGCGATATTGTCAATCCTAGAATAATACTTATACAGAAGGAGCACTACTGATAACACGAAGCCGGTTCACCTGGTGGTCTTAAGTAATGCTGCCATCCTAACAATATACAATTTCTTATAAAAAGATGGCAATACTTCTGGTTGCTGAATTTATATTAATTAATCATTGATTATTCAAAAAATTTTGATGAATTTTAATTTTAAATATCATCACAATATTTTAAGCACTTTCATTGTAGTTTAACGATCTAATTAAAATTATATTAAAAGTAGTCCTCGTCAACTAACTGTAGAATCTTGTATTCCACCATCCTTTTGTCATCTAAGACCGGTTTTATTAAATACTCAACAGGTGTTTTAAGTTATTTGTTCGTTAAGATCTTTCTTCATTCATGGATATTTGTACATATTTAAAATATTGTCTTGTTGTAGGTGGTACCCCTACTTACAGTGGCGTAGCCAGGATTTAATTTTCGGGAGGGCTGAAAGTTAAAAATTTTATATGTATATATATATATATATATATATATATATATATATATATATATATATTATAATATTAACTGAGAGGTGAAATAAATTCAGTGGCTGAATAAATTTCAACAGTTTTTTCATTCTACAATATAAACACAACACACACACAATATATATATATATATATATATATATATATATATATATATATATATATATTATATAATATATATATATATATATAATATATATATATTACAGGGTGTTTCATTAAAGTGTCCACCAGAAAAGAGGTGATAGTACTCCTCAAAAGAACAAAAAAATGTCCTATAATTTAAACCCCGATCTCCAACCGTTTTCCCACAAGGTCAAATTTAATATTTTAAAAAAATATTTGACCTCTCATCATGAAATTGTTAATAGGGATTTAACTATTCAAGCTAGAAAGGCAAAATTGGTATCATTAAAAAGCTGAGTAAATTTCCTAAAGGACAAACTACTAACTATGTCAAATATTTTGGAACTACTGCCCAAAATTTTGCATGAAACATGATTTTTAAAAAAAAAATGAATTTTATGGTTTTTTTTGTAGTAGGGCATTAGAGGAAGTAAGAGATGAGCAAAAGTTCAGCCAAGAACGGAAAAAACTTCTCTTATGACTGCCCTTTAAGAAAATGTAAATATTTTCATACATTCAATAGTCAAAAATGTTAGCTGTTGTTGCTAGAAGTTCCAAAAACTGATCATTTTTGTCGTATAAAAGTGAAAATAATGTGTTATTTTAACCAAATATTTTATTTTCGGAAATAATTTAATAATACGATTTTTAGACTCTAGAAGGTAAAATAAACTTATTTTATTCTTCCACATTTTTCTCTAAAACCACTCTTTTCCCTTGCTTTAGAGATTTTTAATTTTTTATGTACGATGTAATTAACATTGTACATATGCAAATGCCAAAAAAATATCAGTTTTTGCAACTTCTAGCAACAATAGCTTACATTTTTTGACTATTGAATGTATGAAAATATTTACATTTTCTTAAAGGGCAGTCATAAGAGAAGTTTTTTCCGTTCTTGGCTGAACTTTTGCTCATCTCTTACTTCCTCTAATGCCCTACTACAAAAATTCCATAAAATTCATTTTTTAAAAAATCATGTTTTCATGCAAAATTTTGGGCAGTAGTTCCAATATATTGACATAGTTAGTAGTTGTCCTTTAGGAAATTTACTCAGCTTTTAATGATACCAATTTTGCCTTTCTAGTTTGAATAGTTAAATCCCTATTAAAAATTTCATGATGCGAGGTCAAATATTTTTTTAAAATATTAAATTTGACCTGTGGGAAAACGGTTGGAGATCGGGTTTAAATTTAGGACATTTTTTGTTCCTTTTGAGAAGTACTATCACCTCCTTTTCTGGTGGACACTTTATATGAAACACCCTGTATATATATATATATATTATATATATTATTTATGTTCAATGTTTCAAAATTATTTTATTTCTTTCAATTTCTTGTATATTTTGTTATATATTATATACTTATATATAAGTTTATGTAAAATTATATTTTATGTAATTTATTTTTTATTTTTTTTTATCGGTTTTGACACATTTATTGCGGGTTTAGGTATGTAAAATTTCGGGGGGGCTGAAGCCCCCTCAGCCCCCCCCTGGCTACGCCACTGCCTACTTATGACCACCAGTGAACCGGCTTTCGTGTTATCAGTAGCATTACATTGTTTTTACGGTCATATGCTCCTTCTATATTAGTATTACTCTAAGTTGTCAATTAAACTTTTACGCTATAATATAATCGTTCTATACAAATTAAAAATACCATACACCATACGACAGCGTATTTTAAAAATATTTGAATTAATTCAACTTTCAAAGTTCTTTATTCAAGCTGTCAATGATAAAACAATAATGGAATTGTTATCTATCGATAGACGTAATAAAATGACTCGCAGATATAACTCCAAGACATATCAATAAGACTAAAAATAGAAATGATAAAATTGAAATGTCTGTTCGACGTCTGTTTCTGTCAGTAAAAAGTTTTACAACCGTTCTCTATGAATTTTCTACGAATAGCTTATTCATTCGAAATTATAAATAGTATTTTATACCCAGGTGTAACCAAAATCATATGTTTGGTGCTTAAAGCGTAGCTCTGAGGAAGGTAAATATATTGAATTTCTACGATAAATTGTCTATTTTTATTACTTTATGATAAAAAATTTAATATTTATTATTTTGAAAATAAAATATTAACTGAGAGGTGAAATAAAATTCAGTGGCTGAAATAAAATTTCAACAGTTTTTTTCATTCTACAATATAAACACAACACACACCAAATATATATATATATATATATATATATATATATATATATATTATATATATATTATATTATATATATGTGTGTTGTGTGTGTGTGTGTGTGTGTGTGTGTGTGTGTGTTTATATATCTGTACTATTAGGGTATGAGTAGCTGTCTAAAAAAACATACTTTTGAGATTTCACAATTTAAGTTTGTAAAGTTTTATTATAGTAGGGTATTGGAAATAGTTTTTTCTTTATTTAATTAAATTCTTTCTAGTTTTTAGCGAACTATTTTTGATATAAATTGTTGATGGTGGCTCATGTGTTTATATAGACATGCCTATATAAATATGCCAACCTTGTATCTTGGAATTAACAATTGGCTTTAACATTACTATTTTTTCTAACTTCGTATTGATATGGTTTTGTAGGGTTCTTAGTTTATGGAGAATTTTAATTGATTAGAATATTTATAGAGTTAAAAAGATATGAAAATATCACTTCGGGGACTTTTGCAATGTTCTTGTTTTCTCGACCTAAAACTTTTAAATTTTTGATAATTAATTATCAATACTAATGGGTCATTCCATATCAAATCAACACTGGTGTAAACACATGATATCTCCAATTTAGTATAATTTGTCTGACAGGTAATCACTGCAGAAGGAAAAAAACTCCAGATTTTTTGCTCATTTGGGGCAGCCATATTGCCGCACCGTATAGTGGTGAAATTTCAAAAAAAAATATTTTTCAACATTTCTTTGACTACAAAAACGGCTGTATCTAAAATTCTGCATAGGGTATGATTTTTATTTTGGTGGCGTTTGAAAGCTTAAACTTGGCTCTTTCAAATAGATTCTACGTAGCTTTGGATGATAATAAATTATAACTGTAAAAAATTTAAAATTTAATCGTTGATAGAAATTGCCAAAAAAGTGACTATTCTTCACTTTGACATACCTTGACACACGTTATACGCTACCGTGTCCAATCCCATGGCAGTCTCGAAATGAAACTTTGTGAACATTTTACTAACAGTTATGGTGGTTTAAATTTTTTTCAAAATTTTTAAAAATTAACTTTTTGAGATATAAGCATTTTTGTTTTATATATACTCATAATAAAAACTTGCAACTATTTATCCAAAAGTATATAGAATCTAAAATGCTACTTACTTTGAAAGGGTCAAGTTTAAGATTTCAAATGCTACCAAAATAAAAAAAAATCATGCTCTATGCAGAATTTTAAATATTTTTGTAGTCAAAGAAATGTTAATAAATTTTTTTTGAGGAAGTTCACCACCCCACTGCGGCAATATGGCTGCTTAAAATTAGCAGAAAATCTGGGGGTTTTCTTCCTCCTATGGTGCCTTCCTACTTGTCAGCCAAATTATATTAATATCGGTGACATCGATTCCAAAAATGTACTTCTTTGAGTTCGTTTGATATGGAATGAAAGAATAAAATATCTAAGTCTGTCCATACAATACTTATAGGCAGAGCCAGGTTTTAAGCTTTCCGTCATCATCAGTTCCGGCGAACTATGTATGAAGGTAATAGGGACAGTAAGGACTCTCGCTCGCTGGCACAAACGATGACCAAACGGTTGAAAGCTGACTCTGTCAATAAATATCTTAAGTGGAGAGACTTTGGTGATTTATAACTACTTTATACTTCACTTGCGCTTCGTATCTTTAAGTATCTTTCAACAAGTCTATTGTAACATAATCATCATATACTTGTAAAAAACCTCTTTCGTGCTTTACTTAATTTAAAATTAAAGCACAAAACCCATTAACTAGGTGTAAACTCTCACACCTCTATGTCATATTTTATAGCAGTAAACATGAAAAATTTCCCCCTTCAGACGAGTGTGTTTTAATTAAATTCCTCTCTTATTTACAGAGTTGAAAATAGCTATAAAAAATGAAACATTCCCAATTACTGAGTTTCCAGAATTTGGAGTCTTAAATGGTTTCAAAATGCTATAAAAACTTAATTAAAAGCCACTATAAAGAAGTAATTTCTTAACTTAAGGTCATTCCAAATACTTTTGAGGTAAATCAACGAAATTCTCCATTCGCGATTAAAAACGAAACACTCATAGTCCCAGAGCCGGATCTGAAAAAAGTGTGACTCATTTTGTACTACTTTAAACCAAATTTTTCTGAAAATATACCTTAAATTATGAAAGAAAAGCATAGTCTGCCTATCCAGAGTGGAGCCTTTTATATGATTGCGCCTTTTATAAAATCGCACTAATTCCAGTTTTCTTGCAATCAGTAGCACCCTGTAAGTCATATGCAAAACATAAAGAGGCTATTTTTTAAAGCTGATAAAATTTTCTATAAAACGAGTGTTTAATCATCAAAATCGAATGACTGCAACCAAAGTTATGGCTCTTTCAAAAACGCTGTCTATCATATTTTATGCGACTGCCGCCAGTTAGAACCACTACGTAAGCAAAATTCGCTACCAGCTAACATGCCTGAAATTCTTAAAGACAACGAACAAAACATCTATATCTACTTAAATATAAATATTATTCAATAAAACGGAGGAAATGGGGGTGGCGTCTGTAGTTATGCGAACGCTGGCTAACGCTCCTAGACCCCCAGTCAGATTTAAACCTCTGTCTCAAATGAAACAAACTGTTTTAATTTTTTAACGTTTTCTTTCGCACCTCACCGGTATGTTCTTTTTGTTTTTATTTATTTGTATTTCTTTTTTATTTTTTGACTTGTACTTTTGTTTATTTTGGTTGTATTGTTATATTATTATTTTTTTATCTTTTACATTGTTTGTAGGCACTGATGATGGCTGTTTACAGTTGAAAGCCGGCTCTGTAAATAAATTTTACATTTAGTGGAGAGACTGTTGTTTATATTTAAATATTATTATTCTATAATGAAAATATCAAATTTTCTTATACCTTATTTAATTAAACTTCGATGGAGAAACATAACCCTGCAGTTGGCCTGAAGATGGCCTCCGCATGTTTTGCACACGACTTACAGGTAGCCACTTATAGCAAGAAATAAGTGGCGATTTATAAAATTTAGAGCATGCGCAACTATATAAAAGGCTCCACTCTGGATAGGCAGACTATGCTTTTTCTCCAAAATTCAAGGTGTATTTTCAAAATGATTTGGTTTAAAGCAGTACAAAATTATTCATATTTTTCTGGCCTGGCTCTTGGACTATTAGATCAATGGCAGTGTTGCCAACCAAACATCTTCGTCTTGAATCGCGAATGGAGAATTTCATTAAATTACTCAATAGCATTTTAAATGACATTAAGTCGAAAAATTATTTTTGTATAGTGGCTTTAGTAATACTGGCATTGACATTGGAACAACAGGGTGATAAACATAATTTTTTAAATGGGAAACCAGTTTCCCACGTTTTTTAAAAAAATTAATAAAGAGAATTAAATTAATTTAAAAAATTGGGTATGGGCACTGGCAGTATTATGGGGGAGAGTAATGGGGGTAATTCCCCCCCCCAGGAATCCAAGAAAAAAAAAGAAACAGAGTGAAAAGGAAAAAAATGAGGAGGAAAAGCGTCACTTTTAGTGAGGATAAAAATATGAAATAGAAAGGAAATTAAGGTCTAATCACCACTTTAAAATTTTCTTTGGGCCCTCCGGCCCCATATAATTTTTTTCTTTTGCCATTTTTTTTAATTTGCCCTCTGCTCTTTGAAACAAAAACTACTAGCTTCAGGCCCGTGCCCCATATAGTGCCTGTACATCAGTATGTACATGATATACAGGCACTCTTGACCCCCACAACGCCACTAATCGAAAAAAATCTTTTATAATGCATTTCACGAATTTGAAATTATATTAACTTCGGCTTGGAATTATAATTCTTGGCTTTATTTCGGCTCGCGTGTAATTTATTGTTAGTAAGGCCCTACCCCTACATATATTTTCACTTTTGAAGAACCTTTATTATTTGAGAACTATATCATTGTTAAAATGTTATTTAATTTTATCTTATTTTTATAAGATATATTTTTTTATCATAATTTATTTTAGTTCTCCTTGCTTGCATCGCTTAATTTCCTTTGGAAACAATTCTCTAATGGGATACTCGTCATAGCGGGAGCCAAACGTTTTAAAAGCGCTATATTTCGAATTGATTAATATGTTTTAATCAAACTTGGTACAAAATCTATCTTGAAAAGGACACGAACCATCTTGAAAACCGGGTTTTTGTGACGTCAGTAACCAATTTGCTGAGTCAGCAAAATTTCAAAGAATCGGCAAAATGTAAGGATATTTCGCTGCAAAAAAGTTTCTTTATATGTTTTGTGGGACGCTGAATCAAATGAAACTGATCCGAAGTCAATAAGACCTCTTAAAGTGACTAAAAAGTCGGAAAAAACAATAAAAATTACTGGAAACCAAAATTACGGAGTATGGTTCGTTCTCTATGAATTTTTGGGAGCTAAATCAAATAATACCGGTCCAAAGTCGACATGACAATGCTAAGTGACCAAAAAATCGAAAACGGTTGTCAAGTACCAGAAAACTACTGCTGATGAACCATATATTTCAAGTCAGGACAATAATATTTATTTGTTTTATTACATTATATAAGTTTCTAACTAAAAAATAATTCTGGCACTTTTTATACCTACGTTATAAAAAAAACTATTTTTCACGTTTTTAATAAAATGCATCATTAATTATACGTGTTTACATTATTTATCATTAACTAATGTTTTATTAGTAAATTGATAAAAGAGTTTTAATAGTACTGGATTCCAAGGGTGATTTTCAATGTCATAAGATTTATAAACCATAAGGATAACAGATCATATCAGGGAGTAACAGGTAGAGTAGAGTAAGAAACCGCAGTTCTAAAGGTGGACCACATTTTCGAGGTTGGGACAATACGCTGACTCAGCAAATTTTTTTAAAATTATTACGACTGTATTTTTTAAAATTTCCAAAAAACGGTTTCAGCACTCAAGAAAATAAACTCACACCACACTGTCGTTGTTCCGTATAATTCGTTGTTTTATTATTATTTTTGGTAACATGGCACCTTGTAATGGATCTAGGTTTTCTAGTTTTTCATCGCCTAGCTTCACACGAGGCATATAAGGCTCTCTTTGGCCAATTCAGGCGTACTTCGAGTGGCTTTATTGACTCCGAACCGGTTTTAATAGATTCAGTGCCCTAAACAACTTTAAAAACGACACCCTATTCAAAATTTTGTTTATCAACTGCATTTTAAATTTTCCAATAATCAACTTTGGGGTTTTCAACATTTTGATTACTTGGAATGGTCGAATCAACTCTAAACCAGTTTTATTGGATGCAGCTTCCCATGAACGAATTCATCAGCTTCCGCATTGCAAACGACACCCTTTTGAATCTCAATGTCTACAGTTACAAATTTTTATTCGCGGTTTTTACCATGGGTTTTTAAACTTTTTGGTTCCTAAGATTAGTCGTATCCTCTCCTGACTAGTTTCATTCGATTCAGCTTTCCAAAAAACTCTTTTCTCGGAGAAAATTTTTAATTCTATATTTGACTGTTTCTTTTTTAATTTGGTGACTTAGCAAACCAGGTAATTGACGTAATAAAACCTGGTTTTCAATAGGGTTCGTTTTCTCCTCAAGGTTGATTTTAAAATATTATAAATTATAACGATGTTATAACCCTCTAGCATCAATACACTAGGACTACACACACATACACATTCATACACACACATACATACAGACAGACAACTTTTTGAAACCCACTTAGGCGGTCTTAAAAACCCCTGACACGGATAATTCTGATGGAATCTGTCTTAGATTTTTACTGGAAACAAAATACTATATATATATATATATATATATATATATATATATATATATATATATATATATATATATATAATATATATATATATAATATTATATATATATATATATATATATATATATATATATGGCCTAGAGGATGAAATGTAATGTAATGATTAGACATTATTACTCGTTGTTGATGTATGTCATGAAGATAGTTATGCAATGTGTAAAATATATACAGCACAAACCTAATAACTAATTTAGTTAATAAATAGTTAATTTAATACAAAAAATGAATTTATCTACCTTTAATCTTGTATCTCCATGTGAAAAAAAGTTTTGGTAATAAATAATTATTTCACAATTTTTAAAAAACAAAACAAAATACTACAAACTGATACAATAATGCCGCCAGTTTTAAATAAATTAAACTCAGCTTATAAAAATGAGTTATTATTAAAAAATTAAATTTTTCAAAATACATTATAAAGAGCGTACAAAAATTATTATTATTAAAATAAAAATTCGTTAATGAAGAGTATTACTCAAATAGGTTTTTTTATTTCACTTTTAAAGTCTTTAATTTACTATTAAGACTCGAGTTGGTTTAAAAACAAGATTGTTTTTTAGTTGTTACATATAAATAATACGTGAAAAAACAATGAAATTCCGAGCTCCGCCGGAGAACGAAGTGCCCGCTCTAGAACCCCGGGTATATCTGAAGTATGATAAGAGCCAAAATTCGTTTATATACACTGTGCTGGAGTTTCGCCGCCCTTAGACCGCCCCTTTACCCCCGACTACTTCAAACACTCCTTTTACAGTACACTTCAGCGTGATTTGGACTTATATGTCAATACATAAAATTGATGTATACATTTTTTACCTCTATGAATTTTATATGAATTTAACAAGTGGTTAGATTTTTTCAATGCTTCTTCATTCCTACTTATAATAAATATAAATAATTATTATTAGCTGTTAATATAATTACAAATAAATTATGCTCTATAAAAGTAACAGAATTTACTTTTATTTATTTTTATATATTTATGTTAAATTCATGCTTTATATTATATATTATTAGAGAGAGTTAACATAAAAGAAAAAGCACCATATTTAAAAGAATACGTATATTAATCTTTTATCACTAAGTTCGATTAACTATTTTATAACGATACACGTACATACATTTTTGGAATTGATATTAAAAATAAGTAGAAGTACAATAAAGTAACATTGTTAATAAAGGACAAGTTTTTTTCAAGCCGCTGCTTCAAAAGTAGAAGCACAATGTAAAATTAAGAGAGTTCAAGTAAAAAATCTTTAAAATATAACTCGATTATTTTAGTGTGTAAATTTTGGGAGCAGTTAACAGTAGTAAAAAAAGTATATTAGAAGTTAAGTTAATTACAAAAATGCAAGCTCCTAGAGATAAATCTTTTTAAGGTACTTAAAAATATTTTTTAAATTTGTTACCTAAGTGTAGGTCCTTGAAGGCCCAAACTCGTTGTACTTAAGCCTTTAAAGGTCAAAATGGAAAGACTAGGTCCACAAGGGGCCCTTTACATACTTGATCAGGGCCCTAGAGCTGTTCAAAATGACCCCAAATGATTAAACATGAAATACTTTAGTTAAAAATTTCATTTAAATTAATTAACTTAAGTTTATTTTACTCTCACTTATTTATTTTATTTACTGAAGTTTATTTTATTCTTACTTATTTATTTATTTACTGAAGTTATTTATTCTTACTTATTTTATTTATTTACTGAAGTTTATTTTATTCTACTTATTTATTTTATTTACTGAAGTTTATTTTATTCTTACTTATTTATTTTTTTACTGAAGTTTATTTTATTCTTACTTATTTATTTTATTTACTGAAGTTTATTTTATTCTTACTTATTTATTTTATTGAAGTTTATTTTATTCTTACTTATTTATTTTATTTACTGAAGTTTATTTTATTCTAACTTATTTATTTTATTTACTGAAGTTTATTTCAAGTTATTTAAATAAAATAATAGCATTCGATTTAATTTGATTAAATATGAAATTAAAACAAATAAATTAAATTAAGCTATAATCGTTTTTACAACTCTAGTTACAAGTAGACCCCTCTGAGACGTATTATAGGACCCCCCCCCCCATTAGGCCCCTTAAGATGTAGGTTTGGGCCAAACCCTCCTCGGGCCTTTTTGTCTCAGTCCACCACTGAATATAACCTACAAACGGCGGGAATTTGTCAGTGACGTCACATTAAATCACTTAATACAACATAGACAATTAAAGAATATATGCAATAGATAATACATAAAACTTATTTAAAACTCATTGTGCTTAGTTTAAGACAAAGTAGTCAAAAATAATGTAATATTTACGTGGAATTGTAATTATAACGAAGAAGTAAAAAATGACATCGTCAATGTACAGTTATGGTACCAAGGTACCCAAGGGAATGATAAGAGCTGTTGAATCCATTCTCTAAGTATTATTCTCTTTGGGAAAACCCAAAAAAACTACTTTTAAGTAGAGTTTGCCATAATGATATATACTAGAGGGGGCATAGCCTATCTTAATACATTGAAAGGTCTGAAACATCGTTTTGGGGCTCTCAGGGGCTCTGTGTAACCTCATTGAAACCTCCTCCAAGAGGGAGTTGAGGTTATAATATTTTTTTTTGTTTTTTCGCAATTTTTTCGTGTTTAGATTTGTATTTTAAATGTTCTCGAATATAAGTAAGTGTAATTTTGTTCTTTTTATTTGATTATTTTAATAGTCGAAGGTGGTCAGGTTACTTTTCAAAATGATGTTTCAAAATTCAACCAAAGAAGCCCTTTAGTAATAATATCTCTATGGAGTTAGCTTACTATTTAGTAGTAGTAATATGGGGGGGGGGGAGATATTAGATAGTGTTCTACTCCACTTAATTTCAAGTGTAGGTATATTTCATCTAATCTAGACAGAAGAGCCGTGAATTTCTATGGTTCCTCTCATGCTTTTTTCAAGCAATCATATATAATTTCACTGACTCATATAGTCTAGTGAAAACTTGGAACAACACGTGCCCTCGCTGTTAATTAAACCAAACCTCCATACACTTTAAACTACAAGGCGACACACTATAGTATTATAATCTTAGAATAATACTTTATATAGAAGGAGCACTACTGATAACACGAAAGCCGGTTGACTGGTGCAACTAAGTAATGCTGCCAACCTAACAAAATAAAATGTTTTTAACAAAGTTGGCAATATTTCCGGTTGTTGAAGTATTTAATTAAATTATTTATTAATGCTTCATTACTTATTAATTCTAAATGTTTAAAATGGTTAATTATAATATTTTAGGTATAAGAAAATGTATTTGAACGATTATAACAAGAAAAAGTTTAATTATGCATTATCGAGATGGTCGATAGTTTGATGCGTCTTGTGTTTACTTAAAATAATAAGTCATTTACAGAGGGAATATTTTTCATATTATTTTACGACTATTTTTTCTCGTGTTTATGAAAAATATAGTTTGTTTTTTACTAAACAAAATTTGTCCAATAGATCCGTGTTTACCCACGTATGTAAATGAAACAAACTTATTTAGTTTACGAAATAAATAATAATGTGTATCATTGTGTTAAAAAAATAGTATATGAGACTATTGTATGACGTCAGAACTGGATACTTGCATTGTTACTGTATTGCTATCTTACAATATTTAAATTTATAGTAGTGGGGGAGTCAACATATTTAAATACGACAGGAACTAATAAAAAATTTAAATAATGGCGGGCTAGCACACCGACTATGTAAGGATGGCAACATAAAAGCAAAAAAATATGTTGTTGTCAGGTTGGCAGCATTACTTAGTTGCACCAGTCAACCGGCTTTCGTGTTATCAGTAGAATTACATTGTGTTTACGGTCCTGTGCTCCTTCTATGTATAGTATTATTCTAAGATTATAATGAATCCACTATGAGGGTTCTAAATTTTGCTTATACCCAGTTTCATATAGGGTAAGGTAATTCACGAGTACCTGACAACGCACAGGCTCGAGACCACCAGCTTTACGTCCCTTCTGAAGGACGTAAAGAGATATTTTTAAGAGGGATTTGTATCCCTCTCATGAAAATCCCAGATGCCCGTGCTGGGATTGAACCCATGACTAAATAAACTCGGAAGTTTAGAGTCCATTCATTCTTTGTATAGGCCGCGTACCTTAACCACTACACCGCGGGTGACACCTCTAGCTTACTATTTACATAAGGGCAGTTAATTTATTATAAACGGATAATACAGCTGCAATATCAGTTTTGGATTTTTAGCGCAAACACACTACTCTTCCTTTATATACGAGATATAAATAAGAGAAAAAAAAGCAGCAATACGTACTTCTAGTACTGTCTTCAACTACGACTCCTCTTCAAACGGTGTCTTGAGTTCACTTAGCGTTTTGAAAACCGTCTTCAAACCGCCGCACGTTGCGAACACTACCCGAACTAAAAACTGTATTAAATGAGACCAGACTAGTGAGTAAAGACTGTGTTTAAATCAAAGTACAGAAGTAATTTTTATTAAAACATATTTTATATGCATGATCTAATTACAAGAGAACTTACTCTAACGTAGAATCAAGACCTTGTATAGTGCCGTAAATTGTCGTAATCATACGAATGCTGTCTATATATACGTCAGACAGATATCTAAATTAAGTTCTAATTAACATAACTATCGTGTTAAACAAAACAAAAAGATTTCTTTTTACTATTCGTTAAAAAAAATTATAATGACGAACAATAATTATAAAGCTTGCCACATACTCAAAAAAACTAAACAGAAATCAGGTTAGCCAACTAACTTGATTTTCAATATTTTCCACTAAATTAAAAAAAAATAACTAACCATAGAGATCTCATTCCTAGAGGAGCATTGGTTGAATTTTGAAACATCGAAAAAGTTACAAAACTGACTTTCAAAAGTGAATTTTAAAACTGACGAAAAAGTGAACAAATTTACCGCCTTCTCTAAAAATATAACCAAATAATCAGTACAAAAGTACAATAACTTATATAGAAGAACGTAAAAAATACAAGAAATGTGCGGAAAGTCTTCTATATTCTTCCTTAACTCACTCCTAGAGGATGTTTCAATGAGGTTACACAAAACCCCAAAAAGATGTTTCAGGCATAGAGATATTATTACTAGAGAGGCCCTATAGGTTACATTTTGAAACATCGAAAAAGTAACCTGACAACCTTCGCTAAAAATATAATCTAATAATCAGTAAAAAATTACAATAACTGATATAGTAAAACGTTAAAAATAATACAAAACACAATCAATGTGCGGGAAGCCGAAATCAATAGATTTATTATAACCTTAAGTTACTCTTAAAGGAGGTTTCAATGAGGTTACACAGAGCCCCTGAGAGCCCCAAAATGATGTTTCAGGCCTATTAATGCATTGAGATAGACTATGCCCCCTCTAGTATATATCTCTATGGTTTCAGGCCTCTCAATGCAATGAGATAGGCAATGCCCCCTCTAGTATTATCTCTATATAACTAACCTTTTAGTACACGAAGTTAACAGCAGGTTCCCTCAGACCCAGTCCCTTAGAATAATACTATATATAGAAGGAGCACTACTGATAACACGAAAGCCGGTTGACTGGTGCAACTAAGTAATGCTGCCACCCTAACAATATACAGTTTTCTAAAAAAAAGTTGGCAATACTTCCGGTTGCTGAATTATTATGTTCTATTATTAATTAATGATTGATTATTCATAAAATACTGATATAAATATCGGTGCATTACAATATTTAAAGCATTTTAGATAGTAGTTTAACGTATTTATTAAAATTATATATAATAAGTAGTCCTCGTCAACTAAATGTAGATTCTTGTATTCCGCCACCCTTTTGCCATCTAAGACCAGTTTTATTAAATATTCAGCAGGTGTTTTAAGTTAATTATATTTGTTCTTTACGATCTTTCTTCATTAATAGATATTTATGACAAATATTTAAAATAATGTTTTGTTGTCAGGTTGGCAGCATTACTTAGTTGCACCAGTCAACCGCCTTTCGTGTTATCAGTGGAATTACATTGTGTTTACGGTCCTGTGCTCCTTCTATATATAGTATTATTCTAAGCCCAGTCCGCATTGATCTGATTACCGATTGTAAACAAACTGGATTTTGTTTTTATAGGTTAAATCATAGAGATATTATTACTAGAGAGGCCCTATAGGTTAAATGGGTCTAATAATATAATAGTAATAACATTATTATGATATTAATTATAAAATAAATGATCTTGAGTATCGCCCTGCTAAGTCAAAAAGAAAATTTAAAATTACCCGCTTAGTCAGTGGACAAAGTCAAAAACATACTAAAGCTGCCGGTGTATATTATAATGTACACAACAAAGTAGGGGTTTCAAGGATATGTCAGTGTAAACGGCTCTAGGTATATTTACAAACATAATATTATAATATCTTTAAAGGGCGTGCCTTGTAGATTAAAAATAAAAAAATGGATTTTTTTTTAATTTGACTTCTTATTCTTCTTGCACTTTTTGCTAAACGTACCTACTGCCTAAGCTACTTAATGGATTTTAACGTATGAGAACTTTTGGATTTGTCTTATGCCCATGTGCATTCCTACCTAATAAAATCTCAATTTCGACATTTCTATGCTGAACATGGAGCGAAACTAAAGCTAAGCTAGCGACAATTATGACAACTGCTGGAATGATAAGATAAATATACGTATCAATAGTTTTTCTATATACCTACGGTATATATGAGGAAAAGTAAAAATAGAGCAAATAAACTGTTGAGAAAGAGAAATTTAATTCTATTTTTGAGAGCTTGAATCGTTGATTTATATTTCAACGATTCTCAATGTGTTCAAGGGGCACAGTCTGTAATGCTTACCTCCGACTTTTGATGCGAACCTAAGTCAAAAATTTAAAAAAATTATACCTACGCATGTATGTATGCATAGGTATGCATGAAATATATACCTATGCATATATTTCATAAACAACAGGGTTCAGTAATTTTATATAATTGATTTTTTACACCAAGGGTCATTCTGAACCCAGAAAGCATTCCAAAGTAATTGTACACTTTTCTTCCCTCCACAAGACCATTACTAAGTGTATTCTTCTTTGGCCTGAATGAGTAAATGAACTACTTCTTAGCCAAAAAAGATTATGCATAACCGGTCAGTCCTAAACCTACAATATAATTAGTCCGCCATATCCAAAATCAAGATATTTTTTATAGGGTTATAACAGAATAATAATATAGTGCAGTAAAAATAACATCATATACAGGTATTAATACAACATAAATAAAAAACAATACAACAAGTCTTTAAAATAATTTAATACTTTAAGATCATGATTAAACATATGATTATAAATAACTTACAATCAGATTGGCACATAATTTTTATAAATTGCTTATTAACTCCATTAGCACAATTGCAACTGGTTGTCAAACCTGTAGAGCTTGCTTTCATAAACCATTAATACTTCCCATAACTTGAATGAAGTATCGGTACCACTAATAGTTTTTAGGTGTAAAACGTTAGTGCATTAGTGGTAGATACTATAGTAGATTACAATCCGCATATATATATATATATATTTATATATATTATATATTATATATATATATATATTATATTATATATATATATATATATATATATATAGAAATAGCCTAGCAGGATTATAGGAGTTGTAAATTCTTAATATTTCATAATTTACAAATATTCATAATACATTTAAAATCGTGTCATTTCCAACCTCCTTCACACCCAAAACCAAATGAAAGGTAAACTAATAATTCATCCGCAAAATAATAAAAATTAGCATAATTAGCAACATTAGCAAAATAATAATTCATCCGCTCCTAACTTATTTTCACAAGGTAAACTGAGCAGTGGAGTTTCAAGTAATGAAATCAAACAGGGTATCTCTAATGATATATCGCACACCCGCGCGGATAGGGTTACATCTCAAAAAACATAGTTTTGAGAAAATCGAGTTTAAAGTTTTTCACTTTTTTTAAACCGTGATATCTTGACAACTACTTTGAATTTTTCTGAAAACTAAATCTGGTAAATTAGTACTTTAACATGAACATTTAAAAAGTATAATAATTCAACTCTAACTGTAATTTGACAAAATATAAATTTTTTATGAGATGTAACACTTGTACTAATAATTTTTTTATGGATATAGTTACATCTATAATTAATACGCATAGGCTTTATGTTTCAGTACATATTTTTTCCTGGATATGGGTACATCTTTCAATAAAACAAGAAGTAACCATATTTTACAAATCAATTTTTCATGGATATAGTTACATCTATAAATATAACGCGATGGCACAATGTTTGATCGTATGCTCATTCATGGATATGGTTACATCTATAAATATTACGCTAAGGCTTTATGTTTGGGTAGATACTTTTTCATGGATATTGCTACATCTATAAATGTCACATAGAAATCTTAATATTTAGCAAACCTTGAGCATGGATAAAGTTACATCAATAAATATAACATAATATAACAGTCTCCAAGCGGCGCGACCCTTCTCACTCCAATAATTGGATAACGAATTATCTGCTCTCAAGCGGCGAAAAATGGAGTTATTGTTATAACGACCCGAGGGATGGATAGAGAATTTTTTTCTGCATCAAACTGTGTACTTAACTTAAAACCGCCAAAAATCGAGATATAACCCTATCCGCACGGGTGTGTGATATATTCGACATAGTCAGCTTTTAACCTTAACAGATCATGATTAGCTACAACCTAGATAGCTGTCTCCTGACTCTTTTCTTCCCTACGTGCTAGATACTACAGTAGATTAAGATTAGCAAGTGAGCTCAGAATATCAGTACTTAGGCTTGTTTCAAAATATTTGTTCACTAGAGCATAGAGACATTATTACTAGAGGCCCCCTCTATTTACTTTTGAAGCATAAAAATACTAACATGAAAACCTTCGACTATTAATATAATTAAATTAACAGTTCAAAATTTAAAAAAAAAACTAATACAATAGAACGTTCCAAATACAAATCAAAACACAAACAATGCGCGAAAAGCTGAAAATTTTAATAAATTGCACATAATTTTTGAGATGGGCACATGATTTTCAAAAATTGCTTATTAACTCCCTCTGTTTTGCCTTGGAAGTTAAATGCTTCCTTAATGCTTTCGTCTCAGGAACCAACTAACTACTCAGGGAAATAATAGCATCCTTCACTCCCTGCATAAATAACTATTATTTATTATATGCAGAGGAGTTCGTATTAGATTAGGGGTTAGTCTAATCAAGTCTGGAAGTTAGATAATCTAAAATTTATATCACTAGCTAAGGGTAAATGAGTTATTGTTCAACATTTATATTTTTAGATTGTTCTTCCCTACTTAACTTAATCTTTTAATTTAACCATTAAAAGAAACCATTAAAGTAGAACTTTTTTTACTCTACGCACGAACAGCAGATCTCCTGCTGGAACATGGATGGAAAAAACTAAATGGAAAGTTAATTAAAATAAAGTTAACATCAAAATGGGTTATGAAGCAAACTTAATCCTTTTTTAACATATTAGAATTTAATCTAACTTTTAATCAAGCCTTTTAAGTCTTAACTCAATCTTTGGTCAATCATGACTAATCCAAGTGAGCTTAATCAACCAAATAGAGCCCTTCAGAAGTACCTAAGCCAATCATTTATAATGTTTAAGTTAAAATAACAATTACAATATAGTTTAAAATCTGGTCAACAGATTGCACTAGTATTAAGTAAAAATTACATTTATAACATTAATAAACATCTTAATCATGGATAATTAATCTACCGTGAACATAGGATTTAAGAGTAATGTTTGGGTTACTTAATAAATATTTGTTTGTATAAGTCCATATTAGGGTGATTTTGAAAGGACTTCTAATCTAAAAGGAGAAAAAAGAAAGATGTCACTCCACTTAGTATATATTTATTGACAGAGCCGACTTTAAAACTGTCAGACACCAGCCTTGTGTCAAATCTATTTCGTCTGTCACCTAGCTTTTTTACTTCGCTTACACTGGCACTGATGATGAACTGTTAAGTTTGAAAGTCAACTTTGTCAATAAATATATACTAAGAGGAGTGACATCTTTCTTTTTTTCTCCTATTTGGGAACTCCACAACTTATCTCTAATCTAAAAGGTTTATTAAAACACAATATATCTCAATCATTTGGGTCACCTTCAGGTGAAACTAGAACACATCAGAACAATCAAGTTAAAAGTGTAGAGCAACAGAAGTAAAAATAAATCTATTAATTATAACATAATATACTACTAATCATACTATATCTACATACTATATCTATTTAATCATAATATACTATAGTATATTATGCTACTAGGCGGCAAAATGGAATTTTGCAGTTGAGTTTAATAAATTAGCCCCCAGGATGAAGGTGAGGGCAGGCTAAGGAAATTTCTAACCAAGGCGTAAGCTGAGGCTAGTAATTAACCCATTTGACTGACGAGGCAAAGCTGAGTCAGGCAAATGGTGAATTGGCTGCAGAGGCAGAGCCAATGTAGACAATTGCTAGCATGAGTCGGCAACGCTTCCTTTGCTGCATAGTGGCATATACTATTTTATCTACTTTTGGCTGAAAAATTAAAATAACAAACAACCAATTTAACATTCAATTATTAAATTAGCACAAGAAACTTGTAACTTATACAAATAAACAAGAAGAAAAAAGAGTTAAATACTTGCTACGAGATTTTAGAGAAATAAAATATTGCTTTGAAGTTGTTGTAACACTCACAATGGCAGTCAATTTGGTCTTGTAATTTGTTAATCCTAACAATATTTCTATGTTATTTTTTTCACAATTATTCTGATTTATTTATTTATTTATTTGTTGTAGAGCTTAATTAAACATCATTAGCTCCACGCAACTCGTATAACAATAACACAGTAAGATAAACAACATAAAGGTTGAGTTATTTGATCTGGCTTGGGGTTAAAAATAAAGTATTACTATGAAACATTGGCCTTGTATAATAAAATTGAATATTAAATGAAAACAGAATTGAACTGGTATTCAAATACTCGGACAACTAACACAATTTAAAAAAGGTTGTCAAAAGATAGGTAGGCCGATTTAGATTTAAATAGGTTAATAGATATTAAAAGTTAGGAAATAGATATTTGAAAATAACAAATTAACAAATAAGATATTCTGATTTATTATATTTCATAGCAACATTAGTTTACCTTGTTTGCAGTTTTAGTAATTCTTTATGTCTTATGTTTGTGTATTTTTTTTTAAATAAAATAAATCAACAAATAATGAAGTGAGAGACAAAACAAACAATAAAATTCTGAAAATTCATAAACGGATGGTAAAAATTGAAACAAGCCATAAACATCAGTAATGCCAATATTTTATATAAAATTATATTTATTTTCTATTTTATAAACATGTTTAATAATTAATATGAAATTTTATTTTTAAGTAATAATACATAGAAAAAATTATTATAAATAAACAATAATCATGTTTATTATTAGATGAAAGACACCAAAATAAACGCAATAACCTGCAACATAATAACCTCAACTCATTCATTTCTCCTCCTAGGGTGTTTTGACATTTTTACCATTATATTTAAATGAACCATAACTCCCTAGGAGGTAGAATATTACCAAGAAAATTTTTTATTCTGTTTTTAAATATTTTGTCATATATGTTTTAAATATTGGTAAAATTACATTTTGCTGCTTAAAACAGTTCAGTAATAACTAATTTTGCAGCCATAAGTAGATTAAAAAAAATTAACAAAATTACATTGAAATAATATTGAAACAAAAATAAAAAACAAAAACTTATATCAACAAAATATTATTATCTTTATAAAATGTAATATATTTGATGGATTGAGCTGTGCAGTACTATGATAAGAAGAAATAAAACAAAACAAGTTTGCTTTTCCCACTCATTTTGTACCATTAGACTCACTGGTAGACAACTGATCTACTTTTTTTAATAATCCCCGGCACTGATGATGACTGTTAACGGTTAAAAGTCAGCTTTAATGTTAGTAATTATAATGAGTGGAGAGAATAAAACTTATTTAGTTGTATTTCTTCTAATAATATATTTTGTTAAGATAAGTTTTTATTTTTTGTTTTTTATTTCTGTCACCCTACACTTATTTTAATGTGATTGTTCTGATGTATTCTAGTTTCAAATCAAGATGACCCAAAAGGGTTGACATATATTGTGTTTTAATAAACATTGTTGATTAGAGTCCTTTCAAAAGCACCGAAATAATTGGGTATAAATTTAGAGAGTTGTAGTGTACTAAGAAAAACCTGCGACCACTGGCCTCTGAAGTCAAAGTTAATAATGTGACCCAGAAGGGTTGACAACAAGCCGAGTAGACCCACAGAAAGCCTGCGAGCCAAGGTGTCTGTGAAAATTAATGAAAACTCACTAAGTATATAGCAAAATTCCATGTTACAACAAATCATAGGAAATAACAACAATGAAGCAGTTTTCATAAGTTGAATATATTATTATTTAAATAATTAACTATTATTATCATAGATAAACAATATTAACATAGATGGTTCACTCAAAGATTTTTTTAAAAAAATAGTTGACGGGATGCAGGGGGCTCAAGTAGTACAGTCTTGTGGTGGAAGCGTGAAACTGTCGAAACATTTTATTTATTTATTTTTATTCAACCCAACAACGAGCTGTTGAGGGTAATCAAGTCTTTCCATCCGCTTTTCAGAGCTAGAATGATGAGGAGTCGATGGATGAGTGATCCCAAGAAAGCTCTATAAGAATTTGGTATCAATTGGTAAAAAGTGAAAAATTTAATTTCTCATTCTTACTTCACCACCTATACTGTCGTCCCCTCTTGGATTTGAACCTCTGTCAGAGTTTTATTTTTTGTTTGTTTCCTTTACTTATCCGTTTGCGCCAACCCGATATGTTATATTCAGATAGCAAATTTAAATCTTAAGTCCAAAACACTGAAAATGAATTATTGTTATTTTTTTAGAAAACAATGGTGTTGCTTCGCGTGATGAGGCCCCCCAGTTTTGAAAAACAAAAATACATCGCGAATATTACAGCATACCATGGATCTTTGTTTACTTTTATTTTATTTTACAAAACGATTGGCAACTGTTTGTATTTAAAAAAATACTTCAGCACAATCTAGTAGAGAATAGAGCAAATAGATTTTTACAACTAGCGCTCTTCAATACTCTAGTGATGAGGCCCCCAACTTAAATCATAAACAAAAACTTGTCAATTGAGTGTTCCTACTACACTCGGGAGTGAACCATCTATGTTAATATTGTTTATCTATGATTATTATTGTTAAGAACAATAGTAATACTAATTCTAGGGTAAATAATGAAGACTTTAGACATTTAAAATTGTCTGCTTTATTTGTATTAAAGTTTTTGGTGATGTTCCTTTGTTTTGGTGTTGGCAAGGTAAAACTTTAAATTTTTGGTGATGATTGTTAGTTTTATTTTTTAGCACTGAAAATGCCTGGCTAGCCAGGTAAAATGTTTGTTGTTAATGAATAAAACAAAATTTTTAAAGGGCTTAAAACTTCATTATTTTACCTAGAATTTTAATTCATAACAGTCCATTGTCAATAATAATAATGTGTAATTATTATTGACCCATACAAAATTCAAATCCTACATACTCATTTTAGAAAAATTAACCCAAAAAACCTATATAATTTTTAAAATATTGAATAACAATACTAATATTTATACAATAAATGCTAAGTCTATATTACAATGCTTAATATTATATATTTTTTTTAAATTCCCATAATCATTGTATATATCATGTTATTTTCATATAGATTTTAAATTTTACACAAATTACTGTAGATCTCTATGTCAGATGTTATGTTAATTGTTGTTTTTAGAAATTTGATTGTTAATTTTAGTGTCAAACAGCTATGACTGTGAATCTCAGTATCAGACAGCAAGAGTGTGCAATTATAAAATTATTTTTTTTCCAGGCTATATTAACAATAGTAATTAATTTTATACTTGATTATTTTTATTTATTTGTAAACTAAGTATTAAACGTCAGTTGTGGGAAAAATTTCAAATGCTAAAATACAATGAAAATAGTAATATCTATAATAAATATTCAAATCAATAATACAAATATTATTGATTAACTTTTTACATTCAAGGACCTTCTTGCAAGGTAAGGACATTTCTTCACCCTAACCAAAAGTCTCTCAGGAGACACTAGGGATACATGGCCATAATTTATACTATTTATTTTACCTCTACAGTCTGCCTCTGTGGCCGGAGGTCCGGGGTTCACAGCCGGGCTATGCTCTAAGATTATATGAATAGTATTTGTATTAAAAAGATTTCGCCAACTTTAATTGATGCTTAGAGGATAGTAAACGCAACCCACCTGAGGTTATTTCCGCAGGGTGAATACCTTGATAGGTTAAAAAGGCCCTAGAATGGGCATTTTATTTTTTATTTATTATATAACTTCTACACAATATATTGTTGTTTACTTCTACATTTATTAGTGTCTTAAACTGATCATTACAGGCTTGAATTGTGTTACCATACATAATAGACCAAGAGCCCAGGGGTGTTTTGTTAATAAAAAGTGTAATGGCTGGAACCGGTCTCAATTTTTCGTAAATACCTTCCTGAACAAGGATCTGCAATTCTGCCGACTCGTATCGGAAGGGTGTCCCAGGCAGAACGCACTTTACAGGTCAAATTTACCACCCAAGTTAATAAAAAGTGTAATGGCTGGAACCGGTCTCAATTTTCCGTAAATTCCTTCCTGAACAAGGATCTGCAATTCTGCCGACTCGTATCGGATGGGTGTCCCAGGCAGAACGTTTGACCCCTAAAGTGGGTTCTGCCTGGGACACCAAGTTTCAACTATCAAGTAAAACAAACTGGGAGCAACAACGATAACAGACACACGCGTACACATTACTATGTAGATTACAGACATCCCGACATCACCACTCGGGAAGTCTTAAAACACCTGAAACGGATAATTTTCCTTTATACTTAAAACATTACTTTTCCCATATACTTACTGTATAAATAAGGAAATACAATAGAGTAATTTCACTTCAATATAATAAAAGATCATAAAAAGGATTTCAGACTTATGCTCTAATCTGTGGCCTAAATCCCTCACTATTCAGCATGCAATATTTTTTTATTAATATACCTACTATTTGATTTTATTCAATTATTTATTAATTATTTAGTATATTATTAGTTAATTTTTAAATGTATAATGCAGAAACGTACATAACATTCTTTAATATTTTTTTAGGCAAAATTAATTATTTGAGAAAATTGAACTTGATTTTTGTAAATTTTTACAATGCAAAACAAATTTAATATATTAAATGTTAAAAATAAACTGATAATAATATTTAAAGTTACTGAAAATGTAAAATAACAATTATTAAGAGATATTATAGGATGAACCCTAAATACGGTAAAATGAAAGTAAATGGAATTTTGGGTACATCTTAATTCAAAAACTTATTTCAAAATAAATAATGATACGCAAATAATGATACATAAATAATTATAATGAATCATAATAAATAATGATACATTACAATTTTGTATAAAAAAATAATTAACTTAAATTTACAAGTAGTTTTAAACTTAAAAATAGTTATTAACATAATTCAATTATGTAGCTATTAATGAAATTGATCATGTAAGCTCTCCGCCAGCTCTAAGTTTTGAGAGGCGAAAGTATATTTCTCATTTATTTAAAAATAATTGTAAAACTTCCACTATATTATATACACTTGGACAAAATCAATTAAATAAATATACAATGTTTTTATTAATTAAACAAATTAGCTTTTCTAATTTTTCTTAGGGACAAAAATATTAAATAACAGAATATTTTACTAAGACTCATAGTATCCCTTTGAGTAAATACAGAAAAAAATAGTTACTGCACAAGGAATGAAGAATTTATAACATATTAATAAAAACAATTATAGTAAAACAATGTAATTATAAATGCAGATATATAATTTTAATTTTTTGAAGACTGCAGTCATTTTCTAAATTAATTTAAATTTTATCGTTTAAAAAATTTTTACATTACAATTTTAGTTTATTATATTAACCTGAAGATGTTGAGCTTCGCTCAATGAAATGTTGTGACAATTATTAAATAAATTAATATTATTTATAAAGGACTGCAGTCTTTAAAAAATTTAAATATATATATATATATATATATATATATATATATATATATATATATATATATATATACCAGTCCAAAAAATTTTACTCTTTTATAAATACAGATGAAAAAATATTTTTGATATGAAGACTTGTATTCGTATCAAACTGGTTTTTGAATTGGTAAGCTTTACCAATTCTGCAATAAGGTTCTTATTGCAGTTTTTAATATTGAAATGAACCAAATCTGGGGTTTCCAAAGTTGCAAACAAGTCTCATTTTGGAAGAACTTCAATTTAAATTAAATTCTACAAATACTTCATTTTAAAATACTGAATGAACTCAGCAGATGAATAAATAATAAGAATGATCAATAGATATTATTTTGACAATGAAAAATATATTGGATTAATAAGAATTGAACATAAAACTCTAAATTTATATTGAGGAAAAAAAGTTTTAGCAACATAAAAATTTCACTGTACTTACTAAAGGGTACGTGTCTTAAGTTTTCACCTTCAATGGGAAAGAGTAAATACACAAAAATACCATCTCTATTCAAGGCCAAGTGTAAAAATTAAAGAGAACACTCATTAACTCCATTTTAACTCTCCTTTGTTCAATCTCTTTCCAACCTTACTACAAAAATGTCATAAAATATATATTTTAGTTCTTAAAAGAAATTTATTTTAGACTCTAAAAGACAAAAAACTGGGTTTAAAATTCAAATCGAATCAATTTATCTCTGGGGATATATTTTTAAAATTCACTAAAATATAGTAAACAAAAAATATTTCTATGACAAAACATTTTATGATGGAAATTTGCTAAATAATATAAAAATGTATTTTAATGGAACACAAGATATTACTTTTTTTGTGCATTTACAAATTCTATATCGAAATTTCAATAAAACTATAGGTAATATTAAATCACTGGGACAAATCAAAATATACATCGAAATACAATTTTTATTCGAAAACTATTTGGGATAATCGACCCAATAACTCTAATGCCTATGGCTGCAAACACAAGGACATTGAGGTGGAGCTCGAAACTAGCGAACAGTTTGAGACATATGTAGAGGCGTTAGCATGAGTTCAAATGCTGCATCTTTTAGATTTGCTGCTTCTTGTAAATCACTTCCAGATAGATCACAGTTCTAAAGAAAGAAAAAACAAATACAAACTATCAACACAAGCAATTGATATAACATTTTTTTTATAATTTTTACAATGAAAAATAATTTAATTAACTAATAAATAATTTTTACTTTATTCATAAGTTTATGAAAATCAGATTTCTAGTTACTTTTACCTCACGACTAGAGGTCATGTGGGTGGTGCAGAGGTTATGCTAATTGAAAAAGATATGACTGGTATATTATTTTAAAAAATCAAGGGGACCCAACATATTCAGCCAAAAAAGATGACAGTAGATCTTGCTGAGAAACCCAGTGGATATTGCAGAGGATCCCAGTGGATCTTGCTGATAAATCTATATAAGCTTAGCTACAAACAAGGGATTAAATGTTAAGTCCCTGCTTTTCTAATAAAACTAAACTGCTTGTCAACAAACTAATACCTACATAAAAGTGTAAATATTGGCTTTAACACTTAAATGCTACATGGAACACATTGTATATCATTCTGTAATCTTAAGGAATAAAGGTAATAAGGAGTTTTGTCAGGTTGAGAACAGTGGATCTCCCCTTCTGAACCTACTACTACTACTTTCATTACTTCACACAGCTAACAGTATACACTATTAAATAGAAATTGACAGTAGCTATGGCTTTAAATTGTAATATAAAGAAACTTTAAAATCTTCTTATCACAAGAATTAATTTCAAACAAATGATTGTCTTCAGTTTCAAACCCAGTATCTTTACCTGTGATGAAGAAGCTTTTGCAACTAAAACACAAAATGACTACTAATATTATTTACCTGTAGATCGGCACCAGCAAAGACGGCAGCTCTCAAATCACAGTTCTGTAAATTGGCTCCCTTCAAGGTTGCAACTCTAAGATTCACTCCGGCCATGTTACTGCCTTCTAAATTGGCACCTTTTAAATTAACACCTAATAAAAGATTGATGAAAAAACATTAAATCTCAAAAAATTGAAAAAATAAAATAAATTAATTATAACTTAGTTTCAAAATTTCTGCTGTCGAACGTAAGATTAAAATCAGCTCCAGGACCACAATAATTGAATAATAAATAACATTGAACATCAAATAATGTTGACAAAAATAAAAACTGTTTCTAGTTTAAAACATAATGGTTTGGCCTATTTTTACATCTTTTTAAAAATGTGTTCTAAAAATTTACAAGCAGGCTTGAAAGAGACATCTACCTAAATGAAGCTTACCTTCCATGTTAGCTCTCTGGCCAGCAGGATCCTCAAAATTACAAGCTCTTAAATTTGCACCCTCTAAATTAGCGCACAGCATTTTAACACCAAGTAATTGCGCTCCTTCTAATACAGCATGTGACAAATCGGCACGCTCCAGACAGCACCAGCTTAGGTTTGCCCCAACCATTCTACAACCGTGCAGGCAAGCAAACTGAAACAGCACAGGAAAATAGTTAATCTAACAATGACTACTTACATTCTAGAAGATTTAGGTCTTGTACAGTGGTGACCAGGTCAATGTAGATGATAAATCTCGCTTCCACTGTAGGAGACATCTTCAAGGATGTACAACATTCTTTATGAACGAAAACAAAATGCACAACAAAACTAAAAACTGAATTCAGAATTGAAATTCGGTTTGAAAACGAGTTTAGTTTTGTAGTGCTTTTTTTCATTCCATGATGCCCGATATCCCTGAAGATATCTCTCACAGTGGAAGCCAGACACGGATTTATCATCTACATTGACATGATCACCTCTAGACCAAGATAAACTAAATCTTTATTAAAATAACCACAGAAGCTTACACAGTTTGTTACATTGTTGAAGCCTATACACGGAAATAGGCTTCATTTATCACAAATCCGGCTAATTACTGAAAATTTTGAAAAAAAAATTATAAAAAAAGTTTGTTGGTGATCCAACGTTCTAGATATTTGACTGCGCCTTATAAACATGCTTTACCTTTACAGGTTGACTATAAAAATATTATACAAAAGACTAAAAAAAGACTAGATTTAAAAATTTAGTCTCAAAATATATTAAGTACAAAGTAAAGTCTTTGCTTCTTCTTGTAGAATAAAAGCCTAGTTAAGTTAATAGTGGTTTAAAACTGAAATTCTACAAAATTACTGGTGCCAATAAGATGAAGTTATTATTATTATTATAATAATTAAATTAAAAAATGCTTGATTTAGAATGAAGTAACTTGTGAAAATGAGACATAATGTTAGTACGGTCTACCTTGAAGTTGACATATCTGAGATCAAGTCTACTGAGATCCGACCCAGCAAGATTAACACCTTGAAATCTCAGCTCAGCTGTGTATGGGGTCATGATAAGAGCATTAATTACATCTCTCCTGGTCAGTGGTAAGTTTTCTCTCGACTGCTGACTGTTGTGTATGATGGCTTCAAGCTGGGGGATACACGATTCTACACCAAAGAATCGAGCCTCTTCAAGAATACCTTTAGACAAAATCACAATAAAGAGAGAAAGAAATACTTTCACTAAAAATATAAATATAAACATAAGCGGTGCTACCCTTATAATAAGCATTGCTTTTGACACAGCGTATTAAAACAAATAAAAATATGGAGAATTGAGCTGTGGAGTGCCATAAAAATGAATAAAAGCAGAGAAGTTTTTGTCTCTCCCCACATTATTATATTAATATAACAGAGGCAGCTTTCAACGGTTATCTGAAAGTGAGGCTAGTAATCAACCAGTGTATTCAAATGTGTATACTTGACCTTCAAATACTCACCTTTATATACACTGGTTGATGATTAAATACACTAGCCTCAATTTTACCGGTACTGATGATGACCATTAACAGTTTAAAGCCGCCTCTGATATATAAATATAATAATGTGTGGAGAGACGAAAACTGCTCTGTTTCTATTCATTTATACAAATATTTTATTTGCCAAAAAGGATACAATAATATATAAGAATATAACTAAAATATTTATATAATAAAGAATTTATTTTAAAAAAAAATCTAAAAATGCATGACGTAATTTTTCATTGACTCAAAGTAAAATAATATAGGTAGGAGGGTCTGATACATCAGACCCTATAAATATAAGCCCTATGAATAGATATAAGCTCTGATAAATGGTAAATAGGTTTTTATGAACAATCCATTGGATTTTGATTTAAATATTTTATTTCAGCAATATCTTTAATGCTTGTGATAAATAGTTGTACATTACCACCCTTGAGTATTCGGAACTGAATTTATATTTTGAAGTTTTATGTTGGTTTTTCTTAATAAATTTTTACTTCTGGTATTATCATTGTGTTTATCTCCATTTTTTTATATAATCGCTAAAAAATTTTCTTTACTTGAACTAGCTGGTTTAATATATATATTCCTGGTATTGTTAAAACTTTAACTTTACTAAATGTCTTGCAGGATTTCCTACATGGTATATAGCCTATGCATCTAAGTATTTTCTATTGAATGGATCAAAAATTTACTCACACCAAGTGCATTGACCCAGAGCTCAACCCCTTATAATTTTGACTTGACAAGTCCATTATAAACCTGTAAAAGTTCTTTACAAGCTAAACATTTTTTTAAGCTCCCTGATTCTATAGTACATTGAGTTTAATTTCTTATTTGTCTTTTCAATTTCAATTTGGATCACCCAGCTATTTTTTTATCTTTTTTTTACACCTAATAATTAAGTAATTTCACATTCAGTAATATTTTTGTCATTACATTTGGATAAAAATAACTGCTTTTTACTCTGCTGACGAGTGTCTATTTCCTATGTATACGTTATAAGTCCTAGTCCTATGTATGTCCTATGTCCTATGTTATATGTAAAGTCCTAGTCCATGTGTAAGTCCTAGTCCATGTATAAGTCCTTGTCCTATGTAAAAGTTATAAGTCCTAGTCCATGTAAAAGGTATAAGTCCTAGTCCTATGTAAAAGTTATAAGTCCTAGTCCATGTAAAAGGTATAAGTCCTTGTCCTATGTAAAAGTCCTAGTCCTATGTAAAAGTTTTTGTTTATTATTATTTTATTACTTTTATGTTATGTTCTTATTACCATAATGTTAGGGGGCAATTACCTATAAATAAGTCAATAAGTCCTAGTCCTATGTATAATTCTTAGTTCAAGTATATGTTATAAATCTTAGTGTAGTATCTATTCTAGTAATAAAAGTCTTCACTAAGTTTCAGCCATTTCTATTGTAAGACTAAATTTACAATGACAATATAAAAATAAACATAAACAAACTCTAAATACCATATTACCTCCCCCTCTTACCAAGCTGAACCCTTATCGGCCCTAAGCTGATCAGCATGTACCCTACGCTTCTCATCCCCTATCTCCACAACATAAGATAACTCACCAGTTCTTGTAATAATCGTCCCCTGGCTATAATCCTTCCCACCTTTTCCTAAAACCCATACTCTATCCCCTTCCTCAAACTCTCTCCTCTTACTCTTCTTATCGTGATACACCTTACGCTTTGCAGCAGCCTCATCTATCGCCTGCCTCGGGTCAGGTTTAAGTAAATCTAACCTGTTTCGTAGGCGGTGTCCTAATAATAACTCTGCTGGTGCGTACCCTGTTGACTTATGAGGCGTGTTACGGTATGATAATAAAAACTCTTGTAACCTTTGATCGATATCTTTCCTTCCTCCTTTGATGCCTTCATTCTTTCTTTTAAAAGTTCGCACCATTCGCTCTGCTTGGCCATTTGATTTCGGGTGGTAAGGTGTTATCTTAATATGCCTAATACCGTTCATCTCACACCATTCTTTAAATTCTAAAGATGAAAATTGCGGCCCATTGTCTGACACAATGCTCTTTGGCAATCCAAACCTTGCAAATACTTCTCGTAACATCTTGATTGTTTTACTTGATGATGTTGCCTGTGTTGGTAAAATCTCCACCCACTTTGAGAATGCGTCTATCACTACCAGCCACGATTTTCCCTCAAACGGCCCCGCGTAGTCGATATGCACTCTTGCCCAAGCTTCCGCCGGCGTTGCCCATGAAAACAATGGTGATTCTATCTCTCTAGGTCGAACAGTCTGACAAGAGATACAATTCCTAACATACTGTTCTAGGTCATTGTTTATACCTGGCCACCAAACATAAAACTTGGCAGTCGCTTTCATCCCGCATAATGCCAGGATGACCCTCGTGGTATATTTCCAAAACTCCTTCTCTTAGCTTAACTGGTACAAAATTCGTCCCATCCACAACAGACTCCCTCTTCATAAGATAACTCCCCTCGCTTCTCGTAAAATGTCATTATTGATTCGGGTATTCCTCTCTTCTCTTTAGGCCAACTTGATGTTATGAAAGCAATTACCTTTTTTAACCTGTCATCTTTCAATGTCTCTTCTTTTAGTTTTTTCTTTGAAATCATGAGGTCTGGTAATCTTAGATGACACAGATGGTCCCTCTTAAATTCATCTAGACTGTCTTTTTCTGGCCTTCTTAATGGTAATCTAGATAATAAGTCTGCTGTGTTGTTCGCAGTACCCTCTACAAACTCGATTTTATATCTATAACTAGCTAAAATTAATGCCCACCTATTTACTCTATTAGCTGTCATCTTCCCTATGGGGCTTATTTTCCCAATAAACCAAATGGTTTATGGTCCGTTCTAGTATAAACTTGGCCAAATAAATATTGTGCAAATTTCAATACTGCGAAAACAGTCCCATGGCTTTTTCTTTCGTTGCATACCTCTTTTCAGCCTCGCTCAAGCTCCGAGATGCATAGGCCACTGGTCGCTCTTTCCAGGGATACATGTAACAGCTCCCATCCTGCATCACTTGCGTCACTAAAACCACCAATGGCACATGTGGGTCATAAGTGCTAGAGCATTTTAGTCAAACTGTTTTTTTAGTACTCCATTGTCTTTTTCTTCCCTTGTCCAACCCATTGCGAATTTTCTTAGTTAATTTGTGTAATGGCGCACAATTGCTTGGAGTTAGGGATAAACCTAGAAAAAAAATTGACTGTTCCTAGAAATGATCTTAATTCTTTCACGTTTTTTGGCGTTGGCATGTTCTTAATTGCTTGCACGTGTTCTTCCGTAGGATGTATTCCTTCACTATTAATTCGATGCCCTAAATACTTCACTTCTTCACAGAACAATTGGCATTTCTTTTCCTGTATTTTGATACCAACACTTGCTAACCTTTGAAGAAGTTTTGTTGTTCGTTCTAATAGTTCGTCTAAGGTTCTTGCAGATACTATCAGATCGTCAAGTAGCCCCGCTGCTCCATCTAAGCCCGCTGTGATTGTATCCATGATACGCTGAAACAAATGGCGCTGTATTGATTCCGAAGGTAGTCTGACATAGCGGAAAAATCCCTTGTGCGTAGCTATGACAGTAGTGGTCTACTCTCCTCCTCCACTTCAACCTGTAGGTATGCATCTTTCAAATCTATTACACAAAAGTATTTTGCACCTTGAAACTTGGTCACGATATCGTCAAATGTTGGCAATGGATGCTTTTCTGGTAAAACATATTGATTAAGTGTCACCTTAAAATCTGCACAAATACGAATTTTGCCAGTAGGCTTAACAACAACAACTATTGGTGACGCCCAAGTCACTGGTTCTTTTGTCACATCTACTTTCTCTATAATGCCCTCCTTAGTAAGCCTGTCAAGTTCTTCTTCTACTCTTGCTCGTAGAGCATAAGGTACCGGTCTCACTTTACATATTTTAGGTACAGCATCAGGTTTTAAAAAAATGTTGCTTTGTGTCCTTTAACCTTACCAACTCCTTCTGATGTTAATTCCGGCATGCTGCGCAACACTTTGCTCATCTCATCCCTATATTCTGTCAATTTCTTGTCTAACGTTTCCTCCTTGAAGTCTTTACTCTTGTCTTTAGCTATTCTACACACCCTTGCCCCTTGCGGTAACGGAAGTCCAAATTCTAATACCCATTTAGCCCAAAAAGTGGTATATCTTCTTTTTTATGACACACAAGCTTACCTTTCTAGTTTTTCCAAATGCTTTTACCTCTACCTCCGCTTTCCCATAGTTTGTACTGGTACCTCTGTGTACGCTGTAAGTTTTCCTGTCTCCTTGAGCTTGGTGCCCTATCTTTTCCAAACAGTTTCACTAATGACGTTACAGACGCCCCAGGATCGTATAACATAGGAACTTGCACCTTGTTTATGTAAATATTATCTAACATTACCTTACTAGCAGCTACCGATCTTTTCCCTAACGTCCTAACTGCCCCATACCCTTTAGATTTATCGCTATCGCTATCCTGATCTGAACTATTGATATCCTGTTCCCTAATTCTATGGTTCAGCCTCCTAACATCCCTATTTTGATTCTCTATTTTAGCTCTTCCTTTTACATACAGACTTTAGCTAAATGATTTTCCTGTCCGCATGCTAAGCATTTTTTCCTTTGGCATAGCAAGCCTTGCCTCTTTATGTAAATAATCCCCACAACTNACACAATGCTCTTTGGCAATCCAAACCTTGCAAATACTTCTCGTAACATCTTGATTGTTTTACTTGATGATGTTGCCTGTGTTGGTAAATCTCCACCCACTTTGAGAATGCGTCTATCACTACCAGCCACGATTTTCCCTCAAACGGCCCCGCGTAATCGATATGCACTCTTGCCCAAGCTTCCGCCGGCGTTGCCCATGAAAACAATGGTGATTCTATCTCTCTCTAGGTCGAACAGTCTGACAAGAGATACAATTCCTAACATACTGTTCTAGGTCATTGTTTATACCTGGCCACCATACATAAAACTTGGCAGTGCTTTCATCCGCATAATGCCGGATGACCCTCGTGGATTTTTCCAAAACTCCTTCTCTTAGCTTAACTGGTACAAATTCGTCCCATCCACAACAAGACTCCCTCTTCATAAGATAACTCCCCTCGCTTCTCGTAAAATGTCATTATTGATTCGGGTATTCCTCTCTTCTCTTTAGGCCAACTTGATGTTATGAAAGCAATTACCTTTTTTAACCTGTCATCTTTCAATGTCTCTTCTTTTAGTTTTTTCTTTGAAATCATGAGGTCTGGTAATCTTAGATGACACAGATGGTCCCTCTTAAATTCATCTAGACTGTCTTTTTCTGGCCTTCTTAATGGTAATCTAGATAATAAGTCTGCTGTGTTGTTCGAGTACCCTCTACAAACTCGATTTTATATCTATAACTAGCTAAAATTAATGCCCACCTATTTACTCTATTAGCTGTCATCTTCCCTATGGGCTTATTTTCCCCAAATATATGAACCAATGGTTTATGGTCCGTTCTCAGTATAAACTCTTGGCCAAATAAATATTGTGCAAATTTCAATACTGCGAAAACCAGTCCCATGGCTTCCTTTTCTATCGTTGCATACCTCTTTTCAGTCTCGCTCAAGCTCCGAGATGCATAGGCCACTGGTCGCTCTTCTCCAGAGGGATACCTATGTAACAACACAGCTCCCAATCCTGCATCACTTGCGTCACTACAAACCACCAATGGCACATGTGGGTCATAAAGTGCTAGAGCATTTTTTGTAGTAAAACTGTTTTTTAGGTACTCCATTGTCTTTTCTTCTTCCCTTGTCCAACTCCATTGCGAATCTTTCTTAGTTAATTTGTGTAATGGCGCACATATTGCTTGGAGGTTAGGGATAAACCTAGAAAAAAAATTGACTGTTCCTAGAAATGATCTTAATTCTTTCACGTTTTTTGGCGTTGGCATATTCTTAATTGCTTGCACGTGTTCTTCCGTAGGATGTATTCCTTCACTATTAATTCGATGCCCTAAATACTTCACTTCTTCACAGAACCATTGGCATTTCTTTTCCTGTATTTTGACACCAACACTTGCTAACCTTTGAAGAAGTTTTGTTGTTCGTTCTAATAGTTCGTCTAAGGTTCTTGCAGATACTATCAGATCGTCAAGTAGCCCCGCTGCTCCATCTAAGCCCGCTGTGATTGTATCCATGATACGCTGAAACAAAGATGGCGCTGTATTGATTCCGAAAGGTAGTCTGACATAGCGGAAAAATCCCTTGTGCGTAGCTATGACTAGTAGTGGTCTACTCTCCTCCTCCACTTCAACCTGTAGGTATGCATCTTTCAAATCTATTACACAAAAGTATTTTGCACCTTGAAACTTGGTCACGATATCGTCAAATGTTGGCAATGGATGCTTTTCTGGTAAAACATATTGATTAAGTGTCACCTTAAAATCTGCACAAATACGAATTTTGCCAGTAGGCTTAACAACAACAACTATTGGTGACGCCCAAGTCACTGGTTCTTTTGTCACATCTACTTTCTTTATAATGCCCTCATTTGTAAGCCTGTCAAGTTCTTCTTCTACTCTTGCCCGTAGAGCATAAGGTACCGGTCTCACTTTACATATTTTAGGTACAGCATCAGGTTTTAAAAAAATGGTTGCTTTGTGTCCTTTAACCTTACCAACTCCTTCTGATGTTAACTCCGGCATGCTGTGCAACACTTTGCGCATCTCTTCCCTATATTCTGTCAATTTCTTGTCTAACGTTTCCTCCTTGATGTCTTTACTCTTGTCTTTAGCTATTACTCTACACACCCTTGCCCCTTGCGGTAACGGAAGCCCAAATTCTAATACCCAATTTAGCCCAAAAAGTGGTATATCTTCCTTTTTTATGACACACAAGCTTACTTTTCTAGTTTTACCAAATGCTTTTACCTCTACCTCCGCTTTCCCCATAGTTTGTACTGGTACCTCTGTGTACGCTGTAAGTTTTCCTGTCTCCTTGAGTCTTGGTGCTCCTATCTTCTTCCAAACAGTTTCACTAATGACTGTTACAGACGCCCCAGGATCGTATAACATAGGAACTTGCACCTTATTTATGTAAATATTATCTAACATTACCTTATTAGCAGCTACCGATATTTTCCCTAACGTCCTAACTGCTCCATACCCTTTAGATTTATCGCTATCGCTATCCTGATCTGAGCTATTGATATCCTGTTCCCTAATTCTATGGTTCAGCCTCCTAACATCCCTATTTTGATTCTCTATTTTAGCTCTTCCTTTTACTATACAGACTTTAGCTAAATGATTTTCTTGTCCGCATGCTAAGCATTTCTTTCCTTTGGCATAGCAAGGCTTGCCCTCTTTATGTACATACTTCCCACAACTAAAACAATCCCTACCCCTAACTAATGTAAACATGTTTCGGTTACTCTGCCTTTGTGCCACTGATGATGATCCTGGTTTTGACTCAGTCTTACTAGTTTGCACTCTGTTAATATCATCTTGCTTAGCATTGCTAATTCCAGCGTTCAGCTCAGCTTCGCCATCGTTAGCTTGTTCCAGCGATAAGACCGTTTTTAAGACGTTTTGCAAGGTTGTATAATTCTTAGGATGTAATTTTATAACCTCTCTTTGCCACTTAATATGATTTAACCCTATAACTAATTGATCTCTGAGCCGCTCGTCAAGGGACCTTCCAAACTCACAATGAAGTGCCGAACTTCTTAGTCTAGCAATAAATTTTACAATGGACTCTCCCTCATTGCGTTGTTGTAGAGCAAATTTTTTTCTTTCGGCAAAAATAAATGTTGGTTTTACGTAAAACTCAGCCAAAACCTGTTTTACCTCGTCATAGGATATTTCATCCATATCTACGTCAATAAATTTATCTAAAATTAATTTAAATCCTTCCGGTCCAACTTTGCTCATTAGTAGCTTTCGTTTGATGGCATCATCGTCCAGTCCATTCAAGCCTTGTATATCGCATTCCAGCTCGAATCTCTTTATATAATAGTCCCACGACTCAATAGATTGATCAAAAGTGTTAAACCTAAATTAGATACGATATTCTTTTCTCATCCTAAAGCCTGTTCCTCTGTCTCTTCATCTGACCCTCCTGCTCCTCTTCGAGATCTCCTGTTTCTCTTACTCATATCCTCGTCGCCAAATGTAGTATCTATTCTAGTAATAAAAGTCTTCACTAAGTTTCAGCCATTTCTATTGTAAGACTAAATTTACAATGACATAAATCATGACAATATAAAATAAACATAACAAACTCTAAATACCAACTTAGTCCTACGTATAAGTTATAAATCCAATCTATTCATTAAAACATCTGGCTCATGATGAGACACTGATGATTTAAAATAATCACAGTAATCAAATAAAATAATAATAGGATATAAAACTTTTTATCTCTCGATAATTTACCTTCAGGATTGACATTATTATCAAATATAAGTTGTCCGTTCCTCAGATAGTTTAAAATAGGTTCAAAATAAGCAGGGCTTCTGTCAATAAGGTAGGCCCCGTTTTCGTCAACGTTGCTAGGTGTCATGAAATATCCATTCTCACCTTGGGCAAACATCCTGGAAAACAAAAAAGCATAAAATGTAACATAGAAATCATAAATAATAATCCCCTAATACCCCTATCCTCCATTTCTGTCATTTAAACTACCTCTTAAGCATTATTATTTGACGAAAATTCACTCATTATCTGATAAAAATTTACTCATTATTTGATGAAAAATTAACGCATTATTTGATGAAAAATTTACTCATTATTTGATGAAAATTCACTCATTATTTGATGAAAAATTTACTCATTATTTGATGAAAATTCACTCATTATTTGATGAAAAATTTACTCATTATATGATGAAAAATTCACTCATTATTTGATGAAAAAATCACTCATCATTACTATAGGGGACCTTCTTGGACATGAAAGTTTGTGACAATGGTGGATTATGAGTAAAGTAGGTTGGATGTAATCCATTGTCAATGTTATTTACAATTACAATTATAAAGATAAAGAAAGATGTTCCAGAGATTTATTATTCCGGACAAGAAAAGGTTAGTTCCTAAGCCAGTTAACAGGAGCGCTAGTGTGTAATATAGTAGTTTCGCCACTGCTGTCTTATTTTCAGCAAACTACTTCTGGCACAAAACTGATTAATCTAAATAATTGCTATATATAATAATGACAAATTTCAAGTAGACACTCGTGTTCTTAAAATGGTCACGAAAAACAAATTAATTTTGTAATATAAACTTAGGAAAGTGGGAAGAATGTTATGGTAAGGAGAGTTAGTTTCAGAACTACCGCCAGATGCCAGCACCGATTTCACCCCCACCTTCAGTCTGATTCTATCGTATACCTTCTGACATTCTATAACTATATAATAACTATAACTATATTCTTTGGTATCAACAACCTTAGAGAGCACTTTGCAACTTATCTACACGGGACCAACCCGGATCTATACAGGGATTAGAATTCTATAAACTTCTCACTGCCTTCGGATACACCATATAGTAGTAGTAGTAGTCTATTTATTAGATTCTTTGGATGTAATGTTTATTAGATCTACACAGTGTTTCTCAAGACGAACCTGATAATGGGAAAAGTACATGCTCCCAAAATGTTTAAATTGTAAATAACATAGACTACAGATTATGTACAGAGGACTTACTGATTGAATTTTAAAATATCAAAAAAATAAACCTAAATACCATCGATTATTATTATTATAAATTAAATAAAGATTGGATCCATATATAATTATATATATATGGATATAGTAAAGGTATACAGAATTACAACTCAATTGGATTATTTACCGATTTTTTTTAAATCGGAAAATTTTACGATTTGTGTACAATTTAAAAAACGTACACAAGTCATTTAATAAAAAATTGAACTAATGCTGATAATGAGATGAAACATGGCTACAATCATTCTAAATCTCAATTCGATCGCAATAGTTTTCTGATTTTTTGAAGTTATTGCTTGTTAATAAGCTCCTAAAAAATTAACGGTTGTTGTTGTGTAGATTCAGGTTTTGTTTTTGAAAAAAATGTTAGAGGGAGGTATTAATAGAGAAACCTTTGTCTCCAATGTTAATTTCAGATTTGTAAAGCATTGTGTTTTCATTTATGATTTCCTACATCCCTGAATATGCCTCCCACAGTGGAAGAGAAACATTGATTTTATCATCTAAATTGACATGGTCACCACAGGAAAACCTAAATCTTGTAAGAGGGGGCATTTCTCCATTTTTTGCAAGTGGAATTTTCTACATTTTTAAGGGGGATTAATCAATTTTTATTTATTATTTTCCGGTTTCAACCAAAACATAATAAATTTAGTGTGGCACAAAATAACTTGATTGGAGCAATAATTTATTATTTACGTTTTTGACAGCCTTTGGCTGTAGTCATTAAATAACATATTACAAAACATTATTACCAATATAAGCAACATTAATGTTTAAGGAGACTTAATACTTAATGTAAAATTCTTAATAAAAAGTAAAATTTGTATTAGAAGGTTATTAATAAAATTACTCACCTGGCAAGCATACTATTAGGTTCTTTACTGACTAATGTACTTCTTGATGTAGTAAAATATTTGCCTCCAACATTTAAAGTAATCCAGGGTGAGTTCCTGTTGAATTTAGCAACTTGTGTGGATGAGCCAGCAGTGGCAGGTGTGCTGTCCGCTTGCGGTGCTGACAGATTGATGAAGTCTTCACCAGCTGAGACGTACAGGATGTCATCGTCCCTGCACACAGCATATTAAAATAAACTTTTAGATAAATATTTTTGGAATTGGAAGACCAAGCGGAATTGATTCCCTTCTTTTTTATCATCTAAACAACCTCATAAGCCTCAATTTCTTATGAAGTTGGTCAAAATTGTGGCAAAAATTGTAAACAAACCCACAAAAGAGAAATAAGTGGCATAACCAAGGTATAAAGATAATGATGACAAAATTATAAGGGGGGGGGTCCTTTTATATTGTTGATCTGTATTTAGTTTTATAGTTGAAGTGTTGTATGTTGTCAAACCTGTAAAAGAAGACAAAAAAATGGTTGCTACAAATTTTTTTCACACCCCGTGCGATTTTAAAATTGTTGTGTTCTTATTTATAGTAAAATCAAAAATACTATCCGACCATACCATAATGCTGTCACAAGGAAGTCGAACCTTTGGGGTATAATTAGACATAAAAGAACTCCAACAATGTATTCCTAAAATACATTCGCTCTGAAGTTTGAAAATAACACCTACATTATACGTTTTAAGGCTCAGCAAATCATATCAATCCCCAAAACTTAATGGGATGATAAGTTTTGAACTGTCTAAACTAACTATGGTTCAACTGACTCTCAAAAAAATTAAAACTACGTTAAAATGTTTTTAGCTTATAGTTTGACACACGGTTAAAATCAGATGACAGCGTGGGAAAATAATGCAAGGGAACCAATGAGGTTAGTAGAGGATGTTAAACTACACCCACAATTTCATATCAGGTCAACCTCATTGGTTCCTCAATACTATTTTCCCACGCAGTAAACAGACTTTAACCGTGTGTCATATAATAATTTAGTTTAGTGTTTGTTTTGTTAGGTATTTCTTAATCAAGACTGATTATTCATGTAGATTAATGTATCATAAAGTTTTCTATTTTTCATTTCATTGAACAATTTTGACAAATGAGAAACAGAAAGAAATTAAACTCAAGTTCTGTAAATAAAAAAAAGTAACTTGCTCCCATATTTTGACCAAGCTTTCACAAATTTTATTCCCTGTATTGTTTGTTAATTCTTAAATATATTAATTTTACCATTACAAATTATCAAACAGTGGGTTATCACTGGGTGGATCATCACTTATATAATACAAGACATAAAAATAACCTTCTAACCAAGTGTTGTAGACTTGATATAACAAAGAGACAAAGCATTATACAATCAGGCTTACGATATTACAATCATTTGCCTCAAAAAATAAAATCCTACTCTGAAAAAAGCTTTAACTTTTATATTAAGAAATTAATTGAAACCCCACTGTATGAAGTAGAAGATTTTTATAATATAAAATTTTAATAAAAGTTCGAACTGCAATGTTAATTTATAGCATTATTCCTTATGTTACTTTTTGCTTGACATTTTTGTTTGTACATTTACCAAATAAAGTTTATTTGTTTATTATTAAAAAATTTTGATTGAAATTATTTATTTATTATTATTAATTATGTATTTATTATTATTATTGAAAAACAGAACAACATAAACACGGCAAGAGAACATTGGCAAGCATGTCACAAACAATGAATCCTCTTAAATAACATATTGTACAAACCTAATTAATTTGATGTCATCTATTTCACCTCCTTTAGGAGTAAAAACTCTTTTCGCAACAATATTAAATTTTGTAGTACAAGTTTTCAATAGATCATCTATAGAATGAGTTATTAAGATCACCTAAAAGAAAAAAAAAGTAAATTAAAAATCAGATACAGCCCAAAGATTATAATAGATATAGAATGTTAAAGGTATACGAGAGAGTCAGACAGAAGGTAGGGGTGAGATAGGTGCTGGTCTCTAGTGGTAGCTGTGGAATTAACTTTTCTTACCGTAACATTCTTCCTAATTTTTTAAGTTATTATTATGAAATCATCTCGTTAATTATTACCAATATAACGACACATCTGAGATTGGTCATTGTATAAAGAAAATAATTTAAAATATTTTAAAAACATCCACATTATTTCTGAAAAAAATATTTAAAACTTTTGCTTTTTCAAGTAGTAGTGCTCTAATTTGTTAGTATTATAATGTAAGTTGTCTATACTGATTCCTGCAATGACGCCACCGCTGGACTATAACCTAAAATGTCAAAAAAATACTTTCATTCATAATAACCCTCTAATTGAATCACCTTATAAACTCAATCAGCTTGTACAGCAGGTAAGAATGAAAGCTGGATGTCAACCATAGATAAACAATATTAACATAGATGGTTCACTCCCGAGTGTAGTAGGAACACTCAATTGACAAGTTTGTGTTTATGATTTAAGTTGGGGGCCTCATCACTAGAGTTTTGAAGAGCGCTAGTAGTAAAAATATATTTGGTCTATTCTCAACTAGATTGTGCTGTAGTATTTTTTTAAATACAAACAGTTGCCAATCGTTAAGTAAAATAAAATAAAAGTAAACAAAGATCAATGGTATGCTGTAGTATTCGCGATGTATTTTTGTTTTTCAAAACTTGGGGGCCTCATCACGCAAAGCAGCACCATCATTTTCTTAAAAAAAAAATAACAATAATTCATTTCTAGTGTTTTAGACTTAAAATTTAAATTTGCTATCTGAATATAACATCTCGGGTTGGCGCAAACGGATAAGTGAAGGAAACAAACAAAAATTGAAACTCTGACATTAGAGGTTCAAATCCAAAGGGGGAACGACAGAATGGGTGAAGTAAGAGTGAGAAATAATTTTTTTTCTCTTCTTACCAATTTATATGAAATTCTTATAGAGCTTTCTTGGGATCACTCATCCATCCGACTCCTCATCATTCTAGCGCTGAAAAGCGGATGGAAAGACTTGATTACCCTCAACAGCTCGTTGTTTGGTTGAAGAAAAATAAATAAATAAAAGTGTCAGAAATAAAAATATCTGACTGATTCACGCTGTCACCACTACTTGAGCCTCCTGCATCCCATCAACTATTTTTTTTTAAATCTTTGAGTGAGCCATCTATGTTAATCTTAGAATAATACTATATATAGAAGGAGCACAGGGCCGTAAACACAATGTAATTCCACTGATAACACGAAAGCTGGTTGACTGGTGCAACTAAGTAATGCTGCCAACCTGACAACAAAACATTATTTTAAATATTTGTCATAAATATCTATTAATGAAGAAAGATCGTAAAGAACAAATATAATAACTTAAAACACCTGCTAAGTATTTAATAAAACTGGTCTTAGATGGCAAAAGGGTGGCAAAATACAAGAATCTACATTTAGTTGCCGAGGACTACTTATATATAATTTAATAAATACTTTAACTACAATTTAAAAATGCTTTAAATATTAAATGCACCGATATTTATATTAGTATTTTATGAATAATCAATTATTAATTAATAATAGACAAATAATTCAGCAACCGGAAGTATTGCCAACTTTTTTTTAGAAATTGTATATTGCTAGGGTGGCAGCATTACTTGTTGCACCAGTGAACCGACTTTCGTGTTATCAGTAGTGCTCCTTCTTATATAATATTATTCTAAGATGTTAATATTGTTTATCTATGATGTCAACTGTCAAAATATTATGCAAACAAATCCTCTGTTGTTTTATTTTTACAAAAAAGAGAAATTAGTTATTTCTTTAAACAGAATTTTTGCTGCAAAAAGTAACCTTCAGCAGTGACAGACAACAAGACATTTGCCTTTACAGAACTTAAGGCACTCAGGTCGCCCTAGCAGCCAAACATTTCTTCTTTTAGCATCTCAAAATACATGAATAAAGTCACATCTATAATTTCCATAACTGCAAAAAATATTATTAGTCTATTGTTTGGTTTAAAAATCCCCAAGGTCATAAGTATTTTGGGGATTGACCAATCAGAGAAGCCGCTGCCAACCCCCCATTTAAAAAGAGTAAACAAATTCCTACCACCATAAACTGATGTGGAGAAAAACCCTTCTTCCCGGCAATCATTAACTTTGTTTGTGGTTCTCCTTTTGATTATATCGTTTTGAAAACTACTTTCAAATTAATCTTAAAAATTATATTTTAAGATAAAACTGCACAAAAGTAATAGACTGTACAGGCGACAGACTGTAATTCCAGTTTGATAAAACTACTAACCACCAGCCATTACAACCAAACCCTGGGTGGGAACGAAGTAATAGTATAGTACACGGCTACAGCCAGTTGACAGCGTGGGGAAAATAGGGTTGAGGAACCAATGAGGTTGGCCTGATATGACATTGTGGGCGTGATTTAACATCCAGGACTAACCTCGTTGGCTCTCTCGCATTATTTTCCCACTCAGTCAACTGTTTATAATCCTGTGTAATCCTATAGAATGGAAAGACCAGGAAGCACAAAATACTTAGCCATTCCCTCTATCTAACATATTTTATCATTTATATTCATTAAATTGTAAAACGACCATAAAATTTACCTTTCCATCGACATCTGTTCCGTTTCTAAACACAATAACTCGTTTCATTATTAATTATTTAACGATAAATTTAAACAATAAATCGAAAAACTTATTTAGAAAGTCCAAGTTTTGATAACAAATGCTCGTCTTAACTCTACTCAAAGCGACAATTTTTATCCATCACTTAAAACATCACTTCAATGCAATCAATAGTTATTATTTATGATAAAATTTAAAACTTATATAAATTAATTTGAATTAGAAAATATTTTCACCAATCCATCCACAAACAAACGATTTTTTTGTAATCAAAATCTAGATATAATTATTGTTGGCTAAACTGTTAAGTTAGTCTAAATCTAAACCAAGATTTCTTGCTCACTTGAGCCTTTTTATTTTTCCTCATTTTCCGATCTTTATTTATCCTCATTTATACCCTCATTTTCCGATTTTATTTTTTCTTATTTGAAGCTTTTAGTCTACTCTCACTGGGAAAAGTATAGTGTGTTCAAAAAAATCCAAAACAGGGATGACACCGAAATTATCCATTTCTGGTCTTTTAAAGGTGCGACCCCTAATCTGCAGAACAAGGTTTTTCTGCAAATATTTTGCCAGAATGAGATTATTTTGCAGACAGGTACTTCCAAGGATGCTAAAGCGTTGAAACGTGTATGATTAATATAATACGTTCAGGTTATATTTTCGATGTTTCAAAATTCAACTGACGGGCCGTGAAGAAAATTATAAAAGTATTTCACATTAAACATTAATGTAATAATTAAATAGTAACTAATATTTAAATATCAATTAATTATTTTTATTTAACTATGTTTGTTAAATATTAAAAAACCATTTAAATGGGAGTTATTAACTCCAAGGATACACTTTCAATATAGTTTTAAATTCTTAATTCAAATATTATAAAAAGTTATTTTTTTTAAAGATATTATTAAGATTATTAAATTGCTGTAAATTATAATAAATCGTATTATCTTATTCAGTTTTTGTCAGATCAATAATTTTTAGTATTGTCTAAAATTTAAAAAAATTTTCAATTATTATTTAATTGTAAAATATAATAATTTAATTATGAATAAAGTTTTATCATACATTAATGGATATTCATCTTATTTGTTTGTGATATCCAAGATGTGAGGGGGTATAAGAACACGTGGTCTCGTAGTCGGCTTACGCATTTATGCAGAGCGGGATGTCGAGAAGTGAAGTGTTTAAAAATTTATTTTATTATTCGATTTTAATCAATATAATTTTTAATTTATTTTAAAGTTTGATTGAATCTAAATATTTGCATAATTATATAGACATGGATTGCATATGATAAGATACGATTATTTTTTTACATAGAAAAAAAAAAAAATTTTTAGCCATTTGATATTTTTTTTCATTATCATTACTTTTTCTCTTTGTATGTCTGCTCATATTAAATTTACTATATAACTTTCAATATATTACTACTGTAACTATTTCTAATATAATTGGTTAGCTCTAATACTGTTAGTACCAATGCACTCTTATTTACAATTCCTATTTTACAGTCACCAAGAACTTGTTACTATTTAAATCATTTAAATTATAAACTTTGGCTAAGGTAAAGCTAGAGTGCTTATTTATATATTATATTTATATTTTATCATATTATATATATATTATATTATATATATATATATATATAGTATATATATATATATATTATTATATTATTTATATATTATAGTATATTTATATTATTCAGGCACTCTAATACAACCTATTGTTCATTATTACATTAACTGCAACTATTACTATAACCAACAATATTACTTTGATATCTTTACTATTAAGTAAATTTTAAAAGTCCCTTTTAAGAGATTATTTAATATATTACAGTAGGAAATCTATACTTTACTTTTGTGCAGACGCGAGTTGGGAGGGGTTCACCCCCTCCCAGTTTTCGTTGTGAACGGAATGAATAGGGTTTAACCCCGATTATTTCTTTATTGGTGAACAATACCGTTGTGAACAGTTGGAGGTTGAACCCCTGCGACGTGTTGAACGAGCCGC
>JACMZG010001913.1:35827013-35982930 GCA_018340805.1 Microvelia longipes
GTGTATCAGGGATGAGCCACTCGAGGATCTCATCTTCTTCTGCTCCGATCCTCTGACGAATCTTGCGAGCCCTAACAGGTAGCGGTCGAGTCCGTGTACTGAGCCATTCGTACTCCAGTCGAATGGCTCCTTGGCCGAAAAACTCGTCTCTGAGTAAGTGACGCGACTTCGACTTGACTGCCTCAGTAAAGGACAGAGTCATTTGCTCCCGGCGGTGCTGCATTGGCAGAACACCAGCTTCTGCGTACAGAGAGCTGACGTTGGTGGTAGGAAAAGCACCGAGAGCAATCCGGAGTCCTAGCTGAAAAACTCTGTCCAGAGGCAGTAGCCACGACTTCCTCGCCGATCCGTACACGGAGCTGCCGTAATCCATCTTGGGGCGAACCAATGCACAAAGAATCCTGACTTATGTCGTGCGGTCCGCCCCCCATCTAAGATGGGCAAGGACTTTGATAATATTCACATCTCTCTTGCAGCGCTGCACGAGCTCTGATATATGATGCTTCCATCTAAGCTTAGCATCAAATATCAGACCGAGGAAGCGAGTTGTCTCTTGTTACTGCAATCGAACCCCCGTTTAGGAACAGCTCTGAGCAGCGTGTTCTTCCGCAAGCGGCAGAAGTGAACACACACAGTCTTCGTCGGCGAAAATTTAAAACCAACTCTCGCCGCTTTCTCAGCTATTGAATCTATTGCCGCTTGCAGAACCTGTGAAGAAAATGCCAAGGTCGTCCGAATACTGAGACGCCTTGACGCCTGGCGGGAGATCACTTGCTAGATCATTCGCGGAGATCGAAAACAGGGTCGCGCTGAGAACGGATCCTTGTGGTGTTCTGTTCTCTTGCACCTCAAGGTCAGATTAGAATAGTGCGTATTCGGACCCCTAAACGCTCTGTTGTCTAGGAAGCCGATAATAAAGGCTAAAAAGCTTTCCTCTTAGCCCCCAGTTGTACAGTTTCTTGATGATTCGATGCTTCCAGCAGTATCGAAGGCTTTCTCCGAGATCGAAGAACACACCGACCACATGCTGTCTGTTAAGAAAGGCATCCTGGCTGTATTTTTCCAGGAGCGCTAATTGGTCGGTGGTTGAATACCTTCTTCGATAACCTGCCTGACTTGGAGCTAAAAGGTTATTCTTCTCTAAATAATAATTTAGCCTGAAATTAACTATCGACTCCATAACTTTCCCTAGACAACATGTCAGAGAGATGGGTCGATAGCCATTCGGTGTAGACCTGTCTTTGCCATCTTTGGGAAGCGTATGATGACTGCTTCCTCCAGCTCGAAGGATACACACCAGTAGTCCAGATCTCGTTATAAATGTCAAGTAATATCTTTTTACCCCTCTCGGAAGGTTCTTGATAAAGGCATATGTATACCATCCTTCCGGGGAGGTGTCTTTTAGTCCGGGAGAGGGCCTATCCAACTCTTTTGTGTTAGATGGGAATCCACTCCCTGATTCAGACTGAGATCTGGCACTATTACTTCTCCTCTGCTTCTCTTTTCCTTTGCTGAAATTCTTCTGAGAAGCCTGCTGTAGCAGAGGCAGCTTTGTAGTGTTTTGCTAAAACGTTAGCTACCTCTGCTGCGCTGGTGTGTACCTGGCCATCGACCCACAAGGATGGGGTTTGATGACGGGCGTTCTTGCCAGCGACAGCCTCACCTTTTTAAATTATCATTTATAACTTAGTAAATTTATAAGAAGGAATAATATTTTATGAATTAAATTATTATCCCTTTTATGTTTATCAACGTTAAAAACTTAATTCAAAAATAAGATTTTAACTTTTTTTGTTTTTGTTTTGATTTTTTGATCTTTTTTTTAAATCTTTATATTTGCTTCTCTTAAAAGAATATTATGTTTTATTAACTGAAAATGAGTTAGCGAAGANAACTATCACTTCTCTCTCTGCTTCTCTTTTGATCTGTTGAAATTCTTCTGAGAAGCCTGCTGTAGCAGAGGCAGCACTGTAGTGTTTTGCTAAGACGTTAGCTACCTCTGCTGGGCTGGTGTGTACCTGGCCATCGACCACTAGGATGGGGTTCGATGACGGGCGATGCTTGCCAGCGACAGCCTTGACTTTATTCCAAATTTCTTTTGCAGTTGTGTCTTCTGTTAACGACGAGACGTAGTCCATCCAAGATTTCTTCTTGGCTTTTCTGATGGTTCTACGCTCGATCGCTCTTCTTCTCTTGAATTCTATGAAATGTCGTTGCATAGGCTGTCGATTAAATTTATTCCAAGCTTTCTTCTTGGCTTTATTCGCCCGTCGGCAGTCTTCGTTCCACCAGGGTACGGTGCGGCGCTTCTGGGCTGGACCTCCTATTCTCCTGCGTGGAACGGCAACACTGGCGGCGCGACCTATGGCTTCTGTTAGTAAATTTACGTCTGTTTCCACGTCGCCAGTAAGCACTGGGGGGTTGAAACTCGCCCGAAAACCATCCCAGTCTGCGTTGCCAAGGTCCCAGGTCTCTCTTTGGAACCGTTGGCTCTAAAGAGGACTCAGCGGTGATGAACACCGGGAAGTGGTCGCTTTGATAGAGGTCTTCACAGACACCCCAATCCAGAGCGACCGCCAGCGCAGGTGAGCTGAACGTGAGATCGATGGGAGCCGTCGTTCCCGTGCTCAGCGTTACATGGGTTGGACTTCCATCGTTTAGAAGGACAAGGTCGCTTCTATTAATAACTTCTTCTACTCTTTGTCCTGGCGGGGACAGTCTCACAGAGCCCCACCAGGGATTATGTGCATTAAAATCTCCCATTAGGATGACAGGAGACGGCAGCTGTTGAATAAGGTTCTCTAGCTGTTGTTCCGTCCACTGACCATCTGGGAGATACAGGCTGCACAGGGTGGCAGTAAACGGTGCTTTGACTGTTACCGCCACTGCCTGTAGTTGGTGTGGTTAGTTGGACCTGTGCAGCCGGGATGTTGTCTTTAATTAAAAGAGCGACCCCGCCGTGCGCACGCCCACGTTCAGCTATAACTGTATCTTTTCTAAAAACCTGGTAACCTGTGAGGTTAAAAACCTGCGCTGGTGCTAGCTTGGTCTCCTGGATCGCCAGAGCGAACGGCGTCCTGTCCAGCAGGAGTCGCCGCAGCTCCGCGAAGTGACTTCGGAGACCTTGCATATTCCACTGGACAATAGTATCTTTATTGTCCAGTGGCATTACAGCGTATTTTTCCTAGGCCTGCCCTTAGGCCAGCCCTTCTTCTTTTTAACCTCTTCAAACCCGGTATCATCTTCACTATTAATTTCTCCAACGGCCTCTTGTAAATTGCAGGGCTCACTTGGAGATGCTTCCTCTTTTTGGGTCCGCCGAGTCCTCGGTTTATCAGACGGAGGAGCAGCGTGGGAGTGTTGGTTCCACACTCTCTTAAGGTGGAACCGGATGAGAGGAGAGGGTAGCACTGACAGGTGTTGGAGTTGTGCTATCCCCAGCTGCATTAGCAGCAATTTTTTGAGGTGGAGGGGTAGGAGGAGTAGCCGGACGCTTGTTCCTCCTATTTCTTCCATTTCTGTTTCTTCTCCCCTCATCTTCACTGGCTGTAGCCGTGAGTTCATCTTCTTCCATCTTATTATTTCCTTTATCGTTATTTTCTTCTTTCTTTTTCCTTTCTTCTTCTGCTTTCTTTCTTTGTTCTTCTCTCTTCTGTTGTTCATGTAGCCTCCTTTGCTCTTCTTCTCTCTTTTTCTCCTCTTCAAGCCGTTGTTTTCTTCTTTTCTCACTTAGATTTTTCTTTTGACTCTTACTTAAGGCTTCAGCTTTATTCTCTACCACCGCTGAAGCAGAGCAGTGCTACTGGTCTGAGGGCTGCTGTTATTATTGGTATTAGCATTGCTTTCGTTCTGTCCTTTAGCACTGCCCTGCTGTTGGTGAGGCGCTGTCTGCTGGATAGGGCTGGGTTTTTTAGGTCCAGCTGCAACTTTCTTTGCGTAACTGATGGCGGGCATAGCATAGCCCGAGCTTCTGACTATCCTTTTTGCTTCCGGATGCCTGAGTTTATGAATAACTTTATATCTCTGGATTTCCTTTTCAATAATGAACTCAGGACAATCCGGAGACTTTGACGAATGTGCACCGCCACAGTTAACGCATTCAAGCGGAGGCTTGCATTCGTCAGTGTGGGCGGGCTTTCCACAAGTACACATCTGTTCCTTTGGGCACTTGTTGCTAATGTGCCCAAAGTGGAAGCACTTAAAGCACCTAAGTGGCGACGGAATGTATCGCCGCACACTTAGGGCCTTGTAAAAAGCCACTTTTACTTTCTCTGGGGGGTCTTCGTACTTGAAGGTGAGGAAGTACGTTCCCGTCTTCTCCGAGTTTCCTCTAGGAGTTCGACGGGAGACCTGCTCGACCTTTGTTACACCTTGCGAAGCTAGTTCTTGTTGCAACTCATCGATGGAACAGTTCATGAGATCTCTGCAGAAGATGACCCCCCTTGAGCTGCTCAATCTTTCGTTGATGCCCACACTAACACTAATTCCAGCAATTTCATTTATAGCTGCAAGCTTCTCCGCTTGGCTCTTCGAAGCAACCCCGAAAACTAGGGTGCCGGAGCCGGCCTTTGAGACGCTTTCAGCCTCACCACCTAAAGTCGCAATAATGGACCGATTGATTGCAATTGGGGACACATTGGCAAAACTGCCCCCATCGCTTCTCTTCACGGTCCAATACTTCACATACTTTTCTCCTCCGTCTCTTGCTCTACTTCTACAGTCTAGATTGGACATATTAGCCATAGGTTTTCTTAAGGTGAAGGGGGAAATCAGCCGAGGTGTGACCAGAGAGGAGAGAGGATTGTCGGCCAGAGGCTGGATGGTTGACTGACCAGCCCCCCCTGGAGTACTGACCAGGCCTCTCCTCATACTGTGAGCCTACCCGCGGGTGAGCCAAGGCGGACGGTAGGAGTCACACGGAGCACTAGGACCTCCGACAGTCCTAGCCACGACTGACCCACTGGACAGTGACCCGAAGCGAGAATTAACGCAACGCAACAGGCCCCCCTTCTACCAGGCATCCGACGCTTTGGTATGGCAGTGCTAGGCACACAGCAGGAGGGGCGACTAAACCCTCCACGACATACCAAACGGCGGTGACCAGCAGCCCGGGATCGCACCTCTTTTAGGAAAAAGTTTAAAGATTCAACCCGTTAGAGGACGCACTAGGCACCTCTTTTGGGAAGAAACCCAAACTCTACCTGGTAGAGGACGCACGACGATCGGCACCTCTCTTAGGAAAAAGTCTTAAAATAAAATAAATAAATAAACATAAAATAATAAAATAAAGAAAATTAATACTAAATCAAAATAGTGAAGAAAATAAAAGGTAGACAGCATGAAATAAAACGAGAGAAAAATTAAAATAAAGGTAAAAGAGAAGGAAAGGTGAGAAAGTAGGAAAGGCAAGGGGATTGGTGAAGGAAAGTTAGAGATAAGGAGATAGCAAGAAAGAGAAAGAAAATAAGACTCTACCTTGTAGAGGACTCTTGCGAGGTCAACCTTCAGGGACGCCACCCCCTGACACGCCACTCAGTCCGCCAGACGCAAATAGGCGCCTGACTTCCCAATAGGCGCTCCCTATAGGTTTACCCATGTCTGCCGGGCATACGGACCTTAAGCACGATCGGCTGTGTCATAGAGCCAAACAGACACGGGATTAGCTAGAGTGGGCCGGGAACGCTTCTCTTCCCGTCAAGCACCGTAGCACTTGCTCTGACCAGTCCCGGTACCCTGCATAATGCAGGGACCAGTGGATGCAGTTTAACCTCATGCCCAGGAGGATATTTTAAATATTATTATCACTAATACCTAACTGTCCTGTTTATTGAATATTAATTTGTTCTTTAGTAAATTCATGATAGTTGAGAGTAAGTGTAATATTCCATATTGTGAGATGAATGGAGAATAAAAAGTATAAATAGATTGGCAGTCGATTTTTTTATCAGATTTTTACACTATATTCTTGGTAAAAAAATATTCACCAACTATTTGTTCTTTTTATTTTAAGCGATGATTAAATTTTTTTTTTTTTTTTTTTTTCAAAAAAGTCCCTATTTAATCATCGCGGTGTGAATGGACCTCCTCAGAGGTGTTTGTTTAATTTGGATAATTTTTTTTTTTTTACAAAGTACCATGTATTTTACATGATTAAATAAAAAAAAAAAAAAAAAAAAAAAAAAAAAAAATTATCTATTTTTAAATAAACCGTAAAATAATATCAGTGAAAATAGTATAATATTAATAGTATGTCTATTAATTTTTGACTCGCAGATTGCGAGAGATCTCTGGGATCTAATTGGTTTCTGCCAATAATTATAAAACTAATACATTGCTACAAGCTATTTCAAAATTAATTGACCAAGTTGAGGGGATGTTATAGAGGTATAAATGTTACTGAAGTTAACATTAATGTATAAATGTATAATGAAGTTAAGAATTACAAATGATTTAACAAAATTCTAGAGCTTAATGTCACTTAACAAATGCATTTTGAACGAAAGAATGACTATTCAGTGTTGCCAAGTTTAAAACACGGAAACTTTTACTCAGTATAAAGTGTTGGGAACTGTAACTTTTTTTTACTGAAATATGGCTCTGGGTGTTGAAAACTACTAGATATACTACATAGAAAAATACTATTTATCGACCTAAATCGATAAATGTTGGCAAAGTAAATGTAAAAAAATATAAATTTCACTGATATTATTTTGAAGCATCTGACCGTGACGTGGTGAGGAGGCTTACAGATTGTAGTTAGACTTACTTTTATAATTTGTAAATATATTACTTTATAATTATTTTGTTTTAGTAGAAAAATAGTTAAAAAACAAAGGTTTATTTTATGAAATATGTTGTTGGTATTTGAGGAATGATATTTATCAACTTAAAATGCTTTACCTTTATATCTGTTAATTAACACAGGATTTCATACCAGTTACAAAGAATAAACATCATAAAATATAATACAATTAATTTTTAAAAGAGAAAAAAAATGACAGCAATATAAAATAATATATAATAATAAAATACTGAACACAATAAAATATAGACGTTTTAATAAAAAAAAATGTTATTTATAAAAAAAATCAAAAATTAAATAAAAATATCAGGTACAAGGAACTTCAGAACTTATTTACATGTTTACTTACATTATATATATATATATATATGGATGATGCCAAGACACCGTCTCCGTGGGATTTGTAACTAAATTAAATATAGAGAGGATTTTCTTACGTGTGCTCAGAAGATTGACACTTCTGACCTCTCTCCTCTTCTAAGCACACTGGGCCTCATTTAACTCGCAAACAGTATTGTTTGGGCTATAATTTTATTCTCATGTAAAACATTTATATTTTATACTTATCGTAATATATATATATATATATATATATATATATATATATATATATATATATATATATATATATATATATATATATATATATATTATATATATATATATATATATATGTCGATATTTACAGAGCTCAACGAGTTTTGTTGATGCATACATCTGTATCTTCATTAATATAAATATATATATTGTTTTGAACTGTCTAATTCTTGTGGATAGTTAGTCATTTAGAACAGATTATAATCCTTTTTTTTTTGGTGATATTTTTATTCTACATATTTAAAAAGTAAATATATATATATAATATATATATATATATATATATATATATATATATATATAATATATATATATATATATATAATATTAATATAAAAAAATAAGATAAATAAATAATATACACATACATATATATATATATATATATATATATATATATATATATATATAAATAAGATTTTATATTAGCTTAAATATATATTATATATATATATATATATATATATATTATATATATATATATATATATATATATATATATATATATATAAATAGATATTAAGTTTTGTACACTTTTTTTTTTGAGATCTCAAATCACACATTTTGTTTTAATCTTCTTTCAGGGAAAAGGAATTTAAAAAAAATAACAAACATTGTATTAAGTGTTATGATCAAGTATATGCTTTATTCATATGTATGTTCATATATAAATGTACACAAACAAATTATAAAAAAAAATACCAGATACTCGTCAAATATATATATCATTAAATGCTGTTAAAAAAATATATATATTAGTTATTATTCAATACTTAACCATTACTTATCCCTCAGATTATTATATTTATGCACTACTGTGTATTAGATGCTCTTAACTAACTTCCTCCTTTTAACTCATCTAGTAAACATATATATTAAACTCAATTTTTCATTAGAACTCCACATTTGGCCTTCTCTGTTCACATCAAAATCCTGACCTGAGGAAAATTTTTCCAAAATTTCCCTAGATACAACGGCGAACTAACAAAATATTCCTAAAACGACGTGCGTCGGCAACACAGACGACGGGGGAAACCAACAAAACAATCGGAAAAATCCCTAAGTCCGAGAGTAACTGCGTAGAAAGTTTTAAACTGTTGAAAATTTTGAAGAAGTAAATTAAACATACAAACATATAATTAAAATATGAATTTAGGATAATTTTTTACATTTATAGGTACTTTTAACAAATTTAGTTTTCAAAAGATAATTTCGTGAATAAGACGAAAAAACTCAACACTGATGCAATTGAAAGAAGGTTACGTACAATAAAAGTGGTTCACAAATTTGTATAACCTTTCAAAAACAAAATAAATTCTGAATACGTGACTGATACTTTAAATAATATGGTATTTGCTAAGTTTAATTAAACGAAATGAAAACAAATAAAGTTGTGCAAGATTTACAGAATTTAAATATAAAATCATATGACAGTGAGTTGTTTTTTTTATGCTTTATTTAACCGTAATTAACATATCTAAGTCCTTCGGACTTCACATTATATATATATATATATATATATATATATATATATAATATATATTAATGAATTTTTGATTTTTTTGCTGAATCATTACATCCGATTGATGACCTCATGTAAAAATTATTTCCTGGAGAGCACAACTAGACTAGACCTATATATTAAATTTTGTGCCAAGTTTCAACTCTCTAGCATAAATACACTAGAAGGTACAATGATAACACACACTCATAGACAGACAACTTTGTGGAAACCTCTCAGAAGGTCTTTAAACACCTGAAACAGATAATTCAAGTGAACTCCCGGTGTCGGATTTTTCCTCAACCAAATGTTTTCTATACACGTACATTATAAATGAGGAAAAGTGAAAATATTAAAAATTTAATAATATTGTATTATAATAACATATTAATTAAATAAAAATGTTTTATGGTAAATAAATAAAATAAAAACAAATTATGAAGAGTAAGTCTCACTATATTCTAACTAAGCAGATGCAGTGTGTGTGTGTCAATCAAATGTGTGTGTGTGCATTCAAAGAGACTAATACTTAGAGGGACTAATACTAACACAACAGCTCTTATCATTCCTTGGGTAGCTAGGTGCCGTAACTGTACTTTGATGATGTCATTTTTTTTAGTTTTCATAATAATTACAATCCAACGTAAATATTAATAAATTTTTCCACTATTTTGTTTTAAATTAAGTAAATTAAATTTAAAATAAGTTCTAATGATTGTCTATTGCATGTATTCTTAAATTGTCTGTGTTGAATAAAGTGGTTTGTAGAGTGCGTGCTACAATAGGGGTTGTAGAGGGGTGGGTGAGTGTCTAGTTTCTCTCTAGGAAACTGTCTTACTTCCAGACTCCTTATCACTGTGCTATTCTGCCCGTGTACTACTTCCAAGTATTAGTGAATATGCTTTTGCTTTCTTGGAAGTACCCGTTCTGCAAAATACTCTGGGGGCAGCATATGGCGTACGAATGAGTTGTTTTTGTAGGGATGTGTTTTTAAGTGTATTTTATTAATAATACAAAGTTTCAACTCTTTAGCATTTTTGGAAGCAACTGTTCTGCAAAATAATCTTATTCTGCAAATTACTCTGGGGGCGGCAGATGGTGTACGAATGAGTTTAAATTTGTAGGAATGTATTTTTTTGCGTATTGTATCAATCCTACAAAGTTTTAACGCTTTAGCTTCCTTGGAACTACCTGTTCTGCAATATATATCTCTTTCTGCAAATTACTCTGGGGGCGACAGATGGTTTACAAATGAGTTGAAATTTGTATTAATGTGTTGTTATGCGTATTGTATCAATCACACAAAGTTTTAACGCTTTAGCTTTCTTAGAAGTACCCGTTCTGCAAAATATTTTGCAGAAAACCTTATTCTGCAGATTAGGGTCGCCCCTTTTAAAGACCTCCAGAGTTGTTTTCTCTAAATTGTCTATCTGTATGTGTGTGTGTGTCAGTAAGCCATAGAGAAGAGATTAAACGCTGATACAGTAAGCATGGTGGTTCTCAGTGTATTTTGCTGGAGTTGAAATTTGTATAAAACTCCGACTATAGGATCAGAAAAACTGAACCATACGCTATTCAAAAAAATATTTTTATGACGACATTAACCCGCAATAATGAAATGAAGCTGCTCACAGAAAACATTCTAATTGGTTCTTCTTGTTATTCTGCGAGGTGAAGTTTGAATGATCAGACATTAAGATTTCTGAGGAGAAATACCAATTAGACATTAAATCAAAAAATTTTCTTGAAGCAAGAGTTATATCAATGACCACCAATATTCTATTATGAAGGCAGGTTTTGTGTGTTAAGATTATGAGGTTCATAGATGCCAGATTCTAGAAGAGCATCTCCTCTATTATTGCAGTTAGAACTACTACCCCATGCAAACTGGTGAGAATTTGTATCACATCCAGTCTCGCTTGTTAAGGCAGGCTTTGATATGGTCAAAAGAACAACCCTAAGGTTGTTCAATATCAGTTTGTCATTTAAGGAGGCTGCATCTGACTTGAGAGCTGTATATTTATCATTAGGGTCATTTCATCACCAGTCAGGCAGAGGGCTGTCAGGTGACCGACTCCGATTTTCCTGAAATTTTAATATGTTGTACCCCCCATAGGTAGGAAATGTTTCTCAAAGTAATTTTATTTTAAATTGATAATTGTGACTTTGAGGGGGGTTCAAAGTTCAAAAAATTTCAAAATTCAGAGCAAATTTGGTAAAAAGTTATATTTACATTTTATGGCATAGCGCCTTTAATATTTGTGATAAGAAGGTGGTTTTGGTCTCATTGTAAAGGTAAAGAGTTCCTTTACAAATAAAATGCTGCAACAATGTTGTACCATATTCCTGGAGAGCACTGTTTTGATGCAAAATAGCCTAAAATTGTCTTAATTTTTGAAAATTTAAATATTTGGCTATATAAATAAACGGTAAAAGTTTAAACTACTGCTTTTTTAAGAGTCTAACCCAAGTAGTTTATGCTCAATTTTTTTTTGAATTTTTCTGATGCATTGTATAGCTAAGGGTGAGTTGAGAAAACTCAGTTTTTCGGAAAAATTCCCATTTTCGACCTCAATTTACTCCAAAACTCCACCCTCAATCTTCATGAAATTTGGCTGATTTTCAGTCCATACCGTCTAGTTTTAAGAACATTAAAAATATTTTTAAACATATTTGTGTGAAAGTCAAAAATATGTCAAATTCTATTACAACCGATTTTTCAAAGTCTATTGTCTTTGGTTTTCTCGGAAGTGGAAGGGGGGCTGGTTTATTACTACCCTAGTTTATTATTTGAGAGTAGTCTAGCTCAGCGTTATTTTCGGTTTGTAAGTTATTGTTGTAGAGAATAGCCTTATTATTTTCCCATTGCTGTTCATACTGACCCTGTAGAATCATTTTTACCTTTATTTCGTACAGTTGTCCATCCTTCAGGGTTTTTTTTTTTTTGGCATTGGTCGACTTGGACCATACAGCCATATAATAATTATAAGCCATATAAGCATTCTTCAGGTTGCTCATTAGGACTCAGGAGTAGGAGTGGGGGAAGGCTATTCACTGAATTCTATTACAGTTGCGCAACCTGGCTACTTCTGAGGACAACTGTGTTACATTGGATCTTATTATATTGAGTGCATTTAACAGGTTTCTAGTCTCTAAACTATTTCATTTTTGCTCATTCCCTTCGGAAAGACCCAGAGTTTAACAAGTAAATAAGAAATTAAAAATACTGCTTCTTTAAATTTGTTTTTAAACTTCTAAATAATAAATTTTATTAATAAAAAATAAATACATTACACAAAGGAAAAAACATGTAAAAATATTTTTAATAAAGATTCACATTTTTGTTGATTTTTTATTCAGCTAAAATATTTTTTGTGTTATCTTTTAAGCAGGAAGTTCAAAAATAATCCTAACTTGTACTGAGTTTTAAACTAACAAATATATCCAAAAAATAATATTGATATAATATTAAATATTTTTGTATCGCAAACTGTAATAAATTTCATGTAAAAATAGTTTGAAAAAATTAAAAATGGATATAACTGGAATTGGGATAGTTAGGTTCAGAAAGGAAAATATGTAGCATTTTTACATTTTCAGTCATAAATGTGAATTATATAGATAATACTGTTCCAAATAAGTCCATCTAACAGGATTACTTTAATGAATATGAGTGCTCTTATTGGTTAATAAAATATTAAGTGAATTAACTCTGTTAAAGATTAGAGAATTTTTGAGTTTTTTTTAAACATTAGAATGGTATTCCAGAATATTACTTGAAATTGAGTGACATATATTCCAACGTTAATAACACAGGAATAAGTCTAACTTATTATATCAACTTTTATTATTATTTTATCCTTTGTTAAGACTTGGCAACTATACATGTTTAATGAATTTCAATTTTTTTTTAAATTTTCTTATAATATAATAATTTCTAAATAAATAATGATGTACACTGTAGAGAAATGTATAGCTGAATAAAATAACAAGCAATCAATTCATTTCCACAATTTCTTGATAGACATATTCTTCTCGGAATCCTTCTGCATAACTTTAGACACGGCCATTTCAAAATCTTCTTGAGTAACATGGACACGTCTCTCTCTTAAAGCATACATACCTGCTTCTGTGCAAACTCCCTGCAAAACACAAAAATAACTGAATTTATTCATTCATATTAAAAAATTCTGGTACAGGATCATAGAGATATATTACTAGAGGGGCCCTATTGGTTGCATTTTGAAACATCGGAAAATTAACTGACCACCTTTGACTATCTATATAATCAAATAAGCAGAACAAAATTACTGTAACTTATATAGCAGATCGTTGAAAATATAAATCAAAACACAAACAATGTGCAGTAGGCAAAAAAAAAAATGATTTATTTAAACCTTAACTCACTCTTAGAAGAGGTTTCAATGAGGTTACACAGAGCCCCAGAGAGCCAAAAATGATGTTTCACGACTCTTAATGTATTGAGATAGGCTATGCCCCCTTTAATATAAATCTCTATGTACAGGGTACATTTCATCACAACTTTGGACTAGCTACGGTTGACTTCACAATGGAATGGTTATCTAAAGTTTAGGGTGTAATGATTTCAAACTTGCTTTGCTCATGCTTAAAATCCAGTGATTATCAGATAATTCTAAGATAGTATTAATTCTATCAGATAGATTCTAAGGCCTAAGTTGGCATTACTTTGGTCTTGCTGCGCTCGACCTCAGACCGTGAATAGAATCCATTATAAACAATGAAAGAAAAGAAGACTCTCCACAAAATAAAACTTTATTGGCAAAACGCTTTCAACCTAACTAGAGGCCATCATCAGTGCGAAACCGATGATGAGTCTGTCTGTCTGACTATGATAACTAATAAAAAGCAATTCTCTTCTTCTTTACATCTCAATGGTTTTACACTGATGACGACCTTAAGTAAGATTGAAAGGGCTTTGCAAATAAAGTTTTGTTTTGTGAAGAGACTTCTTTTCTTTATTTGTTCAGAATAATGAGGCTATCCAAAGTCTAGTGTGTTAAAAAGTGGGAACAGCTTTGTTAGTGAGAAGAATGTTATGGTAAGAAGGGTTAGTTTCAGAGCTGCCAATAAAGCACCGAATTCATCTTCCACCTCCTGTCTGAAGCTCTTGTATACCTTCTACATTTTTTTACCTATTATATTCTGTGATTGATGTGTTAATGATAATGGTATATATAATCCAAAAAATGGCAGTTACTTTGTTTCAATAGTTCTTAACTTACAAAAGAGAAGAGATTCCTCCTGTGAACCTTTGGTTAACAGGAGGAAAAAGAGAAATGGTTTAATTAATTTACCAAAATTTTAATTATTTATAAAAAACATAGACTAATAATAAATAAAAATAAACATTTTTACCTTGACTTCAGCTCCAGAAGCACCAGGCATAAGTTCAGCAATTTTCCTCAAATTGATACCTCTAGTTAAATTCATTTTTCTTGAGTGGATTCTCAAGATATCAAGCCTAGCTTCTTCATTTGGTGGTGGGAACTCGATCTTTCTGTCAATACGTCCTGGTCTTAGGAGGGCAGGATCCAAGATGTCAATACGATTTGTAGCCATAATAACCTGAATAAATATCAATTAAATAATTAGTCTTGGCATTTCAAAACTTAAATAGTGAATGGTAGTTTCATCTTGAGGTGATTTTAAAATCGAACTTTTTAATTTTATAACTTTTTACTTGACAGACAAACTTAATCTGTTGAATCAACATCAAGACTGGAATTGTTATGGTGGCAAACCTGTCATTGATTTATATTTAGTTTATTCGATTTAAAGTCATGTTCTTTGTTGTTGTCATACTTTTATTACAAGTTATAAAATTCATATTCGTGTTCTATGTTAAAGTAATTAAGCTAGGATATAGCAAACGTAATAGGAATCACATCATAAATTATTTTCTCGAAAGTATAGAGGGGCGTACAGGACGTACATGAGTACTTCAGACTGTACTGGAAGTATTTTTTTAATAGTCCAAATTCCAGATTGCTTTGTCTCTATTCGTAAAAGTGATTTAGAATTTCAAAAAGATGCTAGACAAATAATGGAAATCATCAATCCAAAGTCTTTCAATTTTCAATACCATACTAAGAAATTTACTTGTTTCTTATCAGTAAAAATAACCTTCCAAAGATGTAACTAAGCTTCTCAAATTATTTCTAAATTAAATGATAAAAAAATCTGGAAACAGGGTGCCTCGGAAATTTCTCTCACCACATCGGATTCTCTACGTTCATTCTCAGTACTCGCTTCACTCGTCCTCAAAATATGAGTCATCATATTTATACCGCAACACATCTTTCGGCAAGCTTTGCTTGTCCTTAGACAGTAAATATATTTCTTTTATTTTCAATGGTCACCCATCCAAGCAAAAAGCTCGCATGACGCAACTTAAATTTTATGATGCAACAGTAACTGTATATATACTTGCCAGAGTGAAATTAAACTTAGTTGGCTTATTTATTACATAGAGATTTTATTTGTATCAAATTTAAACCCAATAGAATATTTGCATTTTTCCAAAAAAAATTGTTTTTGCTCGTAAAATGATCAAATGTGTTTAAAAAAATATATTAAGCTGTAAAAAAAATTTAATAGCTGAAATAAGCATTTAAAAAGGAAGAGAGGTGGAATGGGGGAGAGGGGTGAAAACGGAACGTTCTAAAGGTTAGATCGTTTAGCGTAAAGATGGGAGTTTTAGTTAGAAATAGTGTAAGGTCAACAGTTGCTTACAGTTCAATATAATGTAAAGAATACTGAAACAAAACAATTCCGAGTTCCAGGTAATACAATGCATAAGGAGTGTGATGAACGTCAGTATCATCTTGTTGACAGTATAGAATTTTACAGAGAAAAATCATCATTGTTTTATACGTATGGTTTTTATACGTACTTAAAGATAATGCAATAAAAAAATGGTGCAAATACTCTAATGGATTATTTTTAGATTTTTTACATAATTTTAAAAATCATAAACGAGTCAATGATAAAAACTGAATTAATGCCGATAGTGAGATGAAACTAGGCACATAAGTTGGCTATATGTATGACTACATGCATGCCAAATTGTATGTTTTTAGAGTGGCAATTTAAGGTAAGATCACTAGAAATACTAGTTTTCCTAACATCAGTGATGCTTCTTCAATACATAATTCTATTCTAAGAGAATAATATAATAGGAACTTATTAGAATCCGATTTGTCATAGCTAACAAGTGACTCAAAGATACATTGTTTGCCGGCACTGATGATAACCGAAAGGCTGAAAGCTGGCTCTGTCAATAAGTAATTTATGTAAAGAGACTAATGTGTTTTATTAATTTAGAACTAAAAATTATTTAACTTGTTACCTTAATATTCTTAGTTGCCTCAAATCCATCAAGTTGGTTAAGCAATTCCAACATAGTTCTCTGTACTTCGGAATCACCTCCACTACCCGATTCTATTCTAGAGGACCCAATGGAGTCAATCTCATCCATAAAGATAATACTAGGGGCGTGCTCCCTGCAAAATGGAAAATATTTATGAGTCTTATTTTGAGTAGACAAGGCAACAAACAAACTGTAAGTAAAACTGTTAAAAGAGTTCCTAACAAAGAAAAAAAGTACAATGCTTTAATAAAAAAATTAAAAAAAAGTCCGCTAGAGTAATTAGATTATAAAAGAAAGACAACAAAGATGATCAAAAATTATTAATGGTCAGGCAAAAATTGAATTATCAACCAGCATCAATTAGAGTCTTAGATTCTTTTAGATTTACGCATTTCACCATTCAGTGGGCATTACTTGAATAAATAATTTAAATATTTAGTCAATAAGGAGATTTAATAAAACTAGCTTGCTGAAATAGTCAAAGTTAATGTGCCTTTCTAAAAGAGGACGTTCTATCTAAAAACTTAAACATTGCAAACTAGCAGTGAAACCCGAGCTTTGCTCGGCAAATATATTATTTATCAAACAACAAATTATTAATTATTCCTATGAAGACTACAAAAAAAGTTGTTAACAGCTGTAACAGCAAGAAAATACTTTGTTTAAGAGGTTTCTGTCTATCCGGCGATTTTCAAGCCGTGCTTTAGGATCGCTTGGTAAGTTCCTTGTTTCGATAAGGTGACAATTAAACAAAATAATTTTTAAATCATCTGTTTAGACTTTTAATGAGAATATAATAATATTCTTAACAAAATAGGCCATGAATTGAACTATTCAATAAATGCCTATTATTTTAGAAAACAAAATAGTATTATTTAAGATATATAAATGTTATTTATATATATGTTATATATTGCAGGTTTAAAACAAACAGATTCATGTAGAGAATATTTTGTTGATTATAAAATTATGACAGTTGTTAACTTATTTATTTATCAATCAGTAATTTATATTAAAGCAAATGAAGAAAATTTTAATTATAAGCAACATTGTTACAAAACAAAAAATAATGAAATTGTTATTCCAAGGCATCGACTTAAAAAGTCAGAAGTTGGATACTACATATTAGGTATAAAACTTTTTAACCATATTAGTCTCAAAATAAGAGAACTTGAATACAACGATTTTAAGAATTTTATGAAAGAATACCTTGTAAAAGATGCTTTTTACAGCACTCTTGAATTTTTGATAAAAAAATATGTTTGTAATTTTTAGATTATTTATTTTACTATAAATAACTATTGACTTATTTCTTAATTGTTAAAATTTCATGAAATAAAAGGATTTATTTATTTATTTATTATTAATATTACATTAGACATAAATGGTGTTCATTGTGATGATCACCATTTATGTCTAAATCACCATCTAAATGATTGTTTAGATTCAATCTGTGAGCTATAAACATTTTTACACTGACTCCTATAATTATTTCAGAAAAGATCTCGATGATTCATAAAATATGTTCACTCTGACCCATGATTAGTCTAAGTTTAAAGTTAAGCTAAGATTATCAATTAGATTCTGATCTTTACGCAACTAAAACATATTTTTCACACTAATCCCCTATTGTTATTTGTGAAGGAATTACGTTGACATATAAAGTGGTCAATATGACATATGAGTCGTCCAAGTGTAGAGTTTAAGTCAAGATCCATCGGTTAGATTCCGAGCTGTAAGCACTCAAGATATTGTGTTGCACAAAACCCATATTATTTTCGAACGGATCCTGTTGAGACTTAAAAGGTAACTACTGAGACCTATAAGCATTATAAGTTTTAAGTTTTGTCAGGATCTATCAATTAGATTCCAAGCAATAAGCAATCAAAAAATAATTTTTACACTAATCCCCTACTGTTATTTTAGCAAGATCTGACACAGTTTATGACTCCTGATTTATGAACTTTGGTCTAAATCCTTTTAGGAGTTTTCAACTTATTTTATACATATAGATCACTCCTAGTTACCTAGCCATGACGAATAATTCTCGAACCATTCTTGATCCTTCACCAATAAATTTTTGAACCAATTCTGAGCCAGAGACTCTGATAAAAGTACACTCAGTATGATGAGCTACAGCTCGAGCAAGCAATGTCTTACCTGTAATGACACAACACGAAATATTTCAATTAACAATTTTAATAAAACAAGGGCATTTAAGGAAGGTATAATAACAGAAGTGTTTCTCAATTTATACAGCACTTAGGAGGCCATTAAAAAGTACGCTAAAGATTAGAAGATAAATAACATAAGCAGTCAACAAGTCAGAAAAAGGACAAGAATGAAAAACATTAGAAAAAACCATTTTGCAAATTTTTAATACAAAAAGGGATTGGGTAGATTAGTGAAAACAGATGACAGTGTAGTCTTAAAAATACAACAGTGTTTAATGGCCAACAGCAAAATTATGAAAATGTTGCTGAGTTTAATGACACACACCATACTAACAAGAGGAAATAAGGACATACCCAGCAATGGGACACAATGTAGAAAAAATAGTCTTTTAAGAAAGAAAAATAACACAAAGATTTATAAGTAAGTAAGTAACGGAACAAAGGCTAAAAGCCTGTTTTGCTTGTAGCTCAGAGAGGCCAATATGGTCACATTGTTGCTGTACTGTAGATATATAGAATATTAACAACAATAGCGAGTGTTTGTACCACACTGACTAATTTAAATAAAATGTTAAAGAAATATTTACCAGTTCCAGGAGGTCCATACAGGAGAACTCCTTTAGGCTGTGCAATACCGAGAGCATCAAACAGTTCAGGATGTTTAACTGGAAGTTCGATAACTTCTTTGATTTCTTTAATCTGCTTATCTAAGCCTCCAACCATCTCGTAGGTAGAGTCAGGTACTTTCTCCACCATCATAAGGGATACAAGAGGATCAACCTACAATTCATAGTGATCAAGAAGTTAGAAATAGAAAAAAAATTGACTAATCAATCTAATTTAATAACTAATTAATTCAATAGTGTAGGCAGGTAGTGTAGGATTTGTCAAATAATCTTATCATTTAATTCCTTTCATCTATTTTCATAAATTCTATCAAGTATTTAAGGTACATGATAATTTATTAATAACTCTGTACTTCTTTATCAAAGAAATATAACTCTTTTTAAAATACATGCTACATATTTATGGATTAAAAATGCAGAAGAATGCAACAGTACAAAAATTCTTGTTAAATTTATTGTATTGTGATTTTTAAAATAAATAAAAATAATTGGCCGACCAATTGAAATTTCTAGTAATCCATCGACCAGCAGTTGAGAACTATTGCTCTAGAGCATTAAATACCTTTAATTTAGATTTAGACATGGAAAATTCTGAAAAATCCCATTTTAATTATCAACATTTAATTGTTTCATTTAAGCTAAATAACTCTTTTTCTAATCCAGCAGAAATAATTTGAAGAGATTTTGGAACAAAACAAAAACTCTTTCCTTACTTTATTAGGTAGAATTTTATGGAGGGTATAACTTTCATTACGAAGAGCAACTCTTGAATTTGGTGTCACATCATTAATATCGATGTTCTTGTCTAAATCGACAACGAATTTGCCTTCTGGATGAACCTTAACAAGAACTTTCTTCTTGTCCATAGGCTTGACAACCTCTCCTACATAGGATCCTTGTTCTTGGAGCAACTGAAGTTCTTCCCGGAGCATACGAACTGAAAAGGAAAACGACAATGAACACTTAATAGTAAATCAATACTTCAAAGAAAACTATACTTATAAAATTAGGCATCAAATACTTAAATAAATCAAAAGTAGACTTACTGGCACTTTTGTCTCCAGAAACAGACGATTAAGATCATTTAAAGTGGATAAGCAAAGACTTAAAAGGAACTCACTAACTTTAATCCATGCCCAGATACATTTTATATTTTACAACTCTTGCCTTAATTTGATAGATAAAAATCCATTTAATTAATCAAAAGTCATTTAGCTGAAAAGAATCGAGCTGCACACAATACAATAAGCGTGAAGTAGAGACCATGATTTATATTTCACATGCATTTGAACAGGATATTAAAAAAAAACCTTTCAACTCTCCAAAAGAGTAAGCCTACATCTTAATCCCAGGTGCAGAGTCAGCCCTCTTCATTGTCTACTATTAAAATTATTTGGCTTAAAAAGAAAACAGAGTAGCATTACCTGGAGAAGATTTAAAGGTTGATTTTACCCACGCCCTCAATTTCTTTAAGCAAAATACTTTTTCCCTTAAAAAAAATCATTTCCCTTTTAGAATTGATTCACCATTACAATCAATTTAAATCTTTTATTGGCAGGAAATTGATCGGTTGATAAAATAAAGAAATCACTATAAACTCAGAAACACTTGAGACAAATTAAACTGAAAATTGGATATGTATGGGCATGACTATTATTTATAATAATATTAATAGTCCAGGAGATAGACCTGAAAAATGTGACTCACTTTGAATTGCTTTAAAGCAATGTTATAGCAGGATATAATTGTGCAAGAGACACCTAGGAAATGTAACAAGCAAATTTCTTCAGTTAAATCATATTAAAAAAATTGGTTTGAAGCAAAATGAGAAATTTTTTTCAGGTCTGCATCTAGGACTATACCTGCATCCAATGTTCATTTCAGTTTGAATATCATAACTTTTTTAAATGCCCAAAAAAGTTACCTTTTGCATTAAGTTCATTTCTTTGAGCCTGCAGACGTCTCAAATTCTGACTCTTTTCAGATACTACTAACTGTAGTTCCTCTATCTTAGTTATATAGTACTGCCTGAAGCCTTCGCCCTTATTGGCCGATGATTTCTCATCAACATCCATCTGAGAAAGACCACACAAAAAATTATTATAATAATGCACACAAACAACAGTGATCTAAACAAGAAAAATAATCAATCAAAAGTGATTTATCAATTATATTTGTGAAGAGTATCCTGCCACTAAAACAAAATCACCTCGAAAAAAAACTTGTCATTACATTTCCTCATTTACACTTTCTACCATAGGTATATAAGAAAAGTATTGTGTAAGCAAAAAAATCCAATACTAAGTTTCATCAAGTATTACTTATTTTTTCACTAAGTATTGTGTTTTAAGACCTTCTGAGAATTGCACAAATAGTATAAACTATAGTAACTGAAAGTACGGAGAAGTAACAGAAAGTTATCAACTTGTTGAGGGGTAATTTACTAAGTTCCTGTACAGGCACGTAGGTAATACCAAATGTCTGCCACCTAAGGTAGACCAATGCAGAACAAATACTCAGCACATGTGAAGGGGTTTCCTCCTCCTCACACAACCTGCACATGGGACTAGCTGCCAGTCCTAACAGGTGTAAATTGTGATTAAGCCTACAATGATCAGTAAGAAACCAGTAATTAAGTGATAGGTACTTCTTCTCAGGGCTATGAGTAACCTAGTAAGCTTCTTAGACGGTCCTTTAATGAGCAGCTTGGACTATCTCATTCCTATAGAGTTTAACCACAGGTTTAAGTCTCTAAGCATGGAGTCTCTAAGGTGCCCAGCCTAGAGTAGGTATAAATTCAGTGTCTAGAAGCAGTAGACAGAGTATAAGAGCATTATCTATTAAGATAGACTTCTAGATAAACAGGCCAGTCAATTGGGTTACACATGAAATATGACAATAATTTATTTTTATTAAATAATTTAACTTAGTATAGCGGGATGGATGCATTGCCAAAGAAGGGGTTAGAGTATAATAAGGACCCACTCGCAAAATCAAAACAAATAAATTTCCCTACAAATTTTTGACATACAAAGATTATTTTAAACATAAAATAAATACATCCATTCTCGGGTTTGTAGAAAGGTTTTGGGGCTTTGAGTAGAGCATATATAAGGGAAATTAAGGCAATAATGTACCAAATAAGTAGGTTTTACTTTAAATGAAGGGTGGGTCCCTTATCATACTATCTACAATGGGGTAAGAGTATTATAAGGGACCCACCCTAGGAGCATATCATATTATACTCTTTATTGGGTTGGAAGAAAGGTTATGGTGCTTTTAGTAGGGCATATACAAGGGAGTTGAAAGCAATAATGAATCCAATAATAAGGTTTTACTTTAAATGAAGGGTGGGTCCCTTATCGTATTATTTACTAGCAGGTGAGAGTATTATATATGCCCAACTCAAAGGCCCAAAGCCTTTCTACAACCCTGAGAACAGATGTATTGTATTCTTCTAGGGTGGGTCCCTTATAATACTCTTACCCCATTGTAGATAGTATGATAAGGGACCCACCCTTCATTTAAAGTAAAACCTTGTTATTAGATACATTATTGTCTTAATCTCCCTTAAATATGCCCTACTCAAAGCCCCAAAGCCTTTCTACAAACCCGAGAATGGATGTATTTATTTATTTTATGTTTAAAATAATGTCAAAAAATGTAGGGAAATTTATTTGTTTTGATTTTGGGGGTGGGTTCCTTATCATACTCTAACCAAAACCTACTTATTTGATACATTATTGCCCTAATCTTCCTGATATATGCCCTACTCAAAGCCTTTCTACAAACCCGAGAATGGATGTATTTATTTATTTTATGTTTAAAATAATGTCAAAAAATGTAGGGGAATTTATTTGTTTTGATTTTGCGGGTGGGTCCCTTATCATACTCTAACCTACTCAGTATACAATAAAAATATAAATAGGGTAGATTTTACACAGCAAATGTTTTCTTGTCATTCCAAAGGTATGTTAACATTTTTTCTTTTAATTTCATAGGCACAAAATCTTCTTCATTATCACCCTTCGAAACAAGTGAACCCATCGAAATACTATTAATAATTTACTTTTAAACAAATTTAAAACTTAAACTTTACAATAATAAAATTATTTTAATGACAGAATAAAAACATAATAAATAAATATTAAAAAGAAAAAAATCACATACATAGCATTCATCTATGAGAGGTAGATGATAAAATGTTCCAGATAGAGAGGTTCAAATGGTAAAAGGAGATAGAGTAGTACTGTTCATATGTAACGAAACCAAGTTTTATCAAATAAATAATTTGCAAACCAAATTTAAAGACCTTTTAATAGCTCACAAATCAAATTTGGTTCAATGTTTGGGATTCAACACAGAGATATTGTAACTAGAGAGACCCTATTCGTTGAATTTTGAAAAATTTAAAAGTAACCTGAACACCTTCGATTATTAATAAGATTTTTTATCAATATAAAAATAATACATTTTTATATATTACATTTTGAAATTGTACTTTTTTCGATAAAAAAAAGTGCTTGTTTCTTTAAGATAAAGATTTAACAACAGTACAAGATTTAAGTACATAACATTTATAATAGAACATATAAATACAAAACAAAACAGAAGCAAAATGCTGTCAACGATTAATTTATTATAACCTAACCACTATTTTAATGAGGTTACATATAGCCTTGAGAGCCTTAAAAAGATGATTCCTGTCTCTTAATGTATTGAGATAGGGTATGCCCCTTTTAGAAACTATATCTCTATGGGATTCAATCAAAATATTGAATCTATAAGGAAGAAATATTTGATAATAATCTACAGTTATTAGTAGAAATATAATAATAAGAAATGCCTAGAATGATAAAATAAATAAAAAAGGTTTATTTTTTATTTTTTCCAACACAACACAAGTTTAAATATGGCACTTGTTTATGATCATAAACAAGTACTCATAGAGTATTGAAGAGACTTTCATATCAGATTTGTATGCTTTACTCTTAAGTTTAGTTAAGAGAATACAAACTTTTAAGGTGAAGTTATAATTTCGGGTGAAACAGTTAAAAACCACATCAAAGAATATTAATGTTAAAAAGTGTTAAATAAAAATCAGTAACTTAATAATAATTCTGCTTTTCAAAATAAAAATTTGTTTTAGGGAAAGGGATAGAACAGTTTCCTAAATTGCAACTCTTAAATGCAATCTCATCATGGGGGATTCTGACTTATGGGAGGGGAATTCCCTCCTAAAGTGTCAACAGCTGATCACACCACATTCAATTAGAATTGGTTTCTATATCGCATCAGAGTATAACACATGGTTATAATTAGTTGACAGCGATGTAGAGCCAATGAGGTTAGTCCTGCATGTAAAACAACACCCACAATTTTATGTCAGGCCTACCTCGTTGGTTCCTTAAGACTATTTTCCCATTCTGTCAATAGAAAGTATCTACTCAACTATAGCTGAGTAGATAAAATTGGGTAATATCTTGACAAAAACCCATAAAAAAATGTAACCATTAAAAAAGATCCTTACGTAACAGGCTGCAATGTGAAACAATTATGCAGAACAGTAAAATTTGACAATTACTACGTTCTCACAATGTACTTAACAAGTACAACAGTGTATGTATCGCTCTTAAATGGGCTTGGATCAATCAGCATAGTTTATACATCGAATTTAACAAGTAGATTTACTACATTCACACAGCATACTAAATCTGCGGAGTTGAATACGGTTAAATAGTCTGTGGAACCATATGGAGGGAATTCAGCAGGATACTCTTAGAACTAGGGAGACGGAATCTAGATTGATACCCTGATACGCTGTATGTACCTTCAGAGGCGATCATATTTAAAATATAACCTTCTTGAGAAAGTGTTATTTCACTGAAGTATTACTGTTTTTAACTTTATTATTATGGAAAGAAATAACAATTAACTATATTTTTGGTTAAGGACTTCAATATAACCTATGTGAACCTTCACAATAAAAGATGCAATGTTTTGGCAGGACCAGTTATGATGTCTGAACCGATCGACTAAACAAATACAGTGCATGAACCGGATCCTATTCAATACAGATGTAATACAATTATCTGTTTAATACGCTGAGTGCATGCAGTAATTGTATACGCTTTGTGTAAGTAGTAAATATAGGTTGATCGATTTTGACTGAGAATTCTCAGTCAAGAAAGCATTCCACACATATAGATATAAATTAACTGTATCTGAATTACTAGTTAACTCAGTACAACAAATCATTTTTAACTTTAAAACATTAAATTAAAAGAATAATTTATCCAAGATAAAACCACGCAGAAGTTTTATAAAATATTCCTTCCTCATAGATCCATTTTCAGATGATAAACCAATGTAAATTCCCAAAATGCTTACCTCAAAATTAGTGTAAGTCATGGCGTGACTATTATTCTTTACTTAAAATACTCAAAAATCATGGAATAATACTTTATATTAAATAAAATTTAAAATAACAAAATTTTAATTCCACAATAACGCAATTAATGCTGAATAACCTGTAGTTTGACTGTAACCTCAAAAATAACCTTCCCAATGACTTGAATTTTTTATGTTGGACAAAAACCATTTTTCCGTAAATATGATGCAAAATTCTTAATAAATTCATTTTAAGTTATGAAATCTTATCATAAATTGCTTATTTTAGAAAAAAAATATAAAGGTAAATTATTTTAATTCTTTAAATCTAAATAAAGATCTACAAATTAAACTGTTAGGAATTTTCATTTTTTGAAAGTTGGTAATAATGATTTTTCTTTTCGTCATTCAAATGATTTCAATTCTATAACTTGAGTTCGATTTTTAGAAGTTCTATTTAATATTAAAAGTGTACTGTTGTCTAAAAACGTCCAGCAAGAAGTCAGATTATGAGAGGAGCCTGATTAGGAGGTGAGTGTATGAATAAAAAGTATTTTTTGAGTGACGTTATAAGCATGGAAGGAAGTACCGATGCATTACTTTCATCTAGACCAGAAGTATTCAAATAGAATTTTCATTCAGAAGTATTTGGAACGGAAACCAAATACTACCTTTAATATGCTAAAAAGACCTACGCCTAAGCTAACTGAGAATCTTCCTAGTCTATAAAAGATTATATAATAGTAACTAACCTGATTACTAACTGGTCACTGTCACCTTCACAATCACCATCGGTGTCTTTAGAAGTAACCCACTGTAGATGCATTTGTGAATCGGATTTTGAAACTGTCACTCACGTCCTTTTCAGATGAGAGGCCATATAACCTTTAAAAGGTTAATAATTTTGGTTGCAGTACTCATATCTAGTTTGTCTCTACCCATAAAACATTGATTAAGAATAGTGGGTTACGCTTTATTAAGTCAATAAACAATAATGTATCAGGTTCAAGTCACGTGACCAAATTTTTCAAGTACAAAACGCCCTGCTGAAAACAACCATGAGTAATTTAAGCTCACACGTCGTTTTAATTATACATACCAGTCGGAGATGACTCGGTAAGGGGGAGGGGGGGGGGGGGGGGTAAATCACTCTAAACATTTCATCTAGAAAATATTCTAAATTCCAAGCAAGATTTAAAAAAAACCGGGTACGGGGTACCTCGTAACTTTTTCTCATTAAATTGGATTCGCTATGCTCATCCTCCCAGCTTCAATCTCGCTTCGCTCGTCCTCAGAATATACAAGTCGTTATGTTATACTGCAGCACGTCTTTGGACTCGCTTCGCTTGTCCTCAGATAGTAGTAAATTCATTCGTTTCATTCCCAGTGGTCATTTATCCAGGCACTGACCACGTTCAATGCTGCTTAACTTTTATGATCCACCAAATATTCTTGGATAAACTTGTTGTATTATAACAAAACTTAGCACAGTTTATTTTCTCATTTACTATAGGTACATAGAGAAAGTATTGTGATCGCTCTGTACAAACCTGTAACCGAATTTTCATTATAACCTTCCGTTTCAGGCACTTTTATGACGTTCTAAGTTGTTTTTATGACACTATTTGTCTGTCTGTGCCACGCATAACTGCGTGAGTTCACCCTCGAGAGTTGAAACTTTGGCTAAAAAATCTGACTTAAGGTCTATAGTTGTGCTACTTGGAAAATATTTGTTAGACCTCAAATATTTTTTTCAGAGCCATCAAAAAGCATTTTAAAAATCCGTTGAAACCAAAAAATGGTAAATTTGACATAAATGGTCATCTATCTCTAAGTTCAAGCATAGCAAGACTTGTTACTACCTTTAGGAAATCATGACATTCTGCAGACGTGTAAAGCGAGTCCGAAATTATAACATTGAGATTAGATCAGCATCTGAGGTTCAAAATCAGATAATTTCAAATGATTTTTATTTTTTGAAAATACAATTTTTTTACAAAAACAAGTATAAAGGTTGAGCTTAGCAAGAACAAAGAAATGCCACATTAAGTTTTAAGTAATCATGGCATTACTTAAAACTTACTCAGGACGAGAGAAGCAAGTAATAATACCCTAGACTTTGGATTAATATTTTATTCTGAGGTTAAGCGTAGCAATACTGAAGTAATATAATCTAAAGCTTTGAATAATCATGACTGACATTCTGTCATGATTACTCCTTACTGCTTTTCAGTGAGGAGTAATTATGACTGACATTCTGTTATGATTACTCCTCACTGCTTTTCAGTGAGGAGTAATTATGACTGACATTCTGTCATGATTACTCCTCACTACTTTTCAGTGAGGAGTAATCATGACTGACATTCTGTCATGATTACTCCTCACTACTTTTCAGTGAGGAGTAATCACTGACATTCTGTCATGATTACACTACTTTCATTCTGTCATGATTACTCCTCACTACTTTTTAGTGAGGAGTAATTAATGACTGACATTCAGTCATGATTACTCCTCACTGCTTTTCAGTGAGGAGTAATCATCTGACATTCTGTCATGATTACTCCTCACTGCTTTTCAGTGAGGAGTAATCATGACTGACATTCTGTCATGATTACTCCTCACTACTTTTCAGTGAGGAAAAGCAACAAGGTGCTCTGCACCCGATGTTAAGCCAATTATTTAAGGAATAATTAGCTTATAAGATAGAAGCCTTGGATGGAGATGAGTGGGATGTGATTTTTCAGAAAAGGAGGGATTCGTTGATCGAGATATACCAGGTGAAATATGTCAGGTGTACCAAAATTAAATCCTTAATATATGGGGGAAACATAGTCCTAGACTTTTGAAAATGGTCCCTGCCCTCCAGTAAGACTCTTGCAATTTTAAAATTACCATTAATATTTTGGTAACTATGAGACTTTTCGTGTCTTTGAAAAGCTAAATTAGAGAATACTATGATCATTAGTATCATTTTTGAGGTAGTAAAAACCTCAAAAAATATTCGAATTTTCTTTGAAAAAATCGCTAATGGAATACTGCTAAAGCGCTATAGGAAAATCGTCATGGAGGAAGGTTCGTGTTCTGACGTCGTTATCACGGATTGCAGAGTCAGCAAAAGTAGAAAAAATTGTAAATTAAGGATTCAAATTTGTTGCCGAGAATAAAGTTTTTTTGTTTCAGGGGCGCTTAATCGAAAAAACTCTGTCCAGAGTCGATAAGATCACTCTAAGTAATCAAAAAGTTTTAAAAACCGTTGTAAATATCCGGAAACCTAAATTACGGCCGGTAAAAAAAATAATTTCGAGTAGTGTGTCTTATTCGTTTTTAGCGCAGAACTGAAGAAATTTGGAACGACCATTCCAAGTGACTAGAAAGTCAAACAACTTTGTAAATAACCGGAAAATACAAAATATGGCAGGTATTTTGAACTACATTTTAACAAAAATGTCAATGATAGTATGTCGTTTTAGCGAATTTCCTTTGGAAATTCGGCTAATGGGATAGGCGTCATGGCGGAATTCGAACCTCGGACCACGACACAAATCCGTTTCAGAGGTCCCTAATGACGAAAAAATACGTTTCGCGAGACTTTATATATATATATATATATATATATATATATATATATATATATATATATTATATATATATATATATATATATATATATATATATATATATATATATATTATATATATATATATATATATATATATATATATATATGTATATATATATGTATTTCTAGCCACTTTCTTGTAAACACTCTATCTTTCGAACGGATTAATATTTTTTAACCAAACTTGGTACAAAAATCAACCTTCGGGAGGACACGAACCCTATTGAAAACCAGGTTTTTGTGACGTCATTAACCCGGTTTGCTGAGTCAGCAAAATTTTCAAAAAATCTGCAAAATTCAAGGTTAATATTTTTCGCCGCGAAAAAGGTCAATATTTATGTTTTTTGAGATGCTGAATCGAATGAAACCGGTCCGAAGTCGATACGACCACTCTAAGTGACCAAAAAGTCCAAAAAACCATTGTAAATTACAAAAAACCAAAATTTAGGTCGATAAAAAATAAATTTCGAGTAGGGTGTCGTTTTCGATGTATTTTTGGACGCTGAATCGAATGAAACGGTCCGAAGTCGATACGACCACTCTAAGTGACCAAAAAGTCCAAAAACCATTGTAAATTACCAAAAACCAAAATTTAGGTAAAAAAAAAAATTTCGAGTAGGGTGTCGTTTTCGATGTATTTTTGGACGCTGAATCGAATGAAACCGGTCCGAAGTCGATACGACCACTCTAAGTGACCAAAAAGTCAAAAAAACCACAACAAAATTATAGAAAACCAAAATTATGGTCGTTAAAAATTAAATTTCGAGTAGGGTGTCGTTTTCAATGTTTTTAAGGCCTCTGAGTTGAATGCCACTGGTCCGGAGTCAATGCAACTACTCAAACTCAGGGTACCTGGGTTCAAATCCTGGAAGGGACGATAATTTTTTATCGTTTTTTTTTTACTTAATATAAGTTTACAACTAGAAAATAATTCTGGCGCGGTGGTCCGCATGTCGGGCGAATTTCCTTTGGATGCGTGTTTCCGTGCTTTTTACATTATATAAGTTTACAACTACCAAATAAATAAATCCGCTGCGGTGGTCCGCTGTCGGGCGAATTTCATTTAGAATGCGTGTTTCCGTGCTAAACAACCCATTTCTTGCTTATGCAAGACCATGCCCATTGCGTGGTTCCGGTTCATGCTTTAGAACCTAAGCAGTTACTCAATTGTCAAGCACTGCTCGTAACTCATTTTGTCTGTATTTTCCAAAGGAAATGCGCTAAAACCTTTAAAGACAACTGACTAAGCTTAAAGATAGTAACTAAGCTTTAAACTAGTGCAAATAATAGTGCGTACTTCTAATTTTAGAGGCATAGTTTTATACAACAACTGGATGATTATGCGCATTTCCTTTGGAAAATACAGACAAAATGAGTTACGAGCAGTGCTTGACAATTGAGTAACTGCTTAGGTTCTAAAGCATGAACCGGAACCACGCAATGGGCATGGTTCTTGCATAAGCAAGAAATGGGTTGTTTAGCACGGAAACACGCATTCTAAATGAAATTCGCCGACAGCGGACCACCGCGGCGATTTATTTATTTGGTAGTTGTAAACTTATATAATGTAAAAAGCACGGAAACACGCATCCAAAGGAAATTCGCCCGACATGCGGACCACCGCGCCAGAATTTTTTATATTTGTTAGCGCACTGAATAGAATTATAATGGTCGACTCGGAGTTTATCTGAGTACTCAAAGTACTCAATCCCGGGGGGCCTGGTTCGAATCGCTGTTCTTGTGATATTATATAAATAATTTGATTGTTACATATTTTCACTTTATAGGGTTATAGCTAAAAAATAATAAAGCTTGGTTTCTTGATCACCATAGCAGTTGCTCAGGTTTAAGCTTTATTATCAGAAAAGTAACACTTTTACTTGTTTTAAGTATCTTTGATGTTTCAAAGGAAAAATGCATTTTATTCCATAAGTTGTTTAAAACTATGCAAGTCATTGATTAATGTGTTTTTCCCAACAATTTGGACGGTCTAACAAAGCTCATTTTATGCTTTTTAAACCGTTTTAGTGCATTTCCTTTGAAAAGTTTAGGATAATTTACAAACAGATAAAGTGAAAACCTAAGCACGAAGTCCATTTTCTCTTGGAAGCAAGCTTTCCAAAGGAAATTCGTCTGAGTTAGAATCATTTAATCGAGAAACACATTACTGTTTTTAAATACTTGCCTTTTCTCATATATAGTTTAATGAAATATATGTTTTATTAATTTTTCTAAAAGCCAATGAAAATTCAAATAAAAATTGATTATTGTAAAATTTTATCTTTATTACAAAGGTAGCGCTTTAGTAGAATTTATCAGCTATCATATCCTTGGTGGTTTCCTTAGATATTTCAATATAATATAGTTTTCTTTAGCCTTTCAATTTAACCAGTTGAGTAGATAGAAATAAACCAAATTGGTCAGATGGGGTTAAACAAAGAGATGAATTGCTGAATTAATTGTATCTACAGCACACTAGGTTTATAGGTTCCTTTTCTATAGGATCCGAGGACTCCAGATCTAACTTTAAGTTTTATCGATCTATTTTTTCAACAAAACTTTAAAAGTGTATGCAAATTATAAACATAAAATCCCATTTTTTAGAACTGCAATTACAGCCAAGAATTTAAATAATTTTAACAAAAACAATAATTAAAACAATTTATTTAAACCACAGGATAAATTAGGTAAAATTGAATAAATGATTAAAGTTATAATAAACCACTAAATAATTACTTAGTGTACTTACTTGTAGGTACTTAGTAACTACAAGAGTCAAAATAAACCGTTTCACGAATATCATTATAATTTATTGTAACCTACAAGAGTTTTTGTACACAATGTGTTTAAATTATTGAAACCTTGTTTCATTCCTATGAAATTTTAATATTTATTAAAAAACGTTTTACAAACTCACATTAAGCAATAGATTACTAATAAACTAAAAGTTTTCGATAAAAACTAAGTTTTAATTAATAAAATGAACTTGTAACTCAGTCTACCTAAGTTCAGACTTGGGTAGAAATTTTACAAGTGAATGTTACAAGTACTTGTAATAGACAAGAAAATGTTGTTTATTAAATAGAAAAATGCAACAAATCAACAAGTGTATCCTTGGTAACACACGTAAATTTGTCATTACAAAGTTGTTTTTACAATTTTTGTAAGTACAAGACTTGTACTTTTGTGAAACGGGCCTCTGGAATTATCGGTTAACTTTATTTCAGGTATAAAAGAGGATCTTGAAGGATTGTTTTTGTATTTTAAAGATTATTAAAATTAAAATTGATATTCTGATACTTTAAGCAGATAAATATCAATTTTAATTAACCATAAAGGAGATACAATTTTTGTTTTTGAAGATTTTCGGAGAAAGGTAAAGTTTATTGGAATTTAATTTCCATTAAAGTAATTTTCATGACTAGAATAAATTTTTATGTTAAATTTAAGTCGCACAGAAACTATATAGAATTGAGCTAGCTAACCGCATGATGTTTTGTTATGCCCCTGGTAATTAATTTAAAATATAACTGGTTTTTAATCCATTTGCTTATAAATCAACAAAATTGTTTATATTTTGTAAAATTGTAAAAAAAAATAACAGAGAAAAATTCTTACCTTTGTAAAATTAAAAAATCGGGTACGAGGTACCTCGGAAATTTTCCTCATTACATCAGATTCAGTACGCTCATCTTCCCTACTTAGGACTAGTTTTGCTCGTCCAAAGAATATAAAGTCGTTAAATTTATACTGCAACACGTCTTTGGACTCGCTTCGCTTGAGGAACTAAAAGTGTCAGAATTTGCTCTGGATCAAAGGTACTATACTTAGAGGGAGTACTTAGGTAGAATACCACTGTGATAAGAGATCTAGAAATGTGACTGTTTTCAGTGGGTACCATAACAGTACTTACTCCTACAAGAATCTCAAGAGACTAGAGACTCTCCACCTCTCTTCAACCCCTTGGGAGCTCGTATTTAAAATGCACGCTACAAACGGCAAAAATTAATAATCACAACTTTTTTTTAAATTCATTTTACTCAGTTTAAGACGAAGTCATCGACAAATAACAAAAAGCAAACCGTTTACGATTCATTGCTTATAATCTTATCACATTAACACTCTCTCGGAGAAGGTTACAATTAGTTAACACTGGGCCCTGAAAAAAGTTCCTAGTCTCCAAATGTATTGAGGTAGGGTATGCCCCCTTTTATTAATATATATCCATAAATTTAGGTCTATAATGCCTGTTCCTAATTAATAATCTGTTTTATCTCTGTTTAATTGGCTTATTAACAAGAGATTACTTATCTTTCAGTTTAAGGACGAGATGAATGACCAGGGACCTAATCGCTCCAGGACTGAAAGTATTGAACTTCAAACACAGGTATACTATTCTGAAAGATTTTAAATAAACAATACTCAATACTACAATCAATAAAATTTATATTTACAAATAATCAATTTACAAACTCTAACATCTAAAATCTAGACAATTATTATTTTGTTTTACAAAAATTATTAATACAAGAACCAAAAGTACATTTTTTCATTTCCAGCAAATTAGAATGATATAGAAACACTTACATGGAACATTTATGTTTTATTTGTTAATAGAAAAAGAAATTAAAATGAAAAAATAGGTTATTTAATAAATAATAATTAGAAATATCCTTATTTCAACCTTCAAATGGTTTACAAAATATTAAAAAATAAAGGAAGATTCAGCTGATAATTATTTACAAACTAGCTCTTATATTTTTAGATTTTCAGCTGTAATTATTTACATAACTAGTACATCGAAAGGGTTGCAGAAAACCGAACTGTAACATATAAGCATCGAAATAAGGCTCCACGACTGGATCCTAATGCACTCTCACACTCAGATTCGAACCCCAAACTATTTCCTATAGGTATCAGTTAATATTCTAATAATCAGTAAACATTCTCAGATTTGTTTTTAATAACTTTAAATTCATGATTATTTTAGCGAATTTCTTTTAAAAAATTTGCTATTGGGTTTAGTGGGAGTTTAAAAGGAGGAATGTACTCGTATATATATATGTATATATATATTATATATATATAATATATTATATATATATATATATATATATATATATATATATATATATATTTTCGTAATTTCTGAGCCCTTCCGGCGACTCTAGCGTACTTGATGACGTCATGCCGTTCTATCTACTATCCCCTCCTATTCCACTAACCCAGAACCCCTACCTCACGTTCTTTCCCTTCAGTCTCTCTCCGTCAGTCGAAGAACTCAGTGTTCGAAACGTTACAACTTTTTGTAAGTCTTTATAAGTGTGTTCTATTTTATCTCTTTATTTGTAGTGTATATATATATTATATATAATATATATATATATATATATATATATATATATATATATATACATACCTCAATAATATTTAATATTCATGATCAGTGATTCCACCCTTTCTGAAATTCCCCCTTCCTCTCCATAATCCTCATCTTATATTTCATTAAAGCGGAAATTCGTTGAAATCGGGAACAGAGTCTCTCGGTACTTTCCACCACAACTAGGGCCAGGCTTCTATCGTACGTACAATATCACGATTATCGAAAATTTATCTTCTCTAATTTAACGATCCTTCAAGAAAAAATCTCTAATGGTAAGTTTTCTCGTAAAATTCTCTTAGCATGAACCCCTGAGTATATTAAACTCCCGTTTCAGAGGTCCCTTATTTATAACACAAACGAAGGTTCGTAAGATTTTATTTACTGGTGGTTAACAACTTTTGACTCCACTTAACATTGAAATAACTTAAGATTAGTTTGAACAATTGAGCTGAAATTTGAAAGAAGCCTACAAATTTTATTATACGTAGGTATTATAAGTATACTATTACGTATAATAATAATATTAAGTATAATATTATAAGTAGAACGACTGCTATACATCTCCAATCATAAGAAGACGAAAAAATTGTCAAACTAAATTAGTAAAGCAATTTTCTTGAATTTTCGGTTAAATTTTATACAGTTGTATTTGTGGTTCTAGTTACTGATAACTGTGGTTATTATATACTGATTTTTATGATTTAACAAATAAAGGGTATTTTTCTGGAATATTACGATAATGTAATATTATCGTATATAGTGCTGATTTAGGCCTTAAAGACGATGGCTATGCCATTAGATGCTTTCCATTCCTTCCCACATATTTTTAAGTAAAATGGAAATAGAGTTTCATTTATCAAGTGTAGTTTGGATTTTTATGCATGTAACTTTAATTGTAAATCATAATACAAATAGTTGTATATCGGCTATATGGAATGTTATGTGTACCCAAACATTTTGGACCACTTCAAGCATAATACAGCAGAAAATGTTAAGGACTCACTCAAGTTTATTTATCAGAAGTAGCAGTTTGTGTTATGCGTGATTTTAAATATTAATAGTAGTAAAAACGCATAATTATTTTCTCGTCTTTTTATAATTAGAGATAAAGCAGTTGATCTACTTATTATAGTTTAATAAAATTTAGTATCATTCTTTGCTATACTTATAGGTTCGACAACCTAAACATTTCAGCTAAAAAGTTATTTCAATAAGTGGGGTCAAAATTTTCTACCACCCGTAAATAAAGTCGAAAAACCTACGTTCATGTTAAAATAACGGACCTTTGAAACGGGGTTTTAATATACTTACGGGTTCAAACTTCTCAGTGAGAGAACTCTTACTTTTAGAGATTTTTTCTCGAAGAAATCGCTGAAATAGAAAAGTAGAAAAACACAATTTTTTGGAGTAACGCTAATTTATAATTTAATCCTAATTGAATTTTTCAAGAAAAAAACATTAACTTCTCATAAGCGAATATTTTCGTTATACATTCGAAAATCGCGCTGTAATAATTAGACATTTTCTCAATTATCTGACCCAACGAAGAATCTAGGTGTTCCAATGAACGAAAAAATGGGAAAGAGTCTACTTTTTTTAAAGAAAATTGATTATAACTTTTATAAAAGAAGGAATTTTTGGTGGCAAGTAGAAATTCGTGTTCAGCACCCCTAAAAATATAGAATAAGCCAAAAATTAAAAATTCTATAAAATTTTTAATTTTTCTAGGTACACAAAATTTGTTCGCTTTATTAACTGTATTACTATGAGTTGAATTAAAATGGTTCGGAGTCTTTACGAGCACTTAAAGTACTCAAAGCCAAGGGTACCTGGGTGTCGAGTCCTGGTGAGAACGATAACTTTTTATCCTTCGGAGCGCGGACTCCGATTTATATTATATTAGAGGATAAGCGTAGCGATGTTTAGTAAAAATATTATTATAAAATGAAATTATAGTTGTCACAGTAACTGATTAACTGATAATGAGAGTACTAAAAGACTAACATCAGGTTTAAATCCGGTAGAAGGAACCAGTTCCGCCTTCCGCGGAACGTACGAAGTTTCAAAATCGTACGTTCTTCATTATTCGGAGCTTTTATATTTGGATATATTTATAAAAAAATAATATTATACACTTATGAACATAAATATTGTTATTTTATATGTTATTCATTTATTTATTAAACATTTTAAAATTAGAAATTTATTATTATTTTACATTTTCTGAGCCAAAGGTTGTGTTTTCTATCCTGGTGTTTGTGAGTTATTTGTCTAGAATAGAAAATTAAATCGGTTTTTTGTTAATGATTCTTTTTATAATGAACACTAGAATTATTAATATTTTTTGCTTATTTTAATTATTTAATGTTTCTATAAATAACAGAATTGATATTCATTATAAATGCGATGATTAGGTATTTTATTTTCATGGAGAATACATCAGGGAATTGAGATTTCTACCACTTTTGACCTAATTCTATTTCAGTGTAGGTTGAGTTCGATTTCTAGCCTCAATTGAACCCTGGTTTTATGCTAAAAATGACTCGTCATTATTCTCAGGTTAAGCTGAATCCTGATATTTTATTGTGTGACATACAATAAACATACTCAGTAACTATTATTCTCTTATGCTATTTCTTCAGTAGTTAGTGATTCCTATCAGCCTGGTTTGGCAAAAAATAATCAAAAAATATCTAGACGAATTGGTTTTTAAAACAAAATATTCTATTTGGTTCCACTGACCATTTAGGCGAATGAAACCATAAGTCGTTAATAATTACGCTCGGGTAATTTATAAAAATTTTATGACTTTAACATATTTTCTTAGAATATTTACACATCGTTTGGCCCGTTCTTTTTTTTATTAAATTAAGATTTGAAGACGAATCTTCTCATTAAAATCTTATCACACGAATTCTTCTTCTGCTTAGCAAATAAATCACCTGTAAAAACAGACAAAAGTATATATTAAATTTACATTAGCGTCTTTATGAAATAATTTTACAAACTTAATGATAAAAAAATTACAACCATTGATTTAATCCTCAAACATATTGTAAATCAAATAGAATTAGTGTTACGTCTTAAATGCAATACGTTGATGTATGGCGGGTTTAGGGTATAAAAGATGTAATAGGGGTTTAGATTCAAGCAACCCATATATATTATTGAGTGTAGGTAAGGATTCTAAACGAACCCTATGCAAATGGAACTACAGTCTATTGTTTAGTTTAAAAATCTTGACAGGTCAGTTTAGACACCACTGATTCTTAAGAAAAAAAATCCCTGCAAGAAAGGAGCGGGAAAAAACTATGTAAACAAATCAGGTTATTTTACCTGTATTTTCTTGGCGATGTTTTTTTAATTTTCTTTTGTGTAGTTTTATTTTAAAATATCATTTTTAAGATTAATTTGAAAGTAGTTTTCAAAACGATGTAATCAAAAGAAGAACCACAAACAAAGTGAACGATTGCCGGGAAGAAGGTTTTTTCCCTACAGCGGTTATTGTGGTAGGGATTTTTTTCTCTTTTAAGTGAGAGGTTGGCAGCGCCTTCTCTGATTGGTCAATCCCCAAAATACTTATGACCTTGGGGATTTTTAAACTAAACGATAGACTGTAAGCATACTGATGGCATGGGTCCCACTGGAGCCTAGGGTAGGGTATCGTGCTGTTGAATGTATATAACCTACAAAGAAAAATAACTGTCAACTTTTTAACATGACTAGTGGTTCCCAAATTTTTTTTTGGTTTTTATATTCTTTAATATAGATCATTATATGATGTAGGTTCGCTGTGATAAAGTACCTTGTGAATTGGTGTTTGTTTTGTAGTATTGGTTGTTTCAGTATTATTTTTATTGTGTACCATTATGCCATGTGGCCACCTCGCCTTTTTATTCATTAGAGTAATAGGGTAGAAGTATTATTGACTCTTTTATTTTTTAAATTAATTTAATTTCTTGATTTTTTATTTCATTTAAATTTGCTGAGATAATATGCCAGATGTCGTCATCTATTTAATATACTTCTTCATCCCAATTTTTGCCTTTTTTCCATATAAATTTTAAAAATATTTTTGCTGATATAATGATTGCAGAAGTTATTCTAAGCGGATCGAAAATTGAACTTACAAATTTTAAAATTGAACGTTTAGTAACTCAAAAACTCAAGAATGATCAAATCTTTACTTTTTATTTTAAACTTATTCTTAATAGTGTCTCAAATTACCCCTAAAACCGAGATAGTGTCTTTTTAGATCGATATCGTCCTTTGGTAACTGTCTTAAAAAATGTTTGAAATTAGTGTTCCATTCTCTTAAATTCATGGAAGCATCTAAATAAATTTTTCCACCGTTATAAAATTGTTCTATTTCACTTTTCGGCATAGCCAGGACCTACAAATACATTATGTAAATATTTTTAAAATTATTATAGCACATTTTCTGTCATATTCATTCCTATGATATTTAATCACCATATGTAACATAAAAAGACTTGAGATAAGACCAAATAAAACTCAACAAAATCTATAAATGACTATATTGTTTAATGTTATTCCTTTGGTAAGGTCTTTTATCCAGTTGAATCCTTACTATCTTCATTCAATGAAATTTGAAGGAATGCCTTTTCAATGTCAGCGACGACTAATATTTGTGCTATTCTAGCTTTTAATAAAAGACCTAATCAATCTTCCATTAAAATTCTCCCCTGCAATAAACATTGATTTAAACTTACTATATATGTTCCACTAGATGCACTACTATCAAACACTATTCAAACTTTTGTCGTAGTTTATTGAGGAGAGTGATTCTCTACTTTGGGATCTACTATTTCAATCATATCTGATTCTAGCGGTTGTTTTGTAATACCGATTTTGTAATACAGCGATTTGGTTGTTCTGTGGCATTGCCGGTCACCTAAGGCAGCGAAGAAAATAGTAAGCTTCTCGGTTCTTACTGTAAGCCTCGTATATTTCCGGGGAGACAAGAAAAAAACTATTACAGAATACAAAATGTTTACTTGATTATTAGATTTTTGTTATGGCCATTTGATAGTTTTATAACTTTTTGTAAACGTTTGATTAAAAATTTTCTTCTTAGTTATTCCTTTTGATAATTTCTTTTAAATTACCACTTTCCAAAAGACCAAGTTAAAATTTATAAAAAGGCGGGAGGGAGAGCATATATTTTATTTTTATCGATATTGGTGGACCAGCGCTTGTAGTTGAATAAATAGTTGTGGTGGAATAGGTTGAAGAAAAACAAAGTTGGCAATCTTGAAGTACAGGGTTATGTCATCTGTGATCTCCACGGCTAAGAAACACTTGTGACATTGTTAACACGTTAAATAAGACAAAATATTAACATAAAAAGTCAAAACAAAACTATAAATGACACAATATAAATGTGCGAGAGACTCTTAGGAAATGTAACAAGCAAAAAGCAATGCTACATTTGGGAACTGTTCCATCATTCGACATTCGTCATCATTGATAGCTTGACAAAATGTCATGTCCCACTCTGTTTCGTTATGTCTAACTCATCAGGGCACCGACAGAGCTTAAACTGATAGAAACAGTTCCCAGATGTTGTATTGCAGTTTACTTGTTACATTTCCTAGTTATCTCTCGCACAACTATATTGTGGTAACTATTCATGTTTTGCAAAACTCGGTATTATCAAATGATATAATATTACAAATGCCTACTCCCGAACACCCTATCACGATCCTCCTATGGGTTAGCAGTCACTGGATTGGAACCACTTTATTTGCTTTCTTGCCGGCACTGAGGATGATCTTTAAGATTGAAATTGGGAATGGCTATTTTAAATATGTACCATTAATAGTGAGATCTTATTTTACTTTATTTTGGCTCAGTATTTTACCCTTAGATTACCATGTTTGAAAATATTTTGTATAATATATTTTATTACCTATTAATAAAATGCAGTATGTAGGGCATACAGAGTAGTATGGAAGTTGTCGTACTGCTGGTTCTCGTTGTGCTTCCAGTCTGCATAGCTGCCGGTGTTTCAACTGAAACCATACCAAACATACCACGATTATATTTCCTATACATAGTAGCTTACTAAAATATAAATTGTAATGGATACTAAAATAGTTATAAATTACGAAAATACGATATATAATTATAAGTATGCAATTTTTTTTTTATAAAATACCTAAAAAATATATTTGTAAGTAATATATCGGCAACGTTACGAGTGTTGGTCCCCCAAAATAGCGGTGTTTCCATTTTTCACCACTATTTTGGGAGACTCCCTGTGACTTCCTCCTGTCTTTAATAATCTTTACTTAATCTTTTGCGTAAGCTGGCACAAAGTAGCAGTATTGGAACATCCCAAAATGCCACAGAATACAATAATTCCTGTTTTATTTTAGTTTATCATGATTCAAATTGACGAATTTCCAAAAAAAGAATGTGCCTATTTCAGAAGAAAAATAATATATATATATATATATATATATATATATATATATATATATATATATATATATATATATATATATATATATATATATATATATATATATATATATATATATATATATATATATATATATATATATACATAAATATATATATTAAATATTTGGTCAGTCAGTTTTTCCGCTTTTTAGCTAATTTTCCTTTGAAAATTGGCTAAAATCATACAACACATGACATTTATTAAATATTTATTTATGTAATAATTCACGCCACTGTTCAGCGTTAATAATAAACACCTTAACAGCAACTATAAACAACAACACGAGCGTTTTACCATCAACTCAAAATCGAATAAAAAATTGAAAAAATGAAAGTGTAACTAAGACTTGATAAACAAAATGTGGATCTATATTTAGGGACAATCTAATCAAGGAAACAAGCAAAGGGGGGTAACACTGACAAGATGGTGTAAACACTAGTTCGTTAGTAATATCAGTCCCTTGTCGCCACAGGCTTACCAACATAACCCTTAAGTACACTTAATTTCTCTTAGTATTGAGAGAATTTCAACATTGCTGCCCTGCATCCGTACGGCTTTACTCCAATTCAACATTATGATAATTAAATTTTGTTTTTTTCCTTGTTGTAATTTAGTAAATTACTGTCACATTTTCCTATTTAGCCTTACGTATCTTTCTAATTAATAAACATTATTTAATCTAAAACTTATTTATCTTAGTCAATAGTTCACTTGCAAATAAATAAATAAATAATAATTAAATAAATACTCATTGTCACTTAATTACTCATTGTCAACCACAAAATATCGGTCATTAAAATTACTTAATCACTGAAACATACTAATTACTAATTAAATAGTATTTAATTTTGGTTTTCAGTAGCATTATTTATTAATTATACTTGTTTTAGCGAATTTAAAAAAAGAAAAGGTGGGTATATATATATATATATATATATATATATATATATATATATATATATATATATATATATATATATATATATATATATATATATATATATATATATATATATATATATATATATATATAGGATAAAAAATATCCTCTTTTATACACAATAAAAAATAGAATAAAATGATTCTATTTTTACTTATCAACTATTACTCTAGTTTTATTGTAATCACTTTGGTTCAACAGCATCGAGCATGGTCAGTACATGGATGGTGGGTATAAATGTCTTTGGAGTATTGTTATCTCTTAGTTTAGAAAATTCTAATGTTTAAAATTGGCAGATCAAACTCTAGTTGCTCAATAAAAATAACGAGTAATTTAAATCTTGTGGGAATAACAGCAGTAAATAAATGTGATGTGATTAATTAAATTAATAATTTAAAATTTAAATAAATACAATTTAAATTAAATAACTTAATTATTAAAATAATAATTATTAAAATTTTATAGAATTACTATAAAATCTTAATTTCTAGGTAATCTAAAATAACGAGTAATTTAAATCTTGTGGGAATAACAGCAGTAAATAAATGTGATGTGATTAATTAAATTAATAATTTAAATTTAAATTAAATAATTTAATTATTAAAATAATATTATTAAAATTTTATAGAATTACTATAAAATCTTAATTTCTAGGTACTGTAATTATTATGCATGTTGGTTTGTCGTTCAATTTCCGGAAATCACAGATATTTATCTAAAATTTAATTCAGAAATATATCTGGAGATTCACAGATGTATAAATCTATCTAGGCTCACATTAGGATGCTAATCTGAGCTACACGCGCAGTAAAATGAAGAAATTCATTTAAATACAGGAACCATAAGCAAATGACACACCATAAAAAAAAATATTTCGGATAGCACAACTATACCTATAGATTGATTTTCGTATCAAGTTTCAACTCTCTGGCATAAATGTACTGCGAGTTACAATGATAACAGACAACATAGTGAAAACCACTCAGGAGGCTATAAAACATCTAAAACGGATAATTTAGGTGACATCCCAGTTTCAAATTTTTGTACAATACTTTTTCTTTATTAATTTACCTACGGCATAAGTTAATAAAAATAAAGAGATACGTGATTGTTAAAATTTAATCAGAACAACATAAAAAGCATTTGATTTTTATTGACTAAAGTCAAATTTATGAAGGTAATAATAAACTTATTTCCAGATCTTATAAGTACGTTATTTGTTACAAATTTTGACTCTCTTGGTAGTGACTTCTATAGAGTTATACCATTGAATCATTACAGAAAAAAAAACTTTGATATCTAGTCTTTACGCAAATCATATCCAATGGATATATTCTAATACTAATGTATTCTCTTAGAGTTCTAAGATAGATCAAACATGATTAATAAACGCTTTTTGCAGTTTTTTGGAAATTCAGTTTTTAAGATTGACATATAAAACAGTCAAAGTAGTAGAAATTGTGTTTGTCTTTTAAACCCCTTTTGATGTGTATTGAACCTGCTAATAAGTTACTCTTGAAACTCGAATACCAATATTATGAATAGCTTTTTATTCAAAGATTATATTTTTTGAAGGCAGGAAAATCAAGTTTTGATCTTTTTCTGCATGAAATTGCTAAAGAAATGACTTTAGTTGAGAGTTAACGTATTCATAAGGTTTCTTTTTATAAATTAAATGAATGAATTTAATCATCATAAATAACATGATACGTATGTATGGATAATGTAAATGAAAAATGTATAACACGATACAGTTAAAACACAGTAATTTTATTTAAAGATCGAAAAATTGTCTATACGTTTAACAATGGTCTTAAACACTGAAAATTCAAGTCTAAGCAGTAATTTTATAATGATTATAACTTGAATTGAAAAATATATATATTTGTTACATAATATTAACAAATATTTGTTAATTTTTTTAACCCTTCACTACGAGTAAGATATTCCGTACTTAGTATCGTAGTTATACAAAAAAGTACTGTGTTCATCCGAAAAATTTGAAACTAAAGTTTCATCTTAATTTTCCTTTGTAGGTACTATTATGACTATTACTATTATGACTTACTGAGTGAAATTTATCACGCTGTCGATCTCTGTGTTTAGCTACGCATAAATCCCGTTGTATTAACGCAGGCAGTTGGCACTTGGGCCAAAAGTTAGAAATTAGGTCTAGTTGAGCTGCCAGGAAGATACATTTGATTATACCACGTGATTTGAATAAATAAATCTTTATTTATTTATTGTAGCTTAATTAAACATCATTAGCTCCACGCAAAAAATAAATCTTTATTTTTCTTTGTTTTGAGAGCTGTGGTCCAAAGGGTAAATAAATAAAAACTACGTTCTTAGTGGAGACGTTTCGACCCTACTGGTCATAATCATTCATATGACTAGTAGGGTCGAAACGTCTCCAGTAAGAACGTAGTTTTTATTTATTTACCCTTTGGACCACAGCTCTCAAACCTATTCGACACAGGGTACAAACTTTTAGTTTTTTAGAACTTTATTTTTAGTGGAGACGTTTCGCCCTACTGGTCATAATCATTCATATGACCAGTAGGGTCGAAACGTCTCCACTAAGAACGTAGTTTTTATTTATTTACCCTTTGGACCACAGCTCTCAAACCTATTCGACACAGGGTACAAACTTTTAGTTTTTTAGAACTTTATTTTTCATTATATTTACCAGGGTAAAACATTAGAACTGTCAAACATAAACACGGGCCTTCGGTCCGTCGTCGTTACGAATTTGAAATCAAAGTTTAGAACAAGAATTTAAAAATTAAAAGACTAAATAGTTTAGTTTAGTAATAACTGGATACTTAACTATAGTATAACATCAAGCTGATAAAATTTATAAGGTGATTCAATTGAAGGGTTTTTATGAAAGAAATTTAATTTTTTTGACATGTTAGGTTATAGTCCGGAATTGACGTCATTGCAGGAATAATTAGTAAATTTTTAGTATTGATCGCCTATACAGATTCCTGCAATGACGTCAGACGTCATTCATAAAAACGTCAGGTTATAACCTACGAATGTGTTTGGTTTGTTTACATCGAATTGAATCAACTTATAAATTTCTATCATCTTGGTATATCATGGCTAAAATCAGGTTCACAGCGTGGGAAAATATTGTTGAGGAACCAATGAGGTTGGTCCGATATGAAATTGTAGGCGTGGTTTAACATCCAGACCTAACCTTATAGGCTCCCTGGCATTATTTTCCCACACTGTCAATTGATTTTAGCCGTGTGTTATACTATAGAAATGACGACAATACAAAAAATTTCAAATTATTATTTTTATTATTCCAAAGATAAATGAGTTTCTTTTTAGAATGCGTTTAAATACATTTTTAAAATTTATGATTTCTCTTTGAATACTATTACTGTGTCTACAATTTTAGAAAAATTCAATCTTAGGATTTTATACGTATTTTTATGTTCTCAAAGTTTTATTTAAAAAAAAGTCCAACTAAATGACACTAGAAATAATTTCCCGTCACTGCAAACCTAGAAGTTATGTCAAATAAAATATTATTGCAGTTAGATCAATTGCAACTCTTCTTATCTTTTGTTTTGTGTATGCTTCAAATAAATAAATATATATATATATATATATTTTTTTTCAGTAATGGCCTTTACATAAAGGAATTAGAACATTGTCAAATTCTATAATATCTATAAGCATACACAATTATATATTACATTTCACAAATTACATGGAATTCTATAGTCGATAGTCAAATAATTTATAAACTTCTGAATTCACAAGTTATTTCTTTGCTAATTAAATTTTGAAATGTTCGAAACCATCGTCTAAGAACTCCTTAATGCTATAATATTCTCTCTCAAGTTATAGTTGTTTTAGTTTTTTCTTAAAAATAATTAAATCATTTAATTCAGTGAGCTGTTTGGGTAATTTATTAAATAACTTAGGTCCAAGATATAAAGGAGATTTCTTAAAATGTTCTAGTTTATGGGTACTTATTTCTAATTTTCTACTGTTTCTAGTTGTATATTTACCCTTGTTTGACTGTGTAAAGCTCAAATAAGTTATCTCTGTTTTGACCATACAGCTGATTGTATGAGTGAATAACTTTTCATCAGTTGGTTAATAACTTTTATATTTTTCCTGTTGTATCCATAATTATAAGTTGTAGTATAAGCCAAACACTTTGTTAACGTTTTGTAAAAATAAAAATGTGTGGATCAATAAACGTTACCGTTTGATGCATAAGTGTTGTTTACAAATAAATGTTTTGTGAATACTTTCAATATATAAATAATATGCGGATGATTTTTTGAAATATTTCAATTTTTGAACTTATAGACCCCAAGTTCTTTAAGTCGAAATTGTTTGCAACATTTAAAAAAATATTAGTTTCACCTAATTTAATGAAAATTGTTTCATTCTTTTGAGCCGCCTCCGTAGCCGAGGTCGTTAAGGCGTTAATCATTACACAGACCTTTGACACCCACGGAGGTCTGAAGTTCGCATCCCAGGTTACGCTCTCAGTTTATAGAAGATTATTGTTTAGATAAAGTATCGCCAACTTTAGAATTCACTTTGAGAGTAACGGTTTCTACTACCACCCGAGGTGGTTCCCGCAGGGGTTATCCCTGATGAGCCGCAAGGCTCTATAGGGGCATTATTATTATTATTATTCATTCTTTTATCATCATTAGGAAATATTTTTCCCTGTTTGTACTTATTTCTTTTGCTAGCAAGTAAAATTCTCGAAAATGTTTCAAGTAATATCCTTAGAGTAATTCTAATAACAACACGAGGTCGAGGGTTCGCTTATGTACATCGTTTAGTTCGAACGTCAAACGGTCCCGGCAATTTGTTAGAACTGGCTGGCTGGCTTCGACATTCAGTGATAAGAGGGTAGGTCATATTGATATGTTTTTAACTATAGTACGATACAAGGCTAAAATCAGTCGACAGGGTGGAAAAAATAGAATTGAGGAACCAATAATGACTCAAAGTTAGGCAGTTTCATATACATTTATGGATATAAGATAATTGTTGATTATAAAGATTTTATAGTTAAAATATAAAATTAATTTATTTGGTTACAAAATTAGGGCCACGTTCTCTGTTTTGAGCCGACAGACGTGACACCGATCTCGGTGTCACGCTTAGGCTGCTCCACGATAACTTCGCTTCGTAGCCACTGCTTTATTGATCGTCTTTGCTTCAAGCTATGAATGCAAAGATACAATTTTTATATTAGTCCGAGAATATTTGTCTATATTTTCAACTTTTAATATATTTTGAGTATAAAGTTTAAACAAATACTGGCGTGGAAAAAAACTTTCTGTATATTAAAATAAGTAAGTGGTTGTCACCCTATTTGCCATTAAGTCCCCCCCTCCCCCTCCCTACTTTAGGTGGAAGCAATAGACTGAAATGAAACTTAAACCAATATGCTGAGAAAATAAACAAGGCAACTGGGTTTTTTAACTTTCTATTTGGCTCTATTTTTTTTTATTTTCTTCTTTCCATTTAAGTAAAATTTCTTTGCGGAGTTTTTATTTTAAACTTAGTAAGTTCAAAATTAATTTTTTTTCTCCTTTCAATGAATTTATAAAAGTTGGTGTTCGTTATATATGAAAAACGATATAATACTGTTGTATTTTTCATTTAAACCATTAACTATATATATTGATCAAATTAGTTGAAGTATACTCAAATAAATATATTCCTTTGTGGAAAAATCAAATTGAAATTCTAAGTTGAATTATTCAATTTCCAGACACTAATTTATGAAAAAATAAATTCATCTCTTATTAAATTTGTTATTTGTTATTAATTTGTAAGCAGTTCGGGTTTTAAAGTACTCAATTAATTGGTAGGTACCTCTGTATAAGAGCAAATAAAAATTTTGAAACCTTGAAATCTGTTAATAAATTTTATTTTAGAATTTATTTGATTTTTTGATGGCATGAACCTTCCTTTCTTAAATAAAATTCCTTGATATTTATGAGTTCAAATAGCAATTTATTACTGTTATAACTATATTATTGTTTATTATCAATAAAAAGAAGCTTTTGTTGTTGAAACTTTATTACATCCTCATGCTGAAAGATGTATTAATATATTGTTTTCTAAATTAAAATAATAATATTTATTTATTTATAAATTACATGATTACATAATAGTTTTTTTCAATTTTAGTAATTTTATAATTTATAAATTTATGTTTATTTTGATTCGTTTTTTGAAATACATTTTAAGATTTGATATGTTACTTTCATGTAACAAATGTTAACTTTTTAGCGAATTTTCATAATGAAAATGATGCTCATGAAAGGTTTTTCGAATGACAGAAGTAGAGAGGGTGAGTGGGACGGGAGGGGGGTCAATCATAGTATGACGTCATCACACATAATAAATAAAGGAGGAATAAGTCTCTCCACAAAAATATATTTTTTTTATAGCAAAGCGCTTTCAACCTAACAAGAGGTCATCATCAGTGCTAGCCGTTGAATAAAGAAGAGGGTGATAGATGAGTCTTACAGATCAGATATCAAAGATATACTCTTGGTCTATCTTTATTCCATATTTATTTTTTATTCAACGGCTAGATTGCCTCTTGTTAGGTTGAAAGCGCTTTGCTATAAAGAAATATATTTTTGTGGAGAGACTTCTTCCTCTTTTATTTAGATGAACTCCATTAACGCTCACCTTAGTTCTTGATGACACATAATTACTTATAAGGTGTTTTACTTTACGGTTGGCGTTGATTTATTATACGGAATATTTTGAGGGTAGTAACGAAGAATAAAGAATACGAAACAACAGAAATGTGGACACGAAGCGGCCACAGGGAACCACTGGGAATGTTTGTGGGGCCATTATAGTGGGTTAATTAGGTCACACATATTTTATAAACGATATGGTTCGGGACATTAAAAAGGTTAATTTTTGTACCAAGTTTCATTTTGATCCAAGAAAGCGTTCAAAAGTTATCATGTCCCACAGAAGTGTCTAGGACACAAAAATTTCGTATAATACTTATTATATTATATAATATATATATATATATATATTATATATATAATATATATATATTATATATATATATCTGACTTAGTGGCAAGTTGTGGTACCTAAAAGATGATATCTTCAGCTTATAATAACCTATTTCGCTGAGTCATAAATAAAATAAAATGCTAATAGATTAACTATATTAATATTTGAAGGAGCTCAGGTTTCTTTGTTTATATTACGAAATTGATGGTATTTGATCAATGTTTATATCGAGATTGATTTACCCTCTCTAGTAATAATATCTGTATTTAGAACTAAAACGGCTATGTTAAACAGAAAGATTACAGGCGAACAAATGTAAATAACTATTTCACCGAGTTTACACATGTTAAAGTAGTCTGATACACCATTACAACTGAAACAATCAAATAAATATGTAAATATATGTTAATTATTAAATTTTATACGTATGTTTTAGGTAATTTAACTTAAAAGATAACTGACACAGAATATTGTAAGTTACACTATCTTTATTTATATTCCTTTTATATATTATCTTAATATTTTTCAGTGGGCACGGATATTTTGGATTTTACTTACACAAAGTTGGGAAACATCAGTCTTCTGATTGTCTTTATTTCCTTGGTCTCACTGTCAACGTAGAACATTTATTTTTTGATTGTACTAAATGGACCAACGAAAGACTATAACTAACCATGATATGTGGGTCTATCACAACCGACACCATAGTAAATGTCATGCTGGAAAATGATCAATACATTTGCTGAAACCATCCCGCGAGCTAAAAAGTGGATTTAGATAATGTTATATAGGAGGACACTACTTCTACTACTATTATTATTATTTTTTTATTTTATTTTTATTTATTTTTGTCCGGTTTTGGCGTTGGTTTTAGGCGTATTAAGTTTTCTTGCAACCTGGATTCTGGTCCTGGTTCCACTATAAAACTTTGACAAAAAGGGGGAGATAGGGTAAGACGGGAGGGAGCCGGACGGCTCAAGATAAGATATACGGTTCCAGGCTAGGTTCAAGGGGTTTCGCGGAGTGAGTTTTAGTTGGTATGAGGCAGACCTTAAGTCCAACACTTTTGACAGACCGCTGTCTTCCTGCGTAAATGCATTTTTCTCTCTTTTCTTGGTAACATTTTTCCCGCAAGAAAAATGTTACCAAAAACACTATCTTAATTATTAAATAAATGGTTTGTTTTTAAACAAAATATCAAAGAAGAAAATATAAAAATACAGGCCTTCGGCCCGTAGCCGATATAGAAACCTTCTTTTATCATTTCCTTATAATCCAGGAACCGGACCTAAAAAAATGTGACTCATTTTGTACTACTTCAAATCATTTTTGTCTGAAAATATACCTTAAATTATGAAGAAAAAACATAGTCTGCCTATCCAGAGTGGAGCCTTTCATATGATTGCGCATGCTCAAAATTTTAGAAAAAAGCTCAAATTTCAGTTTTTTTAAAATAAGTGGTTCCCTGTGGGTCGTGTGCAGAACATGAATAGAACATTATTTAAGGCGATAAAATGTTCTATAATACGAGTGTTAAATTATCAAAATCGGATAACTACAACCAAAGTTATGGCTCTTAAAAAAAAATGAATAAATGTTCAATTTATGCAAAGTCAGCGAATTTGTTTGAAAAGATATTGACTTTTTGTGCATTTTTTGGCCATTTAACAAATGTCATAACTTTAGTATTATTTGTCCGATTTTGACGAAAAAACACTCGTTTTATAGGAAAATTTAATCAGCTTTAAAGAAAATTCTCTTTGTGTTTTGCACACGACCTACAGGGAACCACTTATTACAAGAAAACTGGAAGTTGAGCGATTTTTTAATATTTTGAGCGAGCGCATTTATACAGGGTGGAACATTTCAGATGCACACCCCCTGCTAAAATGGTTAAAAATGGAGATAGAGAGTCGGAAAAAGTCCACCCCTAGGTAATCGACCTCAGTGACCTCAAATATGTCATTATTTTTTCGGTAACTATTTGGCAAATATGGTAATTTTATTACCCGAAATGGTAATTCCTTGTTAACTTTAAAAAGTTAAATTAAGCATACCATGATATGAACATTTTTGAAAACTACATTATGTTTTGAGAAATTTGATACCAATATCATAAAATTCCGGTAATTTTTCTACGACCTATTGTGTAACATACATACACACTTTTATTCTTGAAAATTGCCATATTTTTGGAACAACAAAATGCACACCCCCTGCTAAAATGGTTAAAAATGGAGATAGAGAGTCGGAAAAAGTCTCCACCCCTAGGTAATCGACCTCAGTGACCTCAAATATGTCATTATTTTTTCGGTAACTATTTGGCAAATATGGTAATTTTATTACCCGAAATGGTAATTCCTCGTTAACTTTAAAAAGTTAAATTGGAGCATACCATGATATGAACATTTTTGAAAACTACATTATGTTTTGAGAAATTTGATACCAATATCATAAAATTCCGGTAATTTTTCTACGACCTATTGTGTAACATACATACACACTTTTATTCTTGAAAATTGCCATATTTTTGGAACAACAAAATGCACACCCCTGCTAAAATGGTTAAAAATGGAGATAGAGAGTCGGGAAAAGTCTCCACCCCTAGGTAATCGACCTCAGTGACCTCAAATATGTCATTATTTTTTTCGGTAACTATTTGGCAAATATGGTAATTTTATTACCCGAAATGGTAATTCCTCGTTAACTTTAAAAAGTTAAATTGGAGCATACCATGATATGAACATTTTTAAAAACTACATTATGTTTTGAGAAATTTGATACCAATATCATAAAATTCCGGTAATTTTTCTACGACCTATTGTGTAACATACATACACACTTTTATTCTTGAAAATTGCCATATTTTTGGAACAACAAAATGCACACCCCTGCTAAAATGGTTAAAAATGGAGATAGAGAGTCGGAAAAGTCTCCACCCCTAGGTAATCGACCTCAGTGACCTCAAATATGTCATTATTTTTTTTCGGTAACTATTTGGCAAATATGGTAATTTTATTACCCAAAATGGTAATTCCTCGTTAACTTTAAAAAGTTAAATTGGAGCATACCATGATATGAACATTTTTGAAAACTACATTATGTTTTGAGAAATTTGATACCAATATCATAAAATTCCGGTAATTTTTCTACGACCTATTGTGTAACATACATACACACTTTTATTCTTGAAAATTGCCATATTTTTGGAACAACAAAATGCACACCCCTGCTAAAATGGTTAAAAATGGAGATAGAGAGTCGGGAAAAGTCTCCACCCCTAGGTAATCGACCTCAGTGACCTCAAATATATTTTTTTTTTCGGTAACTATTTGGCAAATATGGTAATTTTATTACCCGAAATGGTAATTCCTCGTTAACTTTAAAAAGTTAAATTGAAGCATACCATGATATGAACATTTTTAAAAACTACATTATGTTTTGAGAAATTTGATACCAATATCATAAAATTCCGGTAATTTTTCTACGACCTATTGTGTAACATACATACACACTTTTATTCTTGAAAATTGCCATATTTTTGGAACAACAAAATGCACACCCCTGCTAAAATGGTTAAAAATGGAGATAGAGAGTCGGGAAAAGTCTCCACCCCTAGGTAATCGACCTCAGTGACCTCAAATATGTCATTTTTTTTTCGGTAACTATTTGGCAAATATGGTAATTTTATTACCCGAAATGGTAATTCCTCGGTAACTTTAAAAAGTTAAATTGGAGCATACAATGAACAATTTTGAAAACTACATATGTTCTGAGAAATTTGATACCAATATTATAAATTCCGGTAATTTTTCTACGACCTATTGTGTAACATACATTCATAGCAGATAGAGTAATAGATTAGAGAGTTAGAAATAAGTTTTTTAATAGATTATTTGGGAAGGGGGGGGGTTATAGATAGATTGATATTTGAGATAGATTAGATAGTTATGAATACTTTTTGAGTAGATTTGGGGGGGGGGAGTAGATAGATGTCATATTTGACATAGATTAGATATTTATAAATTATTTTTTGTATAGATTTAGGGGGGGGGAGTACATAGATGTCATATTTGAGATAGATTAGATAGTTATAAATTAGTTTTTGAATAGATTTGGGGAGGGAGTAGATAGATGTGATATTTGAGATAGATTAGATAGTTATAAATTAGTTTTTGAAGAGATTTGGGTGGGGGGGGGGTGTAGATAGATGTGATATTTGAGATAGATTAGATAGTTATAAATTAGTTTTTGAATAGATAGTTACCGAAAAAATAATGACATATTTGAGGTCACTGAGGTCGATTACCTAGGGGTGGAGACTTTTTCCGACTCTCTATCTCCATTTTTAACCATTTTAGCATGGGGTGTGCATTTTGTTGTTCCAAAAATATGGCAATTTTCAAGAATAAAGTGTGTATGTATGTTACACAATAGGTCGTAGAAAAATTACCGGAATTTTATGATATTGGTATCAAATTTCTCAAAACATAATGTAGTTTTCAAAAATGTTCATATCATGGTATGCTTCAATTTAACTTTTTAAAGTTAACAAGGAATTACCATTTCGGGTAATAAAATTACCATATTTGCCAAATAGTTACCGAAAAAAATAATAACATATTTGAGGTCACTGAGGTCGATTACCTAGGGGTGGAGACTTTTTCCGACTCTCTATCTCCATTTTTAACCATTTTAGCAGGTGTGCATCTGAAATGTTCCACCCTGTATAAAGGACTCCACTCTGGATAGGCGTACTATGCTTTTCCTTTATAATTTAAGGTATATTTTCAGAAAAATTTGGTTTCAAATAGTACAAAATGAGTCACATTTTAGATCTGGCTCTTGGACTAATAGTTACGCCATAGATTAAATCTTCTGTGCTTAATTCTTGTCGAAACCTAGATTTATTGTTACTAATTATTTTATTTGACTCGATAAAGTTAATCAGTCTGCATTTAACTCTTGTTTCAAAATGCTTAGATAAAGTTAGAAGGAGAGAAATAAGTCTATAATTTGTGAAGTTTTTGGATAATTTTTAATACCGTCGATAAACAATATACTTCAGTATCATAATTAGTTCAAATTTTTATCAAATAACTTGAAAAAGTTTTTTTATATCCGAGGTACCCTGTACTTGATTTTTTAACTTATATTCCACTATATTATTGTTTTTTTAAGTTGGTTAAAAGTGTTGAAATATTATCAGTTCCCTAATTTGTATTTTTCTTTCGGGTTGAAAAAAAACTTGATTGTCTATACAAAGTAAACACAATAAGTTTAAGGAAACAAAGTTTGGGAAAAAATCTTAATATTTTTCTTTAGCTTTATAAAAATCTTAGAATAAAGGCAAAGATAATCATAAATTTCACTTGAATTGTGCTTCCCATTGCTGTTTTATCTTTAACCGCTCAACTTTGTTTTGGCTAATAAAACAAATTTGAGTTATGAAACTATTATTTTTGTTCTTTTATTTGCTTGGTTTATTTTGTTAAATAAAGATGGGGGCCAGTTTTTAACGCAAATGGCTATAATTATAAAAAACTATTTTACTTTTCTTCATTTATACCGTAGTTATATTGGAGAAGAATTGTGTTAGCAAAAAAATCCGAAATTTGGGCTTTTCTTAAATTAACCGTTTTAGTGTTTTATATTAAGACCTGAACTTAGTTACAACTTGATTGTCATTAAGTTGTCTGTATGTCACAGTATAATTGTGCGGAGACACCTTGGAAAAGTAACAAGCAAAATGCAATGCTACATCTGGGAACTGTTCCATCATTTGACATTCCTCATCATTAATGGCTCGACATAATGCCATGTCCCACTCTGCTTCGTTACGTCTAACTCATCAGGGCCCCGACAGAGCCTGTACTCACTCTGACCTTTAATTTATTCCGTAGAATATAATGTAAAGTACTTACTAGAGACTTAATTATTCTTCGGAATTAATTGAAGGTCAGAGTGAGTTCAGGCTCTGTCGGCGTCCTGATGAGTTAGACGTAACGAAACAGAGTGGGACATGACATTATGTCGAGCCATCAATGATGACGAATGTCGAATGATGGAACAGTTCCCAGATGGAGCATTGCAAGTTGCATGTACATTTTCTAGGTGTCAACTATTCATGTTTTGCAAAACTCGGTAGTATCAAATTATATTTGTCTATATGTGTGTGTGTATCTGTGATTATCTTATCTTCCAGTGTATTTATGCTAATACGTTGAAACTTGCTACAAAACCAGTCTTTAGTTTCGTTAAATTATTTTCAGGAAAATATTTTCTAATGGCATCATTAATTGGCAATTATATCTCAATTATACAAAAATTTCGTAAGACGCAGACATTTTTTTGATAGATTTGAGATTAAAAATGCGTGTAGTCATAATAAGACCAAAATGTGTGCTTAGTTACATTTCATCATCAGCATTGGTACAATTTCTATCGAATAACTTGTTTACTTTTCTTAAACAAATTGCAAAAAATCGGAAAATGATCTAATAATTAATTTTTTTGAGGAGAAGTAGGTACAAAATTATAAATAACATAATTTTGCCGAGCTTTTGATGTAATTTTATCTTTTACAAGGCTTAAAATAATAAATAATCACTGAATACAGTTACATGGTTGTTTAGATAGATGTTTGGAAAACAACTAGAGTAACAGAAAAAAGAATCGGGTTCGCGGTACCTCGGAACTTTTCCTCATCACATTGGATTCGCTACGCTCATCTATAGAAATACAGTTCCCCAAGTTTGTTCTGCAATATGCCTTCGGACACGCTTCGCTTGTCCACAGATCATACAAGTCATTAAATGTATACTGAAACACGACTTCGGTCTTATACATATTTAGATATTAATTAATAAAAAAAAAATATTTTTTAATATTTGCTTTAAGCAATTAAAAAAAATTGTCCATAGATTTAAAGCTAAGCAATGCCACGTTATAGGATATTTTGAATATCTGCCCAAAAAAAATATGCCATGCGAAGTGACCGCAATTGTAAATCAAATTCTTTGATCCAAATATTTTTTACCTGAAAATATGAAGATTCCCTACTTAATTTAAATGGTTAAATAAGTAAACACAAACCATTCCTGGATAAAGAAAATTATTACCTGTAATAACAGCAACGGTGACTGATGTTTTGGCCATATCTCCCAGTGTACAGCTGTAATTGCCAGAATCACTCGGACGTACATTTGCCACAAACAGCTGGCTGTTAGCTCCGTCAGCTGTTATATCTGTCTTGACGCTGTAATCAAAAAATATATTTTCCACCTGTAAACCTTTAGAATGTAACATAGAAATGACGCCGTAAAATCCTTGGAAAAATAGATTTTAGCTAAAGTAGCTAAATTCTCGCAAAAAATAGCGTTTGACTTGGTCATCCATAGTTTTTATAGACACAACCTTATTAGTTTTATTGTGAACCATATGCCTGCCAGAGTTCGATCCTAGTTGTGGCGAAGTCCTCAAGGGAATGACCTAAGGGTTCTTAGGTCATTCTTAGGGTAGGAATTTTAAGCTTGTTTTAGAAACACTTAGGGAATCCTTTAGGTCCCCTTAATATTCCAAAGAGATATAGGAATTTTAAGCTTGCTTTAGAAACCCTTAGGGAATCCTTTAGGTCCCCTTAATATATTCTAAAGAAGATAGGAATTTTAAGCTTGTTTTAGAAACCCTTAGGGAATCCTTCAGGTTCCCTTAATATATTCCAAAGAAGATAGGAATTTTAAGCTTGCTTTAGAAACCCTTAGGGAATCCTTCAGGTCCCCTTAATATATTCTAAAGAAGATAGGAATTTTAAGCTTGTTTTAGAAACCCTTAGGGAATCCTTTAGGTCCCTTTAATATTCCAAAGAAGATAGGAATTTTAAGCTTGCTTTAGAAACCCTTAGGAATCCTTCAGGTCCCCTATATTCTAAAGAAGATAGGAATTTTAAGCTTGTTTTAGAAACCCTTAGGGAATCCTTTAGGTCCCCTTAATATATTCCAAAGAAGATAGGAATTTTAAGCTTGCTTTAGAAACCCTTAAGGAATCCTTTAGGTCCCCTTAATATATTCCAAAAAGATAGAAATTTTAAGCTTGCTTTAGAACCCTTAGGGAATCCTTCAGGTTCCCTTAATATATTCCAAGAAGATAGGAATTTTAAGCTTGCTTTAGAAACCCTTAGGGAATCCTTCAGGTCCCCTTAATATATTCTAAAGAAGATAGGAATTTTAAGCTTGTTTTAGAAACCCTTAGGGAATCCTTTAGGTCCCCTTAATATATTCCAAAGAAGATAGGAATTTTAAGCTTGCTTTAGAAACCCTTAGGGAAATCCTTCAGGTCCCCTTAAATATATTCTAAAGAAGATAGGAATTTTAAGCTTGTTTTAGAAACCCTTAGGGAATCCTTTAGGTCCCCTTAATATATTCCAAAAAAGATAGAAATTTTAAGCTTGCTTTTGAAACCCTTAGGGAATCCTTCAGGTTCCCTTAATATATTCCAAAGAAGATAGGAATTTTAAGCTTGCTTTAGAAACCCTTAGGAATCCTAGGTCCCCTTAATATATTCTAAAGAAGATAGGAATTTTAAGCTTGTTTTAGAAACCCTTAGGGAATCCTTCAGGTCCCCAATATATTCTTAAGAAGATAGGAATTTAAGCTTGTTTTAGAAACCCTTAGGAATCCTTTAGGTCCCCTTAATATATTCCAAAGAAGATAGGAATTTTAAGCTTGCTTTAGAAACCCTTAAGGAATCCTTTAGGTCCCCTTAATATATTCCAAAAAAGATAGGAATTTTAAGCTTGCTTTAAAAACCCTTAGGGAACCCTTCAGGTTCCCTTAATATATTCTAAAGAAGATAGGAATTTTAATCTTGCTTTAGAAACCCTTAAAGAATCCTTCAGGTTCCCTTAATATATTCCAAAGAAGATAGGAATTTTAAGCTTGCTTCAGAAACCCTTAGGGAATCCTTCAGGTTCCCTTAATATGTGCAAAAGAAGATAGGAATTTTAAGCTTGCTTTAGAAACCCTTAGGGAATCCTTCAGGTTCCTTTAATATGTGCAAAAAAAGATAGGAATTTTAAGCTTGCTTTAGAAACCCTTAAGGAATCCTTCAGGTCCCCTTAATATATCTTAAAGAGAGTACGAATTTCAGGTTTGCTCTAGGACCCCTTAAATAGTCTATCAAGTTTTCTTAATATATCCTTAAGAGGATACGAATTTTAAGCTTGCTTAATAAACCTTTGGGGCTTTTTTGTTAAAAGACCTTAAGAGTTACTTTAGGACCCTTTGGGGAATAAGTTTTGGAAAACGTCTTTAATTGCGAGTTTGGGTGTAGGTTTATGCTTTTATAAATTCGAGTGAAATGAGGGAGGTTTTACAAGCATAGTATTATAAATATTGCAGAGTCAATATACTGATCTTCTTCGCCCCTTAAAGCATCTGGATACATTTTTGACAGAGGGCGCAACGTCTAGAACTTCAGTTTTTCTTGACAACGCGTTCTTTATAATAATTTAAAATTTATTTAAATAGCTGATGACAATATATCTTTCAATATATAATGTTTTTATTCTTTTGTTGTTAATAGACCCTTAAGATGTTCTCAATATCTAAAGATACCTTTCACGGTGAATGCAAAACTAAATTTCATCATCATTCTATAAAGACATAAAAACCTTTACAAATGTATTCATTCATAAATTTGATTCTAAGAAAATAATTTATGTATTTATAAGCTTTTCATTTTATTGCCAAGACCTAAATAGCTTTTATTCAGTAATAATAGTAATGATATAAAAAGGATCATAATTTTATTTCCCTTCAAAGATAAATATTTTCCTTTAATATTTTATATGGAGAGGATTTTCATGTGCCTTTTTGAAAGGCACTTATCATGTTATTTTAGATGATACTTTTCCATATTAAAACTCTTTTCTTTGTTTAGATTGGTCGTTAGTTGTGATTTCAGTATTTCTAAATAATTACATTAGGTAATGTAATTGTGTCACAATAGTATAATTTAAATTAGAGTTTAATTTTATGGATCGAACAGATTTTAGCGAATTTCCTGAAAAAATAAACGAGAGTTTGGGTCGTAGAGGGAGAGGTAATTTTTCTGAAAGGAGGAGGCCTCAGAGCCTCAGTGTAAGTGTGATTCCGTATAAATTAAAATATATCAAATACTATTTTATATTATATTATATGTCATTCCATGTCAAATCAACACTGGTAAAAACTCGTGATATCTCTGATTTTAATATAATATGGCTGACAGGTAGGCACCATTGAAGAAAGAGAAATCCAGAATTTTGGCTCATTTGGTGCAGCCATATTGCCTCAGTAGGGTGGTGAATTTCCCATAAAATGTGATTTTTCAACATTTCTTTGACTACAAATATAGCTGTTTCTGTAATTCTGCATAGAATTTTTTCAATTTTTTTAAAAATTTGTTTTTTTGAGATATTAGCATTTTTATTTTATATTTGATCACAATAAAATTTGTAACTAATCATTCAAATGTATGCAGAATCTATTTAAAAGGGCCAAGTTTAAGCTTGCAACCGCAACCAAAATAAAAATCATACCCTACGCAGAATTTTAGAAACAAACATTTTTGTAGTCAAAGTTATGTCGAAATATCACATTTTTTAGAAAATTGACCACCCTGCTGCGGCAATATGTCTGCACCAAATGAGCCGAAAATCTGAACCTTTTCATCCTTCTATAGTGCCTACCTGTCAGCCTAATTATATTAAAATCGGTGACATCGAGTCCAAAAACGTACCTTTTTGTCAAAATTTGTTGTTTCGACCGAGATTTTGTGATAATTGCACATTTTATATAATTAATAAATTGTGAATAAATTGTAATAATATTGTGATAGACAAAGTATAATAAATAAGTGTTTTTTTTTTTAAATATTGTGTTTTATTAATTATATAAAATGTACTTTTTTGTGTTGATTTGACATGGAATGACCCGTATAATATATTATAATATATTTTTTAAATAATATATTATATTAAATAATGGAAAAACTTAGCTAAGGAGAAACTAAAAAAACTAAGCGTAATTAAGATAAAAAATTGGGTGCGGGGTACCTCGGAACCTGGTCCCACCACATTGGATTTGTATGCGCTCCTCCTTACTACATAGGACTTGCTTTGCTCGTCCTCATACAGTAAACGCATTTATTTTAATCCCAGCGGTAACCCATCTAGGCGCTAGCCTCGCTCTATGATGCTATCATGATCCAAATTATAAACTTAGTGAACTTATTTATTACGTAATACATTTACTAAATTCCAAATAAATTGGATTATTTTTCAAATTTTTACCATTTTTTAAAAACTTATAAAAAAGAAATTTTGATAAAAATGAACTAATGTATTAATAAAATGAAATTAATAAAACACTAAGTCTCTCCACATAAAATATTTATTGACAGAGCCAGCTTTCAACCTTTCGGTCATCATCAGTGCCTGTACAATGAAAATAAATCAATGACTACACCTAGTAAAATATAAGAAAGAGAGAAAATAAATAAATAAACAATGTCTAAAACTAAAAAATGAAAACATAAAATAAATCTACAGAATAAAAAAATAAAAACAAACCGGCGAACGATGTATAAAGGTAGTATGGTGTCACTTGTTAGCTTTGACAAATCGTGGTGGTCTCTTTATTTTTATTAGTTCATCTAGTAAAACTGAAGAGCCTCCCTCTCCTCTGGCGTTAAGCGATAAGGGCCCTTATCGCTTAACGCCAGAGGAAACGCCGGTTTGTTTTTATTTTGTAGATTTATTTTATGTTTTCAATTTTTAGTTATTGACATTGTTTATTTATTTTTTATTATATTTTATTTTTTTTACTAGATGTAGTCATTGATTTATTTTCATTGTTCAGGCACTGATGATGACCGAAAGGTTGAAAGCTGGCTCTGTCAATAAATATTATATGTGGAGAGACTGTTTTATTAATACTGTATACTTCACTTGTGCTTTATCTTTTTCTAATAAAATGAAACTTGGCACATAATTGGTTTTATATGACTACATGCGTGCCAAATCCCCTCCCCTGCCCCCCCTCAGTTTAAAGGTGTCTTAGACAAGGAAGCACTTGTAATTGCATGTACAGTTAAGTTGTCGGAGGCTTCAGGATGTCTAATAAATAGAACATATCTTTTAAATTCAGCTGTATCGTTTTTATTATTTATTTATTTAATACATCATTCATTGACTAATCTAAATATTTTTATAGTATTGATACACTATCTGATAATTAATTAATCATTAATAAATAATTATCTTTCTCATACCGCCAAATAGTCACTAAATTGTTTCTCATTTTGGCCAATAAAATAATTTGGTTTGAATTTTTATTTTGAGTGTTTAAAATAAAAATTCTGGTTACTATTTCAAAACTACAAAAAAATTTAATAAATATTTTGTAATTCGGAGATACTTTTATTCTTTAATTCCATTAAAAAATGAATATATCTGAAAGATAAAATAAGGAAATTTAAAATTCAATTAAGGCTGTAGGCTCATTTATATTTTTATAACTTTACCTCATATTTATGCTAATTTGTTTTATTGAAAAAATAGCAATGAATATAGAATATGCAAAAATATAATCGATGGGGTGGAATAAAAAATTTACTAAAAACACCAGGTTAGGTTTTTATGTTCCAGCTGCTTTACATGTGTTGTGTACGTTAAATAAAATGTAAATTTTAAAACAAAAAGAGTGTTTCTATTGAGTGGATTCCGGTGAAATATTTAAATTTTATCGGTGAAAGTGAATGTTAAAGTAAAAAATATATAAATATTTTTTTTTAAATATTTGATTTGTCTAACGTAGTAAAACGATTGTTATTTCGTTGTATTATCAAGCGTGAGTAAACTCAAATTTTTAAGAAATAATGAGTTTATGAGATTGTGATCATAAAAGGTGGGCATTTACGCGTATATATATATAATATATATATATATATATATATATATATATATATATATATATATATCGCACAATTATATTGTGACGACAGACTTGGCTGGGGCTGCCGTGCCCCCAGATATATATAATATATATATTATATATATATATATATATATATATATATATATATATATATATATATATTACACGAATTTCTCTTCGTCTGTGGAAGACCTATACCAGTTTGAACATTACGTCTCTGTTGTATATTTTAGTTTTTTTCTCTATTTATTTCTCAACAATTTTAATCCTACATCTACCTTATTCTACTGTAGCGGTAACATATTCCCTATGATCTTCACATGCCTGACATTTCAGATCTTCTAACTTCGTAACTGTAGACTCTGGTGAGGGGAGCGTTTGTGGCCACGCCAAAGAATCCTTTTTTACCCACCGTTAAGTCAAGGCTCGGTTGCAAGTCCGTGGGTCAGAGTATAACTTTTGATCGTCTACAGATTGACACCTACTTTTAACCAGTCACTATAGCCATTCCCTTTCCGGATTTAAGAAATGCTCTTCGGTATCTGATCATGGAACATAGTCCCGTCTTTCTTTTTCCCTGTGTTTTTGTATGATTGTATGAGTTTTATATGATCGCTTATCGGATCATTATTAATGAAATAAGGAAATATATTACGACCAAAATCCATAATTTTGGATTTTTTCAAGTTTTCAAACCTATATGACAAAAAATTACTAGTGAATTCTTAAAATACTTATGATTTTAATTGAACTAATAGATGAAGCTTACAAAGTATAACAACAATTCCCGGAAAATTCTAGAATGCATAAAAGTGGTACCTAATTTTCAAGCTAAAATACAGTAGTGTTTAATTAAATAACAGTCAAATTTGTAGGAAAAATAATCTTATAAAAACTGAGAGCGTAACTTGGGATGCGACCCCAGACCTTAGCTGCTAAAGGCCAGTATAAATACTGACACCTTAACGACCTCGACCACGCAGAAAGTTTTGTTTAAAGCTCAATATTCATATACTTGAACTCAAAGTATTAGAAGCACTGTATGACATCGCTTCTTGTTATTTAATAAAAAATTCATCTAACGTTTTTCTGAAATAACACTAATCCTTAACGATTCAATATTTAACCCGGACTACTTACTCTGCTAAAAATTAGAATTTTTATTGTTTGAAAAATATTTTATATTTTTAAAATAAAAGGACTGTTTAGTGATTCTATGCGTGCTTCACCATTGAATGTTACATTTTATAGAAACTAAAGCTTTACGGGGAGATGGGTATTTTTGCATAATGCTTTCTATCCTGATCCGGAGTCTCCTGCCCCCTCTTATTCATGAGTCTTTTCCATAACCTAGGTCTATTTAAGCCGCCCACCCTAAACCTTTTTGTGCGCCGTTACCTACAAGGATCATATTCAGTTATAGGAAATTGTTTATGTATGTAAAACAGTTTCAAAAAATATAAAAAAGTCCCAAAATCCTTTTTTTGTTAGCATTCAAATAAAAGGGCGAAAATATCCTTCTTACACTGCTGGATTAAATTGTCATGTCTATTGTTTTCCGTAAAAAGAATCCTTTTTTTCGATTTTAGCGAATTCTTTTGTTTAAAAAATCTATAATGAAATAGTCGAAATGGTAGCCAAAAAGAGTTTCAATATACCGATGTAAACTCCTGTGAACAATATCCCAAGACCTAATAACCCTGCAGACTACAGTTTCTATTTTATTGTATATTAGATCTTATATCCTATTTATTTATTATCGTATTTATTTGCATGTTTCATAAAAATGTTTAAATTCTCATTACTTTTAATCATAGAGTCAGTTATTTTGTACTTAAATTTATTTAAAATAAAGGAATATTTTAAAAAAATATATATAATATAAAGTCATGTAAGGAGTACCTCGATACTACTCTTAACGTCGGATTTGCTTAATTTGTCCTAAGACTGTCATGTTTACACGAAGCTTAAATAATGATATTGGTGGAATTCATCCAAAGGCGGGATGATTTTAGTTTAGCTCCACTCGACCGCTCATTGTAATCTGAATTCAAATTTAAGTTGTAATAATAGGTTGTAGAAATTCTGAATCTAAGTCTAGGTTTTAGTAATCTTTATCTATGTTTATGTATAGGTTGTAATAATCTGAATGAATGTCTAGGTTGTAGTAACTCTGAATATATGTCTAGGTTTTAGTAATCTGTATCTATGTTTAGGTTGTAATAATTGGAATTGATGTCTAGGTTGTAGTAATCTGAATTCATGTCTAGGTTATAGTAATCTGAATCCATGTCTAGGTTGTAATAATTCTGAATATATGTCTAGGTTTTAGTAATCTGTATCTATGTTTAGGTTGTAATAATCGGAATTGATGTTTAGGTTGTAGTAATCTGAATCCATGTCTAGGTTGTAATAATTCTGAATATATGTCTAGGTTTTAGTAATCTGTATCTATGTTTAGGTTGTAATAATCGGAATTGATGTCTAGGTTGTAGTAATCTGAATCCAGATCTAGTTGTAATAATCTGAATCCATGTCTAGGTTGTAATAATTCTGAATATGTCTAGGTTTTAGTAATCTGTATCTATGTTTAGGTTGTAATAATCTGAATGAATGTCTAGGTTGTAGTAATCTGAACTCATGTCTAGGTTATAGTAATCTCAATCCATGATTAGGTTGTAGTAATCTAAATCCATGTCTAGGTTATAGTAATATGAATCCAGATCTAGTTGTAATAATCTGAATTCACGTCTTAGTTGTAGTAATCTGAATCCATGTCTAGGTTGTAACAATTTATTACTTATCAGGTTAAGGAATGCTTTGAAATTTATTACAGTTATGTTCGTTGCTAGCCAAAACTTTTAAGGGAGAAAAACCAACCGATCCCAGAAGGGGCCATGTTTCCCACACATTTTAGGGGGTTCCGCTGATAACTACTTCGTAAGAAGGGCAAAGCCTCCCTGGCCCCTCCCTGGTCACAAGCCTGATTTGTAATACAAAATATACGTTTTTATGTTCACAAGTGCATTAAAAATACCTGTGGTCGTACATGGTTGCCTATTTTATTTAATTTTAACTGTTTATAATATTATTAACCATATATTTCATTATTATGTCATTAGTTAATTTGATTTTTTTCCTTTTAAAATTTTAGCGAATTTCCTTTGGAAATTCGCCTAATGGGATAGGCGTCATGGCGGAATTTGAACCTCGACCACGACACAAATCCGTTTCAGAGGTCCCTTATGACGAAAAAAAATTTTTGCGAGACTATATAATATATATATATATATATATATAATATATATATATATATATATATAATATATATAATATATATATATATATATATATATATATATATATATATATATATATATTATATATATATATATTATCTAGACACATTCTTGTAAACACTCTATCTTTCGAACGGATTAATATTTTTTAAACCAAACTTGGTACAAAAATCAACCTTCGGAGGACACGAACCCTATTGAAAACCAGGTTTTTGTGACGTCATCAACCCGGTTTGCTGAGTCAGCGAAATTTTCAAAAAATCGGCAAAATTCAGGGTAAATAATTTTTGCCGCGAAAAAGGTCAATATTTATGTTTTTTGAGACGCTGAATCGAATGAAACAGGTCCGAAGTCGATACGACCACTCTAAGTGACCAAAAAGTTGAAAAAACCATTATAAATTACCAAACCAAAATTTAGGTCGAAAAAAAATAAATTTCGAGTAGGGTGTCGTTTTCTATATAATTTTGGGCGCTGAATCGAATGAAACCGGTCCAAAGTCGATACGACCACTTAAAGTGACCAAAAAGTCGAAAAACCATTGTAAATTACCAAAAACCAAAATTACGGTCGTTAAAAATTAAATTTCGAGTAGGGTGTCGTTTTCAATGTTTTTTGGCCCTCTGAGTTGAATGCCAGTGATCCGGAGTCAATACAACCACTCAAACTCAGGGTACCTGGGTTCAAATCCTGGAAAGGACGATAATTTTTTATCGTTTTTTTTTACTAAATATAAGTTTACAACTAGAAAATAATTCTGGCGCGGTGGTCCGCATGTCGGGCGAATTTCCTTTGGATGCGAGCTCTCAAACCCAGAGTACCTGGGTTCAAATCCTAGTAGGGACAATTATTTTTTATCGTTTTTTTACCTAATATAAGTTTACAACTAGAAAATAATTCTGGCGCGGTGGTCCGCATGTCGGGCGAATTTCCTTTGGATGCGTGTTTCTGTTCTTTTTACATTATGTAAGTTTACAACTACTAAATAAATAATTCCGGCGCGGTGGTCCGCTGTCGGGCGAATTTCATTTAGAATGCGTGTTTCCGTGCTAAACAGCCCATTTCTTAACAAGAACCATGCCCATTGCGTGGTTCCGGTTCATGCTTTAGAACCTAAGCAGTTACTCAATTGTCAAGCACTGCTCGTAACTCATTTTGTCTGTATTTTCCAAAGGAAATGCGCTAAAACCTTTAAAGATAACTATGACTAAGCTTAAAGATAAGTAACTAAGCTTTAAACTAGTGCAAATAATAGTGTGTACTTCTAATTTTAGAGGCATGGTTTTGTACAACCAACTGGATGACTATGCGCATTTCCTTTGGAAAATACAGACAAAATGAGTTACGAGCAGTGCTTGACAATTGAGTAACTGCTTAGGTTCTAAAGCATGAACCGGAACCACGCATGGGCATGGTTCTTGTTAAGAAATGGGCTGTTTAGCACGGAAACACGCATTCTAAATGAAATTCGCCCGACAGCGGACCACCGCGCCGGAATTATTTATTTAGTAGTTGTAAACTTACATAATGTAAAAAGAACAGAAACACGCATCCAAAGGAAATTCGCCCGACATGCGGACCACCGCGCCAGAATTTTTTCTTACATGGCAGCTAATAGTAAAACCAAATTTAGTGGAATACTTTTTTACTTAAAGGGATACATTTGTGTCAAATTTAAATTTAATTTATCGACTTTTAATTTCTTTGATGACTCAACAAAATAGGTGAACATGGTTTAAAATGTTTCATCTTTCAGTCAGCCCGATTAGACCTTAAGTATGATTTTCCAGCCGAATCTCGATACTTTAGCTAGAACATAGTGGAAGTTTTGGGTGGTACACACCTCGACATGTAGACAGCATTACGAAAACTACTTATTTTCAGATTTTAAGGGAAGACATAAATTTGACTTTTTGCTTCCACTGAGAATGACGTCTTCAGGGATATGGGATATCCTGGATGAACACACAATGTTCGAAAACTATAAACAGTTTCGCTTGTAACAATTGTGTTTTTATCCATGACGCTATACATTCTTGAAGATAAATCAGACAGCGGAGGTAAAACGTCGGGTTTAGCATCTCCTATAGTTAGTTTGAGATTAAATGACAATTTGTTATATAAATGTTACCTAACCACGTCAAGGAGTATCACCACTGGGTGATTCCTCCTATCAAGACTGCCAAGTCACTTTAACCAGTATGAGCACTATGTCAAATACATTTATTGTAGACAATAAACAATAAAGTTATAAAAAATGTTACTTTAAAAACTAAACTATGTTTTGGTGATCTAAAAATGGATTGAAAAACAACAAATTCTGGCGCGGTGTTCCGCATGTCGGGCGAATTTCCTTTGGATGCGTGTTTCCGTGCTTTTTACAATATATAAGTTTACAACTACTAAATAAATAATTCCGTCGCGGTGGTCCGCTGTCGGGCGAATTTCATGTAGAATTCGTGTTTCCGTGCTTAACAACCCATTTCTTGCTTAAGGTTCCGGTTCATGCTTTAGAACCTAAGCAGTTACTCGATTGTCAAGCACTGCTCGTAACTCATTTTGTCTGTATTTTTCAAAGGAAATGCGCATAATTATCCAGTTGGTTGTTCAAAACTATGCCTCTAAAATTAGAAGTACGCACTATTATTTGCACTAGTTTAAAGCATAGTTACTTATATTTAAGCTTAGTCAGTTATCTTTAAAGGTTTTAGCGCATTCTTTGAAAAATACAGACAAAATGAGTTACGAGCAGTGCTTGACAATCGAGTAACTGCTTAGGTTCTAAAGCATGAACCGGAACCTTAAGCAAGAAATGGGTTGTTAAGCACGGAAACACGAATTCTACATGAAATTCGCCCGACAGCGGACCACCGCGACGGAATTATTTATTTAGTAGTTGTAAACTTATATATTGTAAAAAGCACGGAAACACGCATCCAAAGGAAATTCGCCCGACATGCGGAACACCGCGCCAGAATTATTTTCTAGTTGTAAACTTATATTAAGTAAAAAAAACGATAAAAATTGATCGTCCCTAGCAGGATTTGAACCCAGGTACCCTGAGTTTGAGTGCTCGTATTGACTCCGGACCACTGCCATTCAACTCAGAGGCCCAAAAAACATAGAAAACGACACCTTACTCGATATTTAATTTTTAACGACCGTAATTTTGGTTTTCGATAATTTTTGTGGTTTTTCGACTTTTTGGTAACTTAGAGTGGTCGTATCGACTTCGGACCGGTTTCATTGGATTCAGCGCCCAAAAATACATCGAAAACGACACCCTACTCGAAACTTATTTTTTAGCGGCCTAAATTTTGGTTTTTGGTCATTTACAATGGTTTTTTGGACTTTTTGGTCACTTAGAGTGGTCGTATCGACTTCGGACCGGTTTCATTCGATTCAGCACCCAAAAATACATCGAAAACGACACCCTACTCGAAATTTATTTTTTGTCGACCTAAATTTTGGTTTTTGGTAATTTACAATGGTTTTTTCGACGTTTTGGTCACTTAGAGTGGTCGTATCGACTTCGGACCGGTTTCATTCGATTCAGCGTCTCAAAATACATAAATATTGACCTTTTTCGCGGCAAAAAATATTAACCCTGAATTTTGCTGATTTTTTGAAAATTTCGCTGACTCAGCAAACCGGGTTAATGACGTCACAAAAACCTGGTTTTCAATAGGGTTCGTGTCCTCCCGAAGGTTGATTTTTGTACCAAGTTTGGTTAAAAAATATTAATCCGTTCGAAAGATAGAGTGTTTACAAGAATGTCTAGAAATACATATATATATATATATATATATATATATATATATATTATATATATATATATATATATATATAATATTATATATATATATATATATATATATATACATATATATATATATATATAATATATCTCGCGAAACGTATTTTTTCGTCATTAGGGACCTCTGAAACGGATTTGTGTCGTGGTCCGAGGTTCGAATTCCGCCATGACGCCTATCCCATTAGCCGAATTTCCAAAGGAAATTCGCTAAAAGTTTTATAGAAAATTCGCTCATTTTTCGATCCTAGCCATTTATTCTTCCAGTGGCATTATTCCTGTTTAGAACGTAATAGTATAAAATAGTCTTTTTTGTTGAATTAAAAATCCTTAGTAGATTTGTGTTTCTACAATAGATTTTTCGCAAATCTGTCGGACCGTTTCCAATTCTGCCAACATTAATCTCTATTTGAAAGGATTATCCCAAACTCTATTTTATTTGTATTAATTTTAAAATACTAGGGGATTTTTATTTGAAATAAAGATTTTTATCTTTTAATATAAGTAATTCTTTTCTTTGGAATAGACCATCTTGCCTTTGTAATTTGAACGGTCAATCAGTATAATTGTCGTTGTTCTTCTAAATGTAAAATCAATTTTCCGTTAAATAAAAGGGGACTTAGTGATGATGCTGAAACGTCTTTTGTGAGGTCTATCTTTTTGTGCTTTTGAAGCTTTCAATGATGTTTATCGCTTAGCATTTGTGATTTGAAGAGTGTTCTTCCAAAAGTTTATGGGTAGAAATTTTGTTTTCGGACTTAGTCCTAGTAAACCACTTTTTAGAAGAAACATAGATTTATGTATAAAAATTTGCCGGTGCACTTCTTGCGATCGCATCGTTGGCCAAACGTTCAATTCTGCCTGAGTATTTTCGATGTTTGAATCACTATCTATAATTATTAAACACTTTGGTAATAACAGCACTTATTACACACTTCCTAAAAATAACAAAAACTTCCATAATAGCCAACCTTGTGGACATTTTGGGACTTCACCAGCGACAGTTTCGTAGTTTTTTTACTGTCGCCGATAGTAAAAATATAGGGTATTGCCGCAGACGGTAAAAACGCGTTTAACCTACTTATAAGTGCCTACTTAACAGCCGCCAAAAAATGTTACATTTATCTACTCCTTGTGTGGTAAGTGCTTTATATTGTATCGTTAACTCGATCTGTGCTATTCGGATACATGCTACATAGATGGACAATACTCACAGTGGTTAAATATTTGCGTTGGTTAAATAGGGACTTAAAGTGGGGATAGTGCGATTTTGTCAGTTTACCCGACTTCGCGTCACTCTTCACACCACCTCTTACGTATCACTCCCTACATCACCTCCTACGTGTCACTTCCCACAATTAGGATGATGAGCGTAGTGAACCCAATAAAGTAAGGAAAATTTCCGAGGTACCCCGTAGCCGTCTTTTATTATATATGTTTTTTTATTAGTTGTCTAGTCGTGATTTGGAAGATTTCAGCTTACATATTATCTCTCTCTGAGGAGCCTCAGAGGCCAAAACTTAAGTTTCTTTTTTTGCTTTGGGAGCTAACTAGTTTAACTAGATATTATACCTTCGGAAGTCCAGCGAAGCGTATACGGCGATTTTTATTTTCTACGAAGTAGTGATGTGGGTCGGAGAATATTCTCAAAAGAATATTCTCCGAGCACTAGAATATTCTGAGAATATTCTCCTGAAAAATTGGAGCATTTTCTGAGCATTTTCTATTTTGTACTTTTTTGATATATGATTTGATACTTATTTGAAGAAGAGAGAGAGAAAATGTTATTATTACTTTTTAGTTTTCTCTATGATATTTTTTATTAAATACAACTCAAATAGCAGCTAATCTTATAGTTAAACATTTTTTAACGTTGTTTTTAAAATTGTAGCTCCAAAAGAAAATGCACGAATATGCTTGCCTTAAGAGAATATTCTCGAGAATATGCTCAAGAATATTCTCTAAAAGATTATGCTCGAGCATTCTACATCACCACTACGAAGCGAATCTACTATTAATAACAGAGCGAGTTCAGAGTGTTTAGAATTAGCTTAGCAAATACGAGGATAGTAAAGTCTCAAGGTACCCCCCACCCGATTTGATTAAATTGTGTATAGAAAATTGAAGGAAAAAGAGAAAACCAAAATGTAGAAAATTATTAACACATGGATAGACATGGATATGATTGATTTTTGACGTTTCCGTTTGCTGCATTTTAAACAAAAAATCTTTTTTCCTTTAAAAAAATCTAGATAGATATTTTACTCTCATTTAGCGAATTTGCAAAAAAAGCTTAAAACGTTGGGAAAAGAGCATATATATATATATATATATATATATATATATATATATATATATATATATATAATATATATATATATATATATACCCCAAGATCCTCTTTGGACAAAAGAAAGCTTACCTCTTTCTTTTACATTTTTCGTAGTAGGAGGTGGAATGGAGAGTGACGCGTAGGAGATGGTGTGGAGGGTGACGAATGGGAGGTGGAGTGGAGTGTGACGAGTAGGAGGTGGAGTGGAGTGTGACGAGTAGGAGGTGGAATGGAGTGTGGAGTAGGAGGTGGAGTGGAGACGGTAGGAGTGGAGTGGAGTGTGACGAGTAGGAGGTGGAGTGGAGTGTGACGAGTAGGAGGTGGAGTAGAGAGTGACGCGTTAGAGGTGGAGTGAGGAGTAACGCGTAGGAAGCGTTACTATTACTCTCGCTTCACCTAGAGTGGACCTTCTACCACTCCACTCCAGGTGGTGTGGGAAGTGATACGTAGGAGGTGAAGTAAAGAGCGTGAGTGTAAATTTATCCTAACTCAGGATAAATCCTGAGTTAGTGCAAAATATTTTAATTGCTATCAAAATACTTTTCCTATATTCTAACCGTAAAAATGAGGTAAAGTAAAAAAACGAAAACACCTTGTTATGTGGTTGTGTTTGCTATTAGTTAAATTATTTTTAGATAAGTGGATGAATAAACGCCACGTACCAACTGGTACATCAGGTTCGGATCCATTTCAAACGAAGAACTTAAAATAGTTTGATGGAAACAAAACACAAAAAGGGTCATAGGCGTTACAAATAGATATCGTTGAATGTAAGCCGAGCCGTAATTCAGCCAATGTTGTAAGCTGAATTACGGCTCGGCTCGGATTTTTAGTCAAGTACCACTATACTAATTTTCATGATGCGCAAAGCAGAAAATTAACAAAAATTTCTTTTGTATAATATTCCATGTTAAATGTTTCTTTTTTATTTTAAAGCTAATTTATGCTATCAAAAAGTCATTCTTAAAATGTTTGACTTAAATTGTCTAGATTTAATTAAAAATTACTAAAAATTTTACTTTTTAGAAAACAATTTTTTTTTTTAAAAAGTTTTGATTTATTTACCATCAGATGCCAATTTATGTCATCAGAAAAGGGTGAAAAACGTTTAACAAAGAATAATATTTTATTGAAAAATTAATACTTCTACTTCTTTCGTTCTGTGAAAACTTCTTGAAAAATTGTAATTTTTAAGAGTAGTTTAATCTTTTTTAAATCTTTATCATAGTAATTCTTCATTTTGAATTTATCTGTTGATTTATTACTTGACTAATAAAATAATAGCTATCTATTAAATAATAAACGGCTTATTTATAATTTAATAAATAAGTTTGTTTATTATTTGCAAAATAATAAATTATTTATCAAAAAGTTTTTTATCAAAAATTTTATAAAAAACTTTTGACAAAAAAAATGAAATTTTAGGTTATTCTTAGTGAGTTTTCTCTACTGGGAAATTCCCATTTGGAAGACATCCTAACGTAGCATGTTATTAAGGACTTAAACATTTACTTGAGATTTATTTATTTATTTATTAAAGAAAGATAATACATATTTTTACATTATTAGCAAGGTAAAACACTTGTTGAATATGTTTAATGAACAAGTATCTCAATAAGATAACGGGAATAAAATTTTCTTAACAGTCCAGTGTAGCCAACCATCTACCCGAGAAGTATTTTAATTCACATCTAAAACAAGATTTCTAACAAAATTTTTATCAGAAAATGACGCTTATATTTAATGATAAAATTTCCTATTATTCCATTGAATTCTTTATTGAAAAGTTAAGTTTAGGTTATTTCCGACGCAATAGGCTTTAGGTAATTTTACGCCACCTTACTTTACCCTTACTACCTTGACCCTACATTCGTTTTATTTCCAGTTACAATATTTTATCTGATTCTTGGGGTGTCGTAATTTTTGCTATAGGTTCTCTCATCTCAGGAGACAGAAGCTGTTACAGCCTATACTACGAGTATGCTTAAGGTTACGGTGGATGGTTAAACTTCGGCACTCGAGGCATTTTTACGTGACGCATCTATAGTACGTGATTTCTGCTCTTTGCTATTATTTTCTCTTTTTCATGTATTTCCCACATAGAAAAACTACTCACACTGATGACCTTTTGGACATTTTTTATTATTTTATTCACATTTTCTCTGAAAATTTCTTAAATAAATTCAAACAAATAAATTCTGGAATTTTCATTATTTACATGTTAATATGATTAGTTTTTTTTAATTACGTCATCTAAATATATATATATTATATATATTATATAATATTATATATATTATATATATATATATATATATATATATATATATATATATATATATATATATTTATTTATTTATATTTGCGTGTGTCTATACCAGAGACTATAGATACTTAAACAGTAAGACTGTCGACTCAATGGTGGAAAAATTTGGATTCCTGTCGACACTAGCGCGGTGAGGGACCTACCTTTCAATTGAGTGGGCGTGTCTTGATTTCCCGCTTTTTGCCTGCAGTCAGTTTGAAATTTTTATACTTTGTATAGTTATACTTCTCACTAATGAAAGTGGTAGGGTTACCACTATAATCTTACACAGAACGCTTCTGATTATTTTTAAGTTTTTCATTCAAGTAATTTATTATTTTAATTGATTCAATCAGGTAATAATGAAATAGTGGCTAAAGTTTACACGTGGTAAAAGATAGATTTTGGCATTTAATGCAGCCTGTACTTTAATTACATCGGCAAGATGCGAACATGTAATTTAATGTAATTACCTGATAAAATCGACTAAATTAATAAATTAATTTAATTTTTTACATTTGCTTGGCTATCTGCCATCAAGCAAGTCATTATTGCTTTTGCCTGAGCATCTTTACGTTTGAAATCTTGGTATTGTGAGTCACTAGCTAACGGTGGACTATTATAAATAAAATCAATTAGCCCCTTACTCTCTAAGATGTTGAGCAGTCTGTATTTCCAGCTCACAAAGTCAGATCCGATCCATCAGCTAATTTTATGTTTTTTAATTCTTCTCTATAATTTTCTATGAAATCTCTATTGAATGTCATAGATATTGTAGCTGCACTATCAACAATCCAACTATGGCTTGTTGTTTTTGAAAGAGATGTATTAATAGTTCAAGCGGCTTCACAATAGTTTGCTTTGATTGAAGAATTTTGTTTATATCTCTTATTGTTTTTCTTAAACCAACAATTATAAGATTTATAATTGTTTTTTTTGCAAAACGTGCATGGTGGAAAATTCCCATAATTTTTGTTGTTTTTATTTCTAGGATTTCCATGATATACTTTGAAAGCATTATTTTCATTTGGTTTTTCTTCTTGCCTTGAATTACTGGTTTATATATAAGAGCCCAGGGGTGTTTTGTTAATAAAAAGTGTAATGGCTGGAACTGGTCTCAATTTATCGTAAATACCTTCCTGAACAAGGATCTGCAATTCTGCAGACTCGTATCGGATGGGTGTCCCAGACAGAACGCACTTTACAGGTCAAATTTACCACCCAAGTTAACAAACAATGTAATGGCTGGAACCGGTCTCAATTTATCGTAAATACCTTCCTGAACAAGGATCTGCAATTCTGCCGACTCGTATCGGATGGGTGTCCCAGGCAGAACCTTTGACCCCTAAAGTGCGATTTGCAGATCCTTTTTCAGGAAGGTATTTACGTAAAATTGAGACCGGTTCCAGCCATTACACTTTTTATTAACAAAACGCCCCTGGGCTCTTATATATAAACCAGTAATATGACGAACTGATATAGTACAACAACATGCGGCCGTGATGCAGCCACAGGGAGGGGTGGGGGCCGCTTTCCGGCCCCCAGCGCCGACGCCACGGATCGGCTATGACAGCCTCTTGTTTTAAAAACCTGTTGGAAAAGCTAAGTTCGACATTTTTTCTCTATTTTCTTAAACGTTAATGGGGTTCATAACGCGTCTTCCCCTTAATTAAAGATGCTTGACTTAATAGCACTCTTGTAAGACTGAGGTTCGAATATTCCTTATTAGGTTACTGTTTTCTTTTTTACTTAACTTCATTGTTAAACAATGAGGTACTTTGTTCCTTTTAATCCAATAATGCATTGTTGAGAAGAAATCCAAGAAAAGCTTTTTACTTTTCTTTTCGCTTAAAACATTTTTCTAACTTTTGTGAAACATGTATGTGGTAGTTTGTTATTTAGTAATGTGTCTTGTTTTTATTTCACTTTTTTTTATTTGACTTACTTTCTCTGAGTGCCTAGTTTTATTTACATCATGTTTTCTAGCCAACAGGTTTTACACTAGCTTGAGTAATGCATTCTCTTATAAGAGAAATAAAAAAATAAAAAAAGCTGTTATTGCACTTTTTAATTTATAGACCTGAAGGCTTTACTTAAAGTTTCAACTTCAGGATTTTCAATGGAACAAAAACTTTTAGTCGAAATATTAATACAAATTGAATTATAAACTACAGGGTAAATCTTTTTCGATACGATAAATACACGGAGAAACCTTGCCGTGTTTCTCCTCTCCTGAACTTAATGGACCTATTGGTAATTTAGTGTGGATCTATCCCCATTCAAGTTCTCTAGACTTCTTACAATAAATATAAATACTTTTCCTATTTCTCCTAAACTTTTAGTGGACTTCTTCTTATGATAGTGGGGATCTATTTTTACTCAAATACTCTAGACTTTTTATTGCACGATAAATATAAATATTTTTCCTATTCCTCCTAAACTTTTAGTGGACCTCTTGGTAGGATAGTGGAGATCTATTTTTACTCAAATACTCTAGACTTTTTATTGCACGATAAATATAAATATTTTTCCTATTTCTCCTAAACTTTTAGTGGACTTCTTCTTATGATAGTGGGGATCTATTTTTACTCAAATACTCTAGACTTTTTACTGCACGATAAATATAAATACTTTTCCTATTTCTCCTAAACTTTTAGTGGACCTCTTGGTAGGATAGTGGAGATCTATTTTTACTCAAATACTCTAGACTTTTTATTGCACGATAAATATAAATACTTTTTCTATTTCTCCTAAACTTTTAGTGGACCTCTTGGTAGGATAGTGGAGATCTATTTTTACTCAAAATCTCTAGACTTTTTATTGCACGATAAATAAAAATACTTTTCCTATTTCTCCTAAACTTTTAGTGGACCTCTTGTTAAGATAGTAGAGATTTATTTTTACTCAAATACTTAGGACTTTTTATTGCACGATAAATAAAAATACTTTTCCTATTTCTCCTAAACTTTTAGTGGACCTCTTGGTAGGATAGTGGAGATCTATTTTTACTCAAATACTCTAGACTTTTTATTGCACGATAAATATAAATACTTTTTCTATTTCTCCTAAACTTTTAGTGGACCTCTTGGTAGGATAGTGGAGATCTATTTTTACTCAAAATCTCTAGACTTTTTATTGCACGATAAATAAAAATACTTTTCCTATTTCTCCTAAACTTTTAGTGGACCTCTTGTTAAGATAGTAGAGATTTATTTTTACTCAAATACTTAGGACTTTTTATTGCACGATAATAAAAAATACTTTTCCTATTTCTCCTAAACTTTTAGTGGACCTCTTGTAGGATAGTGGAGATCTATTTTTACTCAAATACTCTAGACTTTTTATTGCACGATAAATATAAATACTTTTTCGATTTCTCCTAAACTTTTAGTGGACCTCTTGGTAGGATAGTGGAGATCTATTTTTACTCAAAATCTTAGACTTTTTATTGCACGATAAATAAAAATACTTTTCCTATTTCTCCTAAACTTTTAGTGGACCTCTTTAAGATAGTAGAGATTTATTTTACTCAAATACTTAAGACTTTTTATTGCACGATAAATAAAATACTTTTCCTATTTCTCCTAAACTTTTAGTGGACCTCTTGTTAAGATAGTAGAGATTTATTTTTACTCAAATACTTAAGACTTTTTATTGCACGATAAATAAAAATACTTTTCCTATTTCTCCTAAACTTTTAGTGGACCTCTTGTTAAGATAGTAGAGATTTATTTTTACTCAAATACTTAAGACTTTTTATTGCACGATAAATAAAAATACTTTTCCTATTTCTCCTAAACTTTTAGTGGACCTCTTGGTTAAGATAGTAGAGATTTATTTTTACTCAAATACTTAAGACTTTTTATTGCACGATAAATAAAAATACTTTTCCTATTTCTCCTAAACTTTTAGTGGACCTCTTGTTAAGATAGTAGAGATTTTATTTTACTCAAATACTTAAGACTTTTTATTGCACGATAAATAAAATACTTTTTCCTATCTCCTAAACTTTTAGTGGACCTCTTGTTAAGATAGTAGAGATTTATTTTTACTCAAATACTTAAGACTTTTATTGCACGATAAATAAAATACTTTTCCTATTTCTCCTAAACTTTAGTGGACCTCTTGTTAAGATAGTAGAGATCTATTTTTACTCGAATACTTAAGACTTCTTATTGCGCGATAAACATAAATACTTGTCCTATTTCTCTTAAACTTTTAGTGGACCTCTTGTTAAGATAGTGGAGATCTATTTCCCTGTCTCTAGATCTCTTATAATAGAATAAATAATCAATTCTTTCGTTATTTTACCTAAACCTTCAGTGGTCCACCTCTCAAGCACACCAAACTTTTATTGATATTATGAATATTAATAATAATAATTATGACCGCTTTAGGGCTTTTTGGCCCTAAAACGGGTATTCGCCCTGCGGGAACCACCTCGGGTGGGTCACATCTATTATGCTCAAAGCAAAGCTAACGTTGGCGAAATCTTTCTACATCAACTTCTATTTATAAAAACTGAGAGCATAGCCCGGGCTATGAACCCTGGACTTCCAGTGCCGAAGTCCAGTACTATACGACCACGGCTACGGAGGCAGATAATTAATTTTATGAATATTTTGGCAGATTATGAATATTAATAATTGCCTTCTGTTAAACTTTTGGTGAATCCTCTTATTAATATAGGAGGAATTTATCACAACTTAAGATCTCTAGACTTCTCATGATACAATAAATAAATATACTTGCCTTATTCCACCCCTCGTGACATCGTAATTCAACAGAGATGTATTATGAGTCCACATAATGAATTCTGTTGGCTGTGGTACTTTACTGACTATGCATCTAAGCTCCATGGTACTTCCAGAATCGTAGAACTTGTTCGTAATCGCTAAGCCTCTTTCGTCCACTATTCGAGTGTGAGGAACTGGAAACACAAACATAACAATTTATAGATTGGAAAGTGTATTATAGTCAAGCTTTTACCAGTAAAATAACATACGTCATTGTGTAATAAATTGATTTACTATCAAGCTAAGTTCATCAAAAATTAATTTTGAATTGGTTCATTTGTTTCTTCTTTTGAATGGTTTATATTCTGTGTGTGTGTGTGTGTACGTCACTGTTATCTTAATAGCTTTTTGTTTATGTATGCTAGATAGTTTTAACTTAATATACATATTATGCATAAATTTTTCCTCCAGACAGTGTATAATGTAAAGCTTATTGACTAGTTTTTAGGGAGTAAAGAAGCACTTTTCACTTGCAAGGGAAAGGTTAGTTTTGGATGTACACTCCCTTAGGAGTAAAAAGTAACTTTTTCCCTTGGGAGTAAAAAGTAACTTTCTCCCTTGGGAGTAAAAAGTAACTTTTTCTCCCTTGGGAGTAAAAAGTAACTTTTTCTCCCTTGGAGTAAAAAGTAACTTTTTCTCCTTGGGAGTAAAAGTAACTTTTCTCCCTTGGGAATAAAAAGGAAATTCGCTAAAGGTGTTTCCTATTGTTCGAATTAGAGCCAACTATATCCATATTTTTGGAGCATGGTATTCTGTAAATCAATTTTTGTTACACTTTCCTGGGGGCTCCACCCTCAAAATGTATGAAGTTCGAAAATTAATCTTTAGGTCTAATTGTAATATCCGAGAAATATTGTGTTTATGACGGTTATAATGACACAGAAACAATTGTGAAAATTCATAAAACGTGTACGAATGTATTTGCTATTAGAGGACGGACAAAGCGAATCCAAAAACGTGTTGCAGTTTAAATTTAATGATTTTTATGCTCTGAATACGAGCGAAGCGAGTCCAAAGTAGTGAGGTTGAGCGTAGCGATTTATTGTTGGTGCATATAAAATGCCCCACCCGGTATATCAATAGAAAAGTCATTTTACTCAGAAAATGTGTTTGAAATTTGACACAATATAATAATGCGAGAGACACCTAGGAAATGTAACAAGAAAAATACAATGCTACATCTGGGAACTGTTACATCTTTCGACATTCGTCATCATTGATGGCTCGACATAATGTTATGCCCACTCTGTTACGTCTAACTCATCAGGGTGCCGACAGAGCCTGAACTGTCTAGAGTCTGAACACGATATAATCTCTCGCACAATTATATTGTGTCAACGTTTCATGTTTTGCAAACCTCGGTAGTATCAAATGATATATGTTTGGAATTTGTTCAAGGTTTATGGATATCCGAAATTCAAACTTTATCAAGTTTAGTGATTAAACTTTACCTTTAAAAGCGTTTTAGCTAATTTTCGTAGGATTTTATTTATCTTATAAGAATCATTAAAAAAACCGGAACAATCATTACTTTTAAGCATTCTTTTGTAATTTCAAATTAAAGAAGCTTTTAAGGAATTAAAATTACCTCTCGGACAAAACGGCAACATCCTTGAGGCAGAAAATCATAAAAAGTTAACAATCAGTTTTTTCAGAATAATTTTAGAAAATAAAACTTAAGCAATCTTTTGGATTATCTTATTAATCTATTGGATTGGATACTTAAAATTGTTTTTTTCGCTTTTATTTGAGGCTGTAGGTATCACCTATCGGTTATATTTTGAAACATAAAAAAAGTAATCTCAACACTTTTGAATTTAATACGTTTAAAAATGGGTTACAAATAGGGTTTTTAATGGGGTTACGCAGAGCCCCTGAGAGCCTCGAAAGATGCTTCACGTTTCAGATTGTATTGAGAAAGGCTATGCTCCCTTTAGTAATACATATATCTCTTTGGTTGTCAAACACATAATAAAACACGTAATATATCAATCTACAGTAACAAATTTAAATTGGTTCTGTCTAGTCAATCTTTTTCAAATAATAATTATTGTCTGTTAGTTATATATAACTAACAAAAACATCCAGTCAAATAACTCCCACTCTTTCATTTAATTTAAAGGTTTAATTGCTTTTTCTACTTGCGCTATTAACTTTTTTTTGTTTCTTAGCATTTGGAAATTATGCAAAACTAGAAAATAATTGCAGTTTTACTGTAGTGTTAAACTTTTTAGTTTGAGCGAATTTCCTTTGAAAAAAATCAGTAATGGAATAGGCAGCATGTCATGAGACAAACCTCAGATGTGTCCAAAACCATTTAATAGGTCCATATTCACAATAAATAGTTATCGCGAAAATGTAAACTAATGCTAATAATGAGATGAAAATTGGCACATATGTGAGTCTTACACATGGCTACATAAGTGCTAAATCATAAGTTTATCCACGTTTTATGATTTTTTAAAATTTTTGCTAAGTTATTAAAATAATAAAATGACGTCATAAAAATATTACAAACAAAATATTAAATAGCACAACTACACCTATAGACTGTTTTTTGTACCAAGGTTCAACTCTCTTGCATTAATACACTAAGAGCTACAATGATAACACACACACATACAGACAGACAACTTTGTAAATACCACTCAGGAGGTCTTAGAAACACCTGAAATGGGTGATTTCGGTGACATCACGGTTTTATTTTTTTTTTGAAGCACAATAATATCCTTTTATACCTACGGTATACCTAAATGTGGAAAAGTAAAAAAGTTTAATAAACTTTGCAAAGTAAAAGTGGAGAAAATTACATTTGGCGACTTCATATTCTTCCTCTTGTTCTTATTTCCTGCACTTTTTGTTGACGTAACTACAGCTTTAAATACTGTACAAATTTTGACGTTATTATGACGACGTTTTAAATTTGTCTGATGCCCGTGTGCATTCCTACCTGATAAAACCTCAAATTAGACATTCCTATAATAATATCAACACCAACAACGTCTTTCCACTAAATTTAAACTTTATTTGCAGAGCCGGCTTTCGGCAATAATGCCATCTACAGTGCCTAATCAAGCAATAACAAGACTTACAGTGGTTTTTTAGGCACTGTAGATGGCATTATTGCCAAAAGCCGGCTCTGCAAATAAAGTTTAAATTTAGTGGAAAGACGTTGTTGGTGTTGATATTATTGAAGAAAATTCCACTGCGCTTACTGAAGTTAAGACATTCCTATGTTTAACTTCGATGAAAAACTATGCTAGCATACGGTATATTTATATACATTGACTCACATTCAGCCTTTACTGTTGAATACATTTTAGGGTTCGTGGACATTTAGGCCCGTATTCAAAGACATCTTCCTAACATTTTCCTAACATTCTTCTTGTTCCTTAAGGAGAATATTAGGAAAATGTTAGGAGGATGTCTTTGAATACGGGCCTTAGTCTGATGCTATTTAACATTTTTGTATCAATAAATCCCAAATCCATAGTTTTTATGTTGTACGCACAGCTGAAAACAAAGCTTTCGAGAGGTATGTACAATTCGTTGACACTCTTCATAGCTTTATCTTCTATACGTAACTTGTTTACTTCTGTTTTTATATTGAACAGTCGTCCAACTGTCAGGATTCGAACGAAAAGATATGTAATCATACCAAAACCCACTTGCGTGGTAAAAAAAACCTCCCCTTCCTAAGTCTTTGGTCCAAAAAGTTGGGAAATCAATTTTTCTGTCCCGCCAAATCATGTCCGTTTTGGTTGTAGACGGTCATTGACGTTGCAGAGTAAAGTTGTTTGGTTGGGAATACTAAAGGGCGTTATTTAAATTTAGAATCAATCATCAGATTCTTTTCCTGGGCGGCGTGCCAGCAGACTGCATCAAAAATAAAGGTATTCAACTTTAGAGGTAGCGTTGGCAAGGATATATACTATAAGGATAAAGTTCCTGACAATACCCTTGTCGTTTCGTTCATTCGTTTTATTTGTTTGGTCCTGGATCTATGAAGGTCAAACTGCTACAAGTATTACAACTGCAATTGTAATAGTTTATTTATTGATATATATATTTTGAGAAGGAAATGTGAAAAAACAATAAAAGATTGGCATAAACTGAGCATTGCTTAACTGCAAAACGCTTTGCAGTTTTGCAAGTTTTCTTAGTTTTCTAGGCAGTCAAGGCAATTGTTGTGAACATTGTAGTGCATACAAATGCGTTCCAAAGGAAATTCGCCCGGCTTGCGCCAGATTTATGTTTCTTACTTTAGTTTGTTCTTAATCCTTTAGTGAATTTTGGAAAACTTAATTGAATCCTTCCAAATGTTAAAAGCCATATCCTTCTAGCATTGGATGATAATGGAATCATTAAGAAAATTCAGAGAAAAATAAAATCTGTTGAACTTTTATAGTTAGAGGTTGGGTCTTTTTAGTCGCCCACAGATTTAATTACCGATTTAATGTTCGGAAAATTATTTTCTCATTTGAATATTACTCTTAGTTGTTAACTAACCAAAATTAGCTAATGTCAACTTAGTTTTATCACCAAAAATCAGCGCAAACTTGAAAATAAATACTGGTAAAAAGTCATTCTGAAAATGTCAAGGTTACCAAAACCATAATTGGTCGTATTATTTCGCTTCGGTATGCTAAATCTGAAAATAAAATGTTAAATCAACGTTTAGATTGTGATAACTGACTGGTTTCGCTAGACCTCGGATTAAAAACTTCTACTGCGGAGTTCTGCGAGATGGGCGAATTTGCTTGGAATGTCTTTTTTGCTTGCTCACCACTCCATTTCTTGTTTGAACCATCAAGCTTCCATAGTTAGAAGAGTAATACTTGTATGTGCTTGGCAATTTTCTCAAAATTTTCAATAGGAATGCTCATTTTTCATCGTAGGTTGTTCAGAACTATACTTTTTTTAATCTGTTTTGTACAACATGTTAGGCAGGCATACAAAGCTAAATTTTTGCTAATCTCAAACATTTTTAGCGCACACTCTGAAAAATTTAAAAAATTTAATGAACAACATGAATTCTACTGACATCATTCTTGATGCATTGCTTTAAGTTTTCACTATAATTATTGTTTAAACGAATCTTACCAACTACGTGTAGGAAAACAGACTTGGTGACGGGGGGATGGGACGGTAGATGACACTCATAATATCCTTGGTCGGATTTGCTGACATCCTTGATTATGAGAGTCCAGTCTAAACCCTGAGCCGTGTGATCTATCTTTGAGAATATTCTGTTATCTTTCCTGTAAACTTCATGACCTACTGCTATAAGGTCCAGGCGTTCTCCACCTCTTCGTAACCATGAAACCTGCAATTTAACACAAATCATAGTTAAACTAAATGCTTAAGGCTTGTGATCTTTAGTTTTTTTTAATTTCTTTTTTAAGTATATAAACAGTATTGTAATTATACGATTAAAGTTATTTTGCCCACGTTAAAAGAGAAAAACCCTTGAGCTATGCGGGCAGTTTTCGAATGCGGTGAAAAGAAGATCTGGCTTTAGTCAAAAGCCGATTTGAAAATAAAGCACCTCCTAAGTACAAATAAAGTCCTCTAAGTATTTACTTTAGTTTTTAAGTTATAAATATAGGCTTCCTAGTTTTAATCTATTGGACCAAAACTGATCACTCTTTAAATCAAGACATATGCTTCCTTCTTTTTCTTTATAATTCCTTCAAACTTGCTCTTTTTGACATAAAATTTTAAATTTTATGAGTTTTAGTAGTTGCTGAGAGAGCAGGCATTTGGTACAAAAGTCATTTATTCGCTGAAACATTACTTAGCTGTTCTTTGAATCTTACTTGAACTGCTGCAGGATTCAACTTCTAACCCTGCATTATGCGTTAATGATTTTGTGGTAGAAATACCTTGAGTTTGTGGAAAAAGTATTACAGATTACGTAAAATCTCTCTAAATCAACATTTGCAAGTTAAAATACAGTTATCGCCTTCGCAAAAATTTCAGGGGCTAAACCATTTATTGTCTATGAGAAACTCTTTACAAAAATGAATTAAAGATAATCCTTAATTTCAATCAATAAAATTTTCGTTGCACTTAAGATTTTTTTAAAATAACTATTGTTAAACTGTTCTTAATTTTCCTTACACTCAAATTCGGTTTTTACAGTTCAACCAATTACTATTTTTATAGTGACAGTTTAATTGCCTTATACGTGTTTTATGGGAAACCAGGTATAAAAGGTATTATCAGGTCTTACATGTCAAATCTCCCTCAGTGAAGTCTCATGAATCAAAACACAGTTAATTCGCGAAACTAATTTATCGTTCATAGGAAAACCTTTGAAGTCGATCTTCAATTTTCACCCACGCCTAAACCTAATACTTTCTTTGCTCTAAAATCGTGTAAATAACAATTACTTATCACTTTTTTAATTTTCCTCTCGCACAAATTCAGTTTACAATTTACTGTTCAACTATTACTTCTTTACAGCTTATTTGATTATTTTTGTAAAACTGAAAATAACCAAACCAAAAATTTAAAAAAGTTTATTACTCTGCGAACTTCTGTGTAATTGTATTAGTTTATTTTAAACCATATTTTCCAGTATATAATATAATATAATAAAGATTTAACACATACTTTAACTAAGTTTGATGTATACTGCTATAGGCATTAGAAGTATTAAGTTTCCCAACTTGAGCCATATATGTTTGTACATATATATAAACATACGTTAGACTTCTCATTATTAAAGCTTCGTAAAATAAGTAAAAGGCCCCATCTGGGAGCTTGAAATTTAAACTGTTTTTATGTTCTACTCCGTCTTAACCTTTTTCCATCGTTCTTAGCCATATTAATGCTTATCTTTGCCCTAAGTATTAAACTTTATGTACTTATTTAACACACAGTGCTTAAATGTTGCTATCAGTTATTATTTTCTTAGTAAATCATTTTAAATAATAAAATGCTGGTTAAGAGGCCTGTATATATATATATATATATATATATATATATATATATATATATATATATATATATATATATATATATATATATATATTATATATATATATATATATATATATATATATATATATATATATATATATATATATATATATGTATGTTTTGTTTTTAATCATCCAGAATTACAAAAAAAAGTATTGAGATCTTATTTTACACCAATTCTGAGCATCTTCACACATTTTATTAGCAAGCGAAAATGTCTTGATAATTGCATTTTGCCATAGTCAGTTGTACCGTTTAGTGAATTTCCTGTTCATGGATGTTTTTTGGGGTACTGAATTGAATAAACCCGTTCTGAAGCCAATGCGACCACTTAAAGTGACCAAAAAGTCGAAAGACGGTATTCAATTTTTGGAATATCTAAAATACGCCATTTGGGACATATTTCGAGTGAAGACTCGTTTACAGTGTTTTTTTGGGAATGTGAGTTAAATGAAAATGGTCAAAAGTTGATACGAGCACTCAAAGTACTAAAGGCCAGAGTACCTGGACTCGAATCCTGGTATAAGGACGAGAACTTTTTGTCGTTTTATTTACGTTATATAAATTTATAACTGCAAATTAATTCTGGCTTTTTGGTCCGCATGTCGGGCAAATCTTCCTTTGGAATGCATGTTTCCGTGGTTAACAACCCATTTCTTGTTTAGGGTTTCAGTTTCTGCTTTATAACTAAGGCAGCTACTTAATTATCAAGTTCAGCTAGTAACCCACTTTTACTGTAGTTTAGCAAAGGAAATGCGCTAAAACTTTTAAAGATAAACACTAACTGAGCATTAAACCAGTGCAAATAATATTGTGCACTGCCAATCTTAGAGGCATAGTTTTGTCTAACCAACCAAATAATTATGCGCATTGCATAATTTAGGTTTTGTGGTGGCTTAATCCGTTTCTAAGGTCCGGAGTTGAAATCCACCCAGTCAAGTAAACCTTCTTTTTGGGTTCCTCACAAAAAACTGGATGACTTGCAACTTTTTACTAAATGAAAAATATTCAATTTCCGACTTAAGTTAATCATTTTCGTGCGTTATCTCTCTTAGAAATAAAATCTTAAAAATTATTGAACAAAAAAGGGAGAGTCTACTCTGTGTGTTACTTTATTTAACTGTAAATTAATTTACAATATATTATTAATTTCCCTCAACTACTATCATAGGTATTTAAGAAAAGTATTATGTATAATATATGTACATATACAATATATATATATATATATATATATATATATATATATATATTATATATATATATATTATATATATAAACAAACAATAAGAAAATAGAAAAACAAATCATAAGATTATAAACAAAAACAATTAAAATAACCTACAGATGGTTAAAAATATAGAAGGAAAGGATAATTGTAATCCTTTCCTTCTATATTTTTTAACCATCTGTAAGTTATTTTAATTGTTATATATATATATTATATATATATATATATATATATATATATATATATATATATATATATATATATATATTCACCCCCTACTTCTTTCCCCCTTCATTACCATTCATTTCTTACATTTAGTAAGTTCACACACACTCTAGATCCGCGGATCGTATAGAATACGTATGCAATACGGTCAACTAACTTCATGGTTCTTGCAGCGTATTTGTTTAGTCGATCGAGTGATAACTGATCCCGCCAAAACATGGCGTCTTGTATAGTGAACCTTCACTTTTGGTTATAAGGAAGTTTAAAACTAAAAATATATTTAATTAAATTGTGATTTCTTTGCATAATAATAAAGTTACACTAAAAAAATAATATTCCAAAAGTTATTTGATCAAAAACGGTTATATAGAAGTGAAATAAAAGTTCGATGAGAAGGTTATCCGTTAAATACGATCGTCTCTAAAGGTACACACACAAAAAGACACCGTATCGGGGGATTCATTTAGATTCCATCTCCCTAGTTCTAGCGTATGCGATCGGATCCCCTCCGCATCGTTCATACAGCTTAAATTACCGTATTGAGAGATCGTACTCTATACGATACGCGGATCTAAAGTGTGTGTGAACGTACTAATTAATAGACTCTACATTTATAATTCTCTAAATAAAAGTTATAAATATTGGTTATATTTATAAAAAAGAAACTAACTTTTTTTTCGCTATTGCTATTTATTTGCCGTGCTCATATGATTTATTTTGATGTAATTTAAAATAAAATTAAAACATAACGAAAATCGAATAAACACAAAATAAAATTACTGTCCCGCTATATTTGGCAGTATTTTTAATTACAAACTAAACCTTTTTTCAGAACCATGTTTTAAATCGAATGAAATTCAGTTATTTATTGCTTTGTTACATTTGCAATTATTTTTAATTTATCTTTTTTTTAAGATATAAAATTAGTATTCAGAGGACCTCCTGGTTTGTAATATATACGACTATAATTTCCATAAAAAGACACTAACGATATAATTTTAGAGTCTTGTTTTATTTTTCGGCATTAATGTCACTTCATGAAAAACTGTTTTATGTACTAAGTAGGAAGGGGACTGTGAATTACGGGTTCTTTGTTGAGAGAAATTTTACGACTTTATTATGTTTTAAAGGAAAAACGCAAGTAGGTAGGTTTTAATTATAATACCCGAAGTTGGATATAAAATTAAGAACACTCTACAGTTATATTAGTAAATTATTTAACTAGGCAGTAAAAAAATTTTATTGGTCTGTGTATTTTAATCGTTTATTGACGAGCAACGTAATAATTAATTTCCCTTAGCAATCAATTCGCTAAAGAGGTGATTCGTATGGCGGTACGAGGACTTTGAGGAGTGTGAACAAAATACGAAAAACCGCATTAAGTGGTTTTAAAATCCCTGGTGGACTCTAGAACTGGAGAGTCTCAGGAAAAAGGTTTTATTCAACTCTGAGCTAAAAGAGAAATATCGTTTCCTCTTTTTGGCCGGAGTACAAATTCATCCGAAAGAGGTATAACCACGGATTAAAACGGTATGAGAAAAGCTTCGAGAGCCTACTCGTCAACTGTGTGTGTATTAAAGAATCAGCCCAACACGGTTTTATTAAATACTTTCTAAAGCATCAAGTGTGTAATAGTCTTCTTCTTATTCTAAACGAGAGTCAGTTTGCTTCTTCTGAGAGGGAATCTCTTAAGCATCTTGGGTCCACGCATATGCCTAGATCACAAGTGCTGGATAAGGAAGAGTTACATGATATTCCTCTGGCTTTCATACCAGGAGAATGTTCTCATCTTTTAGCTAAGAAGACCATTACTTGTCGCAAAGATCTATTTGCGATTCAGAGCTTCGCACCACACAAGTTCCGTGGAATAGACGGCTCTATGCCAGAAATGATTGTGAAATGTTTTGATGTTTTACGGTATGACATACGACCTTTTGAATCCATAAAACTACAAGAAACAATTACGTTAAAAACAAAGAAACAGCTCTCGGTTTGCTGGATATTTAAGACCAGCAAACCTTCATCTAGAGACAACGTCTCTTCATATTTTCAGCTGCCTCTCTGAATTCGATTCATGATGATGTCAGAACAAAAAAGTTTCAACGCGACGGCTGCTATATTAGAGCTACGCTGAACAGGAGTTGTTTTCTTCTTTCTCTTGCGGTGTTTGCAAACGAGTTGATAACATTCTGCAAGTCAATAGACTTGTTCTGGAGGTAAAAGGAACTGAAGAGCATCCCTTGCTTTTCTCGGCTAACACTAATCAAGTTGGTCCTTAGTAAGAGTCTAATGCTAGTTTTCACCCCCCCCTTAATCTTAAAAAATAGGTTTTAAACAGTTGTATATATATATATATATATATATATATATATATATATATATATATATATATATATATATATATATATATAAATATATATATATATATATATATATATATAATATATTATATATATATATATATATATATATATAATATATATATATATATATATATGTATAAAACAAAACTCCAAGAACTACTCACCTCAGGGATATACACACACACACACACACACACACATATATATATATATATATATATATATATATATATATATATATATATATGAGTAAGTACATTTGTGTGTTCCTTTTGGATTCTTGTAAACATATCTTTCAAAAATGCTAAATGTTTTACAGTTTTTTTTAAAGTAACGCAACTATGAAGTTTTAGTATCTAGCATAAACGAAAATTAAATGAGTGCTATTATTTATAGGTGGTGCACATTTTGGTCATAAAATGTAGCCTCTAATTCCGAATTTTTCGAATGAAATTCGCTCCTAAAAACGACTAGTAGGAGAGTGTATTATAGTTACCTTTATATATCAAGTTCATTAGTTATACACAAATTATTAACAAAGGGATGATATAATTTTTGTATTTCTTGTTCTAAGCATATAAAATTTTTATATGTATTTATTATATACATGCGAGTGTACCTAAATTTAAAATATGCTAGAATTAAAGAAAAATAAAACTAAACTTTACGGACCTATTATCAAATTCTAAAGAAAATTCGATTAAAAGTGAGCTAATTTATGTCTTTATTTTTTTCAAAAGTGAGTTGACTTTTATCTCTTCCATATCTTTAATATATCCCTTTTTTAAATGACTTTGCTTTCACCAAGTCTTAATCCTTTATCATTGTTTATGAAAATTCCATCCAGAACTACTCTATGAATAGTGTTTTTTTCGTTTTAATTTCATTATTATTATTATTATTTTTTTCATATCGCACGTAATTCTAGCTTTTTCGTATTCAAATAAAAACAACTATTAAATGAGTAAAACTTCTCTTGAATTTTCATGCTAACTTTTGGGTTTTGGGCTTAAAACTCACAGTGAAAAAAACTGTTCTATTCTCTTAATTTTTCCCCCCAGAAAGAAGTCATCTTATTAAACTGTCTAAAGCAGAGGGAGAAGTGTGAGAAAGCCTTTTCCCAAACAGAATTAAAAGGGAAAACTTGCCTAGAGCTTTTATTCCAACCATGCTGGGATGAGGGTGGGAAAATTTAACAGTTTTCAATGAAAAATATTCTGACCAATGTAGTAGTAACATTGCTTCTCCACCTAAACTCTTGTTACATCATGACTCTGGTTTCAGCATTGTGGGGTATTGCGAAGTAGTTTCGAAACTTCCTTCCTAAGTAGGGAAATAAAACAGGGGGGCTCCAGTCTCCTTAAAATACATTCCATGAAGGCATGGAAAACTAAAATGTTCGGGTAAAAACTAAGTGTTTTTACCCTCTCCCCCCTTTTTTGAAGTTAGAGTAGCTTTGCTATAGTTTAACTCATAGCTAAAGTCAGTCGACACCGTGAAAAAATAGTGTTGAGGAACCAATAAGGTTGGTTCGATTTGAAATGGTGTGCGTGGTTTGACATCCAGGTATAACTTCATGGCATTAATTCCCGCGCTGTAAAATTATTTTAGCCGTGTTTTACGCTTTATTGGATCGTAATTAAACTTGTCAATGAAATCAACCTTACTAATATTCTGAACCCTATTGCTATATGAAATATGTGTGGCGCCATTAACACACAAAATTTAGCCCACAAACATTTCAAAAAATCACAAGTCATATTCATATAGTGTTTAGATTAGGCTGCAGTTGTATACAAAAATACTGCTGGAAATGGTTCGTAATCAGATGTAATGTATTATCGATTTTAGTTCCCGTGTTATGGATTGACATATATATATGGCATTGATTGACATAATTTAAACATTATATCATTAAATCACGTATTTTGACTAATAAATTTGAAAATTCGCTTATATCGTGGCAGTATGCTACTTATATGTAAACCAGTAATATGACGAACTGACAAAGTACAGGGACCATGTGGCTGCGATGCGGCCCCAGTGCCGAGGCCGCAAAGTGGCTAAGAGGTCGAAGATATCTTATATTTGACCATAAACCCATTCTTAAATAAATTTAGAACGATACACTGGTACCCTAAATTATTTTGATACCTAAGATTTATTATAACATAGAAATGAGAACGAAAGTGGAAATTCCATAGTAGCTCTCATTTATTGACGTGGAATCCTGTAAAGAGACAAAGTGACTGAGCCCTACCAATTAATTTTCTCGATTGCATTTTTAAGTTTCTAGTTTCAATCCCTATTTTTCTAAGCGGAAATTTCCTATTTTTAGCTGGGTTACTGTCTAAAAAATTTGATTGCGTGGCTGAATCACTGGCCACTTCGATCAGTATTGCTAATATTCTCCTAACCTGAATTAAAATAACTTGTTCTTTGATATGCTTCTGGCTCTTTGGTTTGCTTGCTTTGCCTTGATAAGCCTTTTCAATTGGTTTGCTTTGATTTTATTTGCCTTAATAAGCCTCTTGGGGATGTTTCGATTGATTTGATTTGTCTTAAGCAAAGATTATTTAGTATACCATAATGGTATACTACATAATCTTTGGTCTTAAGAAGCCTCTTCGGAGTGTTTGCTTTTATTTGGTTTGCCTTGATAAGCTTCTTCAGAGTGTTTGCTTTTATTTGTTTGCCTTGATATGCTCTTCAGAGTGTTTGCTTTTATTTGGTTTGCCTTGATATGCCTCTTCAGAGTGTTTGCTTTTATTTGGTTTGCCTTGATATGCCTCTTCAGAGTGTTTGCTTTATTTGGTTTGCCTTGATAAACATCCTTGATAAACATCTTCGGGTTATGGCTTTGATTTGATTTGCCTTAAAAAGATATATGGTTTAATATGCTTTAATAAGCCTCTTTAGGTTTGATCGCTTTGATTTGGTTTGCCTTGATAATCCTCTTAGGGTTCTCTGCTTTTATATGGTTTGTTTTGAAAAGCCTCTATGGCTTGTTAGCTTTGATATAGTTTGTCTTGATAAGCTTCTTTAGGTTGTTCGATTTGATATAGTTTGTTTCATAAGCCTCAACGGTTATTTTTACTTTACTATGGTTTGTCTTGATATTCTTTAAGCAGTTCGCTTTAATATGGTTTTTCTTGATAAGCTTCTCTTAAGAACCCGAGTGAACAACCTTAGTTGTTCGTTTTGATATAGTTTGTTTTTTACTTTAATATGGTTTGCTTTAATAAGCCTACTTATATTGTTCGCCCTAATAGGCCTTTTTTTGGTCGTTCCAAACAGATCTTATATGCCTTTATCGTTTTTTCCTTCCATTGAGACGTAAATGACATTTCCGTGGTCAGTTGGTAAGGTTATAAATCGTATTATCGATAGAAATAATAAATAGAAACTTTATATTCGAAATGATTGAATGGAACAAAGAATACTTAATTAAAATTAAACTTGTGTATTAATTCTAAAAAACACTTTCATGCATATCATATTTAAAGGTAGTTGAGCGTACATATTTTTCTTTATTTATAAAGTTATATTAGCTTCATTACAATGTACATTCACAACAACGTACATTATTCCATCAATATAAATATTGTTTTTATTTACGATTTAACACAACGTTTTTATTTATTATTTATTCATTTACTGTAGAGCTTAATTAGACGTCATTAGCTCCACGCAGCTCGTGTAATAATAACAAAGCAAGATAAACAGCATTAAGGTTGAGGTATTTGATCTGGCTTGGGGTAAAAAATAAACTATTACTATGAAACATTGGTCTTGTATTATGAAATTAAATATTAAATGAAAATAGAATTGAACTGGTATTTAATTTAATTGAACCACGTTTTTAATTTTAAAATTTTTCAAAAATTAAATGGAATTAAATTTACTTATACATTTTAAATCCTGATTTATTTATTTATTCTTATTTTACCTTCTAACGGTTATATCCTTAAGTGGTATTTACATGGTGCAATGTGGCATATGCCAAGTGGAATATTTAGGTCAAACAGGGAGGAACATAATCACGAGGGCGCGGGAACATCAATCTAGAACGAACAGCAAATTTTATCAACATTTGTCAGCTGGAAATCATTTTAATGGCCCTCATAAAGTCGGTTGTCTTCATTTTGTGAACAAAGGTCGAAAAATGGACTTTCTGGAAAAATTGGAGATTGAAAGGAGTCAGAATAGAGTTGGCGATCTAAACATAAATGAGAGAGGAGAATCATCCCCCCTTCTGAGAGCTATGCTACAAGCGCCATCGCCTCCTACTGTCAGTCTGACTCTCATATCTAATAAGAAAACATAGACTCACTTCTCTTCTTCTTTACATCTCAACGGTAGTTATTTTATCTATTTTTGCTTATTTTATTTATTACGTTTTTTGTAATTTATTTTTGTCTCCATTCATACTTTTGCTCATCTTTTGTTAAATAATTCTTTCGTGTTTTACTTATTTTATTTGCTTGTTTGTTAGGTTTTGCACTGATGATGGCCTCTAGTTAGGTTGAAAGCGCTTTGCCAATAAAGTTTTATTTTGTGGAGAGACTTCTTTTCTTTCATTATTTCTAACGGTTAAGTATCGCGTAAATATTTTGTAATAATTAGTTTACTTTTGTAGAGTCCAAACATCTTTTAATCAATTCAGTGCAACATTCTTATAGGTTTGTTTCTCTACTTCCTAATAGGAGAGGAACGTTGCTCTTTGCTAAAGCAATGTTCCCCTCGTGTAATATCCAATTTGTTTTATCAAATTTTGACGTTTGAGCGCTTACAGTTCCCGAAAATCAAAAACAATACTGGTGTATGTATGAGTGTATAGATGAGCACATTTCTTGTAGACACGCTACAGCTCAAACAACTGATCAAATTCCAATGAAAATTGGCACACAAATCAAAAATATCCTGTGAGAAGTAGAACTGATTAGATTATAGGGTTGATCTATCAGCGTATTAAACAAACAAGCGAAGCCTTTTAAAGCTTCACTTTAAGCTTTAAAAAAGTGGACTAATAAAATAAAAAATAGTAAAAAGATCAGTGTGGCCTTGAAGCGGCTACAGGGAGGCTCTCGGGCTGATAAGCGGCCCAAGGGGCTGATACTGCGTAGTGGCAATGGTGACAATGGCCCGTATTATTATTTTTCAAAATGAAAAAATTGCAGTCAGTCATTATTGCGGGTTTAGAACATCATAAAAATTATATTTCCGGATAGCTCAACTACACCTTCTGATTTTTATACAAAGTTTCAACTTTCTAGCATAAATAGACTGGGAGCTAAGAGTATAAGAGACTCACACACAGAAAACTTTGTGAAAACCACTTATCCACTTTTTCTGGTAACATCCCGGTTTTGGATTTTTTGAAAACACAATACTTTTCCTATAGAATATATCTACGGTATAAATGCTCTGTAAAAAGTATTAAAAAATATAAATACTTTATTTATAAAAGTTCCTTCTAATGATGTTTGTGAATCATTCTGTTGCTTGTCCAGATAACTTTTACATATTTTATTTTGATTTTCAGTATTTATTGACTTTTTTTTATTGATTTCTGTATTTTTCTGTATTTTGTTGATTTTCTGTATTATTTACATTTGACAAAAAATATTGTTTTAAATTTGAAATAGGCTTATTCTTGAGATATTTAAGTAAATAAATGTGATTTTTTCTTGTAAGCAAGCTAGCTTAAACGGTAAAACTATATGCTCTTATAATTTAGGAAAGGACTTTGTTCCGTAATTGGCAGTTTGTTTTGACTTTATTCTCTATTATGAATTTTTTAAACATCTAAAAATAAAACCGTTAGGGAGTAAATTACTGTTGTTTGGCCAGAGTAAAATAAAACCAGGGTTCATGACGCAATTTATATTTATTATTGGCGTCATTTTTTTACTGAGGTAATTATATTTCTTGATTTCTTGTTATTGTTCTTTATTTAGAATTAATTTATCATCCAATTTTTTTAAAAAACACGGAAAAGGAAACGTGTTAGAAAACGTGTTCAAAGGAAAACTTAGAAGAGTTAAACCTTTACACGCTCCGTCAATTAGCCGGATAACTGTAACCAATTATTTCTGATTATCGATTCGCGCAACTTTTTGATATCTGGAGGGGGATAACTCATTCCTCAAACCTCTTCTTTTTCGGGTGAAAATAACTCATCCGGAAAATACGAGACCGCACTTGGAACCTCAACCGGATTCAACGAGAAACTAAAAAGCAATTAAAAAGCCAAAAAAGGGGAAATATATAGGATTTGCTGAAACTCTCACACGTTACAACAAAAGACCAAACCTGATACAAATTGGGTAACAGCTAAATCACTTTGGGAACAATAATTGGTAAGAGGGTAAAAAATGAAAATTGTTTTTCTTTTTACACCTCCTTTGACGTAATTTACTCCACTATATATTAAAAAAAATAATACTTTCGGATTAGCTTCGCTCGTCCACCCTGCTTCGGACTCGCTTCGCTCGTCCTCAGAAATGCAGTTTGCCAAATTTATACTGTGACATGCTATTGGACTCGTTTCGCTCATCTTCGGATAGTAAATGCATCCGTATCATTCTTAGCGGTTACCAATACAGCACTGACCACGCTCAATGGTCCTTAATTTTTATGATCCAAAAAAAAATCATGGATATACTTTTTGTATTGCAACGAAACTGAATGTATTTATTTATTAAATAATAACATACAACAAATTATTTTTTAAAAACTTACACAAGTCATTCAATGAAAAATAAACTAATGCTGATAATAAGATACTTGGCACATATATTAGCCATGAAACTTGTGCACATACATAGTCACATGCGTGCCAAATCTCAATCTAATCGGATCATTTTTTTGTTTTTTATAATTTTGTTTCTTTTTTCTGAGACATTATTGCGGGTCAATGACGTCATAAAAACATTTTTTCCCTGACAACCTAACTACAGCAGTAGACTGATTTTTGTACAAAGTTTCGACTCTCTAGCATAAATACACTGGGCGCTACGATGATAACAAACACTCACATACAGACATAACACATTGCGAAAACCACTCAGGAGGCCTCAAAACCGCCTGAAAGGGAAATTTCAGATATTTTTCCTATATACCTTCGGTATAAATGAGGAAAAGTAAAAAATATAATCAGTTAAAGCAACATTATTTAATTTTTTGTGGTGGCTAGAAGAAAGGAAGTTTGATCTGGTCTTTTTCATAGATTTTTTACCTAGGGGGGTAGTAAAGGGGGGGGGGTGTATCTCAAAAAATGGGGGGTAAACACAGTTGAAAAATTGTCTACCGGGGGAAGGGGGTGCGGCAATTTTTTTTAAGAGTGGGTGGAACTCGAACTTAAAATGCACGTAATCCACGTCTCTCGCACATAATTTTTAGCATAGAGACGTATTTTTTTAATTTAAAAATTTTTAAATGTCTAAGAGTGCCTACTTTTAATTAAGCGCGTACGCGTTGGTTAAAATCAAAATTTTGATTTTAAACTTCAAAATGTTAAAAAGCACAGTGACAAAAAGACGTTAAAAAATCTGCCTGCATAGCTCTAATCAAGTATAACTTTATCCAGGGAATAATATTTTTTGTTATAAATTTATTTAAACAAATCCAATATTAAATTTATTAAATGTATAGTATTTTTTAGGAAAATTTAAATTTGCACATTAGTGACCTAATAATAATTTTAAATAAGTAACATAATAATTACTTCCAAGGGCTCTTGTGTCATAGGTGTGAAGGCTCAAACCTCTCTCTAAGACTAGAGAGGTTTGTGACTATATGAGGTTTGTGCTGGCCTGGTGGAGCTTGTTGACATTACAAATTTGTCTGTCTGCATGTGTGTGTATATGTGGTTGTGAGTGGGTATTTCTGTGTATGTTAGTTATCATCTTTTATAATTTCTTATAAAACGTATACAAATCATTCGATAAAATTTAAACTAATGCTGATAATAAGATGAAACTTGACACATATGTTAGCCTTATACAAAGTCACATGCAAGCCAAATATCAATCCGATCTCATTGTTTTTCCACGTTTTATGATTTTTCGAAATTTCCGCAGAGTCATTATTGCGGGTTTATGACGACATAAAAAAATTATTTTTCGAATAGCACAACTACAGCGGTAAACTGATTTTTGCAATAATTTCAACTCTCTAGCATAAATACACTGGGCGCTACGATGATAAGACACACACACACATACAGACAGCTTTGTGAAAACCACTTCGGGAGGCCTTAAAAACATCTGAAACGGATAATACCAGTGACATTCCGGTTTCGTATGTTTTTGCAAACACCCTCCATTGCATAAAATAGAATATAACAATATGCAAATGTTTACTCAACAATATATACAATATTATAACTTTGCAAAAGCCACTCAGGATGCCTTAAAAACACCTGAAACGGATAATTCCGGTTTCATTCCGTTTTCGGATTATTTTGCAAACACAATACTTTTCCTATATATCTACGGTATAAATGAGGAAAAGTAAGGGTTAAAACTTTGGTCAAAAATCAGTCTATAGCTGTAGTTGTGCTATTCAAAATCAAAAAATATGAGCGAAATATTCACTTATTTCGTAGTATATAGGAAAAAAGTTGTTTGACGGAACACTCTACTACTTGAACTAACTAACTTTCGTAGATCGTACTTTTTAGCAGTCCAATGATAACGTCTTACCTCCTCTATTAAGGATAAAATAACTTTAATTCGAAAATCATTTAAAACAATTATAACATGCAGGGATGATCTGAAAGCAACAATGATTTAAAAACTATTTTCATTGAAAACTCTCTTCACCAACACATTGGTAATCTGTAAAGGGTTGGTTTAAGAGAAAGTTGAAAATTAAAAATCATTGAGAGGTATTTTATGTCTCTCTAGGGGTTATAGCCTTCGACTTAACCATCTATCTTAAGGAATTTAAGAGATCAAGAAAAAAACAGATAAAAGTCTCTACTTTCTTTAACTGCAACTTTTACTTTTAACAGTCTTAACGTCTACGGTGTGATGCTAAACGTTAGAATAAAAATACTAAAACGTTCCGAACTTTTAACTCTTTATTTGAAAATTATCAGGAAAATAGTTGTTGAAATGAATTGTATTTTCTCGTAATATTATTATGATAAAGTTTATCAAGTGGCATGTATAGTTTTTAGATAGCTAGATGCCCTGTTTGTAAGAATATGGGTCAATAACATGATGTAGATAAAACGATCCATGGAGTTGGCAGACACATAGATAACTTATAAGTGGTTTTTATCTATAAGACATAAATCAGCCAAAAACTTTTTTATTTGAATTTGTTTTCACCCGTTGCGAAAAGTAAGAAATTCGATGGATAGAATAAAACTATTAAATTAAAGTATACGTAATAATACAGTTTCATTACGCGACGAAAAACAACACCGAACAAATTTCGTATACAGGGCTTAATAATGAGTTTACTTTAATTTTAAGAATTTCAGTCAAACCTAAATCTTTTATTCTTGTACCCATAAAGATATTATTACTAGAGGGGCCCTATTGGTTAAATTTTGAAACATCGAGAAAATAACCTGACTACCTTCGACTTTCAATATATTCAAATAAACAGAACAAAATTACAGTAATATATATTAAACAACGTTTAAATACATTCTAAACACAAATAATGTTCCGGAAGCTAAAAACGATTCATTTATTTTAACTTACTCTTGAAGAAGGTTTCAATGAGGTTACATAGAGCCCCTGAGAGCCCCAAAACGATGTTTCAGGCCTCTAAATGTATTATGATAGGCTCTGCCCTCTCTAGTATATATCTCTATGCTTGTACCCAATAAGACTAAGGTTTAGTCTCTTTGTTACATTGCCCATTTATACCGTAGGTGGATACGGAATGTTTTGTGTTTGCGAAAAATCCGAAACCGGGATGTAGCTTGAATTATTTGTTCCATGTGTTTTTATGACGTCTAAAGTGTTTCAAGACCTCACACAGACAACTTTGTCTGTGTGAGTGTCAAGTTTATTCATGTGTCTTTTATTATCGTATCTCTTAGTGTGTACATAACGTACGTGTGGTTTTATATGCTAGAAAGTTGAAACTTGGTACAAATATCGATCTTTTGGTCTAATTGTGCTATTCGGAAAATATTTTTTATGGCGTGTAACGAGGCGTTATGATTTTATTATATTCTTTGTTTATGAGTATGTTGTGTTAGAAATTTAATATTTTTTTTAATTTAACTCATAATTGCTTTGTTTACGTTGATAAGGGTTCAAAGTTGACCAGAAAACCATTAGACATTAAATCAAATAACGAATCTAGTGGTACCCAAACGAAATTAAATATACGAATCTAATACATATTTTTTAAATGCATGTAAAATTGAAAGAAAAGGCAAGGTAACGAGAGACATAATTCTCCTGTGAGGGCCAGACAGATACTGCCTTGCCTCCCTCAACTCTCATAGAACGTACCTCTGGTAAACTCTGAACCCTTATCAACTTAAACAAAGAGATTATAAGTTAAATTAAATAAATCTTAAATTTTTAACAAAACATACTCATAAACAAATAATATCATAAAATCGTAACGTCAAGTTACAGGCGTCATTAACCAACAATAATAATAGCCAAACTTAAAAAAAAAATATTAAAATTCGGAGACATTTGTCTTAAACATCAGTTTAAGATTTTGCACAACTGTAGTTATAACAAAACATATTTATGTGCCTGGTTGCATTTCATTATCAACATAACTACAATATTTATCTAATAAAAAAAAAGTTTAATAAATACAAAAAATAACAGGGAATTGTTCCATTGAGTTTAAAAAATTTTACCAATACAAAATTTGTACCAATTTATCCATTTCTGTAATAAATAAGGATATTAAGTTTCGCTTTAATACGACAATGATATCTGCGGTGTTTGTTGGATCATAAAACTTAAGCAGTATTGAGCGGTGTCAGTACCTGAATAGGTGACCGCTGGCAATAAAACGAATGTTTTTACTGTCTGTGGACTGACGAAGCAAGTCCTAAGACGTGCTGTATTACATTTTATGAAATACATATTCTAAGGACTAGCGAAGCGAGTGCGAACTAATGAGAATAAGTGTAGCGATTTTTTAAAACTAATCAACATTATATAATAACTCAATAATTCTAACTAGCTTTATACTTGAACAATAAAGATTAAAATGTCAAAATGAATTCATTACGCTAAAAAGTCAATTAAAAGAATTACGACGTAAAATTGATGAGACAATATCAGCTTGACTAATATTGAAAATTAAAACATCCTCATTAATTACAGTAAAAACAAAAATAAGTTTTGTATTTGTTTTGATATCTATTATTTTTAGTTTTTTTTGTGATTTTAAAAACTAATTCCTACATTTAGAATTTACTTCATCAAAATAGAATTTATAATTAATTTAAAATTATTATTTTATTTCATGATTATTTAAGTTTGAATATTTAATTGAAGTTAGCTTAATTTGTTTTTATTAATTTATAAGTAATAATAACTTAAGAGCTTTTGGACTGTTATAAATTGTAATATCAATTTAATTAATGAAGAAATCAGTCTCTGTTTTATCAAATTTATTGAAAATAAATTGGCAAGAATTTTGGGCTTTCGCCCAAGGATCCTGAGCTTCTTTAGTTCTTAAAAACGACAGAAATGGAAATTTTTTAAAATTAATAATATTTTGAACATAAATTTGAAAATACATTCAAAATTTTATTAATTTTTAAACATTTTAATTTTTGTCATTTTTAAGAACTAAAGAAGCTCAGGATCCCTAGGCGAAAGCTTTTCGTCAATTTATTTTCTCAATTTTATTAATTTAATTGATAATAAGTATTAATGAAAATTAGTAGAATAAATGTTAGCAGAACAAGAAAGAAAAAAAAATAAAAAAAAATAATATTGTACGCCTTAAAAATATTTCTTTTTGTAATAAGTTACCTGAGATTCCTCAGGTAAATTTTTACAAAAGGAAATAATTTTACTGTTTTCATAAAGTAGTTTTCTAATAAATTCCTAATAGCTGAAAAAATGCAATCAACGTACAATGATATACTTACATTGGAATTTGTAATTACATATGAAGAGGTAAATAATTGAAGTTTTTTCATTAATTTCCTATTCGATTATAATTCTAGTCCCCATTGAAATCGAATCATATCATGATTTTTGAAAAAAACAGGTTTACAAACAATCTCTGCATCCCATAGGAATGTCCAGTAACACAAATCCCGTACATAGAAACTCACACACAAATTTATATATATATATATTATATATATATATATATATATATATATATATAATATATATATATATATATATATATATATATTTATATATATATACACATAAGACAATTAAAATAACTAAATTTATTATTATTTTTTTTAACTTTATTGATTATTGTCTACAATAAATCTGTTTGACATAGTGCTAATGCTGGTTAAAGTGACTTGGCAGTCTTGATAGGAGGAATCACCCAGTGGTGATACTCCTTGGCGTGGTTAGGTAAATGTTAAAATTTTACTTATAATATAAAAATTTGGCTTGAACTAAATTAGTGGAATCGAAATTAGTTGACTTTTGAATAGTTGAATTTTCTGAAATGTTTTGCGTTTTTGAATTTAAATTAATATTGATTATAACAGAAGGTCACGCGGCCACTGTTGTCGAAGGCGCCGTGGAGGATTAGAAGGAATGGTTCTGGAAGAACCATTTCCAGAAGAGATTATTTCCAACTCACTAAAAGTTCGAAACCGAGATGTTATAATAATCATTCATTATTCTCTTATAAAATCCAGGCATTTTTATGACGTACTGAGTGTTTTTCTTTTTATCATAATGCCAGTCTGTCTGTCTATGTGTGCGTCACACACAACTCTCTGTTTTTACGCAAGAGAATTGAAACTTGGCAAAAAACTCAGACTTAAGGTCAAGTTGGGTTGGCCAAATGATTATATTTTAGACCCATGATAACCTATTTTGCTGTCATAAGCTTGTCACTAAATATAAAACTTATCTTTCGTATAAACTTTTTTGAGTTTCTCATAAGGCACTAAAATATTTTAAAAACTTCTATAACCATGTATCAAGAAAGAAAGAAAAGTAAATATTAGATTAAGTCGAAAAAGAGCGGAACTGGAAACACATAAAAACAATTTACTAGGCAATAAAAACCAAGAAATACGGCATTCTGCGGCAATATACGCATTGCTTTTACCACAGCATAAAAAATTGCCTATCTAAATATTAGAACTTTCTGTAATATTTACAATAAAAACCTATTTACTTAAATCTTGATGTATAAAATAATCATAAATAAAAAAAAGTTGTTGTAGCGTCATTACCGGATTAATGACACCACAACAACTTTTTGTCGAGTTAGTGAAATTTCCAAATATTTAATAAAATTGTAAGTTTAAAATTTGTCGCCAGGAAAAGGTCTTTATGCTTTTTGAGGCGTTATATCAAATGAAACCGTTCCGCAGTCGATACAACCACCAAATTAAAAAAAAACGTTGCAATAACCAGATACCAAAATTACGGCTGGTAAAACACAAATTCCAATAGGGGTGCCGTTTTTTATTTCTTGGGGGGCACCGAATATAACAAAAACGATCCAAAGTTCGTACAACCACTTTAAGTGACCGAAAAGTAAAAAAAAAGGTTTTATATCGCCGATGACTAAAAAATAAACAAAATATGTCAAGCAAGATGTCGATGTCGATTATTTTTTGGGTACTGAATTCATTAAAACCGGTCTGAGGTCGACAAGACAACTTAAAGCTAGAGTTCCCAGGTTCGGATCTTGGTGCTGATAATAATTTTATAGCCTTATTTTCAGTATTAAAGTTTATAAATTTATAATGATTCTACTTCAGACTTCATAAAATTTAACTTTCCAAATTTAGGATCTATTTTAAGTACGTCACCCATGTAGCCTTAAATGAGACATATTTAATATATGAGACATATTTGTTTAGATTTATACTAAAATATGATTTAGAATGTACACTAGAGTAGTTCATAATCAAAGGAACGAAGAAAAGAGTCTCATCACAAAACAATAATTTATTCAGAGCGCTTTCAACCTAACATGAGGCCATCATCAGTGCATATACAAAGAAATAAAACCATATAAAGTATTATAAATAGTCAAAATAAAGAAAAAATTAAATACACTCTATTAAAATTAAATAAAAAAGATAAAACATTAAAAAAATATTAAGTGAATATGAATAAAAATTATTAGATATAAAATAAAGAAACAAAGGAAATTCGCTAAAAAAACGGGTAAGAGAAAGACATTTAAGGTAAAGACATGTCGAACAGTGGAATTAGCAGTTTCCCTTCTCTTCTCTTCCGACTCGGCGATGATCCTATAATGTTTTAAAAAACCTTCTTACAGTCGAAAACTAGTTCAAAATGATCAAAGGCAGCATCTGGTTGCTTTCGTTCTGATTCTAAATTATAGATGTTATTTTAACATCAGATAGGTTAAACGTAAGGACGGAGAGTCAATATTATTAATTAATTAAAGTCAGATTATCTATAAAAGGGTCCGCACACGACATGAGATTGCATTCGAAACATAATTAATTAATGTTTAGTTAAACCAGCATTAATAAGACAATGTGAATCATGGTATAGGCTATGTTCACAGTTTTAGTTATAATAGTGAGACATCGTGTGGGACATTCTAAATGGGATAGCGTTATATCGTTAAATATGTAGTAAATCGTGGTCTTAAACTATCTAAAATGTTTAACTTTAACTCACGCGAGTTCAAATTTTTAGCAAATAAAGAGACTTATAATACTAGAGGGAGGACTAGGATTAAATAGCACAGGATAAGGGGTCTTGTAGAGTGGCAATAACCATTAGGTACCATAACCTTACTCACTCTTACTCTACGGAAACTACAGTCTATCGTTTAGTCCCCAAGTATTTTGGGGATTGACCAATCAGAGAAGCCGCTGCCAACCTCTCACTGAAAAAGAGACAAAAAATCCCTACCACAATAACCGCTGTAAGGAAAAATCTTCCCGGCAATCGTTCACTTTGTTTGTGGTTCTTCTTTTGATTACATCGTTTTGAAAACTACTTTCAAATTAATCTTAAAAATGATATTTAAAAAAAACTGCCCAAAAGAAATGTAAAAAAATATCGCCAAGTTTATACGGGTAAAATAAGCTGATTTGTTTACATAGTTTTTTCTCGGTCTCTTCTTGCAGGGATTTTTTTTCTTAAGAATCAGTGGTGTCTAAACTGACCTGTCAAGATTTTTAAACTAAACAATAGACTGTTGATATCCTCCACCCCTCTACTACCCCTGTCGACGCACAAATTTATAATGCTCCCTATAAAACTAATTTTTGCAAAGAAGTCGTCACATTAAATCATTAAATACAGCACAGATAATTAAAGAATATATTTAATGTATGATAATTAAAAATTATTTTTCCTAATTTAAGACAAATAGTCAAGAAAAGAAATATTTTTGAAAAAATCATAAGAAACAAAAAGAAAATCAAAACAAGAGGCTTTTCGGCTCTTTGCCGAATGATACGCGTCTTCTCTCTCAAATTATTATTAGTTTGGAGTAATTCTATACACTGCAACTTGAAGTCTTTTGTACAAAATCTTTGATTAAAAAGTTACTTTTTGTGGACTTATAAAAAAATATATAAATAAAAACAGGTTAATTACACAAAAGTCCTTTATTGTTTAATATATAATAACTAAGCTTTCGACTAAAAATTAGTCATCATCAGAGTTTAAAAAATATAAAAAATAAAATAAAATACAATTTTACAAACTACTTCATATTGCACTTTGGTAAGGTTTGGTAAGCTATGTTTAAAAAACCGTTAAAACTGTTACATTGAAGAATTTAAAAAAAAAATCAGTGTTACCAATAATTTTAGTTGAAAAAACAATATTTTAAACTAAATTAAGATTTAAATTTGAGTTAAGATTTAAACTAAATTGAGTTCCTTATTAAATTTGAGTAAATGGAGCTTAATTTTTCTACATCTTTTTTAAAATTAACATTATTATCAAATTTGACTATATTTATCATTTCTTTAACTTTCCTTTTTTGCCAATTAGGTTCATTTTGCAGGATTCGGGTATTGTCAAAATCAAAACTGTGTCCTGTATTATGTTTGTGGTTAGAAAGTCCAGTATTATTTTTATCTTTTTTGCAGTCATATTTATGTTGGGCCAGTCTTTTATTTAGATATTGTTTTGTTTCACCTATATAATATTTGGGACATTGAGAACAGGGAATTTTATATACTAATCCGGATTTTGCTTTTTCTTGGTTTTTCTTTATGTTTTTCAAAAAATGGCCGGTTTGATTTTTGACTTTTTTGAGCAATTTTGAAGTTAGGTAGACTTTTTGATAAAGTCCTTTTTATTTTTTCAGATAAGTTAGGTACATATGGGATTGCTACGAATTGAGATTATGAATTATAGGATCTTCATTATTAGCATTATAATTATTGTCAATATTATTATTTGAATTATTTATATTATTAGAATTATTTGAATTGTTTATATTATTAGAATTGTTTGAATTATTTGTGTTATTAGAATTATTTATATTATTATTTAGATTATTATAATTATTATATTATTAGAATTATTATAATAATGTTAATTTTAAAAAAGATGTAGAAAAATTAAGCTCCATTTACTCAAATTTAATAAGGAACTCTTAAATCTTAATTTAGTTTAAAATATTGTTTTTTCAACTAAAATTATTGGTAACACTGATTTTTTTTTAAATTCTTCAATGTAACAGTTTTTAACGGTTTTTTAAACATAGCTTACCAAACCTTACCAAAGTGCAATATGAAGTAGTTTGTAAAATTGTATTTTATTTTATTTTTTATATTTTTTAAACTCTGATGATGACTAATTTTTAGTCGAAAGCTTAGTTATTATATATTAAACAATAAAGGACTTTTGTGTAATTAACCTGTTTTTATTTATAAAATCTTTGATATTATTTCCTTACTCGTATTGCAGTATTATCTGAAACATAACCAATGCTTGCAAAGCAAAACTAAAATCCTGAGAGAAGGAATCAAATTCTTTTCTCTGTTAAGTCGCAGATATTAAAACACCTCACACATTCTTTGTAAGACCACTCGACCTACATATCTTGACTATAAAATGCATAATTTTAAAATAAACAAAACTCAGTCGATCCTGTTGTTTTTCCGGTACATGCTAGTAAAGAAGCCAGGCCTAAATACGCTGGTAATTAGTGTACAGACAGACAGAAAACTTTGACAAACAGCTTTTTCATGCCGATAGTAAAATAAGACGACATTTAGGGAATTTTGGTACAAAAATCAAACTTGTTAGAAGTGAAACGCTTCTAAAAATAACTTCTAAATAGCATCTAGATAATAAATTAGCAATCTATTAATGAATAGGAGCAATATGGTTTATCTGCAAAAATAGGTTAGTTCCGTGATATACTTAAGAATAGCATTTTTTAGCCGATTAAATTTCTTAAGTTTTGAATCTTATCAGAGTAACTACAAAAAAGTTATGTTGAGTACAAAAACACTTAAAAATGACTAATATTTGTTGGCTTATGAGTTTAGCATTTTGTTTAAAAAAAATATGGATTATTTTTGTATTCTTTAGTGTTATTGCTAACTCCATAACTTAAGTTTTAGTTATTTTGATGAATAAATACTTTTTGAACGAACGTAAGTGAGTTCTTACATTTCAGAAGATTGGGACGGCGCGTATGTTTGTTTGTATGTTTGTGTGTTTGTTTGTACGTGTCGCGATAACTGCCGTAAAAATTGACCAATTTTGATAAAATTTTGTATACAGGTAAAACTAATTATGTGTCAGAGCTGTATAGTTTTGGAATATTCCAAAAAATATTTTCAAAATGGCAACCAATATGGCGGACTGGATAAAAAATAATTTTGAGCGAAAAAATCGTGTTGTATATCGTTTTAGAGCTCTTAAAGAGTAGAAAAAGAAATTTATGTTTCATGGTCAACATTTTAAAATTTTTTGAATAATTTAAAAATAGCGGCTAAAATAATGAACTCAAAAGATTTAAAATTAAAGGAATAACTCGAGTAATATATCGTTGTAAAGCTCTTGATAAGTAGAACAAAAAATGTTTTATACTAAATTCCGAAAAATTCAACATGGCGGCCATAATTTAATATAATAATTAATTTTTACTAATTTTATAAGAATTTACAAGATAAAGATCTATTGTAATATACTTTAGGTACCTTTATACAAATAAAATTAATTATATGTCAGAGCTGTACAGTTTTTGGTAATATTACGAAAAATATTTTCAAAATGGCGGCCAATATGGCGGACAAGATAAAACAATTTTGAGCGATGAAATCGTGTTGTATATCGTTTTAAAGCTTATAAAGAGTAGAAAAAGAAAATATATATTTCATGGTCAGCATTTCAACTTTCGTTGAATAATTTAAAAATGTCAGTTAAAATAATGAACTCAAAAAATTTAAATTTAAAGGAATAACTCGAGTAATATATTATGATAAATATACGCAACCTAGCGAGCAAAGCGAGCTCTTTTTTTACAATGTATTATTGTAAATATAGCAATCTAGCAAGCGAAGCGAGCCTTTTTTACTATGTATTATTATAAATATAGCAATATAGCGAGCGAAGCGAGCCTTTTTTACTATGCATTAATATAAATTTACGCAATCTAGCGAGCGAAGCGAGCCTTTTTTACATGTATTATTATAAATATAAGCATTCTAGCGAGCAAAGCGAGCCTTTTTTACTTTGTATTATTATAAATATAGTAATCTAGCGAGCGAAGCTAGCCTTTTTTACTATGCATTATTATAAACATGTACACTCTAGCGAGCGAAGCGAGCCTTTTTTGCTATGCAATAATATAAATCTACGCAATCTAGCGAGCGAAGTGAGCCTTATTTACTATGTATTATTATAAATATAAGTAATCTAGCGAGCGAAGCGAGTCTTTCTTACTATTATTATTATAAATATACGCAATCTAGCGAGCGAAGCGAGCCTTTTTTTCTATGTATTATTATAAATATAAGCATTCTAGCGAGTGAAGCGAGCCTTTATTTTAACTTTGTATGATAATAAATATAAGCAATCTAGCGAGCGAAGCGAGCCTTTTTTTAACTTTGAATTATTATAGATATAAGCAATCTAGCGAGCGAAGCGAGCCTTTTTTACTATGCATTATGATAAATATACGTATTGTAGCGAGCGAAGCGAGCCTTTTATCTATGTATAATGTTAAAGACCTTAACTAGCAAGCGAAAGCGAGCCTTTTTGACTTTATACTTTTAAATAGTATAGCGTCCGAATGTTTTGATGACTATCTTCGCTGGCTTTAAATAAATAATTTTATTTGATGTATTCTTTTGACGTGAGTTCTTGATGCAACGCATTACTAGTATTAAATACGATCAGTTGAAAAAATGTCGTCTTAGAGATTTCTACAACAACAAAGTATATATTTAAAGCAAACTTTATTTATAAGAAAGTTGATTGTATGAATTGAAGAAGATAAGAATGTTTCTTCGAATGTTAAGATGGTAATAAGAAGAAAGTTGGTCCATAATTGTAAAATTAAGGGAAGACGAAGAAAGTTTGTGTGTTGTTATGAGAAATGAAGATGAGACAAAGAAAGTTGTGTGTTTTTGTAAGAAATGAAAGTAAGGCGAAGAATTTTTGTGTGTTGTTGTAAGAAATGAAGATGCGACAAAGAAAGTTGTGTGTTTTGTAAGAAATGAAAGTAAGGCGAAGAATTTTTGTGTGTTGTTGTAAGAAATGAAGATGACAAAGAAGTTGTGTGTTTTTGTAAAAATGAAAGTAGGCGAAGAATTTTGTGTGTTTGTTGTATGAAGATGAACAAAGAAAGTGAAGAAATGAAAGTAAGGCGAAGAATTTTGTGTGTTGTTGTAAGATGAAGATGAGACAAAAGTTGTTGTGTTTTTGTAAGAAATGAAAGTTTTTTGTGTGTTGTTTGAAAATGCGACAAAGAAGTTGTGTTTTTGTAAGAAATGAAAGTTTTTTGTGTGTTGTTGTAAGAAATGAAGATGAGACAAAGAAAGTTGTGTGTTTTGTAAGAAATGAAAGTAAGGCGAAGAATTTTTGTGTGTTTTGTAAGAAATGAAGATGAACAAAGAAAGTTGTGTGTTTTGAAAGAAATGAAAGTAAGGCAAGAATTTGTGTGTTGTTGTAGAAATGAAGATGCGACAAGAAAGTGTGTGTTTTTGTAAGAAATGAAAGTAAGGCGAAGGAATTTTTGTGTGTTGTTGTAAGAAATGAAGATGAGACAAAGAAAGTTGTGTGGTTTTTAAAGAAATAAAGTAAGGCGAAGAATTTTTTGTTTTGTTGTTGTAAGAAATGAAGATGCGACAAAGAAAGTTGTGTGTTTTTGTAAGAAATGAAAGTAAGGCGAAGAATTTTTGTGTGTTGTTGTAAGAAATGAAGATGAGACAAAGAAAGTTGTGTGTTTTTGTAAGAAATGAAAGGTAAGGCGAAGAATTTTTGTGTGTTGTTGTAAGAAATGAAGATGCGACAAAGAAAGTTGTGTGTTTTTGTAAGAAATGAAAGTAAGGCGAAGAATTTTTGTGTGTGTTGTAAGAAAATGAAGATGAGACAAAGAAAGTTGTGTGTTTTTGTAAGAAATGAAAGTAAGGCGAAGAATTTTTGTGTGTTGTTGTAAGAAATGAAGATGCGACAAAGAAAGTTGTGTGTTTTTGTTTGTAAGAAATGAAAGTAAGGCGAAGAATTTTTGTGTGTTGTGTAAGAAATGAAGATGAGACAAAGAAAGTTGTTGTGTTTTTGTAAGAAATGAAAGTAAAGGCGAAGAATTTTTGTGTTGTTTGTTGTAAGAAAATGAAGATGAGACAAAGAAAGTTGTGTGTTTTTGTAAGAAATGAAGTAAGGCGAAGAATTTTTGTGTGTTGTTGTAAGAAATGAGATGCGACAAAGAAAGTTGTGTGTTTTTGTAAGAAATGAAAGTAAGGCGAAGAATTTTGTGTGTTTTTTGTAAGAAATGAAGATGAGACAAAGAAAGTTGTGTGTTTTGTAAGAAATGAAAGTAAGGCGAAGATTTTTGTGTGTTGTTGTAAGAAATGAAGATGCGACAAAGAAAGTTGTGTGTTTTTTGTAAGAAATGAAAGTAAGGCGAAAATTTTTGTGTGTTGTTGTAAGAAATGAAGATGAGACAAAGAAAGTTGTGTGTTTTTGTAAGAAATGAAAGTAAGGCGAAGAATTTTTGTGTGTTGTTGTAAGAAATGAAGATGCGACAAAGAAAGTTGTGTGTTTTTGTAAGAAATGAAAGGTAAGGCGAAGAATTTTTGTGTGTTGTGTAAGAAATGAGATGAAGACAAAGAAAGTTGTGTGTTTTTGTAAGAAATGAAAGTAAGGCGAAGAATTTTGTGTGTTGTTGTAAGAAATGAAGATGAGACAAAGGAAAGTTGTTGTGTTTTTGTAAGAAATGAAAGTAAGGCGAAGAAGTTTTGTGTGTTGTTGTAAGAAATGAAGATGGACAAAGAAAGTTGTGTGTTTTTGTAAGAAATGAAAGTAAGGCGAAGATTTTTGTGTGTTGTTGTAAGAAATGAAGATGAGACAAGAAAAGTTGTGTGTTTTTGTAAGGAAATAAAAGTAAGGCGAAGAATTTTTGTGTGTTGTTGTAAGAAATGAAGATGCGAACAAAGAAAGTGTGTGTTTTTGTAAGAAATGAAAGTAAGGCGAAGAATTTTTGTGTATAAGTGTTGAGACAAAGAAATTGTGGTTTTTTTGTAAGAAATGAAAGTAAGGCGAAGAATTTTTGTGTGTTGTAAGAAATGAAGATGAGACAAAGAAAGTTGTGTGTTTTTGTAAGAAATGAAAGTAAGGCGAAGAATTTTTGTGTGTTGTTGTAAGAAATGAAGATGCGACAAAGAAAGTTGTGTGTTTTTGTAAGAAATGAAAGTAAGGCGAAGAATTTTTGTGTGTTGTTGTAAGAAATAAAGATGCGGACAAAGAAAGTTGGTGTGTTTTTGTAAGAAATGAAAGTAAGGCGAAGATTTTTTGTGTGTTGTTGTAAGAAATGAAGATGCGACAAAGAAAGTGTGTGTGTTGTAAGAAATGAGATGAGACAAAGAAAGTTGTGTGTTTTTGTAAGAAATGAAAGTAAGGCGAAGAATTTTTGTGTGTTGTTGTAAGAAATGAAGATGCACAAAGAAAGTGTGTGTGTGTTGTTGTAGAAATGAAGATGAGACAAAGAAATTTGTGTTTTTGTAAGAAATGAAAGTAAGGCGAAGAATTTTTGTGTGTTGTTGTAAGAAATGAAGATGCGACAAAGAAAGTTGTGTGTTTTTGTAAGAAATGAAAGTAAGGCGAAGAATTTTTGTGTGTGTTGTAAGAAATGAAGATGAGACAAAGAAAGTTGTGTGTTTTTGTAAGAAATGAAAGTAAGGCGAAGAATTTGTGTGTTGTTAAGAAATGAAGATGAGACAAAGAAAGTGGTTGTTTTTGTAAAATGAAAGTAAGGCGAAGAATTTTTGTTGTGTTGTTGTAAGAAATGAAGATGAGACAAAGAAAGTTGTGTGTTTTTGTAAGAATGAAAGTAAGGCGAAGAATTGTTGGTGTGTTGTAAGAAATGAAGATGAGACAAGAAAGTTGTGTGTTTTTGTAAGAATGAAAGTAAGGCGAAGAATTTTTGTTGTGTTGTTGTAAGAAATGAAGATGAGACAAAGAAAGTTGTGGTTTTTTGTAAGAAATGAAAGTAAGGCGAAGAATTTTTGTGTTGTTGTTGTAAGAAATGAAAGAAGATGAACAAAGAAAGTTTGTTGTTTTTGTAAGAAATGAAAGTAAGGCGAAGAATTTTTGTGTGTTTGTTGTTGTGTTGTTGTAAGAAATGAAGATGAGACAAAGAAAAGTTGTGTGTTTTTGTAAGAAATGAAAGTAAGGCGAAGAATTTTGTGTGTTGTTGTAAAAATGAAGATGAGACAAAGAAAGTTGTGTGTTTTTGTAAGAAATGAAGTAAGGCGAAGAATTTTGTGTGTTGTTGTAAGAAATGAAATGCGACAAAGAGAAAGTGTGTGTGTGTTGTAAGAAATGAAGATGAGACAAAGAAAGTTGTGTGTTTTTTGTAAGAAATGAAAGTAAGGCGAAGAATTTTTGTGTGTTGTTGTAAGAAATGAAGATGCGACAAAGAAAGTTGTGTGTTTTTGTAAGAAATGAAGTAAGGCGAAGAATTTTTGTGTGTGTGTTGTAAGAAATGAAGATGCGACAAAGAAGTTGTGTGTTTTTGTAAGAAATGAAAGTAAGGCGAAGAATTTTTGTGTGTTGTTGTAAGAAATGAAGATGAGACAAAGAAAGTGTGTGTGTGTTGTAAGAAATGAAGGTAAGGCGAAGAAATTTTTGTGTGTTGTTGTAAGAAATGAAGATGCGACAAAGAAAGTTGTGTGTTTTTTGTAAGAAATGAAATAAGGCGAAGAATTTTTGTGTTTTTGTAAGAATGAAGATGAGACAAAGAAAGTTGTGTGTTTTTGTAAGAAATGAAAGAAGCGAAGATTTTTGTGTTGTTGTAAGAAAAGATGAGACAAAGAATTGTGTGTTTTGTAAGAAATGAAAGTAAGGCGAAGAATTTTTGTGTTTTGTTGTAAGAAATGAAGATGAGACAAAGAAGTTGTGTGTTTTTGTAAGAAATGAAAGTAAGGCGAAGAATTTTTGTGTGTTGTTTAAGAAATGAAGATGCGACAAAGAAAGTTGTGTGTTTTTGTAAGAAATGAAAGTAGGCGAAGAATTTTTGTGTGTTGTTGTAAGAATGAAGATGACAAAGAAAGTGTGTGTGTGTTGTAAGAAATGAAGATGAGACAAAGAAAGTTGTGTGTTTTTGTAAGAAATGAAAGTTAAGGCGAAAGAAGTTTTGTGTGTTGTTGTAAGAAATGAAGATGCGACAAAGAAAGTGTGTGTGTGTTGTAAGAAATGAAGATGAGACAAAGAAAGTTGTGTGTTTTTGTAAGAAATGAAAGTAAGGCGAAGAATTTTGTGTGTTGTTGTAAGAAATGAAGATGCGACAAAGAAAGTGTGTGTGTGTTGTAAGAATGAAGATGAGACAAGAAAGTGTGTGTGTTTTGTAAGAAATGAAAGTAAGGCGAAGAATTTTTGTGTTGTTGTTGTAAGAAATGGAAGATGCGACAAAAGAAAGTGTGTGTGTGTTGTAAGAAATGAAGATGCGACAAAGGAAAGTGTGTGTGTGTGTTGGTAAGAAATGAAGATGAGACAAAGAAAGTTGTGTGTTTTTGTAAGAAATGAAAGTAAGGTGAAAGATTTTTGTGTGTTGTTGTAAGAAATGAAGATGAGCAAGAAAGTTGTGTGTTTTTGTAAAAATGAAAGTAAGGCGAAGAAGTTTTGTGTGTTGTTGTAAGAAATGAAGATGCGACAAAGAAAGTGTGTGTGTGTTGTAAGAAATGAAGATGAGACAAAGAAAGTTGTGTGTTTTTGTAAGAAATGAAGTAAGGCGAAGAATTTTGTGTGTTTGTAAGAAATGAAGATGAGACAAAGAAAGTTGTGTTTTTGTAAGAATGAAAGTAAGGCGAAGAATTTTTGTGTGTTGTTGTAAGAAATGAAGATGCGACAAAGAAAGTTGTGTGTTTTTGTAAGAAATGAAAGTAAGGCGAAGAATTTTTGTGTGTTGTTGTAAGAAATGAAGATGAGACAAAGAAAGTTGTGTGTTTTTGTAAGAAATGAAAGTAAGGCGAAGAATTTTTGTGTGTTGTTGTAAGAAATGAAGATGCGACAAAGAAAGTGTGTGTGTGTTGTAAGAAATGAAGATGAGACAAAGAAAGTTTGTGTGTTGTAAGAAATGAAGATGAGACAGAGAAAGTTTGTGTGTTGTGTGAGAGTTGAATGTAAGGTAAAGAAAGTTTTATTGTACGAAAGGAAGTTAAGAAGTAGAAAGTTTGTGTGTAACAACACATTTATAACAATAAGAACGAAAGATTGTAAAAATTTACAAAGAACTCCACTCTGGAGTCGCAGACTATCTTTTACTTCTGTTTGAAAAATATTTTCAGAATATATACGATTTTAAATTCTAAATTTGGTTCGAAGCAGTACAAAATAAGTATATCGTCTCTGCTCTTTGACTATACCTCATAAACGAAATTGCCTTTCTAAAAATTCACTAAAATATAAAATCTATTATCATGATAGTAACTTTTTAGCGCTATTGTAAGACTTTGCAAAGGCTAATAGCAACATTATCGGTTTCAGGCCTTTCTTAAAATCCACCATGCATAAATAACTTGGCTTACTATCTCTGGCCGTAAGATAAAATCTAACACCCTAATTTTCTTGGCTATGTAAAAAATAAAGTCTACTGTTGCCAAAATTCTCTCCCGTACCCTCCAGTAACAAACAAGTATAAAGAATAAGTAGTGTTTCATTTACGAATTAAGTTTTACACTCCTTATGACATTAATATTAACTAGAAAATCATAATAATACCAAATATATTTTTATTTGTATTTACTATAAGAAGAAAATTACAAAAAACAACATTAAAATGATATATTTGATGCTAGATTCATCCGAGCTAAAGATTGATATAAATAAGGTTCGAAATTTTTTATTTTAAATTAACTGTAAAAGGATAGATGTTAAATTCTTCCTCAGATAATAGAAAATGAAATCACTTTAAAGGATTTTATTTAAGGGGGTAATTTATTACTCTACCTACATTATTTAGGTAATTTATGTTTAACTTTTAACCCTTAATAAATAAATCTAATAAAAAAAGTTGTTTTATTTGTTAAAAAACTTAACTTGGGTAGAGTTTTTTTTTAAGTATTATTTCTACTGATATCATTGTGAAAGTAGCTTTTATAGTGTAAGTTGAAACTAGTAATGCGTTGCATCAGGAACTCACGTTAGACAGATACATAAAATAAAATTAATAAATAACAGGCTCGCTCTGCTTGCTAGATAGAATAAATGATAATGAATAATGTATAAATTAAAGACTTTTAGACTGCTATAAATACATAAACAGATATAGGAAAAGGGAATAGCTTCACTAGCAAATGAAAATACAACTTAAGAACATTATTAAGGGTATTATTTTTATTTTAAGTATTTTATTTTGAGTCTTGTAACAAGACTCAAGGGAAAAATAGCTTCTTCTCACCGGTAATTTTTTTACAGTTTTTAATCTTTTATTTATATTTTTTAGTGTTTTTTCGTTTGTTGGTTGAGGATGACTGTATTAGGTTGAAATCCGGTTTTGTCATCATTAATTGGTTGAAATTATTTGTGGATAGACTTTATTTACAACCTTATTATTAGGGGCTTTCTTTGCTCACTAGATTGCTATAAATGTATTCGTATATGCTAAAATATATTTGTCTGTTTACTAAATACGGCTCACTTCGCTGGTTAGATTGATATAAATAGGTGAATGGAAAAAGGCTGGCTTCGCTCGCCAGCAAAGATATGCAAAAAAATGCGCTCTTAAAACATGCATTGCATGGCTTCTCTCGCTTGCTTGCTTTAAATATGTATGTAAATGTAGAAAAAGAGGCCCATTTTGATGGCTAAAATGCTATTAACATGCAACCATATCAAAACGGCTCGCTTCGCTCGCTAGATTACTATATTTATATATGGAACAATATGAAAAATAGGCTCGTAAATACTTAAAAAGATCTCACTTCACTAGCTAGATTGCTAATGATATAAATGCAAATAAATAATAATTAGTAATATTACATCCTGAAATGACATGGAACAACATCCATGTCGCCGTGAAGCGGCCACGAGGCTAAAGGCCTTTTCTTTTCAAATTTTTCATAAAATTCTGTGTTACTTGTGACACCCTAAAATAATGACTCCATGAAATAAAAAAATACCCTAAGTTTTATTAATTTAACAAGAGGAAGGAAAGATTTTTGGTTCACCCTGTTTGTTTGGAACGCTTATATTGAATTAAATTGTTATCTATTTGTCATAAGTATTAATTGACATATATTTATTTACATAAGATGAATACAAAGCGTTTAGTTTATGTATTTACAATAAATAAAGAATAAAAGCAAAATTTGAAAAAAATAGACCATTGAAAATAAATTTTTTATCGTTCTTATTTACAAAAGAAACCCCCCCCCTCCCGGGTAATTGATCATTAGAAAATAGTATTTCATGATTTTCCCAAATTTATACGAAAGGACATCATTAGTAAGCCGCATAATTCGTTTGGGGTCAAATATATATGTCAATCTTCTCTATCCAACCCCACTTGTTAAATTATTGCTGTAATAGCTTAACACTATTTAAATTTTACATTATCAGTCCTTTTGCTGTTCAGTCTATTATGTTAATGATTTAAGCACCTAAATTTTCAATGATGCTTTTATATTGTTAGAAAATCACAAGTTTGGGGACCAAGCCTGATGGCTTGATGTCCCTTTTTAAAGGTTTTTGTGTCATTAGTAGAAAGGGACTTTTCATATGAAGAAAAAGGCCCTATAGGGTTTTCACTACCTACTATAGTAAGACCCACAAGAAGGTTTTTATTACAAGGGCTCTTTACTTCTTTTTATTGAACCCTTAATTTCTTTTTGGATTTAATTGCCTCAATATAATTTGAAAATTGGGGAAATTCTATCAAATATACTAAAGGAAAATCTGATTATACACTTAACATTGGTTCATTAAGTGTTAATTATACCTGTTATAACAACATAAGGTAATTTTTCCTTTGGACAAATTTTGCTTTATTCAAAAACGTAATTCTTCACTTGTTATGAAAAAATACAACACGTTTTATAATTTCGTTATGGCAATGATAGAGGGATTATAGATGACTGATAAAGTCGTCACTAGATTAGTGTAATATGCTTCAGACAAACTAGGGAGAAAACTCTGGTACTGAGTACATCGAAACCATAACAAACCTAGCTGGATTCGCTAAGCTCATCCTAAACACTTCGGATTCGCTAAGCTCATCTTCAACCTCATCTTCAACACTTCGAAATAGCTAGGCTCATCCTCAACACTTCGAGTTCATCCTCACACTTCGCGCTAAGGTCATCTAAACACTTCGGAATTCGCTAAAGGATAGTCATCATTAGGATTCGCTAAGCTCATCCTTCGGATTCGCTAAGCTTATCTTCATCCTCATCAAACACTTCAATAGCTTCATCCAACACTTCGAATTCATATGTTCATCCTCAACACTTCGGATTCTAAGCTCATCCTCAACACTTCGGATTCACTATGTTCATCCTCAACACTTCGGATTCGCTAAGCTCATCCTCAACACTTCGGATTCGCTAAGGTATCATAACACTTCGGATTTCGCTAAGCTTCATCCTCAACACTTCGGATTTCACTATGCGGATTCGCTAAGGTCATCATAAACACTTCGGATTCGCTAAGCTCATCCTCAACACTTCGGATTCGCTAAGCTCATCTTCAACACTTCGAAATAGCTAGGCTCATCCTCAACACTTCAAAAATAAGCTAGGTTCTCAACCTTCGAATCACTATGTTCATCCTCAACACTTCGGATTCGCTAAGGTCATCATAAATACTTCGGATTCGCTAAGCTCATCCTCAACACTTCGGATTCGCTAAGGTCATCATAAACACTTCGGATTCGCTAAGCTCATCCTCAACACTTCGGATTCGCTAAGGTCATCATAAACACTTCGGATTCGCTAAGCTCATCCTCAACACTTCGGATTCACTATGTTCATCCTCAACACTTCGGATTCGCTAAGCTCATCCTCAACACTTCGGATTCACTATGTTCATCCTCAAACACTTCGGATTCGCTAAGCTCATCTCAACCACTTCGGATCACTATGTTCATCGGATCGCTTCATCAGGATTCGCTAAGCTCATCCTCAACACTTCGGATTCGCTAAGCTCATCTTCAACACTTCGAAATAGCTAGGCTCATCCTCAACACTTCAAAATAGCTAGGCTCATCCTCAACACTTCGAATTCACTATGGTTCATCCTCAACACTTGGATTCAGCTAGGTCATCAAAATACTTCGGATTCGCTAAGCTCATCCTAACACTTCGGATTCGCTAAGGTCATCATAAACACTTTCGGATTCGCTATCTTCACACTTCGGATTCGCTAAGTCATCATAAACACTTCGGATCGCTAAGTTCATCCTCAACACTTCGGATTCGCTAAGGTCATCATAATACTTCGGATTCGCTAAGCTCATCCTCAACACTTCGGATTCGCTAAGGTCATCATAAACACTTCGATTTCGCTAAGCTCATCCTCAACACTTCAGACTCGCTTCGCCCGTCCTAATAATATAGAAATCAACTAACTTATCTTGTAGTTCGTCTTTAGACATAAAACATCTTTTTTTAATCCCAGCGGTCTTATCCCTAAGGCGAATGACTTACGTCATCGAAAAAATATTTTCTGGACAATGCAACTAGAGAAAGTTTCGACTCTGTAGAATTAACACATAGGAACTACGATGATAACAGACACACACACACATACATCTTTGTAAAAAACCAATCAGGAGGTGTCATAAACATCTGAAACAGACAATTTAGGTGAAATCCCAGATTCGGAATTTTGGGACTATCACTATACTTTGTCTATAAACAAACAGTAGGAATGAACAGAAATAAATTAGATATTCCACCAAATATGCTCGAATTTAAAAAGAAATTCGCCCGGCTTGTGCAGAAATATTTAATAATTTTATTTCTCCTAATACTTATAATTATAAAATTAGGAAATTAAGTTAAGCAAAGGTTGAACTCAAATCCAACAAAGGAACCACGGCTTTAGCCGATTTGTGACTTGAAAAAAAAAATAATTATAATAAAAATCAAAAATGTTAAATCTTTAAAAATGTTGCAATAAATGGTATAATAATAATAAATAATTATAATTTAATGATAAAGTAAGGGCACTTTTGAGGAAAATAAAATTTTAAAAGTTTAGTTTGTAATTATGACTATATTTCGCCTTCTCCTCAAGATATTCATGTCTGTAAGTATAAAAATAAATATTAGGTATTAATAAGGATTAATTAAAAATTAAACAAACTGAATCAAATTGAATTAACTTAAGTATAAACAATTAGAAAGAAAAATACCTCTTAGTAATTACATCGATTAAATCAGTTTTAAGTAAGCCAAAGGCTATTGTCAACAATTAAAAAATTTTTAAAAAAATACAACTACATAACTAAAGCACTAAATAAGTTGTGGATACATATAACAAAGGTATAAAATAAAGGAATGAAAGAAATGATAAACTTTAAAAAAGAAAGGAGTAGGGGCTATAGATAAAGGAATGACTAGATAAGAAGGGATAATCTAATTACTATTGGTTGGATTAAATATTACTCAAGATTCCACTATAAAACTTATTTAAATCTCTACTATCTTTTTTAAAAATTTATACTTTCTTTCTCCTTGGTTATATGTAGAGCTTCTAATAAAAGTCTCTTAGAGTGGTTCTTCTCATTTTTAATTAATCCTTATTAATACCTAATATTTATTTTTATACTTACAGACATGAATATGCCTTGAGGAGAAGGCGAAATATAGTCATAACTACAAACTAAACTTTAAAATTTATTTTCCTCAAAAGTGCCCTTACTTTATCATTAAATATAATGAGGAACAATAAGGAGGATTCAACTCTTAATTATAATTTAATAATCATATTTTTTATTTGAAATTATAAAGCCTACAAAAAAGTTGACAAACTAACCAAATAAACTTGTTCTACAGAATTATTATTGGTTTTTCTTTATGAATGTTCAATTAAACATTTCTTTTTTCAATTGAAAAATGTTCTTTGAACATTTTTCATGAATTATTTTTTTTATTTTTTATTATTTATACTGTAGGTATATAGGAAAAGTATTATGTGTGCAAACAAATCCGAAACCGGGATGTCACCAGAATTTTCCGTACCCCGGAAAGTTCCGGTAACCCCATATCCGATTTTTACTCCTTTGTAAATGAATTATATAAATAATAAAAAAAATATGAATAAAAAAACACACCACCACACACACACACACACACATATATATATATATATATAATATATATATATATATATATATATATATATATATTTTATATATATATATATATATATTATTATATATAATCTATATGAATAAGACCAAATAAATATTTAAACAAAATCATTACAACCTGCACAACACAGATTATTTATTAATCTAAAGTGCAGGTCTTAATTTCTTATTAATATGTATTCTATTGCATTCTTATTCTGTTAAAATAGAGGATTTATTAAAAAAAATCGCTCAAAAACATTTCAAATCTCACTATCTTCATTATTATTTTATAGGTACACTTACTGCACAAGTCTTAAGTCAGTTTTGAATTGCTCCTAATATTCGGTATTTTCAAAGCTGAGTCTCTACAGCGCGATACTGAGTGTCCTCAAAAATGCAGATGGTAATTTTAGGAATTTTAATTTAAAGTTTGAAAATAAAACTTCATTAAAAAATTAAATACAAACCAGATAAAATTTTAAAACCTGTGATTAATATTTATTTACGAGGTATCCTTAAAAATTATATATGTCTCTAAATAACCTAAACACAATTCGGTTTTTAATCATTGTTATAATTTGTTTTTTTGTCCATTTTTAAACATCATAATTAAAACACGAAAAAGTATTTATTAGCGATTCATTTTATTTTTTGTTTGTCATTGTACGTTGACTTTTCTAATTTTTCATTGATTTATTTTCCTATCTAAAAATCTTTAAAAGTTTTTCTAGACCTTTTATAAAAGCATAGTATAAATTCTGAGCTTTTTCAAGTCCTGAAGAGGAGCCTAATTACTTTATTCCTTGAATTATTTATTTATGTTTCTTCCTCTTTATACTTTCTTTGTGTTTAATTATATTCCCTTATTGGATCATTTAAAGAGCCAATGAGAAACTGAGGTAATAGAGAGACTTTTCTTCAGATAAATACAACTTTTAAAATAAAACTTTTGGTATTTTTAATAGAAAATATTTAATTAAAAAATTGGGATTGCTTTAGGGAAATAAGTAGAGTGGTGAAACTTTAAAAAAATGAAAACAAAAATTATAAAATCTTTATTAAAAATAAAAAATTATAGGAGGTAGTTCGGATGACGAAAGTCGAGGAGGGGAAATGAGGGATTGAATTCGCTTGGCCTCTTGATATCATAATTATAATTTTGTGCCAAATTTTAACTCTTTAGCATAAACACATCGAGAGTTAACATACTATTTTTCCTTATACCATATAAGGCATTAGGTAAAGAAAAGTAATAGTTATTTACGTACCAAGAGCGGAAACAGAGGCTTTACACCATTAACCATTAAGTTTATACTGAGGCGTAGCCGAGGCTTTTCTGGGGATGGTTCCAGAGGCGGAGCCGAGAGGTTTATAGGGTTGGTTCCTTAGGTGGAGCCGAGGACGCCGCTAGTTTACTTCTGAGCCGTAACCAAGGGGGTTAATAGGGATGGTTCCTGAGGCGGAGCCAAGGAAATTAGCAAGTTTACTCCCGTGGCTAATGTTTAATATAAACATTACCTTCGTTACATTTTATCTTTTTATGTATTTTCCTTCTTATTGGTTGTTCATGAAACAAAAGTTATAAGTGAAAGAATGACTACAACAATGTAAAATATAAATATTTTTGACCAAATCAAAAGATTGTTTGTTTAATAGTTTTGTTGGTTTACTTTTTGATTAATAAAAGTTAAAAACAGTTTAATGGAGTGATTATACTTCGATATAATAATGGCTATAATAATTTTAATGGCTGATCTAGTAATTAAGTTGTTTACTTAAAATACCATAAAGATAAGGTAATAAAAGTAGTGACGCCATTTTTATTTCTACCGTATTTAATTAAAACTGAAACGTTTTTTCTAGCTTAGGCGGTTTATTATCAAAACACATTAAAACATTAGCAAATATCATAAAAATTCCTGCATGTGTTGTTAAAATGATTAATTAATGTCCCGGTATATAGTAAAACGATGAAAGCAAATTTTCCCAAATTATATTCGAACAATGAATCTTTATATTTTCAAGCAAGTGTCTAACCGATTGAGCCAAACAGTAGTGCGGAATATGAATCAATTTTTGCCGTGATTTTTGTTCCCTCTCTTATTTTCACAAACAGGCCGTAATACGGGTTTTCCTCCATAAGGAATTTAAAAGGACGAAAGTCCTTATTTTCATTCATTTTATTTTCATGAAATAAGGAAAGTTAATTTTTCTCCCTTTTAAGAAAAAAAGTACATCATCTACTTAATTTAAGCATTTGCTTCTTTTTTGATACGCTAAAGAAAGAACATTTCAAATCAAATTTGTTCCTCGCATAGAGATAAATATTCTAGAGTGCCAGTGAGATTACAAGTCAGGCTACTAGAGCACCAAGTTGATTCCCTATAAAAATAACACTTACTGTAATGTTGTCGTGAGGCGTATCAATAGTACAATGTATAATAACAGTAGCACCAAAAGGCGTTGTTATATTTTTGGATATGGTTACGTTGGGTAATGGCGTTGCGGCCGTGGTTCTCACACTCTGTCCTGGTATTTGATTATTACTGCCATACCCTGAAACAGAACAAGTCGCACTTAATTAATTAATTGGTTATTTTAGTAAAATATAATTCTAAATCTAATTTTATTAACGTCATAAGGAATTAGAATTGTCTAATGCCACGTTCTGATTCCTGTTGCTAGACCCCTGGGATAAATTATGGCATTTCTCGTTTTGACTCGACTTAGGATATTTTAGGCTAAATTATAGATAGATAGTTAGGCTAAACCTAAGCATTTTTCTCCATTTTTGCGTTTTTAACTAAACGGATTATTATGAAACAAAAGCCAAAAAGAACAGAAAATGCAACACATCCGGAAAATCGAAGGAACATAATATGGATGGGAGTTTTGCTTTTAATAAATCAAGTTGAACCCCAACCTGCGGATGCTGGTGAGATTAATGGCAGAAAACCCACATCGTCTACCGAAGCGGCCAAAAACTAGCATGTAAAAACCAATAAATCTAGGACTCACCGCTGGTTGAGTTGCGGCGATTTTTAAAGCGCTACGATTAAAACCTTGGAACCAAGGCGGAAGCGGTGGTACTCAGCGGCGTTACTATAGCGGGGGTGGCTCGAAAAAAGAAAGAGAGTGGAGGCAGGCCCTCCTGCGCCTTCCATGACGCATGCGTCACGTGATCGCCTTCGTCATTAGGCGCAAACCAGCGAGCTAGTTTTGAAACTCTTAACGGGGTCACGTGAGAGTCCGCCACTAGCCTAGCGTAGGCCCCAAATTCTTGTCTACAAACCAGTTTCAAGCCAAAACCGGCAAAACGGTATGCGGGTCCCACCAAAAATTCACCATCCATTACTCCTCTTTTATGCCATTTTAAGTTTTAAACATAAATTGTTTTTATGAAGTCATCAAATTTCCACAAAAAGAATAAACTCAGATAAGATAAGGAAACTTGAAACATGAAATTCTGACATTAGATGTTCGAGTCCAAGAAGGGATTCGTTATGTGTAAGAGTGAAGGATGAGACTGCTGAGACATTTCATATTGACTTGAAAGACTGAATAAGTGAATAGATGAGAAGCTCTGAGTCTGAGAGGTTAAGGGTTCGAATCCAAGAAACGGCAACAAAGTGTGACTACGTACAAAATGTGAACATCATGCCAGGTCTGAGAGAAATCACATTTGTTTCTATATTGCTTTACCCTAAAACCTAATAGTGAGCTGTTGTGTTAGTATTCCTGGTTGTATGATCGTCAGAGTAAATGAATAATTTGTTAGGACAGGAGTTAGTGGGTTTGCTAGAAATAGCAACTATGTGCAGTTCTCTCCTGTCCTGACACTTAAACCAAGTTTTAAGAATTATTGTTTCGAAGGGTTTACAGTGGGAAGTCTATATAAGGGCCTAGAGTTCCTACAGCACTGTTTTTTCGCCATTTAACAGTTATCAATTCTTAAAATAGTCTTTCCTCCTTATTCGCCAGTTTACAATTCTTAACATAGCCATTCGCTACCTTACACCACTATAGCCTTTTGATAATTTTTAATTGTTAATTTTGTAAATTCAGTGTGTAGTGTTTTCTGGCACATCTTCATTCAGATAAACTCTCCACAAGGCAAACCCTTTATTTATAGCCAAAATTTATAAATATTACATATTATAATCAATATTATATTTTTTTTACTATTCTATTAATTTTGTTTTTTATTATTTTTGCTCTATCCAGCTGCCCTTACACTGGTGGAGGCCCCGGGCAAAATAATGAAACCACTTCATTTTCGTGTTACTGACAGTTTACATCTTAATATTAAACACTGTAGCCTAAATTTACATAAAATATACCTGTTTTCTCTCTTTTTTATAAAATTAATTTAAAATAAATGAGTTATAACTTTTTAAAACAACAGTCGAGTGAAAAAAAACTTCCTTACATTAACCGTGATAAGAATAATGTATCACCCATACTATATATCTTAGTAAGACTATCTCGTTCCTTAATTATATATGTCTTATTATTAAACAAATTAAAAGTTATATTCCTAGTAATTAAAACATTGATTTAGATAGTAATTAATCACGGAATAACGTAGTATCGTTAGCTATTCTAAACGTAGCTGTATCTTAGTTTTATCTTTCGACAAATGTAGTTGTCAGAGACCGAAATCCGAAATCCGTGGTGAAATATTTTTACAAAACAAAATGTATAAGTGTTAAAATATAATGGAAAGTTAAGTTTGATTTATGCTGTAAGTTTTATTGAAATTTAACTTGGTCATTTACTGAACTCCAGCACGCGGTGTTGAATCAATTCACGCATAAATTTCTTCTTTTTTTACTTTCTCTACCTAGTTTTTTGCCTTTTTGCTTCGCCGTCTCGCTACCTTCCTTCGCCGTCTCGCTGCCTTGCTTTGCCATTTGTTTCCTTCGTCTCTTGCTCTGCTTTCTCTTTTCCTCGGTTCACGCCTTACAATTCTTGGCAATGAATCAAACTCGGAGAACATTTCTCACTTTTTACTCATTGTATGGTATAATTTTTAATCAAGTTAACTTTTATTTAATTATGGTGGTGAAATTTAATTAATTGTATTTGTTAGTAAATTTGATTAATTACTTTTCTTCCAGCTTATATTATTTGAAAAATGCAGAATTTTATATCTTAAGAATTAGTTGGAAAAAGTACTATAACTTTACCTCTTAGAAATTAGCATGAACGGAGTTCATTATAAATAATGAAAAGAAAAGTACCTCCTGAAAATAAAACTCTATTAGGAAAGCTCTTTTCAACCTAACTAGTGGTCATCATCAGTGCAAACCCCTAAAGAAAAACAAAGAAGGAGAATGAGCCTATGATCTAGTTTTGGATAATATTAGATTTAGAAAAATAATGTAATGTAAGCCTGAAGTCACATCAAAAAGATGTTACTTCTTCTGAGTGTAGTAAATTATTATAAACTTGAGTCCCGAAAAAATTGTTGTGCATTCATACGTTAAAAGTTATTCAAGCCATTTTAATTATTACATTTATTATTTAAAAGGGGGTTTAAATAATTGCTAAAAGTGGATAAAAAAAGTTTAATTACAAAAACTTAAATAACTTATGGCGTACTAAAGGCGTACTATATATATATTATATATATAAATAATATATATATATATATATATATATATATATATATATATATATATATATATATATATATGTGTGTATGGTATATGGAAGCCAAACTGAATCGGCTCCTACCTGTCATCCAAACGACTTCATTAGCATAATTTTTCATAAAAAAATTGTTTTTAGGAAAAAAAATCTAGCCTCGTTTACGCAAGAATGTTTCTGTTTTTTCATTATTCTGAGTTTCCTGCTCCCGAGACATTGACAATCTAAATATCTGTTCCACCTAAAACAATTTATATAACATTTCTCTTCATCTCCTTTTCCCCCACATCTCTGCTGTTTCCCCTATATAAAAATACTTAATTATAACTGAATCTATATAATAATGTGTAATCTTTTGATTATTATCTTATATTGGTATTTAGTATAATTAACGTGTTAACATTTTTTTCTGTTACAGTTGAGTGCCGTATTACTTTATATTGTGCGTTCGATAGAGTATAAAGGGCAATCACTTTAGATAATGTGAAATTTATCTGAGCATTATCGTCTCATCTGCCAATATGGTTGTCTTTATGACGTTGATCCTAAAATATCATGATTTCAGGGACGATGTGCTCCAGCTGACATAGCAAATTATAATTATGACTTTTTATTATTATTATTTATCTTTTTTGCATTCTATCTATTCCATTATTTCTGAGGTCGATATATATTTGTCCTACGGGTAAGATCATCGCGGATTCGGTATTCTTATATTTCAACTGAAAAGACAACTGAAGAGCATATAAGTGCGCATGCTACCTACTCTTCATTTAAAGGTATATATATTATTCTTATATAAATTTATAATTCTACATTATAATTCTTATGTACTTACATTTATTTATAAAAATAATTATTTTTATTAAATGTGTTCAAATGGAATAATACAGTATAATACAACTTTTTTATTCGTTCGGTGAAATTTATTCGGAGCATTTATCATTTAATTTTAACCGAATTAAATATAATATATATATATATATATATATTATATATATATATATATATATATATATATATGTAATAATTACCATCATTATTTATATATTAAATATAGTGGTAAAAAAATCCAAGTCTAGTGTAAAATAAATTAATTTCTTGTTATAGGCCAATAAAGTATAAGACCTTATGTAAATAAGTTAATTAGGTATGACCATAATGTAATGTGTAAGGCTGATTCAACGATTTTTACAAAATATTTATCGTAAGTTAAAGAAGCAATAATTGAAGCAGCTACCATCGATACTTTATGTTGGATATGTACTGGTATTGGTATTACCCCTGTATTGGTTTCAGCTTATCGCCATCATCAGTAGGTGATGCAACACTTGAGCTCTCAACTAATGAAGTTATATCAGTGAATAACTTCTAGTTTTAATGGGCACGTCGTGCCCTCTTAAGACCTGATGGGTCATCATCTTCATATTCAGAGGTCGTGCTTTTTGAGACTAGAAGTTATTCACTGATATAACTTTTTTATGACAATAAAACTGAGCAGTGGAGTTAGTATATATAGCTGAATAAAACACCAAAGTCTCTCCACAAATCGTTTATTACTATAAACAGAGCCGGCTTTCGATCTCTCGATCATCATCAGTGCCTAACCCAACATACAAAGAAAATAAGAAAATCAACTAATAAACTACTAAAAACTAACCTAATAAATAAGCAATTAAATAGATAAATAAAGTCGTAAAATTAAATAAAATCTAAAATTAACAAGGCAAGTTAAAAAGTTAAAATACATAAGAAATAGATTAATAAGTAAACATTCAAAAAATAAAAACAATGTAAATAAAATTAAATAAAAAAATAATAAATAAAATAAAATAATAATGCATACAAAATTTAAAATAAATAATTACCGTTGAGAAGAAAAAAGCAGAGGCTTTAATCAAACCCTTTCGTTAGAGTCATATAGCGGACTGGCGGCGAGGGGCAAACACAAGAGACCTTACTATAACGGACGTTCCCCCACTTGCTATCCAACAGCAAGTATCGACGGTAGCTGTTTTTTCGATTATTACCATATAAGTGGGGGAACGTCCGTTATAGTAAGGTCTCTTGTGTTTGCCCCTCGCCCGCCAGTCCGCTAATGACTCTAACGAAAGGGTTTGATTAAAGCCTCTGCTTTTTCTTCTCAACGGTAATTTATTTATTTTAAATTTTGTATGCATTATATTTATTTTATATTTTTATTTTTATTTAAATTTTATTTTACATTGTTTTTTATTTTTTGAATGTTTACTTATTAATCTATTTCTTATGTATTTTAACTTTTTAACTTGCCTTGTTAATTTTAGATTTTATTTAATTTTACGACTTTATTTATCTATTTAATTGCTTATTTATTAGGTTAGTTTTTGTAGTTTATTAGTTGATTTTCTTATTTTTCTTTGTATGTTGGGTTAGGCACTGATGATGATCGAGAGATCGAAAGCCGGCTCTGTTTATAGTAATAAACGATTTGTGGAGAGAATTTTGTGTTTTATTCAGCTATAACTTTTTTAGTTAAGAACTCAAGTGTTGCCCTAACTAATAATGGTGGCGTCGAGCTGAAACCAGTACAGGGATATTTATATCCAACAGCAAGTATCGACGGTAGCTGTTTTTTCGATTATTACCATATTATTAAAACATCTTTATGATCCTAAAAGTAATATTCCACCAGAAATATAACTCATATTTCAAACAAAATTTACAACATGTTTTAATCTCGGTAGTATCAAATCACATACATAACACATCATTTAAAAAAACAACATTTATTTTGACTACTCCAAAATTTAATGCCCATCTTTTCAAAATTTCTTAAAATAAATTTTACGTTATCGTTTAAAGAAAAAGCAGAATATTGTTTAAAATTTACCTTATTTAATTCAATAATGTATGATAAGTTAATTTCTTAAAAATGAAAAGGTTTTCAGAAGAGAGTAATCCTTTGCATCAAGTAAGATGAAGTTTACCTGTATGCCTCAAGGGACTTATAATCTATTGTTTCAAGTTAACAAAGCCCTTGTAACTAATATATCTTTTAAAATAGCCTCTATTGCCTTTATAAATTTTAAGTTTTTAGCTTCCTACTTATTAACTTTAAGCGGATTAACGTTTTTTGTATTATGTAATAAATTACATTATCATTAATTTAAAAACCCTAATCTCATTTACTCAATTTCCTTTTAGAGAACTGATAAAAAAGGACGATTGCTTATAGTTCATATATACTTAACTTTCTGTAATTTTGGGTCTAATTTTAATATGGTATATTGTTAATTAGGAAATATACCTTTGCTTATAACTCCGATGTAAGTTAAAGTGAAAATAAACTAACCGCGTTAAAATTTAGTACGAATACAAATAGACATATAGGCTTAAAACAGGGGTCCTGGACCCCTCGTTATGAGTAGTTATGACTGACAAATTTAAGAAGTTCAATTTAAGTAATAGCCGCATAACTACTGGTTTTCATCAAATCACTTGTGTAAAGCAGTGTTGAGCGTCAGTGCTTGTAAAGTGACCGCTGGGCATTTGATTTTAGTGTCGTGTAAGTAGCTAAGATATTTGGAATATAAAAGATAATTTTGGATTTTGGAATTTTTTAATTTTGGAATATAGTTAAAGATTTGGTGAAGTGGTAGTTAAAGTAGTTGGATAAGACCAACAAATCTTAAATTGCAAAAAAAGTTTCAAGTTAGGTCTCACCCTATTTGGTGTGACTTTATGTGGTGATTTCTATATTCCGAGGACACGCGAAGCGATTCTGAAGTAGGAAAGATGAGCGTAGTGAATCTAATGTGACGAGGAAAAGTTTAGAGGTACCTCGTATCTAAGTTCGTTATTTTTTATTAAAACTCTAGACAATTTTGTTTTAGTTCGAATGTAAACCTCTTTCTTATCGAAATAGCCTTAAGCCAAGCTCGTTCAATTTACTTCCCTGATGACAAACATTTTTTTAGCTTCTGAAGCTTTTTCAAACATTTTTTAGAGAAGTATAAAATATCTTTTGTTTTTGATAGACGGTCTCTAAAAGTTTATTTAGGGTTAAAAGGGTCAAGGGTATTATAAAAGAACGAATGCTAAAAGATTTTATTATTAAATTTACTATGAATAGAAAGTTAACAAATATTGAATAGTTCATTTCTTAGAATGATAATTTGTTTTAAATAATTTAGACTTGTTGCTTTCAGACAAATAAAGTCATTGATGAGATTGTTTCGAGATTTCTAACATTTGCAATTTTCCTCATTTTTACCGTTGGCATACAGGAAATTTATTGTGTTTAACATATCATCTAAAACCGAGATTCCATCTAAATTATCCGTTTGAGTTCTGAGTGGTTTTCAAAATGTTTTCATTCTGTAGAAGTTAGTGTGTGTCTTCTCGTAATCGTTTCTCCCACAATGTTCATGACAGAGAGTTGAAAGTGCGCACAAAAATCAATTATTAGTTTTACTTGTTCTATCCGGAAAATATTTTGTTATAACTTTATTAATTGGCAATAATCAATCAATTATATTGCTGAGTATATTTGATTGCTTGGCAATCATTTCCAATTATTCAGCACGCATTTAGTCATATGTAAGACTAACAAACGTTTTCATATCATTATGAGCATTAGTTTCAGTTTTTTCAAATTACGTGTTTCAAAAAATCAAATATTTATCCAATTGAGTTGAAATTTAATTTTCTTTTTACGTAATAAATATATATGTACATAAAAAGTGTGTATATATGTAAATAAAAAGAATGTATTTACTAACCGAGGACGAGCAAAGCTACTCGAAGAGTCTGAAAAGGTTTCCCGGAATAAATTTGGTGAATGTTATATTCTGAGGGCGAGCGAAGCGAGTCCTAAGTAGTTAGAAAGAGCGTAGAAAATTCCGAAACATCCCTTACCTCATTTTTAATCAATTTTAGCATTTAATTTTATTCCATTTTACATTTATGAAATGGATGATGCGTTTTATAATTTGACCTATTTATTTCAGAACATACTTGACTTAAATATATTGTTTAGTCACAAATATTTCACAAGCAATATATTTTTTTGCACCAGGATACATATATAGACATAGACATATATGCTTACAAAAAATACATATATTTTTTGCACCATGATACATATCTCTCCAAAACATGGAGGAAACAAATCTAGTTGGTATTAATATTTTACCAAGTTTCCTAGGTATATAGGAATAATATTTAGTATACAGGGTGGTCCAGCTAAGAAGGACAAGACCTTTTTCTCGGAAACTATGACAGCTAGAAGGATGCGGTTTTCGGCGTTGGATTCAATGTAATAGTGAGCAGACGAGAAAAATCCGTTTTCGGGCGCGCTTCGCGCCTGTCATAGAGATGTTAATGCTAACTTTTTTTAATTTTATAGTTAGGTATAGGGAACTTTTTTTTTGTTCTTTAAAGAATGAAAAATAAGGAAGATTAGTGAAGACCGCATCAAAATCGGACAATTTTTAACCGAGCTATGATGAAAAAAACACTTTTTTTAAATTTAGTTCACTTCGGCGCCATTTTGGATGATGTTGCATTTAATAAAATTTATTATATGGAACATAATTTTAAACTAGAGACATTGCTTTAATAAAAGAATATCAAAAGTTTTAATTCCAACCTCAGTTTTAGGTGTAAAATAGTCGTTAAACATAAGAAAAACAAAAAAAAATATGGTTTTTCTAAGATACCATGAAAAGTAAGATAGGGAGCTATAGTTTTTATGGTTTGTACAGTTTAGCCAACATAAAAAGCAACAAAATGAGTCCAATTTTAACAAATTCGCTTCACAATTTCAAAATTTATTACAATAAATCTCTTAAAATTGCCAAAAATGGATATTTTTTATAGTTTACCACCCTAATTGTTGATATTTTAATGGAACTGCAACGTCATCATACCTTGTGATCTTTATTGCAGCTTGTATAAGGATTCCAGAACGCCTAAAACACTTATTTTTGTTCATTGGTTGTGGAGAAATTACGATTATGGTGATTTTCGTCAATCGTAGAATGCAGATTAGAGGTACCTTGCAAAAACCAAGTAAAATCCTTCATAAACGTTAATAAAAAATTGATTTTGATTATAACTACTTCGTTTCTAGGGGTGAAGGACCAATAAATAGCAAATCACACAACTAGACTGTAAAGTGTTATTTTACTGCTGCGGAAATTTGTTTATTAACGACAATAAAACCAGCAAACTTTATTTTCCGGACTTAAGGTCCCGGACTGACCCCACTCGATTTTAAATAGCAAATCACACAACTAGACTGTAAAGTGATATTTCATTGCTGCGGAAATTGGTAAAAAAATATTGGTAAAAAAATTTTTTTTTACCAAATTTCCGCAGCAATAAAATATCACTTTACAGTCTAGTTGTGTGATTTGCTATTTAAAATCGAGTGGGGTCAAGTCCGGTGACCTTAAGTCCGGAAATAAAGTTTGCTTGGTTTTTTGTCGTTAATAAACAAATTTCCGCAGCAGTAAAATAACACTTTACAGTCTAGTTGTGTGATTTGCTATTTATTGGTCCTTCACCCCTAGAAACGAAGTAGTTATAATCAAAATCAATTTTTTTATTAACGTTTATGAAGGATTTTACTTGGTTTTTGCAAGGTACCTCTAATCTGCATTCTACGATTGACGAAAATCACCATAATCGTAATTTTCCACAACCAATGAACAAAATAAGTGTTTTTAGGCGTTCTGGAATCCTTATACAAGCTGCAATTAAAGATCACAAGGTATGATGACGTTGCAGTTCCATTAAATATCAACAATAGGGTGGTAAACTATAAAAAATATTCCATTTTGGCAATTTTAAGAGATTTATTAGTAATAAATTTTGAAAATTGTGAAGCGAATTTGTTAAAAATTGGACTCATTTTGTTGCTTTTTATGTTGGCTAACTGTACAAACCATAAAAACTATAGCTCCTATCTTACTTTTCATGGTATCTTAGAAAACCATATTTTTTTTTGTTTTCTTATGTTAACGACTTTTTTACACCTAAAACTGAGGTTGGAATTAAAACTTTTGAATATTCTTTTATTAAAGCAATGTCTCTAGTTTAAAAATATGTCCATATAATAAATTTTATTTAAATGCAACATCATCCAAAATGGCGCCGAAGTGAACTAAATTTAAAAAAAGTGTTTTTTTCATCATAGCTCGGTTAAAAATTTGTCGGATTTTGATGCGGTCTTCACTAATCTTCCATTTTTTTCATTCTTTAAAGAACAAAAAATAGTTCCCTATACCTAACTATAAAATTAAAAAAGTTAGCATTAACATCTCTATGACAGGCGCGAAGCGCGCCCGAAAACGGATTTTTCTCGTCTGCTCACTATTACATTGAATCCAACGCCGAAAACCGCATCCTTCTAGCTGTCATAGTTTCCGAGAAAAAGGTCTTGTCCTTCTTAGCTGGACCACCCTGTATATTAAACATTTGAACCATCGTAATCACATATAGGCGCTGTCCCAGGCGTATTATTATTTCTAATAGTCAAGGCATTTGACTTGTTTATTTTATGTCAAATTTGATTTTATTTGTAAAATTTATTATTCGTTTATAAGACATCAAGATAACGAGTCTAATACCCATAGATAAACAATATTAACAAACAATGTTAATATTGTTTATCTATGCAAATACCTTTTACGTTCATTTTTAAGTTCATTATTACGTTTAATAATTAAGTTCTGTTTTATTGCAATAAAAGATCAGTAAAGGGTTAAAACGTTAAAGTTTTATTAAAATTATCTGCGTTGTCGTAAGGACAGCGACAGGCGCTTTTATGACGGTCAGCGTGGTTTTTATTTTGCTGTCAGTGTATGTGTGAGATATTTCGTCACTCATCATTTTCGCTGTGTTTATGCCAAAGAGTTGGAACGTGGCATAAAAGTAAGATGCTACATCAAGTTTTGTTGACTATTATTTTTAGAGACTACGGCTCGTATTCAAAGACATCTTCCTAACATTTTCCTAACATTTTCCTAACATTCTCATTGTTCCTTAAGGAGAATGTTAGGAAAATGTCTTTGAATAAGGGCCTAAGATAATTTATTTAACTAAGTTAACAAGTATGTAAAAACAATCTTTAAGAATCGAATATTTGTAAACTGTGTTGGAATTTCACCATAAGTACATCTACAAGTAATGTACTGATCCAGTAAATTTTTAATTTTCTTTATTTATACTGTAGGTATATAGGAAAAGTATAGTTTGCTAAAATTTGTACAGGTTTTCAACTCTCTAGCATAAATATACTGGGAGCTACGATCGCTACGATAAATACACACAGACAACTTTGTGAAATTCACTTAGGGGACCTTAAAATAACACCTGAAACGGATAATTTTGATGATTTTTTGCTAACACAATACTTTTCTTACATTCCTACTTATTACAGTATAAATGAGAAAAAGTAAAAAATTGTATACTTAATGTCAAATTTGTACTGAGAGAGTTTTCTCACAGTGCCCTCTCTTCAATAGTGGTACACTCATTAAAAAACATATAATCTTTACGACCAACTCATAATCAGAGGCTGGGTTTGGACGTCAAGATTGACGTTTGATCTGCTGAGCAAAGGAACCATGTATATTGTAAAGTTTTTTTTAAATACTTGCAGCACTTCACCTTTACATTTGAATTAGTACATAAGTATATAAAAATGGCAAATCTACGACATTTATAAGCGATAAAGAGATATATTGCTGTATAAATGTCATTTTTTAAAAAACATTTTACCGCGATGATCCGTAAGCTGAGTGAATTTAATTTTGAAAACTTGATTCCTTGCTTAACAATCCATTTCTTGCTCAGGGCTTTTTTATTAAGTTTTTTATCTATCTATTTTAATCTACGATATATTATGTCGAATAATAACTTCCCCTCAAGTTATTGTTCGATGTAGTATTATGTAAGCTATCTGTTCGATTTACCGGATTGGGGTAATATTAGTATCAAATTTCTTAAAATTTTATTCATCAGCTATTTACATTTACAATTTACGTATTTTGAAATTAAAATTATTATTGCAAAAAAAAAATATTTTAGCACAATGAATAAATAAAATGAGCATAGAATTTTTATACCTTACCTGATAGTATACTTTTTCAGGTAGTATAAAATTATAATTTTACGAGGAAATTAAATAAAACAGGGTATACATATTAATTCCACATTACAAAAATAAAAAATAAAAAACAAATAAAAAAAATTACTCTTAAGATTAAATAAAAAATATGTCTACATCATAAAAATATTAAATAACTGTAAAAGGGCAATTTATTTAAAATTTATATTTATTTTTAATATTCATTGCACAAACGTATAAATTGTCTACATTATCCTTCTAATTTCTTATCTTTTTTTCAGTGTTTTCCTTGACTTTCTTCCTCCAAGCTAAGAACAAGTTATGCTGTATAATATTTCTTAAAGGTAAGCCAAGTATCATTTATCATTATAGTATATGTTTAGAAACCATTCTTCTTTTGTCGCCTTTTGGTTACTTTTTTGCATTCTTGCCTAATGTTGGTTTTATCGGCTTGGTTTTGCACCCCAGTATCTTTTAGGTGGAGTGGGAATTCACGAAAAATATTTTGTTCGAGATAAAGTATATTTATTATATTTTTTAATATGTGCCTAAATGATAAATTTCTTGTAAATGATAAGTATTTTGCTTAGGCTATGAATTATTTTGTTATTAATTTTTAAAAGAACAAAACTTATTTTTTAAGACTTGCAATAAATGTAAAAGTTACCCGTTTGAAATAACTTTAGTATTTTTTTTACTTTACCTTTCATGCAGCTTAAATTTAATAATCTACGAAACATATTTTTTGCAATAAACATTAAAACAACACCAAAAAAAATTAAGTATGATTCCCTTGTACAATACTTTATTTGTCGTAGGGACGATTAAATAAATACTCGCCTCTAGGCTGAGATACGGCTGAAATTTCATGAATCCCTGCCTTGAACGTTTAATTCAATAGAAAACTTATTTTGGCTCCCTGATGAAGAATTAGGTTGTTTTTATTTGACATCGAGAAATTTTGGTGCCTTTAAAGTTCCGAAAATGACCCCAAATTCAATATTTCCATATTGCAGTGTTTTATTTATAGTTATACATTTATTTTTAGTTAAAGTTTTTTTTTCACTTTTTCCTATTTATATCGTAGGTTCAAATAGAAAAAAGTATTGTTGCAATGAAAATTTGAAATCGAGGTTTATTTATCTCCAAAAATATATTTTTAGGTCTAGTTGAGCTGTTTGGATAATAAATTTTCTATGAAACTTTGTGCTAAAAAATATAAATCATGTTGCCATATTTCAAATATGCCGTTCTAAGGGTGAACCCAATTTTTAAACTATACACTAATTATCAATTTCACGACTCTAACACTAAGGTAGAAAGAAACTCGTAGAAAGTGATTCGTCATCTCTCACTCTCAACATTATATTTACTTCTGTTATTTCTTAAAACACTCTCAAATTAAAAACACTTAAATGAGAAACTCTTAACAAAAACCCAAACAGACCCTTAACAATAAAAGAGCTCAGGTGCACAAAGAACACAAAACCTTTTTTTCCTGTGTTAGAAACATCTTGTACTACGTATTCTTTTTTGCACTTAATTCTTGATAAGGGTAACAACTGATTGATAAGTTTCTCTTCTTTTCCTAAACAAGCTGGAAGAATACACCCCTTCATTAAAAATCTATCCGATCAGAATACATTGAATAAAATCAATACCTTAGAAAACAACAAAGAAAAACAATTTAAAATAAAACAAGAATACTTGTAGATTAATCTATTGAAAAACTTTATTATTTTAAATTTACTATATCTATAAAATTAATTTAAATATTAATATTTATTTAAAAAAATCAGGTACGGGGTGCTTTGGAACTTTTCCTCACCACGTCTGATTCGCTACGCTCATCCTCACTGCTTCGCTCGTCCTCACAACAGTAAAAAATAAAACATTTTTTCAAGTAAATAAAGTAAAACATTATTTTTATTCCGAGCAGTCATCCATACAGACACCGACTTTTTTAGAATTATAGAGGCTCCTTATTTATTTAAGCCTACGAAAAAATAACTGCAATAACATTAACTGCCGTATTGAAACAATACTGATATAATTATTATTAATTGCGAAAAAGGATAAGAAGAAATAAGAGTAAACAAGTTTTTGTCTCTCCACTCATTATAATGAGTGGAGAGACAAAACTTGTTTAGTTTTATTTCTTCTTATCATAGCACTCCACAGCTCAATATAAAATATGGATAACTTTGTACCAAATTTTAAGTCAAATAATTTTTCGACCTTCAGCAATTTCTTTAGAAAAAACGTATAAGAGTTGTTCAATTTCATTTGAAATAATGCTAATATTTAAATGAAACTTGGTAGATATGTTCTTCTTTGATATGACATGTGAGCTTAAATTGAGATCGATTAACACATTTCTCTCCGTTTTATAAATATTCGAAAGTGGTAAGCTATTTATGCCGGTTATTTAAGCTAAAAATATTTTCCGAATAACATAACTAGACCTAATGGGTCGTTTTGCACCAAATTTTAGCTACGACCACACAAAAAGATACACAAGTTTGTTAAAACTTCTCAAGTGGTTTTAAAAACACCTGACACAGCCCTAGCAATATACTTCACCTGTTTTCGTGTATAAATGAAGTATAAAAGTAATAATTAGACAAAGAATATTATTAATTGGCAAAAAATAATGAATTAATTTTGTAAAAAGAAAGAAGGGAGTAGGCAACGGCCCGTAAATGACTTGTTAGTCTTTTACTTAACTAATTAAAACTTTGCGACGACATAATTAACTTTTTAACTTCTAATTATTTAGCAAATTTAATTGTTTTCACAATTTGCGATTTTTGGTTTTTAATCTATAATTTTGAAAGCTGATTTCCCTTACTTAAAAATATCATATACGTTCTTTCTTTGTAAAGAAATTACTCTGGAAAAATTTACAAGGTTCATTTTTGTACCAAGTTTGATTAAAAAATTTTAATCAGGGACATCTGAAACGGATTTGTGTCATGGCCCGAGGTTCGACTCCTGCCATGACGCCTATCCCATTAGCGAATTTTTCCAAAGGATATTCGCTAAAAGTCAAACTATGAAAAAAATATAACAAGTCATGTTTGACTTCCTGTAAAATTGTTTCTTTTCTAGATTAAGTTTTAATCAATGTCGACTATTTTCTAAAGTGTCTGAAAGTGAGTGATAAAAAACCTTTTTAAGTTTATACAAAAATCTTAAAGTCTGTAAAAACACTTAACTCTTAAGTTAATGTTTAAGTAACATGCTACTTTAATGTTCGCTATTAAGGCTAGGTGCTTTTTTTTAATTTTTAAAGTAAATCCCATACATTAAATCAATTATAGATATTAAAATGCTAAAGCTGTATCTACTATTTTGCAGTCTCACTAATACGAGATGAGAGTAGATAGAACAAATTACTCACCGAAGTAATGTTGAACATATGTAGTGATGAAATTTTTGTAGAATTTCAACTTTATAAACTTGCTTTGCTTAGTTCGATAATCTTTCTTCGTGATGAATAAAGAAAGAGTTTGGAGGAATAAGAAAAAAAGCAGTGAGATTAGTTAATTGATTAAGATAGTACTAGGGGAAATAAGTGTCACAGGGGAACAAATTAGTCAGTGGAAGTAATTAAATCAATTCTTCTTTCTGCGAGGAATTTCAAATTAAGAAGAATATCTTAGAATGTCTAGTATTATTTATAATAGGTATATTGTACATTAAAGTGATGTAGAAATCCATACAGTAGGGTGTGGGTGCAGGACACAGTGGTCCAACTCCCTGGTTCGAGGTTGTCCTAAATAAACAGGGGCTACTTGCATCAACTACCGCACCGAGCGCTAGTTTTCACCTTGTACAACTATTGTCAATATCGTTATCAGATTTAAATCGAGACGTCTATTTATGTTTATAACGAATGTAAACAACACAAATTTTCTGGACATTTTTAGTTGTTTGTAACATTATTTGTTTACAAAATAAGATAAATTTAGCATTTTTCCCTTAAAAGATCAAATAAAAAAGCAATAAACACGCAAATTAATCTCCATTTCTGCACGTCATGGTTATCATGATATTAGGTCTAGTTAAAAATAACATTTCATGAAAATGATACATTTAAAATAATTAATAAGGTTTTTAACATTGTTCAAGATCCCTTTAAATAATTTAAATCTTAAAAACGAAGAACTAATTATTTTATATATGCCGCACAAGGTGAACCGACCTGCCTCTAGTGGAGAAACGGTGAACTTAAAGCAGGCCCATCTAAAACATCTTATTCCGGGGGAGTTGGACTCAAGGATCATGAATAAAGGGGTTGACACATCAAGGATCTTTTCCGACCCCATGGCAGTTTTATGAAATAGAAAAATAGGAGCAAACTTACCTACCTTATGGTTATAATGAAAACATGGCGCCAAACGCAGGTTATGTATCAAGATTATCGAGTTTGCTTCTCAACGTTTTTCAGAGCTTCTCGTGATTGCTACATTTGTGGTTCTTGTTAAGTCATTTGTGCTTATTTAGTTATAAATTTTGTACTATACTTAGCGACTGCAGTGAGTGATAACTTAAGCGTGTTTATATAACCTTCTTGAGCAATAAAAATGGGAAACCATTGAGAGGTAAGTTTGCCTCTAAAATTTAAGACCTGCGCTGTTATAAGAATTGTAAGCATGCGCAGTTTGTACCAATCATGAGCAGTTGGTTATTGACGTGTGTTTCGTGTTGAATTCTCTCTAATTTTGTTTTCGATGGGGTCACTTTGTATGGCAAATCGAATTAGTGCGTCGTCTCCTTTATTCAAGATCCTTGGTTGGACCACTGTGTCCCCCCCCTACTGTATGAATTTCTACATCACTTTATTGTACATCTTTTATTATGAAGATTTAGGTCTTCCGGTGGTGACCGCGTCAATGTAGATGAAGAATCCGACGTTTCGCTTCCACTGTGGGAGGCATCTTCAGGGATGTAGGACATCATGGATAGAAACACAATGCTCTACAAAACTGAACTGAAATCTTTTATTATGTTATTTATTATTATAATAGGTTATTGTTATGATAAATAAATAGGTTAACTATTAGTCCAAGGGGCGGACCTGAAAAAATCATCAAAATCGGATCACTACAACCAAAGTTATGGCTCTTTCAAAAACACCAAAAAAATGTTAATTTATGCAGTCAGTGACTTTTTTGTACAAATATAGACTTTTTGAACATTTTTTGGTCATTTTCATCAAATGACTTATATAATTATTCTAAAATTAATTTGAATTTAATTTGAAAATCAACTAATTAAGTTGAAATCTTACGCGAGTATATTTCATAGTCAAAACGATGTGCTGCGAATAATAATAATAATAATGCCCGTTTTAGGGCCTTTCGATCTTTCAGGGTATTCGCCCTGCGGGAAGAACCTCAGGTGGGTCACATCTACTATGCTTGAAGTAAAGCTAAAGTTGGCGAAATCTTTTTACAACAAATTCTATTCATAAAAAACTGAGAGCATAGCCCGGGCTGTGAACCCCAGACCTCTGGTGCCGAAGTCCAGTACTATACGACCGGGGCTACGGAGGCAGATATGCTGCAAAGAGTCGTGAAGAATATTCTAGGACGATGAGAAAGTTGCTATTTGCTTTGTACTCGGTGTTCATGTACAGGACGATAAAAATATTGCGAGGTTTCAACTTCTTTTTCGAAAAATAGAAACTCAGAAAAGAAACATTCCAACACAACTCTTCACTTAGACATATTGCATTTCTTTCCTTCAGTTTTAAAACAAAAAAAATGTAGAGTTAAATTAGCTCGTCTGGATTTCTAAAGATGTTATTTTTGGTGAAAACTTAATAATTACCAAGTTGAAAGTGAAGCAGCGGTGCTCACGTGTGAAACAAAAACCTGTTATTTTATCTTTATATCCTTTTGTATTAATACCAATAAAAATAACTCCTGGTTTTTTAAGGTAAAATATAACAAAGAAATATGGAGTGTTCTAAGAATTCTATAAAGCACTATTCAAAAGATGAGTTAAAGAGATAAAATTTTCTTTAAGATTGTCTACGTAATCCTAAAACTAAAAAATCGGGTACGGGGTACCTCGGAACTTTTCCTCAGCTCTCTACTTCGGACTCGCTTTGCTCGTCCTCAGAAATACAGTTCGCCAAATTTATACTGCAACACGCCAACGGACTCGTTTCGCTTGTATTCAGACATCAGTTACATTCATTTCATCCTGGGTGGTCGCCCTAACAGCACTGACCACGCTCAATGCTCCTTAATTTTTATGATCCAACTTGAATCATAAGTGTATTTATTTATTAGGTAATAATATTCACTTGATCAAAATTTCAACTCAATTAGACTATTTTCTAATTTTTTATTTTTTTAAAAAAAAAAACTACAGTAGTTATTCAATAAAAATTGAATGATTCCTCATATAATATTTTTTTATATTAACGCTTTTAGGTAAGAAAAAATAATAATTAACTATAAACGAGTGCAATTATTGATTTAAAATCATAAATCAGTCTAAATAAATTCCCCTCGTCAAAAATTTGTCGTCGAAAAAGGTGTACTCTAAGCTATTATTTTCTTTGTCATTAGAAACTTTCATTTATTTATTTATTATAATAAATGGTATAAACCAATACAAAATAAAATGTGTTATTTGAAATAAGTAATACATTTCTTATCGATGATTCTTTTGGTGTAGGTAGTAAGAAAAACGACTTAGTTTTATAGTGTTTTATTTTATACGAGTTGTAAGGTAAAAGTAATTGATTATCGGAAAGAGTCCAAGATTTATTTCCATCAGTTATCAGACCCTACTGACCCGAATATTCTATACGATATGGTTTCACATTATCTATATACCAAATAACTAAATAATAATATTTGAAGTTCAATCGAACATTTAAATAGTTATTTACGTCCCAAGGGAGGAAACAGAGTCATTACGCTCCGATTTTTTATTGGGTCCTGAGGCGTAAGCCGAGGGACCATTATCTTTAAACCCAGAGGCGGAGCCGAGGAGCTCATAGGGATGGTACCTGAGGCGGCCGAGGGAACCAGTAAGTTTACTCGAGGCGTAGCTGAGGAAGGAAATTAAAGAGGGTTGTAATGACAGTTTTCTCTCGTGGTACGTACAAGATTTTTCCTTTAGAAGGGAGAAATTTTAACAAATAAATCTTTTATTATATATAAATATACAAGCTTTTGCATTATTTAAAATATTTAACTAGAGACTCACAACTATACACTACACATTCACATAAAAACCGTTATTTACCATCAACAAATAAGTAAAAAATAATAAAGATCATAGATAAATGAAAAGATACAGAGGTTGGCATGCTTAGTCAGTCAATTCAAATTAATAGGAATGCCAACTTTAAACAATAAAAAAATTTGTCAAGTTTTAATTTAAACATTTTCTTCGTTTCATTTTATCTTTTACGTATCTAATTTCTTTTTGGTTGTTAAAAAACGAAAGTTTTAAGCAGAGACTATAGATACTTAAACAGTAAGACTGTCGACTCAATGGTGGGAAAATTTGGATTCCGATCGACACTAGCGCGGCGGAGGACCTATCTTTCATTGAGTTGGCGTGTCTTGAGTTCCCGCTTTTTTGCCCACAGTCAGTTTGAAATTTAATTTTTATGCTTTGTTATAGTTATACTCTAACTAACCCTACACTTAAATCTTACACAGAACACTTCTGATTTTTAAGCTTTTCATTCAAGTAATTTATTAATTTAATTGATTCAATCAGGTAATAATGAAATAGTGGCTAAAGTTTACACGTGGTATAGAAGATAGATTTTTGCATTTAATGCAGCCTGTATTTTAATTACATCGGCAAGATGCGCACATGTGATTAAATGTAATTACCAGATAAAATCGACTAAATCAATATAATAAATGAAATTTCACTTATCTGCCATCAGTAGCGTTCCTGGAAGTTTTAAAAAAGTTTCTATTTACTTTTTAGTTTCTGAATTTTTGAAATACAGAACATGCAACGGCGAACCGTTTTGTGAAAAATACATACAGAAAACAATCATTTATAATAATAATAAATGTAGCTGTCATAAACAAAAATTGCAGGGTATTAATAAATTTAAATATAAAATATAATCAGTCATTTTTGGAAAGCTATTGGGGTTAGTCATGAATTGTCCACCGGTCCGCCGCAGCGCTATTTTTAGTAGCTTGCGATAATCGAATCAAAACTTTTCCTCATTTAAGTTAACCCCCCCTGGTTTTAAGTCAATGAATAACCACAACTCTGTCAAACATAATTATATCAGACCAAAACAAATAATATAAAGACACAAACGAAACTATTTTATTGTTTACTAGTTTCTTTGGTTTACTTTATAATGAATAAAAGTTAAATACAGTTTAAAGGTGTAATTTGTCTTAACTCCACCATAATAATTGTTTTAACTGATCTAGTTACTACTAGACCAAGAGCCCAGGGGTGTTTGTTAATAAAAAGTGTAATGCTGAACGGTCTCAATTTTTCGTAAATACCTTCTGAACAAGGATCTGCAATCTGCCGATCGTATCGGATAGGTGTCCCAGGCAGAACGCACTTTACATGTCAAATTTACCACCCAAGTTAATAAAAAGTGTAATGGCTGGAAACGGGTTTAATTTCGTAATATCTTCTGAACAAGGATCTGCAATTCTGCCGACTCGTATCGGATGGGCGTCCCAGGCAGAACCTTCGACACCTAAAGTGCGTACTGCCTGGAACACCCATTCGATACGAGTCGCAGAATTGCAGATCCTTGTTCAGGAGGTATTTAGGAAAAATTGAGATCGGTTCCAGCCATTTACACTTTTTATTAACACAAACCCCCTGGCTCTTGGACTATACGTTGTTACCTAAAATACGCTAAAGATGAGGTAAGAAAAGTACCGACTCTATTTAAAAAAAAATATACGTTTTTTTGTTTAGACGTTGCAACATCCAAACACTCTAAAACAGAAGCAAATATTACAAAAATGCATGCATTTGTTGATAAAATATTGATTAATGATGCCCGGTTTATAGTAAACGACAAATCAATTTTTCCCGGACTGAATATATATAGATATATATAATATATTATATAATATATATATATATAATTATATATTATTATTATATCACTTAATACTATTATAAAAAGTTATGCTAATTTGATTTGATTTAGTTTTACTTATATATGCTATGTAATATATTTAGCATATACGTATTGTATATACGTAGAAAAGGTCAATCGCTACAATACTGTGTTTAGAAACTTGTATACATATTTAAAACAAGAAATGTGTCAAATTTTATCTCATTATTATTAGAAGCACAGTTTTTATCTAATGACATAAATAAATAAATTGTTTATATAAAAAAGTAAATTAATTACAAAAATCATTTCTAGCCTAACAACATTTTTATATAATATTTTTTAAAACACCAATGATGAGGGATTCCATGCATCAATATAATATTCACTAATCAATAATTACTATAAAAAATGTTCGTGTTATCTGTTTAGTTTGTAATAAAACTACTTCTGAAGAAGGCATAATTTACGGCTGAAAGCTTACATTTGTGTTTTTAGTTTTATCTAACAACTACCTCATATCTCTAAACTTGTTTAAAATATTTTAATTATTATGATTTATTTTTAACCATTCAATTTTAATGATTTAATAGCTATATTACTTTAAGTATTTTAATTTTAACATTCTAAATTGGAGTAGAATTTTAACTTATGTAGTGTAAATTGGTGCGGATAAATAAATAATAATTTCAATATCTATTAAAGTGAGCAGCTCGATAAAACTAATCTTTAACTCGTTGGTGAAAGTAGGAAAGTTTAACATGACGTCACAGATTGACTCTTGACAACCTTTATTTAAACTCTTTAAAACTATATCCATCACCTCTTGTAATACAATTTACTTGAAACTCTCTTAATCTCCTAATACTACAGGGAATAAGCTGGATTTTCAGCCCTCCTTACTGCGTTTATGTCGATTTTTTCACTGATGTCATGAAGCGATGTTTTGGAAAACTGTTAATTTTTAATCTACCTTGTCGTTACTTTATTTATTTACTTTTCCTCATTTATAATGTAGGTATATAAGAGAAATATTGTGTTTGCAAAAAAATCTGAAACCAGGATGAAACTGGAATTATCCGTTTTAGGCGTTTTTACGGCCTCCTGAGTGGTTTTCGCAAAGTTCTCTGTCTGTATGTGTGTGTGTGTGTCTGTCTGTTACTATCGTAGCGCCCAGTGTGTTTATGCTAGAAAGTTAAATACTCAACATTTATACTCACTTGTTCATGTTTCTTACAATTCTTGCGTTTAATTTATTTGTTTTATTAAAATTATAACTTTATATCTTATTGACAATTAGCATTAAGATGCTAGAAATTAAATTATTACATGAATATGCCCTGGATAGAGGGCGAAATATAGTGTATTAGTAGACAGCAGTAGTTATTTTATTCTTCTAGGTGCCCAACCTTAGCATTAATATGTTAATATAACTTGCCACAAAAAGCTTATATGAAGAAGAACTAATTTGATTTTAGGGATAATCCAACCTGGGATATTAAAATTTCGTCACATAAAACTTGAAAAAAGAAAGTCATTAAAAATTACGAAAAAAAATTGTTTGTAAAAAAGTATTCGTAATGCTTTTTTTGGCGTTTTCTGAAAAGTGACGCCTCTACTACATCTGTGGCTAACTCTGTTATTTGGATATTTATATGATTGGATGTCACATTTCTTGTAAAAAATTTACAGCTCAAATGGCTGATACAATTTCTATTAAAAAAATCTTAGCAAATTACAATTTCTAAGTGAAAAAAATCAAGTCCTATGAGTGAAGAAATGCTTCCTTTTTTTTAATTGATGCTATAAAAAAACTTTAATTATACTCATTAAAATCATTTGTTTGATAAAACAATGTTCCTAATGATGTTTTGAAGATTTATAGTACAAGGAGGCTTCAAACATATCTATGACAAGCGCAGCTCTGGAGTGCAAGAATACAAAAATACTACTTTCAGATCAAATTATCTTTTAAAACTTATCTTGGCCTAACATTTGGGAGAGCATTACGTGTTATATCTTTGGTTATGTAATACCAAGGAATATCATATATGTTAATAAGGAGAATTATATGATATACATACTCCTTGGTAATGCTGTAAATAATTTTTACATTTTGGTCAATTTAAAGTCAAAAATAAAACTAGAAGTAGAGCTTATCTTAGAGTTTGTGAAGTGGGTAAGGAAAAGTAAGAAAATTCACGAGAGCCTTTTGAAACTATCCTTTGAATACTAATCCCGCACTACATTGCTCTAGTTTTGGCTCTTGCTTAATACAGAACCCTTTATCCCTTATACGTAAACCCAATACAGTCCTCATACTACCACATCTACGTATTCAATCAACTAATAAAATATCGATCTACTGGGCCCAAGTTCTGGTCCAGTTTCCACACCACAGCCTAAATTTCCATGCAGTATATAAAACGAATTAACCGAAACAAACATTCCCTTTCTTTGTTTCCATGTCCCAATCATATCGTTTCGTATTTAATCCTTAACAAACTATTTTCTCTTTTGTTTCCTCAATGTTTCATTATTGTGTCAATGCTTGATACATTGTAAATTTATTAGCTATGAGCTTTCAGATAGTTTCATGTAATAGTTATTTATCTAATTAGTCAAGAAAAGGGATTTTCGCTTATATACCCCGAGGCGAAGGCGAGGGTAGGCTATAAAATTACCAGCAAAGGTGAAGTCGGAGCAGGTAATTTAAATTTTGACTAACAAGGCAGGTAAAAGCCTTATACGAGTCAGTAATGCTTCCTTTCCGGCCTTTTTGCATACTGTACTTTAACTGCTCACTTTAATAATAAAACAAAAACACGTCACGAAGGTAATCAAGTAATCTTTTAGCGAATTATCAAAGAAAAAATGAGCTTGTAAGCATAAGGTCATGAAAGGGGGTGGAAAGGGATTTTCAAAAAAAAGGAAGTGAGGCCACCTTAATCAAGAATATATATATATATATATATATAATATATATATATATATATATATATATATATTAATAATATTAAATTATGACACAGAATGGGACAAATACTAACAACAATAATATATATATATATATATATATATAATATATATATAATATATATAATATATAATATATATATATATATATATATATACCTTGTATACGTAATAAATAAGTAAACTGAGTTTCATTTCATTACAAGAAGTGCATCAATGATTTTTGTTAGATCATAAAAGTTAAGCAGCTTCAAGGGGGGTCAATGCCTGGATTGTTGATTGCTGGGAATTGAACGGATGTACTTACTATCTGAGGACGATTGAAGCGAGTTCAAAGTAGAGAGGATGAGCGCAGCGAATACGATATGATTAGGAAAAGTTCCGAGGTACCCCTTACCCAATTTGCTTTTTCAATAAACCCGTTGATCCGATTTTAATGAAATTTTTTCGGGAATGTTAGTGATATTAGACCTATCATTGGTGAGCCTAATACAATAACTTCGTTAGAGCGAATTAAAATGATAGATGTAAAAAGTATTAGAGTTCTGCAAGTCTCTATACATCTTCACCTCATGCCAAGGGGCCAGGAAGAACACCATTGACATTCTATGGAGTTTTTAAAAAAGCTTTAATATGAAACGCTATACATTATTGTTTTTTGCAATAACATTCAATTGCATTATATTTCTTGGCATACTTTAGAAATATTTTTTTTAGTGTACATATTACAATTTTTTACAATATATCTTTTGAAGTAACATTTTCCTAAAGCATATAGTGTAGAAATGAAATAGGGATAGAAGCTTTTTGCATACATTGATACTACCGTGTTTTGCAAAACATGAATAGTTAGCACAATATAACTGTGTGAGAGACACCTAAGAAATGTAACAAACAAAAAGCAATGCTACATCTGGGAGATGTTCCATTATTCGACATTCGTCATCATTGATGGCTCGACATAATGTCATGACCCACTCTGTTTCGTTACATTTAACTCATTAGGGCGCCGACAGAGCCTGAACTTACTCTGACCTTCAATTAATTCCAAAGAATGTAATGTGAAGAATGCAAGGTCAGAGTGAGTTCAGGCTCTGTCGGCGCCCTAATATGTCTGATGACGCCTTGATGAGTCTGATAACGTAACGAAACACAGAGGGACATGACATCAATGGTGACGAATGTCGAATGATAGAACAGTTTCCAGATGTAGCATTGCTTTTTGCTTGTTACATTCCATAGTCGTCTCTCGCACAATTATATTGTTTATTAATTTAACTTTAAATTTTTAATATTCTATGATCATTAAGAACTAAATTTAAATAGTGTATTCACCTAGGATTTCTCGAGGATTAAACTTAAAACTGGTACCCTCTTTAGGATTCTTAAGAAAACTTAAGATCGTCTTGTGGGCATTAATTGTAAATCAGAATTTCCTCCATAAGTTTGGATTTTGTCACTGATCTTACACTTATTATTCAGAAAATATCCATCTCTAATATTTCTGTATATAAATATCAGAGATATGTCTGTTTATAATATATTTCTGTGTATATATCTCTCTGACCTGATGTTTCATATTAGCTTTTGATTCAAGTTTATTATGTGTAAAAATTAATTTAAAACATTAGGCCTTCCTTTTAAAAATAAAAAATTGCTAATATCCACTTCTCTCTGCTATAAGCCCCAACCTCATTAGTTTCATTCCTTACTAAAAATTCACTCATACGCAATTTCAGTACATTATTGTACATTATAGTACATTATTAATGGCTTGTTTTAACAAAATTTAAGAAGTAACAATGTAAGTTTGAGAACTGCAATAAAAATTTAAAGCTGCTTATAACGTACAGAATTGACGTTTATAAGACTTATTAAACAGGATTATGTTTTATTTTCTAAGAGGACAAACACTCGCACGTCATATATTATTTATTTCAAAAACTTATTTTAACTTTAATTATTAATTTAATTTTATTTAACTTGATTTAATTATAAGAAATTATAGAGAAAAATCAGGTACAGAGTAAATCGGTACTTTTTCTCATTACATCGGTTTCGCTACGCTCATCCTCCTTGCTGCGGACTCGCTTTGCTCGTCATCAGATTGTAAATGCATCCGTTTTTTTCTCAGCGGTCACCCATACAGCTTTGACTACACTCAATGCTATTTATCTTTTATGATCCAACAAAAATTATGGATATACTTGTCGTATTAAAATAAAACTTGGTGTACTCATTTATTAAGTAAAGGTATACACATGTACTAAATTTTAACTCAATTGAAATATTTTCTGTTTTTGAAGAATTTTGTAAAAAAACGTATGTTAGTTTTATACATGGCTACATGCGTGCTAAATCTCAATCTGATCGCAACATATTTCCACATTTTATGACACACATATTCCACATGATTTATGATTAGAAATTTTTGCTCTGTCATTATTGCGGGTTTATGACGTCATAAAAATATTTTCTACTGCTATAGACTTATTTTAGTAAGATGATTTAACTTTCTAGCGAAAATACACTAGGAACTACGATGATAACAGACAGACACACGAACACTTATACTCATTCAGGCACACAAATTTAAGAAAATCAATCAGGAGGTCTTAAAAACACCTGAAACGGATAATGCGGGGTTTTGGATATTTTTACAAACACAATACATTTCCTATATACCTACGTTATAAATTAGGAAAAGTAAAAAGCTACCGTTGCCCATCACAAAGTTAACTTTTGAGGGCACGCCCATAATATTTTCATGTTAAAATTCATATTTATCAATATTATTGGTAAATTGTTTTTGTTCTATGTACTTACTGAGAACAATAAAGAATTATAAAAAAAATATTATCGTTATTAATAGCAGGTTTAGAGGCTCATTACCAAGGAACAAAATATTCCATCATATATATGGTTCTGTCGCTTATATTTTCCGCTTAATAGTTAGGATGAAAATTATTTACTTTCTATCCTTTGTTTCCTCCTTCATGTCAAACAGTTGTAATAGATCCTTCCTTTTCTAAAAATAAGACTAGGAACCTTGTTACCTTTTAAAGGAAAATAATTTTTTAATTAAGATTGAAATTAAATTTAACTAGAAATCTCGACTTTTTAATTGAAACTTGAGTATTAAAAGACAATTTGCTGGCATATTTTTAGTAGAACATAGCTTCCACGTATAGTAACACATACTGGTAAGTAAAAGAAGAAAAATTATAAAAAATCTAAAAATGATAGAGAAATCCTTTGCTTTAGAAAATATACATTTCTGTAAATTGTAAAAAGTAAAAAAAAAATCTTACAATTTAAAACTTATGGATTGAAATTCTTCCACAGTGAACAAGGAATTATTGAAAATACATATTGAAAAAATAGAGAAAAGAGTTTTTTCTTCAAGGGCTCTTATATTTTCAGGTAATGAGTTGTACAGCTTTTGCCCTGCTTGAATTGAATTATATTTAGCTGTTTTTGTCAGCCTGTACTTGTTGAATACAGTACAACTACAGAACTACTAAATGACTTGTCTGCCTTGTATAGTGAGACTAAATGTTTTCTACATTAGTAAGACTCGGTCTAATTCTAAAAATGTAATTTAAAAGCTGATAGCAGTATAAAGAATAAGTATGAATGTCGTAGTTTATAGTTATTTACGCACCAAGGGAGTAAAGAATGCTATTATTTTCCTGAGTAGTTAGTTGGTTTCTAAGGCATAAGCCGAGGGAATCAAAGTATTTATCTCACGAGGCGAAGCCGAGGAATTTATGTGTTTAACTCCCAAGGCAAAGCCGAGGGAGTTATTACTATTAACTCCCGAGGCGAAGCCGTAAAGTACAATACAAGGTAAAATACAAGAACTTAAATATTTTATAAAATATTAGAAATGAGCGAAGGAAGCAAAACTGTAATCCTGTTTCGATACTATATTGTTTCTTTAGTTCTTATTTCGTTTAGATCTTATTTTGCAGAGTGTTAAAACTGTAAAGTAAAATAAAACTTTTATCATAATTATTAATAACTTATTAAATTTGTATTATTTTTATAACCCAAATATTTTATAAAGTTATACTTATATAGTTAAACTAAAGTTTTAATTAACAAACTAAATGTATTAATAACAACAGAAAACTTAATTTTACTCACATGAATAGAACTCATTCATATATTTCATAATTTCTATAAATTTATTTTAAAATTTTCCTGAAACTGTGGATTCAGACTACAGAATAAACTTTTATAAATTTAGAAAATGATAAAAAGTTAATAAAACGTTAGAAAACTTATATTAACAGTTTCAGTTAATTAGATACATCTAAGTATTTTAAGTCAAAAACTTTTAACTTCATGCGATAAGTTGAAATTTTGAAATAAAAAATTTACTACCATAAATTTTGAAAATGATAAAAAGTTAAGACTGATATGTTAGACAGTAATTTTGTTAATTAGTAACAACAAAGCATCCGTAGAACAATAATAAACTTGTATAATAATATAAGTACACAAATTTAACTTTTTAAGTACGTCAGTAACATAATACCGGATTTTAGATACATTTAAATTCATCTTTAAAAAGTTTTACTTTATAGTTTAAGTAAAGAGAAATTTTTCCTTGTCAAATTTTGTTTTATAATTTTATTCACTACTTATTAAGTTAATAAGTAATACTTATTTTTAACTTAAAGGACTTTAACATTAATATCATTTGTTAAGTTTCAAGAATAAATGATTGTATCGTAAAAATTGTAAGCTGATTTGGGCACAAATTGAAACTTTGGGCACAATTGATCTACAAAAGAGGTTTTAAGTGCCTTGGAGATAATCTTCACCGAGGGAAAATATTTAGTATTTTTAAAAATATTTCTCGTGTCATATTTAAAGATGAGATATTTACTTGAATATAATACAATTTATAATACTTAAATGGGATATGATAGTTTTTACTGAACATTGAACATCCAACCCCCCCCCTTCCAGTGCCCACCTGAGTCATTATTGTCCACCCGCAATAATGACTCTGCGAAAGTTTAGAAAAATCGTAAAACACAGAAAAATGATGCGATCGGATTGAGGTTTGGCGCGCATCTGACTATGTATAAGTCTAACATATGTGCTTAGTTCCCATTATCAGTATAGTTCAATTTTTATTGAATGACTTGTGAACATTTGTTAAAAAATTAGGAATTGAGTTGAAATTTAGTACAAGTGAATATTTTTACCTAATAAATAAGTACACTTAGTTTTGTTTTAATACGATCAGTATATCCATGATTTTTTTTTTGTTGGATTATGAAACTTAAGTACCATTGAGCGTGGTCAGTGCTGTGTGGGTGACCGCTGAGAATGATACGAATGCATTTATTAACTGAAGACGAGCCAAGCGAGTCTAAAAGCATGTTGCAGTATAAATTTGGTAAACTGCAATTCTGAGGACGAGCGAAGCGAGTCCTAAGCCGGGAGGATGAGCGTAGCGAAATCGATGTAATGATGAAAAGTTCCGAGGTACCCCGTACCCGATTTTTATAAAATGGGTTTATTTGTTGTATTTATTTTCTTTTTTTCCTTCTATTTTTTATAAAGTTATTTAGATGGGGCATACATATGAAATGTGTGACACCTTTACTACTACATATGGTTAACAAAAATAAGAAGTTACATTTTATCATCACCAATGATTCTGGTTTTCAACAACATTATTGCTTCATATGTCTATCAACATTGTCATATATAGTATAATGTAAACAAATTATGTTTTTTGACCAGTAAATTTAAAAGTTCGCTTTTATTTAGGTATTATGCTATATAAGGAATACGTCGAACTGATATAGGATAACAACTATTTGGCCCCGAAGCGGCCCCCTAGCGCTGACACCGCGTAGCGGCCGAGACGAGAAGCTATTTTTAAGGTTCTCCTTAAAAATATTTTTTTTTATTTTTATATAGAGAGTTTATATTATTTGCTGCAAAGAAGATCAATATTTATGTTTTTTGAGACGCTAAATGAATTAAAACCAGTCTAAAGTTGATCATTCTTAATTGTTTTTTTATTTAAATTAAGTTTACAACTACAAAATAATTCTGTTGTGGTCCGCATGTCGGGCGAATTTCCTTGGATCGTGTTTCTATTCGATATACAGGTGATTACTCTTAATGGGACAAAATAAAAATCTTGATTCTATGGACCAGGATGAACAAAAAATGTCATGTAACCTGGGTCGATTCTCAATAGTTCTCTAGAAAAATCGATAATCGAATTATTCGATACTTTACTATCTAATTCTCTAAAACCGATCTACAACTTGAAAACTACTAAATAAAAGAGATGCGGTTTTCACTATTCTCAAGGACATTAAATTCCCTTTAAAATGGTATACTTATGTCGCAATCATCACAATTAAACTTTAATTTATTTGCATTTAAAATAAAAAAATTATTAGTACTAAAAATTTAAAAAATTTTAAAGCAAAATCTTCGATATTTGTTCACTCATAGTTGAAACCTAAAAATCTTAAAAACAGCCTCATTCCATACCCCTTTAAAATGATATAACATAATCTATGGGTTTTTTTAACTTTAACCGAGATATTCTCAAAAAAACTTGATGTAAGTCGCTTAGATTCTAAATTATTCACTATGTAAAACAAAGACATTTACATTTAAATTATTTCAATTTGATTTACAAAATAAACTTTATTTTATTAGTTATAACTATATTATTAATTATTCTATTGTTTGTTGTAATCATAGAAAATAATCAACCTCCTCCCTCCACTCCCATATAGCTTAAAAAACTAATTTAAGTCTCTTAAATAAAAGAAATGCAACAAAACATTTCTTGAAGAATTCGTTGAAAGAATACAAAGTAATAGGTATATTTATACATAATTAAATTAATAAATAAATAATAACTTTTTAACTGCAAGGGGAATTAAAATCATTCTTCATGTAAATCATAAGAGAGATCAAATCTTCCTCCTTCAACTCTAATACATAGTCTAACTCTCAACACTGAAATTGTGTAGCTTTTTCAATTTGTTGCTGCAGTTATTGCAGCTCTTGACTCATGCACTTTTAGCATCAGGTCATATCGATTTGGTGGGCTCTTGCCTTGTATACTCATCTTCATTGCGCCCCAAGAGAAAAATCTAGAGATGTGAAGTCAGGAGATCTCGGAGGCCAAGCTAATTGGTCTCTTGTCCAATCCAGCGATTGGGATATTTCATACAGGCCCCACAAAATCGCATATGACCCTGATGCTAAACCGTGCTGAGTCAAGAAGCTGCAATAACTGCAGCACAAAATTGAAAAAGCTACCACAATATCAGTGTTGAAGATGTAGACTAATGATTTAGAGTTGAAGGAGGAAGATTTGAATCTCTCTTATGATTTTAAATAATGAATGATTTAATTCCCTTGCAGTAAAAAAGTTAATTATTTATTTATTAATTTAATTTATGTATAGAATATACCTATTACTTTTGTATTCTTCAACGAAATTCTTCCAAGAAAGTTTTGTTGCATTTCTTTTATTATAAGACTTAAATTAGTTTTTTAAGCTATATGGGAGTGGAGGGAGAGGGTTGATTAATTTTTATGATTAACAAAACATAGTAATATAATTATATAATATAGTTATAACTAAAAAATAAAGTTTAATTTTGTAAATCAATTGAAATAATTTATATGTAAATGTCCTTTGTTTACATAGTGAATAATTTTAAGAATCTAAGCGACTTACATCAAGTTTTTGATAAAGAATAAGAAATATCTCGGTTAAATGTTTAAAAACAAACCCATAGATTAGTGTTATATCTTTATAAGGGGTTGGATATTGAGGCTGTTTTTTAAGATTTTTAGGTTTGCAACTATGAGTGAACAAATATCGAAGATTTTTGGCATTTAAAATTTTTAAAATTTTTAGTACTAATAATTTTTTTTTATTTAATATCAAAATAAATTAAAGTTTAATTGTGATGATTGGCGACATAAAGATCCCATTTTAAGGAAATTTATGTCCTTGAGAATAGTGAAACCGCATCTCTTTAGCTTTAGTAGTTTTCCCAGTTTTAAGATCGTTTAGAGATAGATAGTAAAGTAGTCGATAATTCGATATATCGATTTTTCTAGAGAACTTTGAGAATTCGACCCTATGCTTAACACGACATTTTTTTGTTCCCTGGTCCATTAGAAATCAAGATTTTTATTTTGTCCCATTAAGATGTAAGTCACCTTGGATACCACAAGTACAACGCATTACTGTATAAAGTAGATATACTTAGCAGCAGTAATATAACATATTTAAAGAATAAAATATAAACGAACTAAACTGACAATGTCAGACCATGTCACCGAATGTGTCATATCTAACACTCCCTCTCACAAAGGTGACTGGGTTTGATCACCCCAGCTAGACATTTATCTATTTAGTCTGGGACTGCTCCAAGACTTGGTAAGTAATCACTTCCAGGTCTTCGGTAGGCTTGAATACAAACTGGACGTGTTTGTTTCTACAACCTCTCTAATAAATGTTGCCTGACATCTATATGCTTGACTTGGAGCTGATGACAGGATTGATAGCTAAATTTTGCGTGCTTGGTTATCATTGTAGAATGACTATGGTCC